>CM034080.1:8331430-8931430 GCA_019845555.1 Aristolochia fimbriata | reverse complement strand
GAGGTAACGAAAATCCCATACTTATTTTATCATGTTAGGCATAAGGAATTTAAGAGAATTCAAAGTTCTACACTTTTACAAGGGGTTAATGCAAAGAGAAATCAATGTCCAAGTGGAATTTAAATAATTGAACACTAAAATTTTTGGTAATTAAATTCTCATGTTTCATTTTATCAGGTGGAATTTTGAGTTCTCTTGAACTCTCCTACCAAGCCTAATATGATAAAATTAATTCAAAGAGTTTACTTACCTAGAAGTCACTGACAATCACTTTAAATTCATTCCTAACATTGATTTACCTTTGCATAAAGCCCTTTGGAAGAGAATTCAAAATTCAAAATTCTGCACTTTTACAAGTGACAATAAATTCCCTCTCAAAGCACCATCACATAGAGTGGGACTTCAGACATTGATGTCCATGACACTAGTGTTACAAGTGACAATAATTTTCCACTCAAAGCACCAAATTACATAGAGACTTCAGAGTTTCTCCTAATGTTAAAGAGAATTTAATGTCTTAACCGACTAAAATTTTACTAACACAAAAAAGTGAAATTTTAGGGACATTGATGTCCTTGACATTAACCCTTATAGATAGACCAGGTGAATCATTTCTTGGAGAAGAAGAGATGAAAGAAAAAAGTAGATGTGGAAGCTAGTAATAAAATTCAAGAGCAGGATCAAGAAAACAAAACAAAAAGTAAATTCAAGAGCTATATCGGCTCCTTCACTTGTTTTTATTTTTTTTTTCTATTTTTGGATCCAATAGCGATGACCAAAAAGGTTGTTCTACAAGTTTAATGGGTAACCATTTACTAAGTAAAAGGAAAAGGTAACTGAAATCCCAGTAAACTTAGTACTTGTACGCAGGAGTGTACTTACACCCGAGAACTGGTGTAATGACACTTATTGTTATACTTATAAGTCATAAACACAGTGACACTTTGTTATTGCAGTTCAGAACCAATCGTTCCTACTTTGCAGGGCATTCGGCCCGGGGTATCAAAATCCACTAGTAAGAGTATTACAAAAGTTCAACAACAAGACTTACAGTAACACGTTCTCCTCCTCTCAAGGACTCGAACAACAACCTCTTGTAGACAAGCTTCCTGTTTTCCCACTTCAACAGAAGCCCTTTGATACCCCCACACTAAGTCTCCCCTTTAGAGTGTTCCCTATCTCCAGGGAGTTTCTTCACACAGTCTTCTCAGGATGAGAATACTATTACGATGGTCAATAGCTTCTATGATAAGCTTGTAGACCTCTTGATTAGCTTCAATAATCACACTCAAAAACCCAGATGTAAGTGTATGAATTATGTCCTCTAACTCCCCCTCAAACTCACCCTTGCTGTGTATTCTTCGGTTTCTGCGTAACCCTAACCCATCACGTGTTGTGCTATATATATCTTTAGGGTTAACCAAGTCCTTTTCTGTCTTTAGCCACATCACCGAGGGAGAAGTCCTATAACTGTACTAGACTTCTCTTCTTTTCCATATTCAGCCTCGATCACATCCTGTGCTGGTTCCTCTCATATATCAACTAGGAAAGTCAAACACTCCAGTTTATGTTTTCTGTCTTTTACTCGAACCAGGATTGTAAATCAAGATGTCTTTCCAAAACTCTTAATCAAGATGTGTTTTGTCATAAGTAGCCAACCAAACATCCATACGCCAACATTCTCCCCCTTTGGCTCTTTTTGACAAAACTACTTGATATCACTGATCCACATTCATTCTGAATTCAGCTAAACAATATATACTTATTCTGAGTTCTATACGTGTATACTTTCTCAAAGGTGTGCATTCAATTCTTCAAGTAAGAAGATTCACATAAATTAGTAGAAAGAGATCTGTAATCATACCATCCTTCTTAATAATGCAAAGTCCACACATCAACTATCAATATGAAATATGAACTCCACACATGAATCCACACACCCTATCATCTGTCAATTGTATCCATCAACTGTCAATATGAAATATGAACTCCACACATCAATCCACACACCCTATCATCTGTCAATTGTATCCATCAACTATCAAATGTCAATCAATTGTATCCCGACAAACATACAACTTATCAACTATCAACTATCAATTGTGTCCAGATAAACATATAGCTAAACCGATATGTAATAATAAGTAATAGGAGAAATTTTTTTGAGTTTTCTAAAATATTCACTATTCTACTCTTTTCCCCCTTTTTGTCAAAAAAAGCAACTCACAAATCCTCTATTGAGAAGGATGCTGGTTTCTCTTTGAAATGAGATACTTTAAATGTTTTATCTCATTCCTAAGAAGATTGTGCTTTCGCCCTAAGTCATCCATCTCATTCTTCACACTCTGCAACCGCAGAGTTAGATAATCATGAGTCATCTGATCAAAAGAAATACTTGAAGACTGAGGACCCTGATGCACAGAGTGTGCTAGAGAAGATCCGAGGTTAATGTCATCCCTTGCTTGTGGTGGCATAAGAACTGCATCAGTTATGTCCGGAGCAAGACTTGTTCCTTGAGTGCTGGCTGGTAGCGGATGTGATTCTGGGTGGTCATCCGGACCTTCACTTGTAGACATATCTACAATGTGCTCATCTCAAGAAGTTGATGGTGCCACAAATACAGTATTCGGAGGTGCATCACATACCACAGTCATAAGTGTACTGTCAGTTGTAATTGCACTTAATGGTATAGATAAGGGCAGAGGAGTCGTCACACTGATACTCACCATTGGTCCTGATCTCTCAGCAGGTTGAACTTCTTCAGAGATTGAAACCACACAATCTTCTGACATCTTTTCCTTGTACAAAATGCTCGTCTTGTTTCGTAACCTGTTCTTTTTGTTATGAACCATCACTAATTCTGTGAGACCCAGAGGTTTTTGCTTGTTAGGAATACCATGAATCAAGGACGGAAACGTGAGGCACCCTTGTTTATCAGTTTGTTCAGATACTCTGACAATCTGTTCAAAAATCCTTTCGCTTAGGTCTATTTTCTGTTATGTGCCTAGTCTCTACAGGAAATCCAGCATACTCTTGTGAATAGTCCCTCTATGCCTGGTTGGTACCCAATTCTAGATTGCAATCTTGTGAAGTGCTGAGTATTTTGGTGTTAACTTCGAAGCTAGAAATACATGTGAAGCTGGCCACTGATGTATCTGACCACCTGTCAATTCCTTTAGCATAGTTCCATCTTCTGTTTCATCTTATTCTATGTTGCACAATGGAATTCCGAGATAATCAGCAATGTGTGTGACCCCAAAATCACACCAGTTGCCCCGTACATATATTTTGCAACTCATACTCTGTCTTGGTCTTATTAGGTTTGCGTAAAACTCTTGCACAACTGCTGGCGAATACATTGCAATATGAGAAACTATTCTCATGAACCCAAGGTGTTCCAAAAGTGGAACGATTATCTTGAATTCGTCCAAATACAACTCTTTTTCTGGACGAAATTCCTTCTTGACTACTATCAAAAATTTATTCTCTGTATCTGAGTCTGCAAATTTTGCATTCTTGGCTTTTGCATGAGGCTTGAAACTTTTGATCCACACTTTCCTTTGTTCTGTATGGCCAAACTTCGACTTAACCTGTGCCACACCCTTTCCTTTTTCTTCGCGTGTAGCCCCTCGTGTTTTAATTCGAGATTTTTGGGCTAGCTGTCTGACATTTGATGCGGTAGCTTGTACTTCCCTTTCCTCCTCTTCTTCTACATCCACTCTAATTGGCGAATCTCCTGGTCGCATACCCTTCATACCCTTCTGTCTTTGTAAAATTGTGGATTCCCGAAGTCGCAACTTTTGATCCGAGTGATTAACATGCTTGTGCTTGCGGGGAATGATGAGAGGTGAGTCATCTTCCTCTTCTTTACTACTTTCAACTGACTTGCTTATATGCTTCTGAGGTACACTTGTGTGTACCGTGTGCTTATCTTTTACAAGATTATCAAGAAATTGTCAGAGCAGGACATCGTCTTTAATCAAATCACTTTCTTGTAACTTTGAAGGCATTTCTGCAGCAACAGCTAGAGTCACTAGCGAAAGAGCCATCGAGTCCCCATCGTCGATGTACTCTTCACCATTTAAGTGGTATGGAAGATGAAGACAGAGTGGTAGTTTCCGTACCTTGGCTATCTCTTGTAGAAGTTGAATATGCTGTCGAACTTGCCATTCCAGCGTCCCAGCACGTCCTCGCTGTGGTTTTCTCACTCGTTGTCTTCGACAAGCTCCAAAAGTACGGTCGATTGCAACGAACAACAAAAAAAATTAAATTTTTACCTTTACCCTCTCACCTTCCTGAAACCTCCTTCTTTAAAACCCAAACCCTTACCTTTTCACCTTCTCCCAAAATACAAGGTTTTGGGTTTTTTTTTTCTTTTTTTTTCGCCCTTGTACTTACAAGTCTAAGTACACTATCTCTTACTCTTTCAAATATAGCACAACCCAAGAGCTCCACGAAGGAACTCAAATATTTTTGCATCCAAACTTTTTCTAAATATGTCTTTCAGCTGATTCTCAGTCGATAAGTACTCCAATGTAACTTTTCCACCTTCAACCAGTTCTCGTATGAAATGATGTCGAATGTCGATGTGTTTCGTCCTTGAGTGTTGTACTGGATTCTTTGAAATATTGATAGCACTTGTATTATCACAGTATACTATGAGTACACCACTTGGTACACCATAGTCAGACAACATTTGCTTCATCCATAAGAGTTGTGCACAACAACTTCTTGCTGCGATATATTTCGCTTCAGCAGTGGACAATGATATGAAATTTTTCTTCCTGCTATACCAGGACACAAGATTAGTGCATAAATAGAAGCATCCACCCGAAGTGCTTTTTCTATCATCTGCATCTCCTGCCCAATCTGCATCGCTATATCCTGCCAACACATTACTGGTGTTTACAGCATACCAGATTCCAAGATTAACTGTGTTCTTGACATATCGTATAATTCTCTTAACAGACTTCACATGTGACTCCTTTGGTGCTGATTGGAATCTTGCACACTGACCAACACTATAACATATGTCTGGTCGACTTGCAGTTAAGTACAACAAACTTCCAATCATACTCCTGTATAAAGTTGGATTTACTGGTGTGCCATTTTCATCCCTGCAAACACGATCTGTTGTACTCATGGGTGTTCTCATAGCCTTGGCATCTTCCAATTCAAATTTCTTAACTGAATTTCTAGCATATTTCTCTTGAGAGATAAAGATACCATCAACTCTCTGTTTTATCTGAAAACCCAAAAAGTAAGCTAGTTCTCCTACCATACTCATCTCGAACTCTTCTTGCATATGTTTGACAAACTGTTTTTGGGCACATTCTGGTGGAGCCAAAGATGATATCATCTACATAAATCTGAGCCATTGTTAGGTCATCATCCCTTTTCTTGATAAATAGTGTCTTGTCTACTCCTCCTCTTGTAAATCCTTTAGAACACAGAAAATGTGTCAATCTTTCATACCAAGCTCTAGGTGCTTGTTTCAGTCCATACAATGCTTTGGTCAATCGATACACACAGCCTGGTCTATGGGGGTCTGCAAAACCCTTCGGTTGTTCAACATACACTTCTTCAATCAGATAGCCATTAAGGAATGCACTCTTTACATCCATCTGTTGTAGTTTTATCTTCATCATACTAGCAACGGCAAGCAACAATCGAATTGATTCAAGACCAGCCCCCGGTGCAAAAGTTTCATCAAAATCAATTCTTTCTACCAGGGTATACCCTTGTGCAACCAGTCTTGCTTTATTTCTGATTACATTTCCCTCCTCATCTATCATGTTCTTGAACACCCACTTAGTACCGATGACATTTAAATTTGCTGGACGAGGTACAAGTGTCCAAACTTCATTCCTCTCAAACTGCTCAAGTTCCTCTTGCATGGCTCTTATCCAGAACTCATCTTTCAGTGCCTCTTCTACTTTTCTGGGATCTACTAGCGAGGTATAACATATAAATTTAACCATGTCTCCATAGTTCTTTTTCTTACCTCTGGTCTTCATTCCTTCATTTACATCACCGATTATTGCATCAACCAGATGATTCTTCTGCACTCTTGTAGACGGTGCCTTTTCTTTAGCAGAAACACTTTCTTGAGTCTTAGTATAAGATACTTCCATTTCTTCTGGTGATTCTTCAATAGATCTTCTAGTGTAACCTCGGGTGTATGAACACTAGTAGCTTCAGATGTACCCGTTTCTGTACTAATAGTTCCTCCTTTCTGGATGGAGGGTACGTGTTCATCGTCTAACATTTGAAGATCCTCATTTTGGTTAGCTATTTCCACATTCACAGTTTCAATGATTGTGTTTGCACTTCTCAAAAACACTCTGTATGCATGACTGTTCCTGGAATATCCTACAAAAATCCCTTTCAAACTCCTGGAATCACACTTTCTCAACTGTTCATGATCTCTGAGAACATGACACCTGCTACTAAACTCACGAAAATAATGGACATGGGGTTTCCTTCCTTTCCACAACTCATATGGTGTTTTGTGAGTTAGGTATCAGAGATGTACATGATTGCTAACATAGCAAGCCGTGTTTACAGCTTCTACCCATAGTTTATGAGGTAGATCCTTTGAGTTGATCATAGTCCTAGCCATTTCTTACAATATTCTATTTTTTCTCTCCACAATCCCATTTTGTTGTGGGGTTTTGGGTGCTGAAAACTCATGAGAAATCCCTTTTGTTTCACAGAAATTAGCAAAATCATGATTTTCAAACTCCCTTCCATGATTACTCCTAATCTGAACTACCTTTCCTATAGTCACCCCCTTTTCAATCTTAAACCGTTTACACAGACTAACAAATAATTTGTAAGCCTCTGATTTCTCTCTGAGAAACTCAACCCATGTAAATCTAGTGAAGTTGTCAACACAAACCAGTACATACTTTTTTCCATCTATGCTCTCAGTCTGAACTGGCCCCATTAAATTAATGTGCAGCAACTCCAGTAGGTGTATGGTGGTGATAATCTTTAATGCAGAGTGAGAAGTCCGGTGTTGTTTGCCTTCCATGCACCCTTTACACACAGTCTCAACATTCCCTAGTAAAGTAGGCAACCCTCGGACCGCTCCATACTTCACCAACTTATGTAATCCTCTGGCATGTATATGTCCCAGTCGCTTATGCCACAGTTGAGCAATAGTCTCTTTAGTGTACTGACACTGATGTGACAAAAGTAACTTATAACAATTATCACCTGTTCTTGTTCCATCCAGTATAGAGGTATGTTTATCATCTATTACCAGATAGCCATCTTTGGTGAACTTAACATACAAGTTCTGGTCACACAACTGACTGATACTTATCAAATTTTCTTTCAGCCCATCAACCAACAAAACATTCTTTAGCTTGGGAAGTCCATTAACATTCAAATCACCTTTTCCAATCACAGACCCTTTTGCAACATCACCGAAAGTAACTTGGCCACCACTTTCCTTGTAAAGGTTTGTAAGAAACTCTGTACTTCCTGTCATGTGTCTAGAGCAACCACTATCAAAATACCATACTCCATCAGTGTTTGATTTTCTAGCAGTATGAGCAGCAAAGAGACCAATCTCTTTCTTTATCCAGACAAAATTCGGAGCAATAGATTTAACTACTCTACGACTTCCATTTCTTTTCCAATATCTTTGCAGCTTGTAGCAGTAAGGTCTGATATGTCCATAGGTACCACAGTAATGATATGTAGGAATAAACTTTCTGGTCCTTCTAGGGTGAGTCTGAGTGAAAGTTGGTTGCAGAGATGAAGTGGCACCAAAGTATCCCAGTCCATGTTTATTACTTCCTCGTTTCTCTTGAGTTAGTATATCATCTAGTTGTTGTTTGCCTTTATCAAACGTCACCCAGATCTTCTTTGCCTTCTTTAGTTCTTCTTCCACTCTTAGAATTCTTTCATCTTTTTCAGCCACTTTCTGCTTTAGCATGTGGTTCTCTTCACCTAATACACTAATCCGTTCTTTCAACAGACTCTCTTCACTTTTTGTTTTTCGAGCTTCTGCCTCTTTCTCACCAAGTTTTTATTTCAGCACAACATTCTCTCTTTCAAGAGCTCCAACTTGCTCTCTCTAAACCTTGGTACTCTCAAGAACCCCATCCCTCTGTTTGATGATGTTCTCTACTGTTCCTATATCATCCTCGCCATCTTTTTCATCATCAGGAACTATTGTGGTACAATGAGCTTTTCCTCGAGCTGGTAATATACTATTCTGTTGAACACTAGCAGTGAATGCAACATAATTACACTCATCATCTTCAGAAGCACTACTATCATCACTCCAGATAGCAACGAATGGCTTTTTCTTTCTCAGGTATGTAGGACATTTTGGTTGGATATGTCCTCGCCCCCCACACTCATAACACATTATGACTTTATTCCTGTTTGCTGAATCAAAGCTTACTCCACTTTGTTTGCTCTCTCCTGAGGGATAATTCTTCTTCTTGTTTTTTCTTATAAACTTGTGAAGTCCCTTGGCCAGGAGAGACACCTTTGCATCCAACTCTGTTAAGGTAATGATGGGAGTATCAGATTCCTCTGTTGACTGGGTCACCTCATTGCTTGTAGAGGACTGAAACGCTACACTTTCTTTCTTATTTCCCCCTACAGAGTCACATGACTCTTCATTCATCTCAAAAGTTTTTAATGACCCAATCAGTTCATCCAAGGTCATATTGTTAAGAGATCTATTTTCTTCTATGACAGTTCTTTTCATCTTAAATTTTGAGGAAAGCGAACGAAGTACCTTTTTGACCAGTCGGTCCTGCAGTATCCCATCTCCCAGATTGGCAGATTGATTGACAATATCTATGATCTTACCTTCAAACTCCAAGATCGTCTCATCATCTCTCATCCTCATAAGCTCAAACTGAGTCATCAGCATCTGTAACTTCGTGGCACGTTCTCTTTCGGTTCCTTCATAATAATCCTCCAGTATCTTCCATGCCTCCGTAGCAGTAGTGCACGTAGATACTCTCCTGAATTGGTCTTCATCAATTCCGCCAAAATTTACGTTTAATGCCTTTGATTTGCAGTTAGATAGTCTGTCTTCCTCATCGTTCCATTTTGAGCTAGGTTTCAAAATTCTCTTCTTATCAGCGCCTTCTCCAACTTCTATTGTTGGGGGTGTCCATCCCTCCTCAACAGATCTCCAGGCTCTTTCATCCTGAGCCCTGATATAAATTTTCATCTTTGCCTTCCAGTAGGAGTAGTTTATTCCATCAAGCAAAAGTGGTCTCGTATTTGAAGGCCCTTCCTTCGAACATGCTGCCATCTTCCTTCACGTCAAGTTTCTAGAACCGTTTATCTCCAAACTAATCTGGAGCCTGCTCTGATACCACTTGAAATCCCAGTAAACTTTGTACGTGTACGCAGGAGTGTACTTACACCTGAGGTCTGGTGTAATGACACCTTTTCGTTATACTTACAAGTCATAAACACAGTGACACTTTGTTATCGCAGTTTAGAACCAATCGTTCCTACTATGTAGGGGATTCGGCCCGGGGTATCAAAATCCACTAGTAAGAGTAGTACAGAAGTTCAATAACAAGACTTACAGTAACACATTCTCCTCCTCTCAAGGACTCGAACAACAACCTCTTGTAGACAAGCTTCCTATTTTCCCACTTCAACAGAAGCCCTTCGATACCCCCACACTAAGTCTCCCCCTTAGAGTGTTCCCTATCTCCAGGGAGTTTCTTCACGCAGTATTCTTAGGATGAGAATACTATTACAATAGTCAATAGCTTCTATGATAAGCTTGTAGACATCTTGATTAGCTTCAGTAATCACACTCAAAAACCCAGATGTAAGTGTATGAATTATCTACTCTAACTCCCCCTCAAACTCACCCTTGCTGTGTATTCTTCAGTTTCTTTGACGAGATATCCGAAGTGATTTTCCCCACACTCTCAACTTTCATATTGGATTTCACAAAATCAGATTTGTATTCATCCTCACTGAATTATGGTATCCCATTATCAACAACAACTTTTCCATCATTATCATAACTTTTTTTTTTTCATCCCCCCTTGTTGGATTATTGCTCATTGGACTTATCCTTATATGCATGCAACTGAACATTATCTACTATCGCCTTCATGTTTCTACCAATTTGTTCAATTCTCTTATCTTTGCTACATTGAACTATCTAGTTTTGTCCACCCCCCTACAACAAATGGTCAACATTGATATTTGTCTCACGTGCTTCTTTATTTTTTTATTTAGCTTTAACCGACTTGTGTGCCCTAACCAACTTCTTGTTGACCTATACACAAAATAATACAAAAGGGATGGTGACTTGTTTATGAATAAAATAATAGGTTCTCACTAACTGAATCATATCTCTGAGAATGTGTTGGCTACTTTAAAAATCAGGTTCGTTTCTTCCTCCTCAAGAAGCATTTCATCACATACCTAAAAAGAATATAACCAATGCACCAACCACTAAATTAAATAAGAATGAAATAACGGGTTCTAATGTATAAGAAATAATTATCTTATCTCAGTGAGTGTACTAAACAATGAGATGTAATACTCCTTGTATTTGTGTCCTCTCCCTTCCCCATACTAACAAGTTATTGAATATCATGCATCAAATCTTTATTAATTTGAAATTTGGAGATTGGAAAGGTAAGAGAGGCTTTGTTCAATCTATATGGGAAATCCAAATTAGTGTGTAAGTTAGGAAGATATGATTTCTACTCTAATGAAAACTAGAAAACACTTTACTATTTAAACTCTATTACATGAAGGCTGATTTAACATACCAATTATGTAGGAAACAATCAAATAAATTTTTATGGATTAATTAAAAAACATCAAAAGTAATATAAGGAGATTAGTCTATAGAAAAGTGTTATTAGAGAGAACACAATGACGTGTAGATTCATAGTATTTTGTGGCCATTGAAGGCACTGATGTTTATGGTTGAGTAAACATCATTGATATAGTGGATTTATTATCACCTTGTGCATGTGCTCCATATAGTAGGAACACATTGATACAAATTGTGATAACATATTGTGTGTCCTTCTTTTTATGCTTTACTTTGTAATTAATTTTTGTTATTTGTTTGGATGTAAAATTTTATATAATGTTGGAAAATCATGTTGAACTTCTATCTAAATACCAAAACAATTTCAATATCTTTCCGTTTGTTCAAAGTAATGGATGAGCTATATTACTTTTCGTTTGCTACAAGTAGTCAGGGAGCGATTCCTGAAATTTGCCAAAGATCGTGCATTTGTGGGAGGTATGGTAAATAAATATCTACCATAACTATGGGTGTAAATGGTAGCCGATTAATGGTTCTACTGTTCGATTGATTACTAAATAGGAAAATTTCACCCTTACTGTTCGTCAAATCTCCAGGAGGCCTGAATCTCACCCTTACTATTCAAAAATTTCTCAAGTCTAGAAGTTCTCTCGAGTCGGAAGTACATTCACTCAAGCCACTTGAAGATCTGCACAACCGTCAATAACGTTAACACGCTGAAACACATGGAACACTCATACTTTTGTCCAGCCGACTAAACTCGACGCTTGTTCGTGTACACTCTCTCAGAGTTCTCTACTCGTTGTCGAATCGTCAGAAGGCCGTAACTTTACCAACAACAGAAATCGAATTAGAGGAAGCCTAAGAGAACACACGTGCAAAATTTCCCAATTCACACCCAACTTGTAATTTTCTCTGTAATCTTGTCGAATTAATCAATCGGTTGCACCGTTTCAAGGACCGAAGGTTTTTCATCACTACAAATTTTAAAACCCGTTTGGATTTTTCATGGGTTCAGGTTTCAGGTTTTTATGTCGGGTTGGGTTCGGATTTTCAGAAACCCGACCGAAACCCGACCGAAACCCGACTCGTGCCCACTCCTAGTTATAATGATATTATACTATTATAATATTTTTAAAATTTTTTGGATAACTTCTATCAATTTTTTATTATTTACTGTTTATTACCCATCGAAAATTCAGAAGTAATCTGAAAGAATATACGGTACGCAGAACATGCAGTGTAAGCAATAGGCTATTCCGTTTCTTTTGTATTCCGTTTACATCCCACGCTATAACATTTACATGGCATATTTACTCATATATCACACAAATTTTTACATATGTATAAGTATGCCTAATATTACGAGACATAGTAACTATTTCGAGTCTAATATTTCGAGACATTGTGGACTATTTCCAATATGCTTTTCCTCTTGACATGACTTGTTCGTAATGATACATGATACAACAATATTCATTACTTGTGTCTTTTAAGCCAACTAGAAGATTGCCAACGTGTGGCCATACTAGCCACAAATCATGATAATTAACATTGTCATTTCTTAATTATAGTGGTTCAAGAAAAGGACAATATGGGAGGAAGCTTCTTGATTTTTATGGAGCACGTGTGGTTAGAAACTTAGATCTCAGAACTGTGTATCCATGTGATGAAGACCAAGTGATCGCGGGACAAGTCACTAAAGGGCGCATATATAAATTGAGACCACATAAAAAATTCTCAATTGATCAGATGCAAACATATTCGTAGTTTTGGTGTAGAAATGTCACTAATTAACCGACAATCAATCCCCATAAAAAATTCTATCCATGAGTGCATCAGTCGTCAAGATCTTGCTGCAGGGAAAAGTAGTGAAATCTGAAAGTGAGAAGAGATAAGGGATCGAAGTTCCCATGATCGCCCTTTCTTCCTAAAGAGAGATTTTGATTAAGAATAAATGGATACGAGATAAGACTGGACGGGGAGGAGACTGTTCAAAGTTCAAAACAGGGAGGAGCACTTGGACACGCCGGCCTTCCCCCTTCCCCTTGTTCGATTCTCCCCAGCACTACTAGTACTCTTTGTTGACTTTATTAATTAGATCTGCAATTAATACTCAACCCGGCCTGCCAGAGAAAGCTCCGAATCGTTGCTTCTAATCTAAACTATTTTCTTAATCTCCCCCCCAGTCAAAAGATTAAACAGAAGGATGCTCTTGCATGTATGATCCCAATTCCCATCTCTCGCTCACAAAATTCAACTTGTCCTTCGTCTTAATTCCGGCCGAGAATAAAAGGTGGATCGATAGATAGGAATTGGGTTCCATATTTTTTAATTTGTTGTTTTGGGTTCAAAAGCAGATTCCTAAGGTCAAATCCTTTAAAATTTGCTACTATTTTCTCCAGGATATTCCATGGATGAGAGAGGACGGGACACAAGCAGTTATCAAGAGAATCTCTCCTCAATGTTCTCTTGCCTAATTAATTATATATAAGTTCATTGAGAAGCCGACTTTGTTTATAGGATCGAGTACCCAATGCGATATCATTAATTCAGTACTTTTAGACGTCAGACATTATTAGATTTCGGAGGGGAAAAAGAATGAAAAGACTTGATCAATATATAGCTCTTTAATTACGAATGCAGAACATCTTATCTTTCAACTTTGAGATCATATGAACTATTAATTATATGGGCAAGCAATTAGTTCTCGATTATAGAAACGAAGGTTCTCTCCTTTAATTACTGGTATATATGAACGCTTAATCAGCCCGAGCTACAGAATCTGATCTGATACGACTTTCTTCATCAAATCTTGTTTATTTAGTCATCTGATTTGATGGTCAGATGCATTTGGTGTTAACTAATTGGGGTTAGTCAGTTCAGTCTAAAAATACTGAGCTACAGAACATGATCAACAGTTCAGTGGTCACATTCAAAAGTAGCGAGGTCTTGAGTTCAAGTGATCTCCTTAGGGGCTCGCACTAGCGATATAAACGATAAATACATGGGAATGTAATTTGACAATGCCATCAAAATCTAATAACAAATATAAAAACTTGAATGGAGCTAGGGGGTTCAAGTGCCCTTCTCTCTCTTCTATTAAATTTGTAGGGGGTGGAGGGCCCTTATTGTGTTACATACAACCTTTACACACCGCCCTAGCCTCATCACTACCCTTTCTAATTACTAGCCTGCGAGTAATACAACAGTAAATAATAAATATTTGAATATCAGCCAAAATAATAATAGTACATAAAATAATTATTAAATTGTTACTTTGAATTAACATGAATATTTTTTATAAAATTTTAATTTTATAAACTATATTATATGGACTATTGTGATAGATAGTACCACATAACTCGTTGTTGGAATTACAAATATAGTATTAGTCAAGTACATTGTCTCAAATAACAGAAACAACTCGTACAGGAAATGTAATGCATAAAATAGTGATTACAAATACGCCAACTGCATTAGACTTTAACTTATATTTTTACAAATAACACAACTCACACTGCACGCACAGGAAACATAACGAATAAAGCAGTAAGAAAAATACACAAAAGGAACCTACTTGTGTCAAAAGATTTCTCCTAAATAATAAAGCAACGTCTAGAGAGAGATTTATAGGTGGAGGTTTACACATGGGGCAGTATAATCTGCAATTGTGAATTGCCTTGGCCGATACAAGAGTAATGAAAAAAGTGGGTACAATCTGTTTGTCCAATATCATCACTATCTAAAAACTCACCTGAACAAATTGGGCACGAATTGTTATAGGTATTGTTCATTCTTTCCCAAATTTTTTACTTTTATGTATCTTTGGAAATATGACTTTGTAGATTGTGCAGAAACTTCTAGCATTTTTTCCTTTTCTTCGTTCTAAGTTGATATAGACAATGGCGCCACATGTGTTGATGTTATAAGTATTTCTATTCAATTGCAATAGTGTAAGAGTGGCGTCAGTGATATGATTGTACAATTGTTCTGATCTTGAGTGAGAGTCAATACTTAAATCAGAGAGAGTTGCGATGATGCGGGTACGAATATTAGAATTACTTGGCCTCCTTCCATTTACAAGGAAGTCAATATTTGTAGACCGACGTTCATAGAGGTAATCCCTCCTGTATCAATACCAATTAAAAGATTCTTAATGTTTCCAAATGGTGTCATGTAGGAGAAATATATAAGGGAATGAACAATAATGGAGACGTTTAAGCATTTTGGGCTTCTATTACATCCCAGCTCCAATTCCAACTGCTTGCGTAACTTTTGTCCATGATCAGACCAAAAAGTATGTGATTCTATATAATGAGATTAAAATTATTTATTAAACATTAATTAAACAAAAATTATTAATTCAATAGAAAACAAAGAACGTAAGTCAAATTTATAAATCGAATGAATAATTGTACATGAAGCGGTAAAGAAATTGCAGGAAGAAGACGCAATAGTAGAATAATAAGATGAAAGTTAAAATAAAAATATAATGTAAAGTAATTAATCAAAATAAAATTATGGAAACATACAATGATTTATCGATGACGAAGTTACAGGAAATAACAACATATATATATACAGGACTTGTCAAAAAGTCAAACGGTTGCCGATTAATTAAGCAAATAGGAGATGCTAGAATGATGACTATCGGTAATATGAATTGGTCATGCATGATTGACACGTTAGTTGGTAACAACAAAAAAGTTAGTTGGTAACAACAAAAAAGTTAGTTGGTAACAACAAAAAAAGTTAGTTGGTAACAACAAAAAAGTTAGTTGGTAACAACAAAAAAGTTAGTTGGTAACAACAAAAAGTATGATAGGTGTCGATTCAGTCACAAAGTAAAACCATGCATGATTGACACGTTAAATGGTATAGTAGGTGTCGATTCAATAACAAAGTAAAATCATGGATGATTGATATGGTAACAACAAAAAATATATCAAATATGTGAAATGGCTTTATGTAGAAGGTCGTTTTTGTATCTAGAATACTAAAAGACTCTTTGGCCTAGTAGTTCCACATTAAAGTTTTGGTATCGTACAATCGAAAACTTTCGTAATATTTTAAACAATATAGTAAAAACAAAAATATTATTTTTACATTTATTCACACTAAACAAATGTATAATTTTTTTAATTGACATGTGTATTTTTTTTAGAAATTTAAATTTTGTAAATAATAGTATGAAACAATTTTTTTTACTAATTTCATTTATTAAAATTAAATTTCATATTATTCTTATTTTGTGCTTTGTAAGGCAAAAAATCGTCTGCTTCAATTAAGTACTTTACATTGTAGGCAATAAATACAATAACTTTACTAACCATCAGACTCAGTCGAGAGGCGCCGTATGGCCACCAACTTATTCTGCTATTCATTAGGTAGTTTACAGAGATTGGTAGAAAGTAAGGGGAAGAAAGGGGCTGAAAAAGCCTGACAAATTTTATATAATGCACAAGAAAAGAAACATGAAAGAGAAGGAACATGAAGTCTCAAGTACGATTCATCCAGGTCCCTTGGGGAGGGGCCAATATTGTTGTCTCACTAACGTTTATATAATGTGCTCTCTTATCATTTACAGGTGATCCAGCAAGGACAAAAAGAAAATTATAAGGTGAGGGCAGGACCCCGGGGTGGTGTTGGTGGCAGGGGTGGTAGGGGAGCCACGCATCCACCTCCTCCATTAACATGTCAGCTTGATGAAGGCAGGGACCGCAATACTAAAGTTGATGATCCATCTAAGAGTTTATACCAACTGATCCAAATCGAATATTAGGTTTTAATCTATAATTCAACTGCTTTTTTTTGTAATTAATCTATGATTTTGAAGAACTAACACTTTAGAAAGACGTTATAAAACTAATTTGTTTTTGGCGTCCTTGTATCATGTTAACTATCAAGATGCTGCATTTCTTACTTATGGTTTTTTTTCCTCCCTAGTAAAGATTAATAAAAGTAGGTGACCACCCTAGACTTTCAAGAAGTTAGATAAATGACAATTTTGATAAATAATTTTTAGTCAACATTAACTGTCAAATTAGAGATTAATTTTTCTTATATTAATTGATCAAATTAACTGTAGTTAAGAGAAAGATGAGTAAGTTGACGCGGTCTTGATGCATGGATATTAGATAGAACTTTTACGTGATTTATAAGATAGCATACACCATATAGATAATTAATGATTTGTGTCACCTCATCTTTCTTTTCTTCTTTGGCTTGTCGCGTATATATATATATATATATATAGTGTGTATGCCATGCCCCTCATGCATGTGACAACCTAGGGTTATGTTATGACATCATTCAATGTTCATAATTTCATCTCAACAACTGTTATTATATATATAATTCAAAAGAATAAAAGGACCCTTTTATGAATAATGAATAGCAATCAGAAGAGTAATTTTTAATAGTATAAAAAATATTATTCCTTCATTGAAAGAAGAGAGGGCCTCAATCTAATGAGACCCATTCCTTTTTCTTCGTTTTTTTTTTTTTTTTTTCTCTGATCTGTAGCAATATTGAGATTTGAAGTTTATGTGAAGAAGGCAAATAAGATAAGGATAGAAATTAGACTGGCAGATAAAAGGTAAATCCAATCATGTTTCCTTAAAGAGGGTAGAGGTTCCTCAACTTGTTCATCACCGCGTCGGAAATTCATAGGAGTTAAAACTTGTGAGTGGAGTCAGTGGTGAAAATGAAACCATATATATCATATCATGCATGGAAATAGTAAAATGGAAAGTGCCCTTCTGCGATCTAGATCTGTCATTCGATGAATAAAATACTTGCCCAATAAAGACCAGGCAAAGATAAGGGTGCCGGTAGCTAAAGTAATCAAAGGAAAAATAGAAAAGCAGAAAGCAGAAAGCAGAAAGCAGAAATCAGAAAGCAAAGAGAGAGAGAATCTCCGATCTCCACCTTTAGACGAAGATTAGCAGGTAGAAGGCAGGGAAGGCAGGTTCCTAGTTCCTAGCATATATGTCACTTGTTCCTCTCAAAAGATATGGAAGGCGAGGAAATCGCATTTAGGCATCCATAATGGGGAACCATATATGTATATATATATATATATATATATATTGATTCAGTGAAGCCAGACTCTGCGAGAGGCCCTGAATAGTAGTGAGGAATCCGCAATTCCCCAGGTGACCGAAGAGAGGGGGGTTCGTTATCTCCAATTCTCCATTTGCCAAGTGACAGACCCTGGAACCGTATCTCCACGGACTAGTGAGCATCATTTGGGGAAAAAGGGGTAACCTCTGATTCTGAGCCTCTGACACTTGACACGACAAACACAGTTCTGGTCTGGTCTGCCGGAGAAGTATTATATATAACTCATAGAAAATAAAAATTACTGGAGCAGAGGAGAGGGTTTTGACATAGCTCCTGTAAGTAAATTAACCATCTCAGCATCTCTCTCTCTCTCTCTCTCTCTTCTTCCACCTGCACTGCCTTTTGTCTTTCCGTTTCTATTTTATCTTCTCCAGTTCTCCACTTTGTCTATGCCCAGAAGCCAAAAAGATAATAGACCCGAGAATCTAATCCGTACCACACCAAATCCTACTGTAGATCTCATCTCCCACTGAGAACGTCGTAAATTTTTTTTTTTTTTTTTTTTTTTTTTTTTTTGTGTGTGTGTGTGTGTGTGTGTGTTGACATACATGTATATATATATATATAAATATTGTACTCCCAAACTCCCAAGAGTGACTCTTGAGTAGTATTTGATCGTTTCAGAGTTTCAGATTTGGTTGCTGCCCCATTACTGATCTGCTGTGATTGATTGATTCGTGAGGAATCAATTCATTCCCCTTTGGACCTGAACAACTACTACAAATTAAACACCTCCTCCTCCTTCCCCTGTTTTCTTTCATTTCGGTGATCAGCTGCTCTCGATCGAGCTATATATATAGATATGTATCCGGCCATGGATATCCCAGATTGCTTCTACCCGTTTCAGCCGACGCTCGTCCCTCCAAAGCTCCCCACCCCGAGACACTTCCTCTACCTCTCCAACCTCGACGACCAAAAATTCCTCAGGTTCTCCATCAAGTATCTCTACCTTTACAAGAAATCCGTCCCCGTCGACGCCTTGAGATCTTCTCTCTCGAGAGTCCTCGTCGATTACTACCCCTTCGCGGGGAGGGTCAGACGGAGCGAAGAAGACCCAGAGAAGCTGCAGATTGAGTGTAACGGGCAAGGAGCCCTTTTCGCGGAAGCGTTTATCAATTTCAGCGCGGAGGAGTTTCTGCAGATTTGCAATCGACCCAACCGATCCTGGAGGAAATTGCTGTACAGGGAAGAAGGACAGAGCTTCCTCGATATCCCGCCTCTCGTCGTTCAGGTCAGTTTCCTTTACCCACTACTCCGGTACTACTCTGTCAGCTGGATCGATCATCACCCATGCATGTTTTTGCGATAGACCAAAAACTAACGATTTCTTTGCGCGCTCTCCAAATTAATATTTGTTCCTCAGTTTCAGTACTCCAAATAATTAATTAGGAAGATTTTTTTTTTTAGCCGTGTTGGATCGATTTACCCAGTTTTCCGTATCCTCAAAAATGGACGGTTGAATTACTCCGATTGCCTGTTTTGTTGTCCGTTTTTATACCGAACAGATTCTCGTTGTGCGCTTCAGTCCTCCGCCCCCCGTTGCTGTCAAGAAAAAGACTCGAGAAAGCCATATATATATATATATATATATATATATATTTCCTCGTCATTCCCAATAACGGATAACGGCCATCCTCGTCTCTGCTCTTCGACCTCTCTTTCTCTTTCTCTTTCTCATCACTTGCACCTTCACTCTTTACTCTGTTTTTCTTCCACACGACAAGACTCCATCGACGGAAGCCGGTGACGTCGTTCCGGCGAAAACTCATTTATTACCCATCCTTCTCTTCCTCCGGAAGCAACGGAAGCGTCAGAAGGAAAGGCAAGAAAAGATTTACATGCCCATTAGGATTGCTAATACAGGAATTAGATTCGGATGAAACAAGGTTTGATAGGTGTCTAAGTAACAATTACTCTCGCGCGCTGCTCTCGGATTGATAGGTGTCTAACAATTACTCTTTCAGGTAACCCATCTCCGATGTGGGGCCATGATCATCTGCACGGCGATCAACCACTGCCTCGCGGACGGCATCGGTACGTCGCAGTTCCTCCACGCCTGGGCCCACATGACCGCCGAACCCGACGCCACCGCCCTCCCCGTCGGCCCCTTTCACTCCAGGGAGATCCTGAGGCCCCGCGGGACGTCGCTTAAAATAACCAAACATCACCCGGAATTCGGGCTCTCCGGCGTCCCGAACGGCCGCACCCACGGAGGACTGGTGGACCCCGCGATCGATCCGGTTGTTCCCACCAGCTTCACCTTCGCTCCCTGGCAGATCCTCCAGATGAAGAAGGGGTGCGTGCCGTCCCTCAAGTACTGCACCTCCTTCGAGGCGCTCGCCTCCCACGTCTGGCGGGCCTGGGTCCGGGCGCTGGACCCGCCCGCGCTGCAGCGGGTCAAACTGCTCTTCTCGGTCAACGTCCGGGGTCGTCTCCGGCCCGAGCTCCCGGCGGGTTACTACGGCAACGGCTTCGTCCTCGGATGCGCGGAGGCCACGGCGAGGGAGGTGGCGCGGGGTAGCGTGCGCCGCGGGGTGGAGCGGGTGCAGGAGGCGAAGCGCTCCCTCGACGACGACCACGTCCGGTCGGCGATCGACCTGCTGGAGGCCCGGCGGGGGTGGCCGGACCTGGCGGCGACGCTCGTCATATCGCAGTGGGCCAGGCTGGGCCTGGAGGACGTCGACTTCGGGGAAGGAAGGCCCCTGCACATGGGTCCGCTCGCCAGCGAGATATACTGCCTGTTCTTGCCCGTCGCGGGATCGCCGGAGGCCATTACCGTCCTGGTGTCGGTGCCTGAGAGGGTGGCGGAGAAGTTCGACGCTTGTATGTCGGACTTCTCCGCCGGGGGCGGCGAGAGCGAGAGAGGTGATCTGATCGGAAACGGGAACGTCGTCGTCGTCCATGGACTGGAAAGGCATCATGATGTGGAGAGATGAATTAATCGATGACGATCATCAGATCGACACGAGACTGACGAAATTAATTAAAGACCTTGTTTCGTACTAGTATACGAGAGCTAGCTAGTAGTAGTTAAAGTGTCTAATTAATTAGAGATCATGCACTAATTAAAAGGAAATTAATTAAGTTTATGTTTTTATTAGTTGCTCGCTGGATTGAAATATATTCTCGATCATTATCACAGACGACCATGTTTTTTTCTTTTATATTTTTGGCCCTTTAAATTAATTAAATTAAATGAAATAATTAATTAATTAATTTGTGTGGTCTTCATTCCCAGCTCCCCACGTACCATGTCGTGCATGATAAGTGGCAACTATCAAATCACCCCCGCCCCCGGCCCCGGCATGAACTACTACATCTTTTAAAGATTTGAAATCCAAACACATTGCCCTCGATCTGTTTACACATACATGATATAAGCTAGGACGTTCTGTTCCATTCATTCCCTCAATAATTGATAAGACTACTGATGATTTATATATATTCCGTCCACTCTCAGACCTGAGAAATGATTGTGCGGTGATTGGGATCTTGCTTTTACAGATTTTCTTGTTGCTAATGCAAGCTCCTATTTTTTTCCAACATATGTGGGGAAAGAAAAGATTAAAAAAAATTAATACTAAACAGTATAATCAGACCTCCCGCAATCCTAACTCCTATAGGACCACTAAGTCTCAAGTGCCCTTCCCTTTTTTCTCTTTCTTTTTCATTTTCTTGTCTAATTTTTCTTCATCCCCTATTCTTTTCTTTCTTTTTTTTTTTTCTTCTTCTCTTTCAAACCACTACTAGAGCAACTTGGAACAAAGAACAAAAAATTTGACCTCATTTTATAATGCAAGGAAGTCCGCACCCGTTATTACAATATTAAACATAGTTTGCCGTTAGGTTCATGGACCCAAAAAAAAAAAGTATTAAATTAAGTTCGTCGATGGTGGATGCTGTGGAGTGAGTACAAAAATGGTGGGTGCTCCAAACTAGGTAATTTTACAAAAGGTGGAATGTGATTTTGATAATATATTTTTTTTTAGTTTTTTTTTGTGGGTGTTATATATCATCGTCATCCCTACCCACCAGTATCAGCACTTTGATGACAGTAGTAACATCAAATTTTTTTCCTCACCTTCAGACGTGCTTTAATTTTTTTCTCTTTTTTTATTTTATAAGGAGACGTGCTTTAATTCGATCGGCCCCTTGTAAAACTTCTTTTCTGCTATCGAGGTAAGATAAGTTTATTTAATCAACCCATACTTGAAAAGCTCTCGGAGTGGGACTGTGGGAGCAAGGGAGGAATGGAGCATACATGCGTGCCTTGTCTGTAGAGGCCGGTAACCGAGAAAAGAGTTTGGTAACATTATTATTTCTACCCACACAAAAACTGACAAGCTCTTTTCATTTTGTAAACACAAGGATCTTTCTTCTTTTAAGCCAAACGAAAATTAAAAGAATTGAAGAAGGATATTATATAGTTACTATATATTGCTCTAGATTCTGCAACCATTGCATGTGGTCATCATCAAATATATATACTACTAAAATTAATTAATTAATTAGATCACAAGAACAAGATAATCTTAGCCGTCTATCCGAAAAAGAATTTTGATGGACCCCGCCCCGCAAAGATGCCTAACCCCTCACTATCATCTATTGTGGAAGTGTGACTCATCTCATTTGCCTTATCTTCTTGCCCCATGAACATGATAACTATATTTTGAGTATATATATATATATATATGTATATAACAATACTAAATTACTAAAATATAGTTATATAATTAAAGTGGTGTATGAGTAAATTAAAGAAATGAATAAGGGTATCGATTGACTTTTTATTTATTTATTTATTTAAAAATAAATAAATAAATAATTTATCTCTTGCTAAAAGATGGAAGCACTTCTCAATATGCAACTATCATAACAAAAGAGTTCCCACTCAATCATTTGAGAGTGGGCTGAAGCATTACTGATAAGTGAACTTCCCACAATTGAGATCACATGGGGCCAGTCCTTCAGGCATCCCCATGATAATTCAACAAATCATCATCCACTCAATATGGTAAGTTCAATTTTTGCTATTAGGAGAAAAGAGACAAGAATCAACTAATCATGACAATTATCATGCTAACTAGTTGAGGTCCCTCTCTTCTCTTTAAGAAATCGATCAATCATATATGAGTCAAGATTTGATAAGACGACGTTAATGAACAAACACTGCGCTGTTTATCTCTTATATCTAATCATAAAGATAAAATATTGATCCTGGCCTAGATCTATGAATGTCAATATCAATTTACTGCCTTGTATGATTGGAAGGACAACAAGACTAATCGCTAAGCAAGTTTTCATAAGGGCACCTTGCGGAGATAGCTCAGTTGGGAGAGCGTCAGACTGAAGATCTGAAGGTCGAAATGAGCACTACTACGTTATTAATAAAGAAAGAGATTACAAAAAGGTAGGGCAGCTGCCCTGTTACATAAAAGATAATAATAATAATTAAAGGAAGAAAATAAAAAGCCAATTAGATATCTAAATTGGGAGGTTAACCCAACAACGAGATGTTGAAGTGATTACCCTTCCTTGGCTAGCTAGTGTGTTTACAAAGGATAGATGGACTTTGCACTCCTAGGGTTTGATGCCAATGCATTAAGAAGTTATACTTCAAATGTCATTTATTTCATCAAATGAAGAAGGGTTTTGCGCCTTTGAAACCCATGAAATGCCTGTAGCAGAGTCTCCCTTGATTAGTAAGGATACAATTAAACAATTCATGATAGAGTATGATGCCTTGCAAAAGTAGCTCTAATTAAGCTCAATTGTTGTGAAGTCGCACATCTTGAGGGGGGTAGAGTAAACAAGAAGCATTGTCCCCGAGTGCTCTCGTACTATATATTCCCCCACTTCTTGCTGACCTTGGGTTTTCCAATGAGCTACCATCAAAATTGAGTTTGAGTTGAACCACCGGAGGAAGGGACCACAAAATAGGCTGTGTGATGCGTTGTGGGGTGTATTCGACCACAAAATGCTACTTCTCCCTAATGATGACACTACATATGTGCAAAGTGTCTTTGAGCTCGCTAGTCCAAAACAAAACACTAAGCATAGACATCTCAATGATACCTCCCAAAGAACTTTACTTACCTTTAAATATTCTAAACTTGCACTCATTCCAAAAATTCCTGGTGATTGCAGCAACTATTAGGCCCTAAAAGCTTTTGCCAACTTTTTCCCATGGTGCATCTTAAGAAAGCATAAGGGACGTAGGTAGATAGTGTCAAGTCTAAATTTTCTCATAAGGAAGGTCAATACTTGGTTTGTGAATTGGCACGGTAACAATAAGTGCGTAATTGACTGAAGCTGATCTGTACAAAGCATACACAAGTTATTTAATTTCTATTTGTTATCCTCTTGTAGATAGTTGATAAGTGATCAGGATCCTACCCTTTGATGCACACCAGAGAAACTGGAGGACCTCGGGAGGGGCATGAGACTCTAGACAGCTGCTTTTGTTGGTGGAAATATTTGGTCATGTTCACATAAGAATGCATACTGTAAGGATATGATAAACTCACTAAGGGATCGCTAGTTTGGACCATTTTATAAAAGCCCTTGCCCCTAAAGTTTTTGGAATCAAGGAGGGATTAGTGTCTAGAGGTATCAATTGCTTGAGTCATGCACTATTGTAGAAGCCTTTGATGCTACTCAAAGGGGATTTGTAAAATATTTTTCCATGCATTTATCTCCAATCCATTTATCAAACAAATGGATGTAAGTTGTCCACTTCTAACAGGAATGATGAGGCCTTGATGAAAGGAGGGATGCCGTCTGCAAATGGATTTCCAAAGATTTAATGCACACCTGGGAGGATTGGTTGAATGGGTCACATGTAGGGATGGCAACGGGGCGGGGCGGGGCGGGTTTTTGGAAACCCATCCCCGCCCCGCAAAAAACCGGGGAAACCCGTCCCCACAAAAACCCGCCCCGCGGGTTTGATTTCTAAACCCGTCCCCGCCCCGAACCCGCGAAAACCCGCCCGCCGTGGGTACCGACCCCGACCACCCGCTATGTTTAATATTAAAAATTTTAAAAATATAAAAAATTCTAAAATAAATAATATAAACATATAAATACTTAAACATATTGTCAAACATAAGGGGAGAACGAAAGAAAGTAGGATTTTACTTTGTATTATTTAAATACCCTCTAAAACTTTTTTTTTATATAAGAATTAAGCTGGTCGGGTCGGGTTTTTGGGGCTTAAAACCCGCCCCCGCCCGAACCCGCGGACGGGTTCTGCTCCCAAAACCGAACCCGACCAGCGGGGTAAAAAACATAAACCCGAACCCGCTTTAAGCGGGTCGGGTCGGGGCGGGTTCCCCGCTAACCCGTACCCGTTGCCATCCCTAGTCACATGTTATCCACGTAACGGTATTTGGACTTAATAATTTTTTCTACATACTGTTTTTCTCATTGCCAAATTTCAAAAGCTATTTGTCAAGATATGTTGAGTTTTATTCTCAAATTTTTCTATTTCCAAGACCCAATAGCTTACTTGACCAACATACCTTTTCCCAGTTTATTTATTTATTTTTATCATATAAAGCAATTGTAAGTTTCATTGATATAGGATGATAGAGTAATAGATAATTAAAATACATTCATTTGTGGTGTTCAAAAGTAGGCTCAGATGAGGCCTTAAACAATCTTCTTTAAGTGATGGAAGGAAAAAAGTAGTTGTATTTAGCTATATACAATTTGGTAATTGCATTCAATTGCCAGCAATGCTACTATTTTCTGCAAATGATCTCCACTTTGTTCGCCTTCCTGTAATTGTGTACCAACAAAACGTTATGCATCTATTGGAGCATCTGCTAGCACCTCTTCACCATGGGCATCAGAGGCTGTACCTCCCCTTTCACAGACTTGATCATCAATAGTGAGTCACTTTCAATAATGACCGTTTTTTGTGGAAAGAAAGTTTGTAGTAGGTATATACACTAGTAGAAATAAGGCTTTTGGCGAGGGTTATGAACCCTCGCCAAAAACCATAAAGACCCTTGCCAAACAATTTTGGCGAGGAAGGACTGTCGCCATAGGAGTGTCGCGTGTGCAGGCCTTGCCATAAGTATAAGGCGAGGGGAAAACCGTCGCCAAATATTTTTTTAGTGACGAGGGTTGAAAACCCTCGCCAAAAGTCTTTTAGCAAAGGTCATGGACCGTCGACAAAAGCATGTATGTGGCATCCATACATGCACATACATTCTTATTTGGCAAGGGTTATAACCATCGCCTTATAGTGAAATGGTGATGGTCTAAACCCTCGCCATAAGTGTTTCTCTATTTGTTCGAAAATCAATATTGAAACCTATGAACAACCTAAATCAAATAATAAAATTACTCCCCTACACCATCCCAAGCAAGAATTATAGTGCATTAAATCTTTCTACCTTCAAAAACTGAATTGTTGCAGTAATTCAAGAGCACATGAAATTGTACACACCAAAGCAAAGACCAAAAAGATGAGATTCAACAAGATAAAATACAAGCATTCACTCTCATTCATACCTCCAATTCAGCTTCTGCAAGAGCAGTGCATGAGGAGGGGCTCCATTGCACAGGCTTTCAGCCTCTATAGATGTAACCTTGCATGGCCATCTGACCAAACAGTCCAATCTACAGTATAAACAGAAGGACAGGTTACATATAAGGAAATTAAATATCACTGAACAGAGGCATAGAAACCCTATCTCCAATCACAAGTTTTTTTCCATCGCCCTTGATGAGATTCCATGCCCTTCAAGACCCAAAAACTTCAATTATACCATACTTATCAACAATATCACTTTATGTAAAATGCAATGACAGAATTCTACACTCCAGTGTCTAAAAATTCAGAAAAGTAAGGATGGCAACCTGGGCAGCTTCATATTTTGGAGTTAGCGTTAGATACTAATTAATCCAGTCTCCCCACACCCCATAACGCTGCAAGTGTTTCAAGCAACAAGTATAAATATTCATTAACTAATCGGAAGGAAAAGCATAGGAGGATGGGTACATTCTTTCTATACGGTGGGATCTCAGTATAAAGCTTAAAAAATAAAATGACTCACATATGACCTTGAAAGACTTCATTTGAGCCTTAACAGTGTCCTTGGCAAACTTGGCAGCTTTCTATCTCAATTTCAATGCTGTAAGCTCCTTTCTAGCCTCTTGATCCATAGGCTGAAGAACTGAAACAATTAGAAGTGACTCTCAGATGACTTTAGAAAGATTCATGAAAAATGTTTTATATTTGTGAACATCCTTTCCCTCCCACTTTGCATCTTTCATTTCCATGGTTAAAAAGAGTTTGACAACAGTGTTTTTCAAAAACAGTATTGTACACAGTTCACAGATACCAAATATGAATTTCAATCAAAACTCAAAGACATATCATAAGGTCTTCGGCCTGTTCACTAGAAAACCTAAATTATCTCATTCAAGAGGTTTGGTGAGAGGCTAGGTGGGGCTGATCTCCTGTTTTCTTGACCTCTTTCAGCAGATTTGGGTGGGGGGGTCCCCTCCACCTACTATGGTTCCCTAGGTGGCACCCCTATTTGGATCATAAAGTTCAATTTTGATCACTCTTCACACGCCAGCAGGTTTTGGTGGAGTACTCAGGGATTCCATAGGTGTTTTCGTCCTATCATAAGTCAGACCAATTGATGTGGAAGACTCCTGCTGCTAAGGCCCGTGGAGAGGTTTTTGGGCTTTGTTGCTTCACAGAGCGCCTCCTTGGTCAGCTTCAGATTGAAGGAGACTAGCAATGTTATTGTTAGAAAAAGGGAAAACAAAAAGAACAAAGAGAGAGAGGAGGAGAAGAGAGGAGTATGCGCAAGGAACATGAAATTGAAAGTCAGAGAGCAAGATCTGTCTCTTTGGACTCACCTCTTATTTAAGTGATCAAGCAACTTTCCTAAAAGAAATAACGCTAAATTACATACCCGTCATGTTGGCCACTTAAGCCAAACTATCAGGAAATTAACTAGTAATACCTCACAATCCACATTAATCTAAAAAAATAGAAATAAAGAAATTATAGATGTACCCCTAGTATCTGGAATTACAAAAATTATAGATGTACCCCTAGTATCTGGAATTACAGAAATTACAGATGCTGCTTGTGCAAGATAGATGAGAAAAAAACCATGACAGGTTATTACATCTTTGCTGGTGGAGTATCTCGAACTAATTTTGAAGCTGAGAACAAGACAATAGCTAATACAGTTAATGAACTACTTTAG
Organism: Aristolochia fimbriata; assembly: GCA_019845555.1. Taxonomy (NCBI): domain Eukaryota; kingdom Viridiplantae; phylum Streptophyta; class Magnoliopsida; order Piperales; family Aristolochiaceae; genus Aristolochia; species Aristolochia fimbriata. Next base: position 8,903,269 of record CM034080.1, on the reverse strand, counting down.
ATCAAGTTAGTTATGACAGGGTTTTGGGTCATATCAGTGACATGCCTATTGACTACTTTGTCATGCACATCAACCCTACCAACTTCAATCGTTGGAATGTCATAGGTGTCCCTTGGTTTTCATCGATTAACAATGCACCAATCAGATTTTTGTGAGTCTGTAGAATAGAATACTTGTTGCGCTTGAGAGGGAAAGATAAATGGCTCGTCCTCAAAGCTCCTTTTGGAGGTATTAACCATCGTAAATTTATGATAATCTACCAACCGGCCACTACCTTCTTTCATGTTGTAAAAATTACACTTAAACAAATGAACGGGTGGTAGATTTCTAAAAGTGACTTCCAACACCATCTCTAATGTCCCATAAAAAATTTCATCCGCTTCCCCGATGGTTGCTATCCCACTATTCTGAGTTACACATAACTTGTCAACAAAGGTTGTCTCAAACTTATAACCGTTCATGAAAAAACCCTTATATGTTATCATATTGGGTTTTGGACCACTAGCAAGGAAGAAAATGTCTTCTTCTCCATTAGTGTTTGCCTTATTTATGTTGACCTAATTACAAAAACACAACGATTTAGAACATAGAAAACCTATAATATATGTCCTCGTATAAAACTTACTTGCTCCATGAACCATTGCACAAATTTATTATGTTGTTCCAACTGGACTCGGGTTTCACTCCACTATGGATGTTGCCGCCTCAACAATAGTTTGTGTTGCCTAACAAAAAAAAATTATGAAATACAATGAAAAAGTTATACATTTATTTATTGGACAATCATATTTAAAGGCTTACAAAATGTAGCGTTGCACTTTTTGATTATTGAAGAGCACAAAGCGATGAGCTTGATACGCCTCATCTACTGAGATATTGCATGATGTACCAGCACTAATTGGTCCAGCACTAATTGGTCCTTCTTCATATCGTAGTGGTCTATTCAATGTTGTCTCTATTCCATCCATATAACGAGAACAAAATATTGTAACCTCCTCCGTTATGTACCCTTCTGCAATTGAACTTTCGGGCCGATATTTGTTATGGATATAATTTTTAAGTGTGAGAAGATATCGCTCAATCGGATACATCCATCTGTACTGCACTAGCCCAGCCAGTCTAGCTTTTTTTGGGAGATGGACCGTTAGATGGACCATGACATCAAAGAAAGCAGGAGGGACAACCTTTTCAATTTACTCAAAATCATAGAGATGGATCGTTCTTGTTTCTTTAATGACTTCGTATCAACTACTTTGCCACACAATACTTTGAAAAAGTTGCAAAATTCAATTAGTATTGCAGCCACTGGTTTAGAAAGTGAACTTCTAATAGCCACTGAAATGAGTTGTTTCATCAAGACATGACAATCATGACTTTTCAGTCGAATAATTTTATTTTCTTGCACTCGTACTAACTCTGAAATGTTAGATGAAAATTCCTCAGGTAATTTCATGTCCTTCAAAACTTGTAGGAATCGCTCGTTTTCTTGTTTGGACATATTATATGAAGCATGTGGTATTAAAAACTTTCCAGCCTTCTTCTTTGATGGTTTTGGGTGTAGAGGTTTCGTATACCCATCATCTGCATATCAAGTCTCACCTTTATGTTGACCTTACTCTTTCCATCCTTTCGCAATAGAGTGTTCAATATACTATCACAGACATTATTTTTTATATGCATGACATCGAAGTTGTGACGAATCAACAATGTTCTCCAATATGGTAGTTAAAAAAAAATGCTCATCTTCTTCTACCCTTCTGGTAATTGTTGTGTATTGTTTGATCCCCTGGCACCACCCCGAGCTCTTGTTGGAAGTTTCCCAAAACGAATGTTTTGATAACCTTCCCATTGTTTAACAATATCATCTCCTGTTAGTGGAGTTGGTGACACATCATATTCAACATTTCCATCAAATGTCTTCATATCGGCCCTCCAAGGGTGATCGACTAGTAAGAACCTCCAGTGTCTTAAGTAAACACATTTACGGGAACATGGCAAATACACAGACCCGTGTCGTAAATGGCAAGTAGGGCATGTCATATAACCCTTCCTGCTCCATCCTGATAACATCCCATAAGCTGGAAAGTCACTAATTGCCCACAAAATAGTTGTATGCATTTGAGAAAACTTCCTCTTATCTGCATCATATGTACGAACATCTTCTTCCCACAACATCTTTAACTCATCAATTAATGGCTGGAGGTATACATCAATATCATTGGCAGGAGATTTTGGATCATCTATTAGGAGAGACATGATGAAAAATGATTGTTTCATAGCCAACCATGGAGGTAAATTATAAATCACGAGGACAATTGGCCATGTACTTTTCCTCGATCCAGATGATATTTTGAAAGGACTAAACCATCACTTTCTAGTCCAAGTCGTATATTACGAGGTTCGAGTTTGAAAGAAGGATGCTTCAATTCAAAATGCTTCAATGCTAATGAGTCTCTTGGATGAGCTAGCTTCCATTCTTCATCAACTGGACTTGTAAAATGACAAGTCATCAAATTAAATGTTTTTATTGACATAAATAACCTTTGTAACCTTGGAACCAGTGGAAAATGTTGTAGAATATTTTATGGAAAATATATTTTTTGTCTCAACACCAGCCTTCTTTTTCTCCTTCCACCTAGATGCATTGCACTTGGGGCATTTGTTGAGGTTTGCATACTCATTTTTATACAGGATACAATCGTTTGGACATGCATGTATCTTATCGTAATCCAACCTCAATCCAGACATCATCTTCTTATATTCATACCAACTAGAGGGAAGCACGTTATCCCTAGGGAGGGCATCCTTGAATAGGGCTAGGACAGCTGAAAACGACTTGTTACTCCACTTATACAAACACTTCAATTGAAATATGTCCACCATGAACGACAACTTGGAGTATTTTTCACATCCTTCAAACAATGGTCGCCTGGCCTCTTCCATTAGTTGTTCAAACTTTGAAGGATCATTGATTTGACAGTCTTGATCCCCATCATCAACAATTGGATCTTGCATGAATGCATCGTTCAACATTTCTCTCATTTTTTATGCATAACTAGGCTCCGTGTGAACTTCTTCTTTACGAGGACGCTTACGAGATTCACCGTGAAAGTGCCATTTAGTATACTCTCTTACAAATCCCTCCATGACAATATCCAATTCGAATGTCTATATATCAAGGTAAAATTTATTCTCACACTTGGCAAACGGGAATGGCATAACCCTATCTCCTTCAACGCTCATGTTCTCTTTTGCAAATTCCATAAAGAAACGTACTCCACCCAAATATTCATCATTCACACAATTATACTTAGTAGTGTACTTATACATCCAGCTCCTGTCATTAGAGAAATCCGCATCCATTTGAGACTATAGTAAAGACTACATGGAAAAATGTTGGGTGATTAAAGAGAATTAAGAATGAAACAATAATGCACAAATAAGCATGTGGAATTACTCAACAGAAATGCTAGAAGATTACATTACTCTTTAATGCAGACATTCCTAGGTATATATATAAATCACACTTGTTTCAGTAGCTGCTGCTAAAACCTTAGGCAAATAGTGATTTGAGAGTAAAAAACAACTCAAGAATTTTTTTTTTTAAAAAAAAATGAAGATGGTCACTACTGTAAAAACACTCAATAAAGAAGCCACAATACCAATAGTTTGGAACTTGGTCCTCGGGCAAACCATTGCATATACATGGTAAGTAATTAACTAAGACCACACTTAGCTCTGGTTGGAGTATTTTTCACATCCTTCATACAATGGTTGCCTGGCCTCTTCCATTAGTGTTCAAACTTTGAAGGATCATTGATTTGACAGTCTTGATCCCCATCATCAACAATTGGATCTTGCATGAATGCATCGTTCAACATTTCTCTCATTTTTTATGCATAACTAGGCTCCGTGTGAACTTCTTCTTTATGAGGACGCTTATAAGATTCACCGTGAAAGTGCCATGTAGTATACTCTCTTACAAATCCCTCCATGACAATATCCAATTCGAATGTCTATATATCAAGGTAAAATTTATTCTCACACTTGGCAAACGGGAATGGCATAACCCTATCTCCGTCAACGCTCATGTTCTCTTTTGCAAATTCCATAAAGAAACGTACTCCACCCAAATATTCATCATTCACACAATTATACTTAGTAGTGTACTTATACATCCAGCTCCTGTCATTAGAGAAATCCGCAATAGTAAAGACTACATGGAAAAATGTTGGGTGATTAAAGAGAATTAAGAATGAAACAATAATGCACAAATAAGCACGTGGAATTACTCAACAGAAATGCTAGAAGATTACATTACTCTTTAATGCAGACATTCCTAGGTATATATATAAATCACACTTGTTTCAGTAGCTGCTGCTAAAACCTTAGGCAAATAGTGATTTGAGAGTAAAAAATAGCTCAAGATTTTTTTTTTTTTTTAAAAAAATGAAGATGGTCACTACTGAAAAAACACTCAGTAAAGAAGCCACAAAACCAATAGTTTGGAACTTGTGCCTCGGGCAAACCATTACATATACATGGTAAGTAATTAACTAAGACCGCACTTAGCTCTGGTTTGAGGTTGGAGAACTTGATTAGTACAGCTCGTTCATAAAAACTTGGTCAAGGATCATGAGGAAGTGTTTAGTATCTGGCATTAGAACTCTTTCTACTAGAATTATTTTCTTCTCTGAAATATTTTATTTTTTCTGAGAACGATGAGAAGAAAGACTCAATAATAACCCTAAACAGAAAAAGTACAAGGAGGCAAATCAGCTAATACGGTAGAAGCCAAGACAGAAAAAAATAAAGGCTAAAAACTAAACTGGACCAAGCCAAGGGGCCCTTCTTTGGCTAAGGAGGAATTCATTACTAGATTGATATCCTTTTTTGAACCTTCTACTACAAACCTTTATGTTAATAGCATTTCAGAATGCTAACAAAATAAAATCATCATAAGCCACCATCCTTTCAAGGCATAAGGCCCTATGCCTCTCCATTGTATCAAGAAAGATGAAACAATATGTGTTCCATGTCTGCAGTCCACAGACAGTTGACAGAACGAATGTCTTGAAATCAGCAAATAACATGATATCAGCTAGCAAAAGAGAGAATTTCCCAACAGCATCCTATTGTTGGGTCTTCCTTTCTCTCATTAAGCATTAGACTAATAGAATCGGTCTGATAAGAGTCTTTCAACTTGGAAAGAGAAGTTGCCATCCACGCGAGGTAGTCTCACTTTAGAAAATCTACCCTGGTATCAATTCCAGTTGTAGCCATCTTTAAGCTTAGATTGAACTTCAGGGATACTGAAATCAATGAAGTAAGAATTCGTATGAGACAAGCCAGTCCATAAGTAGACTTCACAACGCCATAATATTTACTCGTCGACTCAGTAAATAATACGGTTTAATATATTCTTTTAAGTATGAATTGAAATCAAGGGTTTGCACTTTGCATCAGAAACAACCTAAATGATTGAAAATTTTCAAGTTCAGGAAATATCAGATACCTTGGTTCCGTGATAAACAAATCAAACACTTAGAAAATAGAAACAGGTGTAAACCAGCATGATGCACGATAGAAAAAGTAGCAGTAGTAATTAAAAATAAAACCTCGATACTTGAAACCGAGACAGAGTGAATGGTGCATTAATAAGAGAAACCTTGTGAAGGAAGGTACAGTCATACAAGATAAGGTGCTTCTGAATGCAAAAGAAAGGTGACCGTTGTTGGAATCTGCCTTGTAAAGGAAGGTAATAAAATTGACATTATTTTTACTCCATGACTGTAATTCAACAGTTGAAGATGGTAATTGAGCTCTTCTGTGTAGAAGTAATGACCAATCACAAAACCATCAAATATGAAGTCCACCAATTGATGTTTCTTGCCATTGACCTTAGCTAACAAGACTGTACCCCCTTTAGAAGATGGGCCCTCCTGGGGTATTGTACACCAATCCTTGTTCCTAATGAAGACATAAAAGACACTTTGCTTGAGACTGAACGTCAATCAATATAATTATTACTCTCCTGTCAACTGAAATTGAAAATTTGAAAGGTTGGCACCTTTGTCTAATTTGGGTGATGGAGATCTTCTGGCTCTGTTCAAAGAGTTCAACCACTATGATATGATATCAACTCATGGAATTGATTAAAGAAATCAGTTTGAGTTGTTGAAGAGCATGGCTAATATCTGTTGCTCCGTAAGAGAAGTTGGGTATGGGTTCCCTCTGTCCATGTAATTAAACTATAAAGTACCAACATCATTAAATGATCACAATCTTCAACTAAATAGGAAATGCTTACCTCACAAGCATCCCCATTGACACCAAGCACGAAGAGAAGAATAAAAAATAAAAAATCAATTGAAGAATAGAACCCATTATATCAAAATTCAAAAAATCAAAAATCACTGCCGATTGAAGTTTTAAAACAGATAACCGAATAATAGAAAAAAAAAAGTGAAGGACAGAGGAAGGAAAGAAGAATAAAAATAATTTGATAAAAAATGATGATACAACAGAGGAAGAGAAAGAAGATGTGGATGGAAAAGGATTGGAACACTCACCTTTGTGCTACCGAACAAATCATGGATTTCTCAGCTGCGACAAAGCTTGGAGTTGGAGAATAGAGAGTTGTTGTGACTGTAATAGCTCCACAATGCTCCACAATGCGACTGCAAATAGCTGGAGAATGGAGTTGGAGAAACGTGGATTGAAATTTTTAGATAGCAAAATGGGAGGCGAGGAGTCAAAATTGAAATTGAAAGAAGAAGAACAAGAAATATATTTCCTATACCTGCCTGCGAAGATCCGTTCCTCTCAGCTTTAGTCTCTGCACTCAACGAAGCTTTCCTTAGTCCAACCCAAATTTCCCAGATAACAAGATTTGGGAGAAGGAGATAGAACATGGTTGGGTCTGATGAGAGAGAGGACGAGATTTGGAAATAAGTTCGCGCTCACGGGTGAGGATCTTATGGCGTGGATTATTTTGAGTCATTTTTGTGTCGTTTATGGCGTGGGTTATTTTGAGTCGTTATTAATATTACATAATATTAATCAGGGTTATATCTTTAACCCTCACCAATATGGTATATATGGCGAGGGCTTAGTGTCGAACCCTCGCCAAATATAGATTTTCTACTAGTGATAGTTAAGAATAAGGCATTCGCTTTAGTTGAGTTGTTTTTTTTATGATGTAGAGCCCACAATGATAAGAGTTTTAGAGAACCTTAATGACCCCTAATGATTAATACCCCTACTACATTAGGAATCAAGGAGAGATAAGAGTCTAGCGGTATCAATTGCTTCTTCATTTGTGAGAATGCTCTATAGATGGAGAACCCATGTTGCATTGATTCCTGAGTCATGGACTATTATAGAAGTATTTGATGCCACTCAAAGGAGGTTTGAAAAATAATTTGCCATGCATTCATCTCCAATCCATTTATCAAACCAAATGGATGTGAGTTTTCCACTTCTAACAGAATGATGAATCCTTGATCAAAGAATGACGAAGTTTACAAATGGATTTCCAAATATTTGCTGCACGCATGGGGGAATGGTTGAAGGGGCTACAGATTATTCAAGTATTTGGATTTAATAATTTCTTTCTACATACTATTTTTCTCATTGCCGAATTTCCAAAGCTATTGAACAAGATGTGCTGACCTTAGTTCACTAATTTTTCTATTTCCAAGACCGCACAACTTACTTGACCAACATACTTTTTCCCAATATTTTAAATTTATTTTAATCATATAAAGCAATTGTAAGTTTCATTGACATAGGATGACTGAGTCATTGATAATTAAAATACATTCATTTGTGGTGTTCAAAGATGAGCCCTTAAACAATCTTCTTTAAGAGATGGAAAGAAAAATGGACTCGTATTTTTCTATATACGGATTTGGCAATCGCATTCAGCTGCCAACAATGTTACTGTTTTTGCCATATAATTTGCCACTTTGTTCGCTTCCCTGTAATTGTGTACCAACAAAATGTTATGAATTTATTAGAGCATTTTTCAGAACCTCTTCACCATGGGTATCATAGCCCAGTGAGGCTGCACCTCCCTCCTTAGGCTTAGTCATCATTAGTTAGTCTCCTTGAATAATGACTTTATTTGTGGAAAGTAAGTTTGTTGCAAGTATGTAGCTAAGAATAAGGCAAGCGCTTCAGCTTAGTTTGTTTTATGATGTAAGGGCCACATTGATATAAGTTTTGGAAAACCTTAATGATCCCAAATAATCAACAACCCCCCCTCCCCCCGCCCCTCTCTTTCCCTCTCCACTACTGAAAGAGCCATCAAAGTATGCTTTTAGGGTATGTTGATTTGGAGGGTCCCAGGTAATAAAAAGTCAAGAGTTCTCTAATCTTTGGTAGTTTATATTGACCCCTAGATTGATTGATTTCATTTGTAATATATGTTTGATTCATTGCTATTTCATAGGATTAGGTTGTATTGTTTGTTCTTCTGCCCCCAAAGTTTGTTCTTTGGATTTCTACTCAATGTTTTTGAATTAATTGGGTTTTATCTAAAGCCTCCCTGATTTTTAAATTGAAGTTTCTGAAGTGGTTTCTATTCCATTGTGTGAGCTTGTCACTAAGTGAGTGAAGTTTGGCAGCCATTGTTTGATCTATCACTTAATTTGTTATAATCTTATTATTTGGTCCTGATATATTGATATCGGAAAAAGAGGGAGACCCAACTATGTGATAGGTAAGGACATCCTAATGTGTTGGCTAAAGACATTGTTTCTCCTTGTTCGATATGTATCCCTACAATCGCGAATTTGGACCAGTTTACCCTGTGAGCATATAGTTTTTTGTATATTCCAAGAAGGGCTTTTACGGTATTGAGTTGGTCAGGTTTGCTTGTTGCAAGCACATTATGTCATTGGCAAACTAAATCAATGGTGCTCCTGGAATTAGACTATCTATGATAAGCAAGCCAATCCATTGACGTTGTTGAGAAAACTCGAATAGGGTGGCTAGGGCTTCACCTATGATATTGAATACTAAAGGGGAAAGTGGATTCCCTTGCCAGATTCCTCTGGAGACCTCGAAATGGTTTTTGATCTCCATTGAGCAATACAATGAAAGAGGGAGAAGAAAAGCAACTAGTAATCCATATTCTCCATCTCTCACCAAATCCCATTTTTAAGAGGAGGTAGTCCAAGAAGGGCCAACTAAATCGATCAAGCTTGATTGTAACACGCTGGTGGTTCTTGTTGCAGTGAAGGATCATGTGCAAAAAGCGCAATTACTTGGGCCTAATTGATATTTTGTCTTTCTATGATTTTTATAAATAAAACTTGATTCCATGCAAACACCATGTCCTTGATAATTTTAGGCTATATTAAACCTTTCTTAATCCCTAAATTATTATTTGAGAAACATTCATGTCTGATGCGATTCTAGCTAATCACTAGCAAGAGGACTAATCAAAGTAATATAGACTTTTATGCAAGTCCGAATATCGTCTCACAAGGACCAAGCCAGCAGTTAATTGCTTTGTGAATAAAAATCTAAAGTTTGAGGAATCTGATTTTGTAACAGAGTTTTAAAACTAAACCAGTACTGAAAACAGTTAGGGAAAAGTCTTTGAGGAAATTTAATGATGAGAGAAGACGTTGGGAATCCAATTCCCTCCCTAGACACTTTCTGAGATTGAATATGAAAAGAGTTCTGGAAATCAGTTTCTGACAAGCTTATAAAACCATGGCTACAATCCGCATCGGCATCACCTTTTTCTATTTCCTAGAGCAAACTAACCGGCATAATCTACTCTATTTGACAGCATAAACATGAAGCTCATATGTCATAGGCAGATCAACTAATCCAACAGGGTATTACTTTAAGGTCGAGGATTAACCCAAGGATTAGTGATCTACCTAGTGTATAAACTCAAAAAGGTTGTAAACTCCTATCAGCATGTCTCACCTTAAGCCCAGCGTCACCTTATAACCAGTACATAGCTAGACAACAAGTATGAATCAAGAAATTACAGCAATGAAAACTCATTAATGCACCAAACTGAAAACCAATTAAATTATAAGTATCAATCTCATTACATGCCTAGGGAGTCATGGACTCCCAACTAAAAATGACTACTCCATGCTAGAATTGAAATCACACAAAAAGGTTTGTACAACAACCATGAATTAAGAAAGAATAAGTAAAGAAAACTCTCTTGGGAAGAATTCCCTTAACCCCTCTTGCTCCTTGGCTGAATGCTCCACCTCTCTTCCTCAAAGTGACCAGAGTTCGTGTGAACTCCCTCTGGACTTTCTCCTCTCTCTCTCAACTAAACTAAAAAGCAAAAATGAATACAAAATTGAATGTAAAGTACAGAAACTCGAACTGAAACTGGATGATTTGAGCTCTGCCTCAGACCCCTTTTTATACTTGAATCTCTGTCCAGGACTTGTAATTTTAGCTTCTGCCCAGGGGTATGAATTATGACTTCCCGACCTCAGAATTGGATGAAATTACATCTGGACCTTCCTTCTGTAGTCCTTTAGATGCTCACGAAGTTTGAATCCATTCTGAGTTGGGAAGCTCGAGATATGAGGGGAGGAAGTTGCCTGATTTCTGCTGCCAATTTCTGCTTTGGGTCCACCACTTTGGAGATGTGCAACTCGAGAATCCTAGCTTGGATTGATCTGATTTTTCGTGACAAGATCCTCTGTAGTGCCAGGAAGCTTCGTTCCAAGTTTGGCTTTAATTGGAATTGTGAAACTCCTTTTCTGCTCTTTACAAAGTTCGGATTTATCTCCTTCCATTAGCAACAGTTTCCTATTTTAAACTAACTTCTTCTTTTGGACCATTCAATGCACCTGGACTTAAGTACATTGCCTTAAACTCTTCGTGGGCACCTTCCTTAGACGTTTGAGACTCCTTCTCCAAAGTTTGGATTTGATTTGATTGCAGGTTTCTGAGATTTTCATGATTTACTGCTGCTGCATCATCGACGCAGTCGCGCCGATATCCGTCTAAGTCAGGAGATCATGCGGCGCGGTCGCGCTGAATTATGTTGTGGGGATGGCGCGGTCGCGCCAGTACTCTGACAATTCCTTGGTCCGTGGATGGCAACTTCTCTTTCTGCTTTTAGCTCTCTTTGGCGTGTCCGTTCTGGCTTTGCAAGAGGTCGCGCCAGTTGTTTAGCGCGGTAGCGCCCTGCTGTGGCGCGGTCACGCCAATTCACATTCCCTAAACGTTGGCTTTCATGACCGTTGGGCCGTTGGACATTTTTCCACTTTAATTTGAATTTCCGCGGATTTATTTGGCGCGGTCGCGCCAGAATCGGCGCGGTCGCGCCGTTCTTCTTTTTTGCCTCTTTTGCTCATTTTTCTTCTGTTTTTGCTCCAAATCCCGCTTTTCTTCTTCCACTAGGTATCTGAGACATAAAACATAAAACTGAGTCATAATTGTTGATTTTATGCTTGGAATTAACTCAGAATTAAGTTTTTCAATCAAATAACATGCCCAAAGATAGTGTCTTTTAGACACTTATCAATGTCTTTACCTTTTGTGGAAAGAAAAATGTGGAAAAATGTGCAACATTCGAAACAACAATAAGAAGGAATATCAAGGCTAGAATTTTCAGTAAAGTCTTTGTACACCCTCTTTTTAACTTTATTGTATTGAGGACAATGCAAACTTTTAAGTTTAGGGCGGAGAATTGATTTTCTGAACAATCATTTTTCAATTTTTTTGTTCAACTTGCTTTAAATTTTTTGCATCTTAGGGTACTTGCATTAGATTGCACCCTAGATAATGATTTTAATTGAATGAGGTTGCTTCAATAATTGGTGGCCTAGCTTATTAAGTGGATTGATGAAGTTAATCTTATCTTTTATCTTGATGAACACTTGGTTAAATTCTTAATACATGGTTTGTGGATTGTATAGCTAAGTGCGATTAAGCATACCTTCATTGTTTCCATAACCAACGTGACCAAAGCTTGAGGAAAAACTTACAAAGGTTTTCAAAATTTTTAGATGGTTTAGGTAGTGTTTCCTATAACTTTTGAGCCTTTGAAGCCACCCAAATTGAATGCACAAGATGTAACACCTGCTGCCACCCCCTTTGAGTCGACAAGATCCCAAAATTTTTCGTGAGCTTATGCATTATATAAACCAGGCCTTTGTGAATAATTTTTTGTTTCTTTTAACCCATTTCTCCAAGTTATTGGATTCTATAAATGAATTGAGCATGATTGAACCCTGAAGTAGTTGAGGAACAAGTTTGGGACAAAAGTGGGTATAGTGTTGGAGAATAACTAGGAAAAAGAAAAAAGATAAGTAGAAACTCCAGAACTCTACTTGTGTGTGCACCCGACCTTAGGCCTCAGCAAGCTTGTGGACTTTGAGTCAACCGATAGGGCTGGTTGGATTTAGCCAAAGAGACTGATCTGACAATCTTGGAGTGGTTCTAGAAGGAAATAAGTTGAGTTCATCGACTCATTATACCTTTGGCCTACCTCGCTACGTTCACTTGGGCTTATCTTGATGAGAATCCCTTTGTTTCTTTGCATAGCCAAAGAAAAAGATTAAGAAAATGAAAATTGGAGATATATGTAAGGAAAAGGGTTTGATAAGTGGACGAGAGTGAAAAATTCTTAAGTTTGGGGTGAAAAGAGTGAAAGTGACGAAAGAGTGAATTCATTGCTCAAGGTAGTGGAACAAGGATATGAATATGAGATTTAACCAATATTATGTCTTGTATGATATTCCTACCCATTAGGCGTGCCAGATTACAAACTAATGAAAGACCTACTGATCAAAATTTAAATTCCTTTATGTTAGTGGAGAGCAGACTTAGGGTTGACTTATGGAACTCAAAGGAAAAAAATTTAATCACAAGGGTGAGTAGTTTGAATGGAAAGACGTAACTACTTTATGTGTCTAAGCCTCTTAACTACTTTATGTGTCTAAGCCTTTGAACCATGGCGGAAGGGATTTGGACAAGTCTACCTCGAGCTGATGCTTAGGAAGTGAGTGCCACCATAGATCAAGCTCTATGAAGATTAAGTCATTATTCTAAGTGTTGGAGTAGTTCCAAGTGAAAACGACCGAAAATAAGCTAAAAAAAGTAATTCAGGCAATTTTAACTAAGGGGTTGGGTGCCATTGCACCCAGGCACCGTAAGAACCGCCTCATGGCACTTTGGAAGAGTTCTAGAGTGACTTGGACAACACCAAGTGTGCCACAGGAGGGAGATCTGCTGCATACTAGAGTACTTAGAACCCAAGGAAACTTCTGACAAGATTTTGCTTTCTGCTGCATGCTAGTGTACTTAGCACCCAAGGAATCTTCTAGGGGGCACTTATGGACAAACCACATGTCCTTCCTAACCATAATATGTGCTCCTTGTAAAAGGAAGAGGTTTCCTTATATGGAAAGAACCTTCGATAAAGAGAGGAAACCCTCTGGTTCCTAAGTGAGACTCTTTTGACCCACAAGAGGGATATCTCCTTTATCCGGAGGCTAGTTAAGCAAGGTTTGATCCTGTGGAAAGAGGAGGAAGGAGAGAGGATTCCTAATAGGGTTTTTCAGCCAAAACCCTAGGGCTACACTTAGGGAAAAGGAGTACTCAAAGTTGGACCTTGTGCAAAGAAGCTAAAGAGGAAGGCTAAGTCCAAAACTGGGTTCTATCTTTCTTTCTTTTCTTTCTTTTTTTCTCTGTTTCATGTTTGAACTTATGATGAGCTCTTTTGTGTTTATTTAAAAAAAATGGAGGAATTTTCCATGGGTTGGGACTCCAAGTTATGAGTTAAGTAGCTATGCCATGCAATTAAATTATGGTCTTTTGATTCAATATGAGTTTCTATTCATAATTGTGTTTAGTTACTTGAGATTCTTATTCAAGTTATTAGTTTTCTAGCTAGGTATGGATAGAAGAAGTTAGAGAGAAATCTCTTGAAAATAATTTTGTGTTTTTATTATAATGAACAACGTCAGTGCTTTAGTCATTTCCTGCATTTAAAGGAGATCCTAGGTTAACTGAGGCTAGAAGCCGTTTCCTGCATTGTAAGGAATGATTTCTCTAGGCTCGTATCTATGCAAGCTAGGATATAAAGTTTCCCACATTACATGGAGTTTATAACCTAATTTAAGAAGCTATTTACGGCGTTTTAAGATTAGTTAAGGTTTATTGAACCTGCTTAGATTTAATTGATTGAAAAAAACCATGATTTGTTAAATGCAATAGCATGAACAATTGGAGCTCCAGCGCTTTAGAAATCTGCTCATTGGTACACTCTACCTTTTTGTGTTGTTTTATTGTTTTTATTACTTTTTAAAATCATATTGATCAACTTTCTCTTGAACCAACTTTTTGCTTAATCGGCTAACAATTGGTTGCTGAACTAGTTCCTAATGGGATCAACTTGGTCTCTTCTGACTCCTATTCTAAGACCAGTGCACATGGTGGTGTTGCTGGAGACATCAAACACTAAACTGGATTTATTAATTTTAGACATTCATTAATTAGAGATTTCAGAGTTGCGTGAGCGGACTTTAACTCCTATGTACAAATGAAAAATGAATTCAATGCATGTTTGTAACGGGGTTGGAGATTGCCAAGAACTTGAATCTTGCTTTCCACCTCGTCAGTACATACTAAGTGCCTTCTAGCACGTTCAACCTTCTTCAAACACTCACCCAAGATCTCAAAAGAGTTGCAACCCTCGAGAGAACGGTGTCCCACCAACACACCAACGAGTGCGAGAGACAAGAGCACCAGGAGGATGAGAGAATTCTCTACTTTTTACTCTTAGAATGGAAATTCACCGACTGACTACAAAGGGGAGGGGCGTGGTCCTTTTATACTCAAGGCCAGCCCTCATCCAATCCCCTAATACATGTATTGTACATTGAATACATTGATTACACCTTAACCCAAGCCCTGAACCTGGAGACATCCCTTGGGCTTCGGAGGTTGGAACCTGAACTGGTTTCACACCTCGCCCTTCACTCCCTCAGCCGCCTTGTCTAGGTGCAATGTACCTGAGCCACGCTCTTCATCTTCTGCTTGAAGCTCACTCCTAAGCTTCCTCAGCCCTTCGTTGAGTCCCTAGCATCCTCAGGTCTCCAGCCAAACGCGCTCCCACGTTTGGTTCAGCAGCAGAAACCCCGGCAGGCGCTGGCGCCTGAAGGCCAGAACAATAAGGCGCTGCGGCGCTGTCGCTTGTCAGGGTTGCCCCTGTCGCATCAAGCTGCAAGACTCCTCTCGCCCTGCTACCAGCTTGCCTGTTGTGGGTGGCTCCCGACCCTGTCAATTGCAGGCGCCAAGACGCCTCACAAGACCGCTGGGCTGAGTCAGCCTTTGCAACCCCATTTTTGCCAAGATGCACGCAAGGCCAGCCCCAAGGCATGGGTGGGCGCCCCACGCCCCTTTGTCTTCTGCCCCGTACGCAATGGCGGACACAGGGGGGGCAAGGGGGGGGCAAGGGGGGGCCATGGCCATCCCAAATATTTCCTAAACCCTTATATAAGGTTAGGCAATAAGGCCCCCACCCACTTTAAAATATAATATTATATAGAGAGAGAAGGAAAGAGAGAAGGAAAGAGAGAAGGAAAGAGAGATTGAAAGAGAGGGAGAAGGAGAGAGGAGAAGGAGAGAGGAGAAGGAGAGGAGAAGGAGAGAGGAGAGGAGAGAGAGGGAGAGGGAGAAGGAGAGGGGGAAAAAGAGAGAAGGAGAGAGAAGGGAGAGAGAGAGAGAGAGAGAGAGAAAGAGAGAGAGAGAGAGAGAGAGAGAGAGGTTGAAAGAGGGAAAGAGGGAGAAAAAAAGAGGGAAAGAGGGAGAAAGTGAAAGGGAAAGAGGGAGAAAGAGAGAGGGAGAGGGAGAGAGAGGGAGAGGGAGAGAGAGGAGGGAGTGAGGGAGAAAGAGAGAGGGAGAGGGGGGGAGAGAGGAGGGAGAGAGAGGAGGGAGAGAGAGGGAGAGAAACAATATATAATATATATTATATTATATTATATATCTTTTACATTTTATTTTTGGCCCCCCGCGAAGAAATCTTTCCTGGTCTCGCCATCGCCCAGACAAGACGCGTGCTCTGCAAGAAGCGCATGGACAGGTGCCCCGCACGCCCGTTCATCTTCGCCATACACGCGCGCTCCCACGCAGCACGTTGGCAGGCGCCCGCGGCGCCTGTTTGTGTGTGTGTGTGTCTGGCCCGCGCCCGCCCTGCATCAGAGTGCCCCGCTAGCCCCTTGCAAAATGCCTCCGCACTTGGGCGTGCACGCGAGCCCTGCGCGCATTGCCTTGGGCATGCCCACACCCGTGCTAGCACTCTCCTGTGCCTACTCAGCCATTCTCCTCTGAGATTGACTATTCGACAAATGTCATCCCACATCTGTCCCGACGCCCATCCTCGCTAGGCTCAGCTGCATCTACATACCTTGATCTCGGCATGTATGCCTACAACCCCTTGTAAACAACTACGTTGTACACACGTAGGTTTTAACTCAATCCCACCATAGCATGCGTCCATACTAGGTGGTTTATACATATCAAGAGGAAGTACCCCTTACATTCTCCCACACCCATTGTGTCAACGCCCTCGTTGACATATACAATGAATAGAAAAAAAAATGCACTTCAAGTGCTACAACTATCCCCACTCACTTGACAACAATAATTGCCCCCATGAATTGATAGTCTGTGTAGCCATGCCGGCCCTCTGCCTGCATAAGGTCGCTTCGGTGTGCTCTCACACCTAGAGACCAGCACGTCAACGTTCTCTAACAACGTGCCACCTTCACCTGGCTTCTCATTGACGCCTCTCCTGCTCAAGGCATCTGCCATAGTGTTGGTTCGGCCCGGCTTGTACTCCATGCTGAAGTCGAACTCAGCCAAGAAGTCTTGCCAACGGGCCTGCTTAGGAGAAAGCTTCTTTTGAGTCAAAAAATAAGAAGATGCAACATTATCATTTTTCACCACAAACCTGGCTCCAAGCAAATAATGCCTCCAAGTTCTTAAGTAGTGAACCACGACAGTCATCTCCCTCTCTTGCACCGTGTATCTTCTCTCTGTCTCATTAAGCTTTATGCTCTCAAAGGCCACTGGGTGACCTTCTTGCTCTAGGACCCCTCCTATAGCAAAGTCTTATGCATCCGTATGCACCTCAAATGGTTTACTGAAGTCTGCTAAACGTAGCACTGGTTCTTGCATTATGGCTGCCTTTAGCATATCAAACGCTGCCTGGCATTCCCCCGACCATACCCATGGGGCTTTCTTCTTGAGAAGTTCGGTTAGAGGACTAGCTATGGCTGAAAAAGAGTATATAAACCTCCTGTAATAGTTAGCCAAACCAAGGAAACTTCTCAACTCACTTACCCCTGTAGGCTCGGGCCAACCGGCTATGCTCTCCACCTTCTTGGCATCCATCCAAATTCGACCACTTCCTATCCAATGCCCCAAGAAAGATACCTCACATAGAGCAAATGAACACTTCTCCTTCTTCACAAAGAGGGAGTGTTCTCTCAAAGTCTCTAACACTTGAGCTAAGTGACGTATATGATCCCCCATTGTCTTGCTATGGATCACAATATCATCCAAGTACACAACCACAAACTTATCCAAGTAAGGCCCCAACACCTTGTTCATAAGAGTGCAAAAGGTCGCTGGAGCATTTGTCAAACCAAAAGGCATGACCATAAACTCGAAAGCACCATACCTTGTTACACATGTGGTCTTCCCCTCATCGCCCTCTGCGATCCGCACTTTGTAATACCCCGACCTCAAGTCCAACTTGGTGAACACCGTAGCCTCTCTCAATTGATCAAACAAATAAAAAATTAGAGGAATTGGATAACGGTTCTTGATAGTCACCTTGTTGAGCGTTCGGTAGTCTATGCACAAACGCATGGATCTGTCTTTCTTCCTTTGGAATAAAACTAGTGCCCCAGATGGTGCCTTTGAAGGACGAATGAATCCTGCCTCCAAGAGTTCATTTAGTTGCCTCCGCAACTCCTCCAACTCCTTAGGCGCCATTCGGTATGGAGCCTTTGCTGGTGGCTTGGAACCTAGTTCCATCTCAATAGCATGATCCACCTCTCTCCTAGGTGGTAGCCGCTTTGGTAATTCTGTAGGAAACACATCTACATTCCTCTGCATAACTTCAGCAATCTGGGGTGAAATGGGTGTCATTCCTCCCTCCTCTTCTTCATGACCCCTTACCAGCGTTGCTACATAAGTGTCATGGCCTTGTTGAAGACCCCTCTTCAACTGCATGGCTGAGAGCATCGAACTCCCAACACTTGTCGACTGTACTTCCTTCACGTGACATGGTCCTCCTTCATCAAGGATGCAAAGCAACCCCAAATAGGGTAGTACAAAACTTTTGCACAAGCACAAGAAATAAATCCCAAGAATAAAGTCAAAGTCGTCCATATTGACAACAGAGAAACTCGCATTACCTTGCCACTCTCCCACTTGGATCGGCACTTCGCGAGGTATGCCACAAATCGCCCTTGCTTCAGAGTTAACGGACTTGACAAGGCTGCCATCATCAACCCATGTCAACCCCAGACTTATAGCCTCACGGGTCGATACAAAATTGTGTGTGGCTCCCGAGTCGATCATTGCCTTGGCCTCCTTGCCTCGGACATAGAGTGCTATGTAAAAGAGCCCTCTTCTTGACCTTCGAGTGCTGCCCTCGTTGCCTTGTAAGGCTGCTACCAGCTTTAGCGAGCCCATCCTTGCATTGTCCCCCGATTCCTCACTCTTGTTGTCCACCATGGAGTTCAAAAGCTTCTTCCTAGGACAATCCTTAAGAAAGTGATCACCATCACAAAGAAAGCACTTAGAGTTAGGCTTACCCTCTTCTTTCTTCTTCTTACTGTCGGTCTTCTCCAACTTGTTCCCCTTCTTCTCCCATTGCTTCTTGGCCTTGGTTGATTTGCTGCCTTTAGAGTCCAAAGTGGAGACCTCTGTCTTCTTTTCAAACAGTCAACTTCTCAGCCGTGGAGAGAGCCTCTGCCAATGTCTTGACATCCCGTCTTGCTCTGCCCAAGGTTTCAGCCCATCGAGAAAAGCGAACAGCCGATCCTCATCGATCATGTTAGAGATACACAACATAAGAGAAGTAAAATAGGAAACATACTCTTAACTCTTCCTGACTGCTTCAAGGCCCTCAACTCCTTGCGACCCTCAAACTCAGCATTCCCCGGGAAGAATTGTTTCTTCAACTCTGTCTTGAAGTCGACCCAAGTCAAAATTGGCTTGGTGCTAGCCTCTCCATCTCTAGACCTCCGTCTCCACCATAGTATGGCGTCGTCCACAAGAAACATAGAAGCTCCAACGATCATATGTTCATCTCCATGAACATTGTTGACCGTCAAGTACTGCTCCACCTGCCAAAGGAAATTGTCTATTACCTTTGGGTCTCTTGTGCCATCGTAGACTTTAGGCTTCGGCACCTTCAATTTGTCACTGGATGATGGCTTGGTGGTGGCTGTTGTAGACTCTTCTACAGCAGTAGGCCTCGCCTCTGCAAGGACCCTCTCTTCTCCTCCCACGTCACTAGTGGTTGAAGGAATGTTCCCACCTCCTGCCATATATTTCTCCCACAAGCTCACGCGTGCACCCAACGCCACTACCTCTCCAAGGAGAGTCTCCTGGACGTCCTTAATCTCCTCTTTGATCTCACGCATGCTTGCTGAGAGTTCCTCCTTCCATGCAACAAGAGTACGGTGAAATTCATCAAATGAGTTAGTAGAGACATTACCCGAGGTTCCTCCATGCTCTGTCATGGTCTCCTCTTTTCCCTTCATGCCTAATTACGTTTGAGGTGCTCTGATACCAGTTGTAACGGGGTTGGAGATTGCCAAGAACTTCAATCTTGCTTTCCACCTCGTCGGCACATACTAAGTCCGTTCTAGCACGTTCAGCCTTCTTCAAACACTCACCCAAGATCTCAAACGAATTGCAACCCTCGAGAGAACGGTGTCACACCAACACACCAACGAGTGAGAGAGACTAGAGCACCAGGAGGATGAGAGAATTCTCTACTTTTTACTCTTAGAATGGAAATTCACCGACTGACTACAAAGGGGAGGGGCATGGTCCTTTTATACTCAAGGCCATCCCTCATCCATTCCCCTAATACATGTATTGTACATTTAATACATTGATTACACCTTAACCCAAGCCCTGAACCTGGAGACATCCCTTGGGCTTCGCAGGTTGGAAGCTGAACTGGTTTCACACCTCGCCCTTCACTCCTTCAGCCGCCTTGTCTAGGTGCAATGTACCTGAGTCATGCTCTTTGTCTTCTGCTTGAAGCTCACTCCTAAGCTTCCTCAGCCCTTCGTTTAGTCGCTAGCATCCTCAGGTCTCCAGCCAAACGCACTCCCACGTTTGGTTCAGCAGAAGAAACCCCCGCGTTGTGCGCTCGGCTGCCAGCGCTTGCAGCTGTCTTGCTGCGGCGCTGTCGCATAAACGGCTAGCTGGGGTTCTTGGGCCTGCCGCACCGCCACAGACTCCTCCCAGGTGCCCCGAGCTTTGTTGCCCCGCAAGCCGCGTCTCACCACCGGCCGCCGGGGCGGGCACCCAGCGTCTTCTTGTTCATTGCCCGCGGGCTCTTTCCCAAGACCGGCGTGGCTGAGTCACCCCGTGCAACCCCATTTTTTTGCGCATGTGGCAAGGCCTCCTGGCAAGCAGCGCATATGCACCCGTGCCAGCTCTCTCCTGTGCCTGCACAACCATCCTCCTCTGAGATTGACTATTCGACAAATGTCATCCCACATCTGTCTCGACACCCATCCTCGCTAGCACCGGTGATGCAACGGCCCCATCCTCGCTACGCTCAGCTGCACCTACATACCTTGATCTCGACATGTATGCCTACAACCCCTTGTAAGCAACTACGTTGTACACACGTAGGTTTTAACTCAATCCCACCATAGCATGGGTCCATACTAGGTGGTTTATACATATCAAGAGGAAGTACCACTTACAATGTGGGATAGGGGGAAATGACATGGTGAGGGTTGATTTTTATTAAAACCTTCTCCTTTGATTTGATATTTTGTGACAGCCATGACCCGACCGTTACCGAAAATATGTTGCAATGGATATGACTTTCATTAATGGGCCTTCACAAATGGTGATGGTTTATGTTGAAATTGACCCTACCCATATAACGAATTTTGGTGACCGTCCTCTTAACCCTCTTTAACCCTTGCCATTATTAATGCAGATATGGCGAGGGTTCAGTGCTAAACCCTCACCAAATATAGCTTTTCTACTAGTTTGATGTGCTTTGTTGTACTTCTGAGGCCTGGTGTAACGGGTCACGTTGCTTGCATAGACAAAGTGCATAGCAGACCAAGTACTTACATAGCCAAAGGCCAAGTGGGCAACTGCACATGCAATCCACTGGGATATGCATATAGACATGGTAGCGCAGACCGCGCGCAAGGTATGGACCGCACGCGCAACTGAACGGGCAGCGCACATTGCAAGGGTTGCACACAAGGCATTGGCCACACATGAAAGCACGAGTTAGACGATGTGCGAAAGCACATGCACAACAAGGGGGCAAGGGGGCCTTGTGCACACGCATCCAGACCAGTGTGTGCATAGAGCTATCGAGCCAGCCTGCATGCGGTTGGGCCATGCACAAGCATGCATAAGGGTGGACTGCTTTCTTTGGGGTTCCGGGCAGGCCAACCCAACCCCAAGCCTTTCAGCCAATGGACAAGTCAATGGACTAACGGATTCATGCGCAATGGGCCAAGGTAACCTTGTTGGCAACATACAGATCGATGGACAGATAGGCCAATGTAATCTCGTAGACAATGAATGGGTCGATCCACGGACAGGCCTCAGTGCAACGGGTTAGGCTAGTGGACTTGGTAGAATTCGAATTGGGGAATTCAAATTCAAACTCGGTAGCATTTGAATTTGAAAGAAGTGGGAGATTTGAATTTGAACAAGAGGTTTGAATTCAAATCAAGGATGAAACCATTTAAATTTGAAAGGTGGTTTAAGTTCAAATGGGAGATGGGATATGGGATTCGAATTCAATGAAGTTTTAATTCAAACTCATGGATAGAGATAGAGAGATATAGATCTATCTTATCTCTACTGGGTTTTTTTTTGTCTTTTTGTATGCTAGCTTGGAGCCAATAAATAGACATTTAAACTAGCTTGTAAACATCTCGCAACACATCAGTTTGCTGAATGGAATAAACTTGTTTTCCTCCAAATCTCGTGCCCCTTTCTTGTGCCCTCGTTCCATTCCAAACGAACTTGGGAGTTAGGCTGCACTCGGTAGAGGATTAACAAAATGTTGTAAATCGGCCTAGTAAAATCTAGCCCCGTGACACCTAGGCTCTCTTGTACTGGACCCTTAAATATTTATGAAATACATATTTTCAAGATCTATCTTAAAAATATATATATTAATAAAAAATTAATTTTGTTTGATATTTATAATTTGGGTAGACTCAACTTTATATGAATTTAGCATTTATCCATGTCTCAAACCCCAAAAAGTCGGCTCACACGTGAGGTTTTATGAACAATTTTCCTAATTTTTCTAGTCATTTTTTAATTGGAGAAGTATGATCAATTTTTGCCTAAATATAGACTCATGGATGTGAGGACGAAAATACCCTTCACTTAACCATTAAAGTAGTTTATATAGAAAACAATGAACTAATAGTATGTTATATACAAAAATAGTATGTTATAGACCATTACTAATATATTATGTCAGCTTTATAGGACTAAACACCCTTCAACCACGAGAAATTATACTATTAACTAATATGTTGTACAAAACAAGAAAATATGTTATGAATAATATAATAATATTTTATAGACCATTAACTAATGTTATGTGAACTTGATATAGCCAAACAACCCTCAACCACTTGAAATTATACCACTAACTAGTATGTTATGGAGAAGGAAAAAATAGTTTACACATAACATAATAGTATGTTATAGAGTATTAATTAACTAATATGTTATATCAGTTTCGTAAGGCCAAACCGGTTTACGTGTTCAGTGAGGGGTATTTTTGTCTTTGAATCTATGACTCAATATTTTGTCAACAATTGTTCATATTTTTATATTTAGGCAATAATTGGTCTATGAGTCGTAATTCTCACTTTTTTAATTAACCTCGTATCCAACTTTGCTATTTGATGATGCGTGATTTTATTTTGCTAACTATTAAGTGCTCATAGAAAAACAAAAATAGAAACAAGCTAATTTTATCTTTAATTGAAACCAATCCCTACATTCTCTTGCTAATAGCATATAAATAAGAAAATCTGCAAATGGATACATAATCCTTGGTGATTGGAGTTTATTGACAACAAATATAATGGAAAAAAGGAGCGACCGGTGCACTTCAGAGAATCTCATCTTCCATGCATGGCATGAATTTTCCCAGCATGGGCAAATCCAAGTGAAAACTCAAACAGAAATTAAGGAAAAATCAGGTCAAAGAGGTGGGAGTTTCTCCAATTAATTAGCACGGTGGAAGATCCTTTGGGGGAGGTAAGACGGATTGCCCTGATCCCGTTCCATCTTCTACTACAAATGCCATCTTCAAACCCCACGAAGTATGGAGCTCCAAGTGACAGTGCATAAACCAAACCCCTGAAAATGCAATATCACGAGTCAGAAGTTCATTTACAATAAATATGATATGGGGAAGAAAAGAAGAGGAGATAGGAATGTCTCTGTTCATTATCTTTTAATTACCTGGATTGTCAGCCCTGAACCTGATGGCTGTCCAGCACCCCGTGGGAACTCCGACAGTGTTTCTCTCTGGAGGGTCAACCAAGTTGTATTTAGCCGGATCCTTTTTGGGATCAAAGTTCCCAACTCCCGTACCAACGACAAAGAAATTGTAGCCATGGAGATGGAACGGATGGGATTCAACAGTGAGAAGATTTGTGTCCTGAAGCACGAGCTCAACTGTCGAATTGAAGGAAATCTTGCTGAGCCTGGTGCCTAGAGATGTTCCAAGATTTGCAGTGAGAGGCGCTCCGGTGTAATTAAAAGGAGTGGGAGGCTGATCAGGGAAATCCGCTCTAAACACTCCCTTGACGTTGAAATAGTGGGCTTGCAGAAGCGCAGTCTTTGGCATGACGAAGGTGATATTATTGAAGGAGGCCGTGAACCTGGTGTCGTTCAAGCAGGTGGGACATTGGTTACGTCCCAGACCGATGGTGTAGAAGAGATGGCGATCGACGGTGAGGGGCACATTGGCAGGAAACTGTGGTGTGTTCAAACTCCTGAGCTTCTCGTTGTAAGCCATGGCGAATTCTGTGTCGTTGGGGGCCGGGAGCTGAGGGAGGAGAGGGAGAACAGTGTTGGGGATGCCTTCGTATTGAAGGATGGCCGTCGCGGTTCTGTTGTCTACGGGGACTGGAGCGTCCATGAAGGGCCTAGCCGCCATGAAGTACCTATTCGCTACCTTATCTGCTTTCACTAACACGTTCGTAGTTTGGCCTGGTGCAATCAATATCGCTTGTGTGGTGAAAGGCTTGGTGTAAACTGCATCGATCTCGACCACAGTCATGTTGTGACCCGCAATGGCAAAGAAGAGTTCGTCGTTGAGGGCAGCGTTGATGATTCTCAACAGGTACGTCTTCCCGGATTTCACCTCCATTACAAACGTATCTCAAAATCATTTTACGTAGGCCAGCTTGTAAACTTTGAATTAGATAAATTGTACAGTACTAGTTCTGTTTCTCGCTTTAACGTAAATAATGGAGGTTAATTACTATACATCAAAGAACTTGTTTTATACGTACGTTTCTCTGATCAAGGGAAGGGTGGCCCTGGTTTTCCGTTGATAGTATGAGCATCCGACAAGGGAGGTGGAAGGCCCCGGTTTTCAGCCTGTTTCGCCAACTGCTCAACGTCGGAGTTCCACCACTCTCCTGTATATACAAGAAACGCGCGCGTTAATTAAATTATATTGGACTCGCTGCGTTTTAATTAATTAAATGGGCGTACAGCTAGCTCAGTACTTTTAACTTCAGAGAAACGTACGCACCAAGTATCAAATTGATTTCTCCATCTGGCTGGGGGAATGGAAATGGAGTTCCTTGCTTGGGCATGATGACAATGGCACCATACACCGTATCCCTCAGCCACGAGATGTGAGCGTGCCACCACAATGTCCCTCTCTGTCCGCTCACTTCGAAATCGTAGGTGTACCTCTTTCCAGGTTGAATCGGGCACTGTGTAATATAAGCAGGTCCATCTGCCCACCCGTTTCTGAATTGCTTCAATCCGTGCCTGCACAGTACCATGCATGCATGCAAGCTCCATTAATGAAATGAAAGTTTCTGTAAATTATTTGTAGCTCTGCTCCAAAAATTACTCACCAATGGATGGACACGTTGTATTGGGCATTATTGGTGACATTGATCTGAACTCTGTCACCTTCTCTGATATAAATTGTTGGTCCGGGAAACATTCCATTGACAGTGACGATGGGCTTTGCATGGCACAACCGGCTGACATTCTTCACTTGAATCTGTTATCAGAAAGAAAAGATTACATCTCCATGCATGAATAGTCGATCGATATTGGGTGAAATTTTTCCATGCTTATACCGATTAAGTGAAAGAAAAAAAAAAAGGGGTTCTAATTGAATCAACAAAAACAGTTTACTCACATCAAATTGGGAAGTATTTCTTCACTGCTGCATCCACAAAGAACGGGGCAAACAAAAGAAACTCCAAAAACAAAAGAAAACACCTCGTGTAGAGACGGCATCTTCACCTAGCTAGCTGGAGACCGGCTCTCAATTGATACTCCGAGGCCTGCAGTGATTCAATAATCAAAGCTGAAATATGATACCGCTGCTATTCTGAGTACTCGATGGAGCTATATATATGAAGTATATATGCATATGGATCTGCTAGCTATGCGGTTGTTAAAAGGTCAAGATGGGTGCAGTTCTTATTAATTTGGTAGATCTGTAAACGACCGAGCTGTAGATGAAAGCTTTGAAGCAAGACCATGTTTGGGGTTTAATATATAAATCTTAAGATGGATTTGGTGAGGCTTGGTACTAACAGTGGTCTTCTGGCGAAATAACGTGGGTCTTTCTTCTCCAGCTACATCAATTACTTCGTTCAGAATACATGATCTGGCTTAAGGAGAGGTCAAATTGTCTCCTCATCCGAATTGACCCATGCATGAATGCATTCAGGCTTCAGACTTGTCATGTCTCCTGTCGATCGAGGCTCGTAACCTGTCTTAATCTTAAACCAATTGAAGGATGGTTCTGTTTCCGAAAACAACATTGCCAATCACCCCTATATATCTCAAACTTAAAGTAGAGAAAACGCTAAATTAATTTTTTAAATTCAAACCCTAGACTTCCTTTGGTATTACAATACTAGAGGACTTCATAATTAAGATAAGAAACTAGAATTGAAATTGATTGACAAGGCCTGGCAACCTTAGTGCGTCGCTTTAAAGATTGAGATGAAGTATAAGTGGATGGTGGAGATCAAAATGAAAAAAATGTTAAGAGTAAATTAGGGTTTTCAGAAACCGGGCCCAAACCCTGTCCATGCGCACCCCTACCGAGAATGGGTAGCTAAGTATCGAACCACCATATATATACGCCGCAATGATTAAGTCGTATTTCTTTCTATGGCTGACATGTGGCGGTCACTACTAAATATATCTAGCTCCTATAGATCAAGATAAGTGGGATGGCAATGTGGATCCCTATCTGTTATCTTATGTGTCACCATGCAACTCTTACATGGGCTTACATCATTGATCAATATATTGTATGATCCAAGTGCCCACCTAGTCACGATTAAATGTCCATTTCCTGAGCCAATAGCGTAATTTGAGTACGTACTAATTAACTTTGAATGTACCCCTTCCGCGCGTTAGTAAAAGTTTCATTTTCTTGATGCATGGTCAAACTATTTGACATTGTCTCAATTGAGGATCATTTTACTTCATTTAGGATCAGTCTGAACTCCCGAGGTACAATCTGAATTTTCATGAAGCCATATAGTGAGATACTAACATGAAGAATATTAATAGGATGATAATGAGATAAATTACTTGCTCCACATACTGTTAATAACAGTTGCGTTATAAAGTTGTATCTATCGCAACCGAGTTGATTGACCCAGCAGGTTGAGCCACAGTGAGTCGACTCATTATTTTCGGGTTTCTTGTTTTCATCAGTCTTCCTTATGTAATCCTTTCAGATTATCTTGGGACATGTTGAACCCCATGTGTTTGACCTCTCTTCGGTGAAAAATAATTTTTGAATATGAAATTACAACCATAAAAGTGGATCGCTAGCTTTTTATGGTTTATGTGGTTATAACCCTTCTTACACGTACGTTCTCAGACTTTCACGTCTTTATTATCCCTTGGATATTGCTTACAAGTACACTAGAAAAGTGGATCAACTCAAGTCCCGAATACATATATATATTGCTGGTGGTAACCGTTGCAACAATTGACTCCTGCAACGTGTTCCAGTTCGTGGAGTCACGGTTCAATTTTCAAGAATCGCTATGCATTAACTAGTAAGAAACCCCCTTTTTAGCGATCGGTTTAGAAAAACTTGTCACCAAAAGAAGCTTCGGGCGATTGTTCTTCACAATGGTGACAGGTTAAAAAAGACAGTCCTCTAAAGATGCCTATGCCGACTGTTAAAATAGTTGTCACGTACAAAGTAAATATATGGCAACTAATTAAAGACCTCTCCCCCCCATAGACCAACTTAAGGATACTTGTTAATAGTACTCCTCACATATGTATATCTATGGGGACTGGTAACAAGTCTTCATAAATTGGTCTTTTACATAGATTTTTCATTTTTTTTTATTTTTTGCTTCCTTTCGGGACCATGCATGACCACCGCTTGTTTTCTTTCCTGACCTCCTCCCTTTATTTCTAATATGATCAATCATTTTGTTCTTGTGGTCGTTTCATCTGTCCATAGTCGGTGACTTTTTGGATATGCCTCATTATTTCTAATTTGTGGTACAGCCTCCTTTTCTGAGCTTCTAGGAATTGGTGACTGTTCACTAGTAAAAACCTGACTTGTGGCGACTGTCAAAGCCAATCGCCAAAGACAAAAAACCCAGTCGCTAAAGTCGTAGCGACTGGTCCCTCGTCGCCAACGAATGGTGCCAAAATAGTCGGTCGCTAAACTGCTTATGGCGACTGGCTATATCGGTCGCTATTGGTTGAAATGTTTGGCGACTGTTAAACAATCACCAATCCTTCATTTCTGGCGACTGGCGTTAAACAATCGCAAGAAAAACTTATGGTGACTGTTTGGTAGTAACCATAAAATAATTTTAGTGACTGTTGGCCGGTCTCCAAAGCAAATATTTAGCGGACTGTTTATTTTCGGTCGCCTTTTCTTTTACTTTATAGTGATTGTTTGTCGGTCCCCCAAAAAAGTATTTCGCGGCTGTTTATTTTCAGTCGCCTTTTATTATGCTTTATAGCAACTATTTGTCGGTCACAAAATAATTTGTTTGGCGACTATTTGATGGTCCCCAAAAAACATATTTAGCAACTGCGTATTTGGTCTCCTTTTTCCCTGATATATGGTGACAGTTCTTAGCAGTCGGCTTTGTGAAATTATGGAAATTGGTAGACAGTCGTCATAAATATTTTCTAACGATTTGTTTAACAGTCACCAAAATTAATTATATAGCGACTGGTAAACAGTTGTAAATTTTTATATATAGAGACTAACTTTACTAGTCGTTATTATAATTCGTTATTTGTGATTCGTGACCAGTCGTTATAGTTTTATTAATGGTCACTGGCCAATAGTCGTCATTAATTATTTATTTATTTTTCTTTCATTTTGTTTAGTTTTTTATTTTCCTTTTCCTATGTAAACCTTAAAAATCCACATTTATATGAAACACAAAATCCACTTTCAAATGAAACACAAATAAACACTTTCAAATGAAACACAAATAAACATTTATATTATATATCAACCAAGTATGAATTAAAAAATATGTTCATGTGCCCTTTGTTCTTACACATCATAAAAACTCAAGAAAATTTTCCAACTATAATTTAGAATAATTAAGTTTTACCTTAAGTTTTTATCTTATTTAAATATTTAAATTATAATTAAGTTTTATTAATGGAAAATGTTGGCATTCCCTTAATTTGTTTTGATGTCGCTAATCAGGGACAGTCCACTGGTCGCTAAAAATTAACATGTAATGACTGTCCACCAGTTGACATATTATAATGTGTACGAAGACTATTTCATCAGTCGTTGATTGTTGATAATAGGGACTGTCTATTAGTAGCCATACTTCAACATTTAGGAGACTATTTTATTAGTCATTATTATATAATAATTGGCGACTGTTTACCAAATGCATACCATCACCAATAACCTTTACTTATGGCGACTGTCTACCAGTCGCAATTGCATAAATTATAACCAGTCGCCATTACTTTTCAATCTATAGTGATTGACGTGGTCAGTCGCCATAGGGGAAACCAGTCGCTATAAAATAATTTTGGAGACTCATAGCTTTAACCTGTTGCAAATAACCGAAACCAGTCGCCATTTGTTACTTATTGGTGACTGGTCCATCTATACGAGTCTCCAAAAATAGGTTTTTTACTAGTGGTTGCCCGCTACACGTGAGTACTTTCTAAATAAATAAAATTACTCTAACACGCAAGTACACGTGTCACATAAGTAATAAAGTGGACTGTGTAAAGTAAGTACTAAACATGCATCTTAATAACTCAATCTAACCAAACAAAAGATTAGTGGAAATATGAAAATATAAACACTAACTAGGACTCGGACAAAGGATAAAAAAGGAGAATCTACTAAAGATGGAGGTAGGGGTGTGATTTTACGTCCACATGCTCTATATCTAACCTATTCTAGCTTTCGAGCATTTCATCGAGCACTTAGTGGACCCAAGAATTTGGTACTTACGGCTCTCTCCCGAGTGTACCGTAACCATATTCCCTATTTCGACCCTCTAATCTTCTGATTTAAGGTCAAGAAAGAGAACCCAATGCACGTGTATATAGGTCACGTATGGCAGGGGGTTATCCCTTACCTCACCCATGAATCCCCTAGCTAGACCTCTAACTAGGTAGAACACATATTCTCTAATGCATATCTACCAAAATCTACCCTCCCAAGATCGAATCAGGTTCTTAAATCTCTACTAATCGTTAGTTACATAATTAATAAAACCCTAAGCATGCATACACCATAACTTTGAATCATGCTCAAAACACTAAACTAATTTCATTTATTGCATAAGTACGCTGCATCACATCCTCAAACGAGGGTTTAAATACACCTGTCAAAATACAAAATAAATTTCAAGTTCAACCACACGTCTATACAAAAAATACACATGAAGCTATGAAAGAAAATGAGAAAGAAAGGCAAACTTAGTGTGTATAACACTTCTTGAAGGTCAAATCCTCCTCCCAGATGGAAATCACCTCAAGAAATGGCCCAAAAATCCTCCTGAGTTTTGGCATGAACCCTAGACAAGTCTAGGTCGACTCTCCAACTCTCAAGTTCTAAATCCCTAAGCTTTCCCTAAAACAAGTATTTATAGAGTGTAAATAAGTGATTGGGCCCCATGGGCGCCATATGGTGCTTATGGTGGCGGGTGAAGAGCCATATGGCGGCGGGTGAAGAGCCATATGGCGCTGGGTGAAGCGCCATGTGGCGCGGTGAAGTGCTTTGTGGCACCCGGTGAAGCGCCATGTGGTGCCGCGTGAAGCGCCATGTGGCACTGCGTGAAGGGCCATGTGGCGCCGCGTGAAGTGCCATGTGGCGCCGCGTGAAGCACCATGTGGCACCGCGTGGAGTGCCATGTGGCACTGGGTGAAGAGCCATGTGTGCCAGGTGAAGTGCCATGTGATGTCGGGTAAAGCGCCATGTGGTGCCCAATCACTTAAAGAGCAATAAAAAGCTAAAAATGCTCTGGTGTCATATGGCGCATGGCACTTTCATGGCGCCTATGTTCATGACACCATACTGATGAAATACGATGCAGAGGCACTGAGCAGCACACTTATTCGCCGTGGTTTTCGCCGTGGCTCTAAGGATCTAGTGCCGTATGGCGCCCAACTTCATCCTATGGTGCCCAAGTTTGTAAGTGTCAGTCGAACGTGCACTTCTTCCGTTGTAATTGTTATTCTGTTTCCTTCATGTTCTGTATGGTAAACAACCAAGACTAAGTTAAATTGCCCCCTAATTGGGGCAATTTTGGGTATATAAAATAAATATAAAATATATGTAATTAGTGATTACCTTTGTTCTCATTAGCACGTCTTTTGGTCTCGTGCATGCATTCAATTTTTTGTAGGTAGTTGATAAGTGTCTAAAAGATGTTGTTTTGAGGATCCATTTGAATTAGAAAAATTATTTCTGAGTCTAAATTTGTCATAAACTTATGATTTTTTATATAAATTGTTCATCTTTTTCTCAGGAATCCAATGCAAAAATAATAACTCAATTCAGAGCTAGAATGAGGAAGATATGACAAAAAAAAGAGAAATGGGTAGTTGGTGCTATAACGCCAAAGAAAATAGTAGAAATTCAAATAAATCTCTAAAATGCCCCTGAGCTCAACAATCGTCAGAAAGCCAATTTTGGGAACGTGTTTTGGCGTAAAAGCGCCACATAGTTGCCTATTCTACTAGTTAAAGTTGCCAATTTTGAACTTAGATAAGTTTCTCATTCTCTCGCACTAAAGCGCCACTTGAAGGCTTATTCTAGCGATATAACGCAAGTGACCCAATAATAGAGAATCAATCATATCTCAAACTTTTGACATCAGATTGAACTCAAATTTGGATAATAGTCTACCTAGAGGATGGAGAATCAAGCCACGGAAAATCAAATTAATTCAACTTACACTTTTTAAGTTATGAATTTTCCAAGTGGTGGGACCCTGCTCTGGACTTGGCAGCAGAACCAACTCAGCTCCCCAACTTCGTATCCAAAGATTACCAACTCAGAATGATCTCAAAAGTTTATAGAGTAGTTAAGGACCCTTTGAGGAAGGTCTGGATGAAATTTCATACAAATCTAAGAATGGGAAGATCTGGTTTCAATCTCATAATAGAAGCCAAATTTCCAAGCTAGGACAACAACCCTATAATTAAGGGAGTTTGTACTCAATTTAATTTGTTTTCCTCTCATGGCTGTAATCAAAAATTTGATTTGTTTATTTAACTCTAACATGGAATAGTCGTTTATGTTGGGTGTTTATGACTCCCTAGCTATCTAATGTGAATTGTTGATTTATTCTCATAATTTAGGATACAAATTTGTGTATGAATGAGTGTTCAATTGCTGTTAATTCCTAGATTTTATGCTTGTTGTCTAATGAAGTATAGGATATGAAGAAGCTATGACTTAAGTCAAGTTATGAATGATAGGATGTACAGGTTATCTCTGAGTTCGTACACTAGGTGTTTCAAGCATGTTTTAGGATTAATTCTAGAAGTTTTTGGTAATATCCTTCAATTTGTTCTTGATTCATCTATGACATAAGTCCTATTCCAGGAGTTTTCAGTATGGTCATCGGGCTTTATGTTTAGGCTATCAAATAGGTTAATCATGCTAGCTAGTTGTCTAGAGGAGATAGAAGGTGATGTCGGAGGTAAGCTTTAGCCATGGGTTTAACAAGCTCGTCAGATTTGCTTTCTAAAACTTTAATTCTATTCAATCTTTGAAGTAGCTAGGGAGGTAATGGATTCCTAAAGTCTTAATATATTAATTTTATCAAAAGCCTTCTCTTGATCCCAAGTTCAAATTGGTTTCTCAAACTTTAGTTTTTAAACTAGAAAGACAGTCCATCTATTAGATTGGTCCTTGTGGGACGATATTCAGACTCAATTTTTTAATGGTGTGATATCATGAATTGTGTGATATTATTTTATATTGACCACATATTAATTTTTTGTATTTTATTTTTCTTGAGATAAATATTGATTACCAATCTAGATGCTAGTTTTATTTTAGCTGTTGACTTGAAAAGCATGTGTATTAGTTAAATACACATAAGAATAAAATATGACACGTATCAATTTTTTCTCACATATGTTCCTCTTTTTTGCAAGAAATTTACTAAAGTTAAGTAATATCTACTTAAAAGGGTCCAATATTAATATTTATTTTATTTTATTGTTTGCCCCCCAAAGTTCCTGACTTTGCCCCTTACCCCGCAATTAGACTCCCTCTCAGTGTGCGAATGCTCTAACTGTTTCCCACACAGACTTCAACATCGCATAAAACAATGCTTCATCTTCTTAATGCTTCATCTTCTTAATGCTTCTGTATCAAGCATATAGATGGGTAAGCTTTTTTTCACATGGAACTCCTCCAATTTTGCCCAGCATATGCCCTTTCAACATAATTATGAAGTTCAAACTTTTTCTTGTTACAACAACTCTCAACTAGATGTCCTTTTGTTGTAAATCAGGTCCAAAAATATGCCTTGAATCCCTTTTCGTTTACATGCTTTGTTTATGTGATTGTTTACTCATCAACCCAGGATTACCTCATTGATTATCTTTCCAATTATGAGTCATCATATTTAATGGATCAAGTTATCTATATGATATACTATGAATTTGGAGTCTGGACATTCTCTCACGTCCTTGATAACATTTTTCTGTAGACTAATTTCATTATATGTCTTTTAATCAATCCATAACAATTTCCTTAATCTTCTCCTATTTGATTGGTAACTCAAATCAACTTTCCTGTGATATAGTCTAACTAGTCGGATAAGAAATCATATCTTCCCAAAATTCACTCTGATTTGGATTCTTCACTTTCATTTAACCTAAACTCTCTTTCTCAATCTCTAATGGCAAAGTTAATAAAGTTTTGTAGCATGATTTTCTGTAACTTACCATTGTCAAAAATTACCAATCCATAGGTTAATTGCTTTTCCTTAACAAGAAAATACGTTTAAATACAAAATATAAAATAATTAATTAGAAAATAAACAAAGAAGGGTTAGTGTATGCACCAAAATGTGCATGACCCAAATTCAACAGGTCCATGAGTCCATCGACCCAACAAACAAAGTTCGTGGACAGGCCTCGACAATTGTCGAAGTAATCCGACGCAGCCCATCGTCGAACTCATCTGTCTTGCCGCATCATCGACACAGCGAGCCGTCTCGCCGCATCGTCAACTCAGTGAGTCATCGTCTAGTCAGCAACGACTCGATGAGTCATCGCCACGTCAGCATGAGTCAGCATACAGTCAGCCATTTCAAACAGGAAGATGAAAACCTATAAAAGAGGCCACGATCCTCATTCAGGGGATCTCAATAGGGAGCTCTTGGTCTCCCTCCTCCCCTCTTCTTCATCAACTCCCTCAGCATAAAGGGGATCATGATCCCCTTTCCCAGGCAAAAATTCTCAACGACTACACAGACTGGCTACAAAAAGGCCAGAAGTTCCCTGTTCAAAAGGTTGGAAAAATTTTCATCCCTATCGGTTGGAGAAATCACATTCGAAAGACTCTCTTAGCATCAGTGCAGAAGCTCTCTCGTTCCCAAATCGAAGGCCCAAAACTCCCTTCACCGAGAAGAGTTCCTCACGCACAGAGGTTCTTTCATCGTAAAGAAGTTCAACATCTGCAGTTCGTCGCTCTACAGTTCGACCAGAAGCCATTCTACACTGTCGTCGGCATTGTCATAAGTCGAAACACACGGAACACAAATACTCCCGTCCGACCGACAAAAGCCACACCAGATCGTGTACGTTCTTTTTAGAACCTCGAAGTCTCGACGACGACCTCGCCAGAAGCTTTAACTTCACCCAAACCACACGGAGATCGAATCAGAGGGTTATTAGGAGAGTGGACTCGCTTTTTTCCTGACTCACACATCTTGTAAACTCAAAATTATTCTAAAGTAATCGACATATTCTCTCGGTCGCGTCTCTTCGCGGACCGGCGGATTTTCAGTGAAACAGTTAGAAAGGTTAAATCTAATGACATACATAGGGCAACACTTAAAGGTAGTGACCGGCCAAAAACAATTAAATGGAGGGGGCCCGGCATAATCTATGGGTAAGAATCTCGACTTTGGCAATTGTTAAGTCTTTTGTTTTGAGATGACAACGTTCAATAGTTATTCATTATGCAAAGGATGATCATCGAAAGGCTCTCTTTCACAACCTGTCATCTTATATGTCCCAACCTGGTTCAAATCAGGTGGTGCTCGAGTGGCCAATAGGAAGAGGCCACCTAATCACGTAAGGCTGGGACGTGGTTCGTAGTTAGCCCTAGGTTCAGATCAGTGATTGTGTGACCTTCTCCTATTGTGCACTCATATATCACCACTGTAAATGTTTAATTTCGGTCGTATTGATTTAGTTGTACGAGGGTACATATATATACTTCGGATAGTCTTTATTTCCTAGTCTAACAAGGAATGATTACAAAATAAAATTAAAGAATATTATGTTTACAGATTGACCAGATTACAAAATCAGTGATTGATTAGGATTCTAATACGAAAGTCGAGTCAGTGTGAAACACTGGCTGTACGATCTTCTGATCCTTGACGTGTAATTCTGGGTGTAACACTGAGTGTAAGATCTTCCGATACTTGATGTCTAACATTCCCCTCAAGCTTAAGGGCTTTGGGAAGACACGAAACTTGGACAAAAACTTTGCAAATTGATATTTGGGAAGACCTTTGGTGAAAACATCAGCAACTTGATCGTGTATAGAGATGTACCAGAATTGCAACAGATCGGAAGTAACACATGCATGAATGAAATGGTAATCAAGCTCAACATGCTTGACTCTACCATGAAACACAGGATTTGTCGCAATGTTTGTGGCTGGCAAGTTGCCTCACCAAAGCACAAGGGAGGAGGAAACAAACACCTTAAGTTCTTTGAACAGCTGTAGAACCCATGTGACTTCTGTCGCAGCATTTGCAAGTGCCAGGTATTCTGCTTCTGCGCTGGAATGAGCAACCATCGGTTGTTTCTTGGACAACCAAGAAAAGAGTGAGCCACCAAGGAAAATACAGAAGCCTGTTATAGATCTCAGATCATCTGGATAGCCGCCCAAGTCGGAATCAGAGTAGACATCCACCCCTAAATCAAAGGAAGGACGAATGACGATTCGATGATTGAGGGTACCTTTCAGATAACACAAAATGCGTTTAACTATGGATTAGTGTATGTCAGTGAGGTTTTGATGGAACTGACAGGCCTAATTGACTGGATACTTAATGTCTGGGTGCACCAGTGTAAGGTACTGTAGTGCATCGACGGTGGCTTTGTAGATGGACAGGTCTGACAGTGGAGTACTTTATGCTTGGATAGCTTGGAGGTGGTGGCAATTGGTGTGAGCAACGGTTTAACTTCAGAGAGTCCAAGTCGTGATAAAATGTCAACAGTATATTTCGTCTGGGCAAGGTGAAGACCGCTATGTAGTGAGGTAACCTCAATACCAAGGAAGTAATGAAGAGAACCCAAGTCCTTGACTGAGAACTCTCGTTAGAGATTGGCGATGAGATCATATATATCCTTCGTGGATTTGCAAGTAATGATAATGCATTGACATAAATCAAAATGAATATGACTGCGGTCGATGTGTACCTAACAAGGAGAGAGGAGTCTGCCTTTGATAGGCCAAGTTCAGTGAGATAAAATGTAAGACGCTGGCAAGCTTGAGGACTTTGCTTGAGACCATAAGAGATTTGTGAAGTTGGCAAACTGCATCTCGATTAGACTTGTCTTGAAATCCCGGAGGTTGGACTATGTAAACCTCCTCATCTTAAGTTCCATTGAGGAATGCATTATTTTCATCCAACTGACGAATTGACCAATTATGACTAACTGCAAGAGTCAACACTGTGCGAATTGTGACTGGCTTGACAACCAGGTTGAATGTCTCAAAGTAGTCTTGTTCTTCTCTTTGATTGAACTCCTTTGCTACTAGCCGATCTTTGAACTTATCAATGCTGCCATCAGGTTTGGTCTTCATGCAGAAGACCCATTAACAGCCATCGCCCTTCAACCCTGCAGTAAAGGAACAAGAGACCAAGTGCGGTTTGTTAACATAACATTAAATTCTTCGTTCATCATAGTATGCAATTATGGGGACTTCATTGCCTGACTGTAACAAGTGGGTTCAAGTGTGGGGAGAGAGGTAGGTAAGGGGCGTCGAGAGGTACCAGGCTTAAGAGAATTGGTCATGGACCGTGTAGTTATGAGATGGCCAAGGGGGGCAAGGGGTGGCAATTGCCCCCCTTCAAATTTATTTGCCCTTTTATATTTCATCTTTGCTCCCCTTATATATAGGTTTGGCCCCTCACTTTGTCTTTATCTTTTTTATTTTGTTTTTTATTTTTACTCACACTTGTACTCTCAATAATACTATATTTAGACAACTATAATGATGAAACTTTCCATCTATATTTTATTTATTAATTTTTCATTAACTCTCGTCTAAGTGGCTAAATCAGACAATGTAATTCTTTACTCTCTTCTTTTGAATCACCTTTTTCATTTTATTTTATTTTTCATTTTCTCCTATTTTCTCTCTTTCCTTCTTGTTTTGTTCCCATATTAACTTTGAATTACTTTGCTCCTTTTTTTTTGAACTTTTAATCTCATTAAAAAATCCTAATTTACTGTCAATTTTCAATTCTCTTGAAGCACAATAAGCAACCAAGTAGAGGTTATGTTTTCCACACTTGATTGATCAGTATAAATTTCTTTGAGATTAAAGCTTGCCCATGTTTAAAATAATAAATCTCACAATATCGCATCAAGCAACAATTACAGTCTTATTAAAATACTAATAGGAAATTAGTATACATTGCTATATCATCTATTTCTATAAATATACATTTTAAACTATTTAACTCTAATTTTCTTCAAAAAATATTGTGATATTATTTTTACAAATTATAAATTTTTTTAAAAATTATATGCTGAAATGTTCTTAAAAAGTTTATATTACTTGTTGACTTCAAAATTAGGTGAAGTCAAATGCATTAGAATTATATGTATTTAAAGTATTTCAAGAGATTAAAGATGGTAGTAAAAAATTTTAAAGTATTGCCTTTTATACTGAATTTATTAAATTTATGTAAGTTTTTCATTGGATGTTTGCCCTGGAACCGGGGATGGGTTATTAGGAGTGGGATTGAGAGCTAAACTAGGAGAGTTGTTTGGTGGGGTTGGGAAAGGACTGGGGGGCGTGGGTTGCGGTGGAGGGTTGCACATTCTGGTTGGTTTGCAGAGGGCAAGTGAGGAATAACGTTTGCTAGTATAGGAAAAAGTGGTATGGGTGATGCGATAGAGGAACATGTATTCTGTAGATTCGGTAATAGGGCGGGCCGAGAGAAAGAAAAAATCGTCTTGTCGAATACCACATTACGACTAACATAAACTTTATTCTTGGTGACATCTAGACATCTATACCCTTTGTAATTAGGGTGATAACCAAGAAAGACACATGCAATCGACCTATCTTCTATTTTGTGGGCCAAGTAAGGTTGAAGATGTGGATAACATAGACAACCAAGCACTTGAAACAGAGAGTAATGGCAGTTCACCAACAAGGACTTCAAATGGACTTTTGAAATGCAGAACTGGGGTGGGTAGTCAATTGATAACGTACATTGAGGTAGCGAACGCTAAATCCCAATGGGATTTGGGCATTGAAGCTTGCACAAGTAGAGTCGTGCCCATCTCTACTATGTGACAATACTTGCGTTCAACCAAGCCATTTTGTTGTGGGGTGTACGGGCAAGAGATGTTATGGTGAATGTCTGAGGTCAACAAAAGGTCTTGAAATTTCTTATTCATAAATTTAGTGCCCCCATCAGACTGAAAGACTTTAATTTTGGCAGAAAACTAATTTTCTCCAAGAGTTTAAAATTTGATGGGTATGACATGTACAAGGGACTTCTACAAGGGACTTCGACTTTAGACGATAACAAGTACAGCCAGGTGAACCACAAGTAGTGATCAACGAAGGAAATATAGTAGTGATACCCATTTATGGAAGTGATAGGGCAGAGCCCCCAAATGTCTACCGAAATTGTGTGTAAGTTGGAAGAAAATGGAAGAGTGATACATTTGATGGACAACAAGCATGACATGTATTTTTATTATGAGAATTAGAAATTACAATATTAAGATTGTGAAAGACATGACGGATGACACTTGCACCGGGGTGCTCTAACCTAAGATGCTAGAAAGAAAAATCAGACACAGAGGACAATAAGCAACTTGGAGAAGCATTGTGGTCGACAACATAGAGGTCGTTCCTATTCCGTCTCTTCTGCAGAAGTTTGCCTGAATTGGCTTCCTGTACACGAAACCCATTAGAATAAAAATTAACATGACAATAATGGTCAAAGCAAGCTCTGAAATAGATAAAAGATTCTTAAGGGAAGAGGGAATACAAATACCTTCTCTAATGCGTAAAGATGGAGTAAGATTATGGGTACCAATGGCTGAGATAGACAAATATGATACATTACCGAGCATGACTTGGTCCGGTCAAATATATGGACCGCTGTCAGTCAGCAACGAAGGGTCTCGAGGTTATGTGGTGGGACGCCCCAGAATTAGTGTACCATACCGAATCAGTCAAATTGTTAAGTTGTGGCGAGTGAGCTTCTAGAGGGGGGGAGCAGGGGGGCGCAGATAACTTGAACCAATTGTGGCACTAGATCACAATGTGGCCTCATTTGTTGCAAATTTGACATAAGGGACGATTTGAGGAATCACCTCGGCTTGCTGATTGTGGCATAACCCACGACCATTGTTCTGGCCACGACCTCTTGAAGTCAAATCACAACCTCCACGACCACCACAACCGCGGTGGCCTCATGCGACAACTTTTGCAAGAGTGTCAAAAATCACCGGGTCAACTTGTCCAATTACTGTTTGAGCAAACAATTCAAAATCAGCTCTAAGCCTGTTAATCACATAGTGCATCACATTTTGGTCGTTGAGTGATTGTCTGGCGTAGCAAGGTCATCGACGATTGTTTTGACACGATCAAGATAGGCTCCCATGGACAAGGAACCTTTTCGCATGGTTTGTAAAGTGAACCGAAGATGGTTCAACCGGGCTTGAGAGGTGGTGGGATAGACTTGTTGGATCTTCAGTCACATTGTGGAGGCATAAACTCGTTGGATCTTAAACCACATTGCGGAGGCACTAGTGAGGCCAATTGTTTGTTCAATCACTGCGTTAAAAAAGGTTGCCATGATCAAACTCTGGATCGTTTGATCGAGGGCATACCACTGTATGTATTTTGATGTGACTGTAGAGGAGTCTGCAGTTGGCTACTAGCACGGTGGTTGAATCGAACCATCAACAAATCCCATGAGGGATTGACTATTGAACACCGTAAGGAACTGCTGCCTCCATAGTAAGTAGTTGCCTCGATCAAGTTGAATTGAACTATCAACAAATCCCATGAGGGATTGACTATTGAACACTGGAAGGAACTGATAGCTCCATAGTAAGTAGTTGCCTCGATCAAGTTTGGTCGAGACATGGTGCATGATGTTGTTCACTGTCACACAAAATTGACCTATAGTCTGGCCAAGATCAATGACAGAGCCCAAGTGGGGTTTGTGAGTGTGCAAGTAGAGAAGCAATGGGGGCGATGGACAATTGAGGGGAGCTTTCGTCGGCCATGAGAGAGTAGGGGCGAGGACAGGATTGAAAGTAGAGGGAGGGGCTAGGGTTTATCGCGAATTAGGGTTTAACGCAGAATCGGGGATCTGGCTCTGATACCATGTAAATATTTAATTTTAATTGTATTGATTTAGTTGTACAAGTGTACATGTATACACATTAGAGAGTGTTTGTTTTCTAGTCTGAGCAAGAAAGATTACAAATAAAATCAAAGAATATTATGTTTATAGATTGACAAGATTATAGAATCAGTGATTGATTAGGAGTCTAATAAGGAAGTCAAGTCAGTGTCACACACTGACTGTACAATTTTTTTATCTTTGACATGTAACTTTGGGTGTAACACTGAGTGTAAGATCTTATGATACTTGATGTCTAACAGTCACTCTAACCTCTTATATAGCTATTTCATTATGATTAGTGGGGGGGAGGGAGGGGAGGGTGGGGTTGGCTATTGCCCCCCTAAAATTTCTTGATTCTCTGTCTTATTTTTTCAGTGTTCGGATCATATGGAGCTAGCTTCGGCCGTTCCACAATGGAGTGCATCATTACTAGATCAAAATGATTAATGAGCCTAAATAGAGAAAATAACATGTGATCATGACTTGTTGGTGGGCATCGGGATGATACATTGATCATGAGTAGTAGCGAAGCCAAGAAATATTGGGAGGGGGGGCAAACTTCTAAATAAAAAAAAAAATCTTAAATGTAAAGATATTTTTATTTTATAAAGCAAAATTATTTATATTTAACCACCTTTTATTCATTTGCTGCTTGGCGTATAAATATTACATAAATTGAGTTAATTCCAAAAAGAGCATTGTACTTTAAAATTTTATTTCTTACCCACATTTAATATCTTGAATCAATTTAAAATTAAATTAAATTTGTATGTATTTTCCCTTTACATTGATATATACTTTTAAATTCTAAAATAAAAATTATAAAAATGTAATTAGATAAAAAATAAAAATTCTTAGACACTTTGTAGCAGTGTTTTAGAAACCGAACCAAACCAGCCAGTTCGACCCGATTGAACCAGAATCGGATGCCAGTCCGGTTCTTATTGACTCGGTCCACATCACTATAAACAACATTATTTATACTTTTTTTCTTATAGAAATATTTAATATATGTAAAATATGGTGTATAATATTCAATGGTCCAATCCATTCTAACCGGGTTCAACCAAAACTAGACATAGTGCCGGTTGGATGGCCGGTTTGGTTTTTAAAATATTGGTCTATAGTCTATTTAAATTTTTCGTTTGGATGGTCATGGCATGCTATGAATGCCGAGTTGGTAGACTCAGTGGTCTGAGTTACTGTGAGTCAACTCGAAGTGGATCGGCCCCTACAACTTTTTTTTTTTTTTTTTTTTTTTTTTTTTTTTTTTTTTTCGCTGGTATCTGGATTTCACTTGGGATTTGGATGGGGCCATATTTGCCAGGTATCTTTTCTCGACAGGCTTGATTTACTGCCACATTTATTGTTCGTTCGGATTCTCTGCAGGTAAATTGGACACCTGCTCCTTCACAGCGCACGCTTCTTTCTCAATCCCCTTCCACTACAAAATGTCTCCCGTTCATCATCTTCCCCTGTGCCTATCCCCAGCATTTCCCTGTAGCTCTTCTCAGATTCCTCTTTGTTTGTTTGGGAGCCATGTCTTCTTCGATCTTGGATATCCCCGATTGCGTCTACCCATCTCACGAGCCCACGCTCGTGACCCCAAAACTCCCCACCCCGAAACACTCCCTCTATCTCAGTAACCTCGACGACCAGAAATTCCTCAGATTCACCATCAAGCACCTCTATGTTTACAAGAAATCCGTCCCCGTCGACGCCTTGAAATCTTCTCTCTCTCGAGTCCTCGTCGACTACTACCCTTTGGCGGGGAGGATCAGAGCCAGCGATGAGAACCCGACCGAGAAGCTGCAGATCGATTGTAACGGAGAAGGAGCTCTTTTCGTCGAAGCGCTTTTGGATTTCACTGTCGACGAGTTTCTGAAACTATACGGTACTAAACCCCACCCATCCTGGAAAAAACTACATTACCGCGAACAAGGCCAGAAGTTCCTCGACATCCCGCCTCTTGTTCTTCAGGTAGCTAGTACTGAATATTCACGATCAGTACTGATCTCCTTATTATATATTGCCATTTTTGTGATGTGTCTTAATCTTTCTTTCTTCTTCTAATTAAATTTGTGTGTACATGTGTGCCTGTGTGTGTGTGTCTCGGCTCTCGCATCGCAGGTAACCTATCTCCGATGCGGGGGCATGATCATCTGCGCGGCGTTCCATCACTGCATGGCCGACGGGTTTGGTTCGTCGCGGTTTCTTAACACTTGGGGTTATATGACCGCCAACCCCGATGCGACCCAAGTGCCCGTGGCACCCGTTCATTCCAGGGAGATTTTGCGGCCCCGCAGTCCTCCTCAAATCACAAAGCGGCATCCGGAATATACGGTCACGGAGGGCAGTGCCGTTGTGGGGCCTCTGGTGGACCCCAGAACTCAGCCGGTTGTCCCCACCAGCTTCACTTTCAGTCCGTCGCAGATTCAAGAGATCAAGAGGCAGCCCTCGGTGAAGTGCACCTCCTTCGAAGCCCTGGCCTCGCACGTGTGGCGCGCGTGGGTCCGTGCCCTGGACCCAACTCCGTCGCTGACGGTCAAGCTGCTGTTCGCGGCCGGGGTCCGGTCGGCGCTCCGGCCGAAGCTCCCGGAGGGGTACTAC
This sequence comes from Aristolochia fimbriata, assembly GCA_019845555.1. NCBI lineage: Eukaryota > Viridiplantae > Streptophyta > Magnoliopsida > Piperales > Aristolochiaceae > Aristolochia > Aristolochia fimbriata. Next base: position 8,859,815 of record CM034080.1, on the reverse strand, counting down.
GGGAACAGCTTCGTGATGGCGTGCGCGGAGGCGACGGCGGGAGAGCTGGTGGCCGGGAGCGGGCTGCGCCACGGCGTGGAGCGGGTGCAGGCGGCCAAGCGGACACTCGACGACGACTACGTCCGGTCGATGATCGACCTGCTCGAGGACCGCCGTCCGCTCCCGGACCTGACGGCGACGCTGGTGATATCGCAGTCGGCCAAGCTGGGACAGGAGAACGTGGATTTCGGGGAAGGGAAGCCCCTCCACATGGGCCCCCTCACAAGCGAGATCCACTGCCTCTTGGCTCCGGTCGCGGGAGATCCGGAAGCCGTCACCTCCGTGATGTCGGTCCCGGAGAGCGTCGTGGGGAAGTTCGAGTCGTTTATGCGGGAGTACTAGTAATATAATTAATAAGCACTGCTCGATCGTCGTTATCGCCCCAGCCATAGACCAGGCCTTTTCGCTCTTAGGATTTTTTTGTAGTCTTACCCTCGCTCATGGTGTGGATAAAGTACTTCCTTTGAAGATTAGTTTAGCGAAAATGGGCATATGTAATGATCATCGTCCGGGAATAACATATATGGCTCTTAACTAGTTTCATATCCGGTTTCATTTGCTTGTTGACATGAATTGGAATGTGACAATTCTGCAGGATGAATTGGTCATTAATTATTACGACTTCATAATTAATGCTGGTAGAAGAGTATGAAATTAACCAGTTAAATTATAAATCTTGGAAGAACTGGTAAGTGGAACGTATTAAAAAATTAAAAAAAGAAAGAACATGAAGAAATAGATCCAGGATATATAGATAAGAAGAATAAGAAGAAGAAGATGCCTCTGTGAATAATGGACAATTAATGTCTGTAAGTGCCAACACATGATGGATTGACTATCTTTGGACAAAATTGCCATGCACAATCAATACATATATATATATGGAAGGTTTGAGATATAACAACTTTACAAATGTTATCAGAGATATTCGTGGATGAAGGAAGAAAGAATAACTCTAGATTGATCGAGATCAATGAGAGATTGATATTGACCGATGACTAGAACGAATTTAAGAAAGTAACCAACTGGACTGAAGTGATTGATATTCAATCAAGGAGTTACCATATATAGGATACGTACGAGTATAAATAGGCATGAAGGCTTGTACATAACACACGACTTCTAAAAGAGTCATTCTGAGTATTCAAGAGAGTTCGTGTATTCTTGAGCATATTTGTTCTTCATCAATTTGCTTTATGAGAGGCGGTCGAAGAGATGAAGACGGAGTTCCACCCGGAGTTGGAACACCCTTGCTGAAGTATGTGCTGGAGACAGACTGAGTCTTTGGAAGCTCAAATTGAGGGGGAGCCTTAGTGGGATAATAACATGACCACTTACACTGAGTGGGTCAGGTGTTGAAGGTAATTCACGATTCTGTTAAGAAGGTGAATCAAAATTGTAATGTCTTTGTGAAAGGCTTGTAATCAGTGGATTGTTATTATTCAGGGCAAGAATGCCCTGCAGATTAGGAACAGTTGTTCCGAACTGCGATAACAACTTATTTGTGTGTGCATTGTTCTTTATTTCTCAAGGTGTTTAACGCAGAGCTCCAAGTGAAGTTTTAACACCCGATAATGTATACTAATCGATATCACTAGAACAATTTCAATTGGTATTAGAGCAGGCACCAAACAGATTACTTGATGAGATTTGAGAGTTCTAGTGAAATTGGCCGACACGATCAAGGATGGAGGTTCTTGAACTCGTCCACCTCTTCTAGAAGGAACAAATTATCCTTACTGGAAGGCTAGAATGATTGCTTACATCAATAGCATTGATGAAGATGTATGGCTGACAGTACTTGAAGGATGGGCACGTCCTACTGTTGAACTTGAAGGAAAGACGTTAGATAAGCCACAAAAGAATTGGACTGACGAAGAGAAGAAAAACAACCATTTGAATTCAAAGGCACTTAATGCCATATTTTTGTGGTGTCAACTTAGAGAAATTCAGCAGAATGTCAACTATCACATCTGCAAAAGAAGCTTGGGAATCACTAGAAATACATTATGAAGGAACTGCTTCGGTACGCATTGCTAAATTTCAACTGATCATGACAAAATTTGAGTTAATTAAAATGAGAGACGATGAGACCATCCTAGAGAACGATGGGAAGATCAGAAAGTTGGACAATGAAGCAAGACTGTTAGGAGATCCGTTTCCTGAGAACAGATTGGTAAGAAAAGTTATGAGGTCTTTAAATAAAAAAATTTCTGTGAAAAATATTGTTATTGCTGAGGCTAACAATATTGACAAGATGACCTTGAATGAAGTGATTGGCTCATTGCGTACATTTGAGATAGAGATGGAAGCTGAGGTAAATGTATCTTCGGTGAATGACCAGAACATTGCCTTTACTGGTGAAACCAGAAAACAAGGTCAGTCATCAAATGAAAATTTGGATGTAAGAATTTCTAACCTGTCCAAAGGGTTTAACAAGTTGTACAGGAAATTCTTTAAGCTAGGAAACTCCTCAAAGTATGGTGAAAAGAAACATAAGAAGTTTACTGCAGAACAAACAAGATTACATTGTCATGGGTGTGATGGCTATGGTCATATCTAGGCTGAATGTCCCACAATGCAGAAGAAAAAGAAAGGTCATGTTGTAACTTAGAGTGATTCAGATAATAATTCTTCAGATTCAGATGAAAATTATAGAGTGTTCTTTGCTAGAGTTCAAGATGGTGTTCCAACACTTGAGGTAAAGGAGGACGACACCTCTCTTTTGAAAGGTATGAAAGGTAAACTGGACAATTTCTCCACTATGAGTCGAGAACTAATTGTTAAAATCAATGAGTCCGAAGCTTCTCAAAAATTTCTTCAGATAGATGTGATGAAAAGAGATGAATCATTAAAGTTGCAGGAAAATAGATTGAGGAGTTGCAAGAGTTAAACTCGATAAAACTAATCTTGAAGAATCTGGAGAAAGGGAAAACTAAGTTGGACGAGATTTTGAGTAGTGGAAAACCAAGTGGTGATAAGAGGGGGGCTTGGATATGGTGGCAACACTCTTAATTAAAACACAAACAATGTTTGTTAAGGAAGGTATTCGAAAGAAAATTTCATATCAGAATCTTAGAAGTAGTGGTTGTTGCTACTGCAAAGATTTGGGACATATTCGTTCTCAATGCTATAATTTATTTCGAGATTTAAAATATAGTAACTGAAGCTGAAATATAAATTTATTTGGGTTAAAAAACAGTCATCTTATTCAACCTATCATGCTTTGAAAGCTACTACTAATAATGTTTGGAATTTTGACAGCAGTTGTTCTAGGCATATGATAGGAGATTCGTGACTGTTGAGCAACATTACCAAGCATGAGTCTAGACAGGAGACATTTGGAGATGGTGCGAAAGGCACTATAGTTGGAAAAGGTACTTTAAGTGTTATTGGCTTACCAAAATTGAGAAATGTGGTGCTTGTTGAAGGTCTAAGAGCAAATTTGATTAGCATTAGTCAATTATGTTACGAGAGTTTGTTGGTCAAATTCACTCAAGAAAAATATTTTGTTTCTGATCTCAAAAGAAACTTGGTGATGGAAGGAGTTCGAATAGGAGATAATTGTTATAAGGTAGTGAGTCACAAGCAATGTTATTATATTTCATCTAGCCATATTGATCTTTGGCTTAAGAAGCATAGACATGAGCATTATAGACATATGCAAATATTAGTTAAGCATGAAGCAGTTAAGGACAACCTGATCTCAAGATAACCAGAGACAGAAAATGTAGAGAGTGTCAACTTGGGAAACAACATAAGGTTCAACACAACAAGGTTATACAGACAAACACCACTAGACGGCTAGAATTTCTTCATGTTGACGTAATTGGACCAGTCCAGACACCGAGTTGTAAAGGTAAAAAGCCCAAGAATCAGGATAGACATGATGAATACACTTACTGTACTCAGACACTTGGTCACACTGAAGAAGTGTCATATACCAATATTTTTCTAGATGTTGTTCTAGTTGGTGTTCCAGACAGTGTTCCATACGTTGATCCAAAAAAAGATGATCAATGCTCTGAGTTCTTGGAAGGAACTTTGAGCATGTGTGTTGTTTGAACATCACATACTTCGAAAAAGGAATTAAAGACAAGTGGTTTGCCTTACACTTGTCTTGGAGAAAGTAACAAAGGCATCACATAGATGTTTCTACATGATATACTAAGATAACTTTTTGTCCACAGGCAACAGTACTACTACAAGCAGCAGTAATAGTACTTAACTTATTTGCTCTTTTAACATGGTTACCTATAGTGTTTCACCTGATGTTGTAGTATAGGCCTTGCCCCCAAAAAGATATAAAAAAGCTTAAAAGCTCTTCCTGCTGACCAGCCTGATAATTTAGGTGCAGATTTGTCCCCTTGATGTTTCAATTGCATTTTTTCTTATCTTTGAAGGGGAGAGATATTTTTGTTATTGTTTCTCTTAGATGGTGTTTGAAATGATGTCTCAGAAGGAGTTCGAGATGCCACCCGACCCTCTGAGTTTTCGGTCAGCAATATTGAAGATCAGCACGAGAAAAGTTTCTATTTAGACAGACCATCTTGATACTAAAGAAGCAGAACAAGGTAGTCCTCTTTCACTCTATTCTGAAGCTTACTCTAAGAGGCAACAAGAGTATTATCAAAAGTATCTGAAGAGTTTAGAATCTGAAATCCCAATGCTTTAGAAGTTACTGGCTATTCACAATCATGAGAAGCAACAACTTCAAACTCTTCTTGCAGATGAGCCCAAGGTACCTACTTATGAAGATGATGAACTTGACCATTGCGGTCTTTACCTTGTCTTTGCCAAAAAGGGGGAGAATTTTGTTACTTTTTGTATCATTTGGGCAATGAGTGTATCAATCTGACAAATATTTGGTTTATGTTTATCATTGCTATGAATGTCCTCTCTACTATTTTGAAGCAATATCAATCATGGACATTCAGATGATGTCTTAGACAATGTTTCAAATACTTCTACAAAAAGAATGATATTTTGTCAAAGAAAGTCAAAGGGGTAGATTGTAAGTGCCAGCACATGATGGATTGACTATCTTTGGACAAAATTGTCATGCACAATCAAGACATATATATATAGAATGTTTGAGATATGACAACCTTACAAAGGTTATCAGAGATATTCGTGGATGAAAGAAGAAAGAATAACTCTAGAATGATCGAGATCAATGAGAGATATATATTGATTGATGATTGGAACGAATTTAAGAAAGTAATCAGCTGGATTGAAGAGATTGATAATCAATCAAGGAGTTACTATATATAGGATACATACAAGTATAAATAGGCAAGAAGGCTTGTACATAACACACGACTTCTGAGAGAGCTATTCCGAGTATTCAAGAGAGTTTGTGTGTTTTGCAGCATATTTGCTCTTCATCAATTTGCTTTCTGAGAGGCGGTCGAGGAGATGAAGACGAAGTTCCACCCGGAGTTGGAATACCCTTGCTGAAGTCTGTGCTGGAGACATACTGAGTCTTCTACTCTAGAAGCTCGAACTGAGGGTGAGCCTCAGTGGGACAATAACATGACCACTTACACTGAGTAGGTCAGGTGTTGAAGGTAATCCACGGTTCTGTTAAGAAGGTGAATCAAAACTGTAATGTCTTTGTGAAAGGCTTGTAATCAGTTATCACTAGTGGATTGTCATTATCCCAGGCAAGATTGCTCCGCAGATTAGGAACAATTGTTCCGAACTGCGATAACAACTTGTTTGTGATTGCATTGTTCTTTATTTCTCGAGGTGTTTAATGCAGAGTTCAAAGCGGAGTTTTAACACCCAATAATTTATGCTAACCGATATCACCAGAACAATTTCAATGTCAAACTGAAGTGAATACTCAATATATTAAAGTTGTTCAGAAGAGAGAAAAGCTGATAATCATGATAAGAGGTAAAAGCAGAGGAGGGAAGACTCATTAAGAGAAACAATGAGTGAAGAGAAACCAATTGATCGAATCACTGCAAAAGATTGTGAACAAAAGTTGTCAGTTTTTTATTAGCAACCAATGAGAAATTTTAAAATCCAGAATAATTAATATATAATTAAGATCAAGCGAATATCTGAGTGGTGAGTGAAAAGCTTAAGTAATTAAGTCCGTCCAGGAAATCTTCTCTATTTCTCAAATAAATGATCGTTCTTTATTTAGACATATATATCAGTTGGTAGTTAAGAAGTTTCTAATTAACTTCGTTTAGTCATTTTGGTATAGACATGAAAAGATCATATATATATATATATATATATATATATATATATATATACGTTAATGAATTTTTTTCTTTAATTCAATGATATACTCTTCACAGACATGAGTAACTAGCCAGAGGCATGATTTAATTACCTCGCAAAATGGGTAGTTGCGCTCAAACATGCACTGGTGCGAAGTTCCCCCAACAAGGTAAGGGAGAAGCGCAGGACAAGATAGCACAAGGGAACGAAGGATACGTTAACCGAAGCCACACCAAATCCATCTTGTCTTAAAAGTAACTCCTTGAACACCACCTGCAGATCGAGAAAGGAAGAACTCAACACCAAAGCAAACAAAGGGGAAATTTACGTCTCCAATATTGCATGTCACTTAAGGGCGAAGCAGCTCCCAATTGCTCCACCCAGTAAAAGCAGCTAGCTGTTCCAACATACCTTTCATCCTCATAATTAAATCTCGGATTATTTAAAATGTACCTTCATATGATGTATTGTTCCCCGGCCTCTTTTACCCTTTTTAGGATTATATATATTAAAATCCCCACTTGTTCTTGCTTCCAAGCTTTGATCTACTGTTCCTTCACACTTTCCACCAAATGAATATATATTAAGCTGCACCCACCAACCCCTTTAACAACCTGAAACATACTCCATGCCCCTCTTTAATTCCTATATAAGAACATTTATCACTTTTCAGCAACCCAACATTCAGAACTCATAGACCTGCAGCTTGCATACGGTAGTACTGCTTGACGCGCCAAGGGCTGCAGTACCTGATCATCAAGATGGGAAGAGAAGGCAATTATTTCCCATGTCTTTTCCTCTTGTGGGGAATATTGCTTATTTTTTCTCCATTTGTAGCTGAAGCCGCATTGAAGACGTACCAGTTTAATGTTAGTGAATTACTTTCTGGTGCTCAGTGGCTTTCGTTGAATATATTGATCATTTATTCTTGTGTCTTAATTATATATACAGGGCGATTTGATCGATCTTATATATGCATATGTCTGGTTGTAACAGATTGAAGTGAAGAATGTGAGCCGATTGTGCCATGCAAAGCCCATTGTCACTGTCAATGGGATGTTTCCCGGACCAACAATTTATATCAGGGAAGGCGACAGAGTTCGAATCAATGTCACGAATAACGCTCAATACAACATCTCCATCCATTGGTGAGTAGTATCATATAAAAGCAGAACCTTTGATTAATGGATCATCCATTGTAATTAATTAATTTGCAGGCATGGATTGAAGCAATTCCGAAATGGATGGGCAGATGGACCGGCTTACATTACACAGTGTCCGGTTCAGCCTGGAAACAGGTACACTTACGATTTCAATGTGACTGGACAGAGGGGCACATTGTGGTGGCACGCTCACATTTTGTGGCTGAGGGCCACGGTGTATGGTGCCATTGTCATCATGCCCAAACAAGGAACTCCATTTCCATTCCCCCAACCGGATGGAGAAACCAATTTGATTCTTGGTGCGTATGATTCTGATCTGAAGTTAGAGTACTGAGTTCATGTTTTAGAACCAGAGATCTCTCTATATACATAGTGAGTTCTCATGTATATTTATAACTTAATTAATTAACGCGTTTGTTGTATATGCAGGAGAGTGGTGGAACAACGACGTGGAGCAAGCTGTGAAGCAGGCTGACAAGCTGGGCCTGCCACCTCCCATGTCTGATGCCCACACTATCAACGGAAAACCAGGGCCACTTTTCCCTTGCTCAGAGAAACGTAAGAGAATTAATTACTTCTATCATATATATATAGCTCCAATTATATTTACGTTAAAGAAACAGCTAGCTAGTACTACTGTAATTTAATGTTCACGTATAATCTTCAGATACGTTTGTAATGGAGGTGAAATCCGGGAAGACGTACCTGTTGAGAATCATCAACGCTGCCCTCAACGACGAACTCTTCTTTGCCATTGCCGGTCACAACATGACTGTGGTCGAGATCGATGCAGTTTACACCAAGCCTTTCACCACACAAGCGATATTGATTGCACCAGGCCAAACTACGAACGTGTTAGTGAAAGCAGATAAGGCAGCGAATAGGTACTTCATGGCGGCTAGGCCCTTCATGGACGCTCCAGTCCCCGTAGACAACAGAACCGCGACGGCCATCCTTCAATACGAAGGCATCCCCAACACTGTTCTCCCTCTCCTCCCTCAGCTCCCGGCCCCCAACGACACAGAATTCGCCATGGCTTACAACGAGAAGCTCAGGAGTTTGAACACACCACAGTTTCCTGCCAATGTGCCCCTCACCGTCGATCGCCATCTCTTCTACACCATCGGTCTGGGACGTAACCAATGTCCCACCTGCTTGAACGACACCAGGTTCACGGCCTCCCTCAATAATATCACCTTCGTCATGCCAAAGACTGCGCTTCTGCAAGCCCACTATTTCAACGTCAAGGGAGTGTTTAGAGCGGATTTCCCTGATCAGCCTCCCACTCCTTTTAATTACACCGGAGCGCCTCTCACTGCAAATCTTGGAACATCTCTAGGCACCAGGCTCAGCAAGATTTCCTTCAATTCGACAGTTGAGCTCGTGCTTCAGGACACAAATCTTCTCACTGTTGAATCCCATCCGTTCCATCTCCATGGCTACAATTTCTTTGTCGTTGGTACGGGAGTTGGGAACTTTGATCCCAAAAAGGATCCGGCTAAATACAACTTGGTTGACCCTCCAGAGAGAAATACAGTAGGAGTTCCCACGGGGGGCTGGACTGCTATCAGATTCAGGGCTGACAATCCAGGTAAAAACTGATCGAAAGATGCACATAATTAATTTATCAGTCTTAATTCCATAAATTAATTACATATCTGTATTAATTTTCCTTCTTTAGTTTTCAAATACTACAGCAATTAAATTAACCGAGGCAATTCATCTCTTTCTTGGCTTCATTAATTTACAGGTGTATGGTTTATGCACTGTCACTTGGAATTACACACATCGTGGGGATTAAAGATGGCTTTTGTGGTAGAAGACGGTAAGGGGCCACAGCAATCCGTATTACCCCCTCCCAAAGATCTTCCTCCTTGCTAAATTAATCATGATCAAGTGCTTAAAAAAATCCATCTGCTGCAATGAGTAATTCTTCGTTTTCTCTTGAGTACGTGCGTGCCCTGTTGGATTATTTATCCTGCAAAAGTTGTAGGACTGGGTCTATCTAGGAGGGGGGGATGAGTCTATGCAAAAGTTTCGAATTTCTACACTTGATGTAAATTAATAAACTTCAAAAGCAATGGATTATGTTGGCAAATTCTTTCATTTAATGCTAATTAATGTGCTTTAGGTAACTTGGTAAGTGCGATCAATACTTTTGTAGGCGCTCTAGATCCGGGCTGCTTTCTTGGAGCCGGGATCAACAACGCCGGTGGGAGATGGCTATCTAGAAAAAGTTTATATTAAACAACCACTATGATATAAAACGAAAGGGGAGTAACATAAGGTCTATTCACCTTGAAGAAGGTGTTGTATGGGTTGAAACATGAGCCGCCAAGAGCTTGAAACATGAAGATCAACTCAATACTTCCTAGTTTATGGCTTAAAGAAGAGTCCTTAAGAACATGTTTAATTGTAGACAAAGATTTTGTCACATGGAGTATGATGCAAGGTGGAAAATACAGTCCAGATCAACTCCATGGGACCCGGATCAAAGGGTCAAACTTTAACTCTGGTCAAATCAACCGTTTATCAAACTCTATCAGATTGACGGATCGGATTCAATCTCTGAAATGCACATGTCATCAGCCTGCATGTGTACGCTGATTGGGACACTTAAAGACACGTCATAAGCTAATTAGGCGCTGACAAGGATGACAGGTAGACCAAATGAGAAGAGAGAGGAGGAACAACAGGACAGGAGGGTGACAAATTCACAACAAACTATAAAGAGAAGAAAGATCGATCAATAAGGGGATCGGAAAATCAAACTTGGAAGATCACACAGAGTATTCCAGCTTCAATTCCACTGAAACCAAATCACTCCATCAACCTCCAAGGCAACAAAGAGTAAGCGAATTCTGTCGTTACCTTTCTCTGTCGTTACAACCACACAGAAGACTCAATTTTGTCAAGCTTAGGCGGATTCTTAAATTCATTTATTTTACTTTTAGTTTGAGGAGAGACTTAGTTCTCTATGTGTATCCGACTGTATTCATCTATGGAGAAAGAATCAGAGGAAAAATAGAATCGAGACCCACAAATTCTTCAAATCCATCAAATCTTTATTATTTTGTGATTTGTGTCTTCTCGGTCGAGACTTCTTCACGCTCGACGGATTTCACGTTTACAAATTTGGCACACCAAGTGGGACAGGTTTTACCTCTCATCTCCATCTCTATTCCAAGATCGCAATCAACTAAAATGGCAAGCTCCAACAATAACAACGACAACAAGGCCGCAGCTACTGGAGTGTTGGAACGATGAGGAAAGGCTGCCAAAGGGTCACTCCCCGGACGTCAAATCGTCCAAATTTCTTCGCTCCGTCAAGCATTGATCAGCCCGGTGGCTTCATCGACCAGGGTACATCCCTCAAGGAGCTACTCAATTGTTTTAACCTCTTCACCGCCCACGACTCCAATCAAAAGGCTGATCTTGAGTGCGATTGCGAGTCCTGCATAGAAGTCCCCCCAAACTTCGGTCAGAGTTTCAACGCTGATCACACATTTCGAGGGATGCCACATCATTGTCTCTCCAGTGCTGATGTCCATTTCGCCTGTCCAAATTCCTCTAGTATCTACCCCTCTTGTCATCAGAGTTGCAGAAATGATGACCCAAGCGAAAACGGTGGAAGAACAATTGACGAAAATCCAAGACGACATTAATGAAAAAGACGAGCAGATCGCTACTTGGGATGCTCAGGTCGCAACTAGGGACAACCAAATTACTGCTCTGCTGCAAAAGTTTGAGCTCTTTATGGGAAGAGCTTTCCAGCAGGGGGAAAATACAAGTCAAGTTGGCCCCAATACATCAGCTAAATCGGCTCTGGTCCCAATCCAAATTCCTCCCTCCCCGGAAATGTGTCCACAGTCCGAAGTTCAACCGACTGCCTGAGAATTTCAATTAGAGGAGTCTGCCGCATTGATGTACGACACTCTGCAGGAGATGATCTCCAATGTCGTGGATCACAAGGTCCAATCAGAAGGAGTCTAATCCCAGGCCTACACCTGGCCCTACTTCAGACGGATCCAGGTGCACCAAATGCCAGCTTCCTAGCTACCACCCTCCCAAATTTCAGTAGTTCAATGACAATGGCAATCCAAAGCAACACGCCGTCCATTTTATTAAAACTTGCAACAATGCGGGAACAGACGATGATCTCCTTGTGAAGTAGTTTGGGCGATCCCTGAAAGGGAACACTTTTGACTGGTTTATTGAACTCCCGACCGAGTCAATTGACAATTGGGAACAAATCGAAAGTGAGTTTCTCAGACGCACTGTGACGCTTGTGGAGCTTACTAATCTAAAGCAGCGCCAGGGCCTGAAGGTGATTGAGTATATCAATCGCTGGAGAAATCTAAGTCTGAACTACAAAGAAAACTCTTCCTTGTCCACGAAAACGGTCATTGAGATGTGCATCTGGGGCATGGACTGGAAACTGATGTATTTCCTGCATAATCAAAAGCCCAAGGACTTCCAGGAATTGACGACTGAGTCTCATAACATGGAGATTCTCATCCAAGAAAAGGGATAAGGCAAAACTCTCATTCCGGAGCCAGAAAAAAAGGTGAAGTTCGCGAAGAAGGAGTACAAAGCTCCTGCAAAAGAGGCGGCCAAAAGCTCCTTTACCACTAACATTGTTGAGCCGCAGAAAATTACTATGACCCAAAGCTAGAATGTCAGTTGGAAGCCTAACAATGGCTGAAATCGAACAATGATAGGAAGGAGAACAATAAAGAAAGAGGCAAAACTTACCCAAAGTTCAGTCTAAAGGAAAGGCATGCTAGAAATTATCCTTTTCCCAACTTTGATGTTTCGGGCATGCTTGAGCAGCTTCTGGAGAAGAATGTATTGCAGCTTCCGAAAGCAAAAAGACCAGATGACGTTGGGAAAACTTCAAATCCCAATTACAGCAAGTACTATCGATTGGTGGGCTACCCCACCAAAAGATGTTTTGTCTTGAAAGACAGAATCCTGGAGCTCGCGACGCAAGGTCACATTATTTTGGAAATCGATGACAATGTTGCAGCTTCCAATACTATCTTTATTGGATCGGATCTTGGCACAAAAGCTAAGGCAAACTCGAGAAGACAGAAAAAAGTCTTCGTCTTGCATGCTATAGGGCTCAGGCCTTTGCAAGCTACAGAAGATGAAGAAAGGTGGATAGTGTCACCCGCAAGAAAAAACCACTCAAGGAAGCTCCTATCAAGATCCTTATCAAGGGGTATCCGAAAAAGAAAGAAGAGTCGAAAAAGAAAAAAAGCTTGAAGAAGGACAACAAGAGATGCACTTGCAAGATAGTTCCTGCCGAGCTTAATGATGAAGAAGTCCATCAGAAAAGAAGGAAGCCAATTACTCTAGCCGACTTCTTTCCCGCTGATTTCACATCACCGACACTGGCATCGGTGGCCACTTGCTCACCCCAGACATCTGAGCAAGCTGCACGAAATGAAAAAGGAAAAGCCCTGATGGCATCGTCTGATGACATTCATACATGTCTACAGGACGTCGCAATCACTAAGGCCTTGCAGGACGACCTAGACCTGCCGATTAGGTCCAGGAAAGCCCACGTGATTTTTTATTTTATTTTATTTTTTTTTTGTTTTTTTTACTATCGAAAAAAAAATGCAGAGATATGATGAGCCTAGAGTTGGGCTATCCTCTTGCACGGTGGAAGAAAGACCATCGTCAAACCCGCTACAAATCAAGGAGGCATACTCGACTTCCATTTCGTTCAAAGAAGCAGATTTGCTACTCGGTGAGAAATGGCACAACCGGCCTTTGTTCTTGTCTGGTACCATCAGAGATCAATGGGTAAATAGTATACTACTCGACAGTGGATCTGCCGTGAATATGCTGCCGATCAGAACAATGAATAACATCGGTCTAGTGACTATAACGACCTCCTAGCTAGCTCCTTGATGATTCAAGGCTTCAATCAGGAGGGACAACGAGCCGTAGGGTTCGGCTGAAACTTCAAATTGGTGAAATGATTTCTTGGGATATATTCCATGTAATCAATGCACGCACATCTTACAATTTGCTGCTCGAAGACCATGACTGCACACCAACAAAGTTGGGCCTTCAACTCTCCATCAATGCTTCAAATTTCACCAAAATGGAGAAGAAAAGATGGTATTCATTGACTAATGTCCGTTCATTGAGTCGAAAGCTTTATTCACATATGTCAAATACTACCCAGAAGGGTGTGTGAATCTGTCCCATCGTCAAGTCAAATGTGCATCTTCTCTAGTGAGTCCCCCAAAAGTGGCAAAACGGGGCGAGCGAATCTATAAGAAGAAGCAACGGGGCATGCATAGAATCCGCATAAGTCAATACTTAGGTACGTTCCCCAATCTCGTCGGAAGAAATTAAGGGGAATCTCCCTTCACTACCTGCAGCAATCAAGAGAAAGGGGAAAACATCCTAAAAGCCTTAACAAGAACTATCATAGTGCCCCTTTTGAGGCTCGATGATCGAGGCATCATCAAGGAAGAAACTTAGTTGCCTGCCAGAGCTTCCTTCTTGTGAATGCGTCAGGGATTCGATCCGAACACCTATCAATTGATGGTGAAAGCGGGGTCCCGTCTCACTCCACATCAATTGCACGAGAAAAAAGTAATCACCTTGCATAAACTGTCACCAATATAGGAGAAATTGCAGTCTCAAAGGTATTAAATTTCCCCCAATTGTCACGAAGTCGGCTATCAAGAACAGGAAGCTGTAGTGATCTTAGGCAAAACCAGCATCAACCAAATCACGATGAAAAAAAAGGCCAGTGAGGGTAAACAATTTTCTGTTCCTTAGGCAATAGTAATTTAGACTGAATTTTGGAGAAATGCTTCCCCATTTAGCTTTCTAAATATGAATATTTACCCGAGAAACAGGAATTGGGAGACTTGGCCAATACCTGATTTAATGATTTGATAGTAAACTCTTTGAAAAAACCAAGCTTCTTAAGGAACCGAGGACTAAGTCCTTAGGAATGCATTGGTGTTTGTTCTTTTAAGTTTTTTTTTATATAAATATTGACGGAATGACAGAGACCGAGTTTCACTAGCTCCGTCTTGGTTGGTGCCACATAGCAAATTGTGGTTAATTGAAGCAGTGGATGGGTACGTCTCTGGATGTAGCTGATCTCAACCCGATATTGACCATTAATTATGTTATTGATTTTTTTGCCTACTTGGGAAAGTTAAGATGAGGAGCACTTTTATCATAATATCTATTACTTAATAGTTTAATAATATACATCTATGACTGGACATAACAAGGTAGCATGAACCCGACCGAGACGGATCGTAACGGCAGTTGTCGGACCGAGTAGACTGGGTAAGGATGGCCCGGTCCTCACTCCTCACTCCGTCACTCGAGATGCGATGTGGATATTCGACTATTTGGTTGTTAGGCATTCCATATCCCGTCCTTTTCAACTGGTTCGACTTTGGCCGGTTTTAAACCTCTTTTGCCGCAGACGACGTTCTTGATTTCTCCTGGGAGAGTAGCTGCTTTACGATTGTTTTCACTTGATTTTTTTGATAAAAATTCCGATAGGGGCTGCGATGATACTGATGGGGGCTCTTCTGCCTGTTGGAACCACTCCTCCAGTTCGTTCTAGGTACTTCCCTTGCACTCAAGACTCTAGTCGTAATTTTTGCTGGAAATGAAGGCTGCTGCTAACTCGTCACTGTTACTCTTTTCCTTATGTTATGAAAACCCCTGATCGTGTCTAGAACGCAATATGCTAAGGTGTTATAACGCTTTTTGTAGATAAAAAACTCAAACAAAGAGAACTCGAGAGCACACAAATTTATTATTGCAGTTCGGTGCCAAAATTACCTACTCCACAGTCGACCTTCATAATATCTCACTCACTTAACCAGGCGCCCCCTTGGTGATATCGTTCCTCACGAGCCGATTGTAAAATCTCACCAGTGATCTGGTGCATAGCCAGATAGTTCTTTTTCATTGAAAGAATTAACCCTCTTCGATCACTCTATTTCTGATAGTTCTTTTTCATTGAAAGGATAAAATCTCTTCCATCACTCTATTTCTGACACTGAATGCACACCTCAACTAGGGATGGCAACGGGGCGGGGCGGGGCGGGTTTTTGGAAACCCATCCCCGCCCCGCAAAAAACTGGGAAAACCCGTCCCCGCGAAAACCCGCCCCGCGGGTTTGATTTCTAAACCCGTCCCCGCCCCGCGGGGCACAAAACCCGCCCTGAACCCGCGAAAACCCGCCCCGCCCCGCCGGTACCCGACCCGACCCGCTATGTTTAATATTAAAAAATTAAAAAATATAAAAATAAATTAAAATAAATAATATAAACATATAAATACCTAAACATATTGTCAAACATAAGGGGAGAACATAAAAAAAGGGTTTTACTTTGTATTATTTAAATACCCTCTAAAACCTTTTTTTTTTACATAAGAATTAAGCAGGTCGGGTCGGGTTTTTGGGGCAAAACCCGGCCCCGCCCCGAACCCGTGACGGGTTCTGCTCCCAAAACCCGAACCCGACCCGCGGGGTAAAAACATAAACCCAAACCCGCTTTAAGCGGGTCGGGTCGGGGCGGGTTCCCCGCTAACCCGTACCCGTTGCCATCCCTAACCTCAACGGTTCACGAACTGTCATTTTTATAAAACATCTGAAGTACTTTCCATTATATTCGTGATCCACTAATTTATCCACGAAGTGTCTAAAAATGACCACTTCAAAAACTGTTGGCTCTTCTGATTTTCTCGTTGTTGACAGGTGTTGCAACACATTACAATTCACTTACAGATTCACTAATTTCATGGTTTGCTACTGTTTTTGGCAGTTGTCCTCCATTATGTCCATTCCTTGTGTCTAAAAATTGACGCCCACAAACTTTTATGCTGAATTTCTCCTTGTTTGCCATGCCACCAAGTTAGTTAAAACTAATCCTGGTTTAGCTCTTCTTGCAAAGTCCACCTCTGTTTTGTCTTAAGTAAATGCCAGTTGTCTTCACTATATCTGTCCTCTTTTAGCCATGTCTAGCAAAGTTAGACGACTTAGTTATTTGTTGCCTAATGTGGCGTAACATGTTAACTTCCCTTTATGTGATAATACTTTATCTTGCTTTTCAGTGAGTTGCCTTTATTCCTCTCCATCCCTGTTTTTTGAGTATTTTCGGAGAATGTGTTTCACCTAAACATACTTGGATCCAAGCCATTGTTTTCATTAACGATTATTGAATCTACTATATTATATTTCCTTGCATTTAGCAGGTCACGTTGTACTTTGTTTGCTGGCCTAAATAAGGATTCACCATCATCGAGTGTGCAAATCACAGAAGGACTAGGTAAATTACCGAAGGTCCAGCTATCTTCTTCTCATGGCAGGTAATATTTGGTACCACATTTTCTTCTTCTTTTATCAGTAGAAGGAAACAGCTACACAGAACAATAGTTCAAATTTTACTGCAATACAATATTAAGTATGCTATATTTTTCGTTGTGGAATACAAATACAACATTCTTTCCTTACAATTAAAATTGCCAACAATGCTTGTCATACCTGCAAAGTAGTTTAACCTTTATTTAATACTCCTTCCAGTACCCAAGATCCCATTAATGTGGTTCATTTGGTTCCTATTGCAATCTTGCTATAGGAACAAACAAGCCAAAGCAAAAGACATGATTTTAGTACTTATTTGGATATGTGGGTCAGTTGCAGAATGGCCCATTCTTGATCGAGTTACAATTGATTCTGTGTTTGTCATTTTTCGCTGAATCAAATTTTGTGTTTTTCTTCGTAGTGAGGCTGAGATTTACTTATATGGAGGTTGCATCACATCCTGGAAAGCTGCTAATTGCAAGGACCTCCTATTTGTTCGTCCTGATGCTGTCTTCAATGGTCAGAAACCAATAAGGTGGGTGGGATATAATGGTCTGTCTTGTATGCATTTACTAGCAATTTGGAAGATTCAAATCATTTCTTTTCTAAGTTGGTCTTATTTATAATCGTAACTATGTCTAAGACCTACACTTTGGCTTTTGTCCTTGAACTTTGGCTAATGAAGTGGTAATAAGTTATGAAGTGTATGGAAGCGTAATTCTGTGAACTTTGTGGTATTGACTGCCTGGGGCTTAAGAACAACACGTGTGGACACCCATGTTTAGTGCAGCCTATTATGTCTGCCGGCAAATTGGTAGATTTTGCATTCAAGACTTAAGGGATTTACTTGCTTCATTTTCTATAGCTATAGCTTTTGGGAAAATTGGTTGGGCTGAGGATGCTTCCTGCAATACCATCGAAGGCCTTATGGCTGCAGCCTTGAGCAACAAGGTCTGGTGGTGTCCCTCATGTATTGGCATGAGCATGAGTGCTAGGCTGGAGTTGCATAGCTTAATGGAATTAGCTGCCCATTCTTTATAGTTATAGCTTTTTGAAAGGTTGGTTGCACTAGGGATCCTTTATATGTGTTGTTCTTCATTTCAAGTAGCTGATCCTTTAATTCTCAAAACTAGACCATGAGGTCATTTTGCTGCCACCTTTTAGGATCTCTTAAATGGTTCTGATTGCAAAAACAAATTATCCCAGGAATTTTGTATGACCAACAGTTTTATGGCTTTGTGATATCAATAGTGATTTTTCAATTGTACTTTTCTTTCCATTTAAAGCTTTATACTATAGACTATCATTCTGATTGCTTCTGTCCTGGGATTAGTGGAGGAATCCCACATTGTTTCCCACAGTTTGGACCTGGCCCCATGCAGCAGGTAGGCCTTCTTCTCCTTGAAAGTCAATCATTCAATTGACTTTTGATCCTAATACGCTTCTTTGATGTGTATCTTCTTTGCATATCAGGAAAACTGATTGAGAAGTTTGCATGAAATATGTACCTGCCACTGGTCCTTGTGGTGTTTTATTTACTTGGTTTTGAGTTTTTTAACTACTATGCCCTATTCACTTAGAAAAAGTACCATTAAATTGTCTTTTGACTCAATATAGCTACAATCTTTGCTAGTATCTATGACTAAACAATTGGCTATACCATGTCTTTAAGGTACAGTTGTTTCTGATAAAATTAATCTTAGTTAAATCCTAAAGGTGAAGTTTAAAAGCTGGTAGAAAGAACACAAGCCTAAGATGTTAAAGACTGCTGGAGACTTTTAGGAAAGGATCTGTGATATTGGAACAAACTCGGAACCAAATTGTTTGATGAAACTATTACATGATAAGGAAACTATCTGGGGAGTTGAATTTCAATGTGATATTGGATTTCAGCTACTGCTTTTCTTTTGCTACTAGTGTTTATTTTGTGGATTGATGAACCTTTTGCTTTATGGTACCCTGAGGAGTTGCACAAACTGCGATCTCTTCTTTGAATTAGTATTAGAAAATGTGAAAGGGAACTCAGATTCATAAAATAGAAAAAAAAATTCATGTGTTAAAACATCACATTTATGTACCATCTCCGACTTAGCTTTATTTTTTAATTTGACTACATTGATTTTTTCTGTCACTTGTGCAGCATGGATTTGCCAGGAATATGAATTGGACAATTGCTAATTTTGAAGACTTCGAAGGGGACCCTATAATAACACTAGAGCTAAGGGATAGTCCGTATAGTCGTTCTATGTGGGATTTTGCTTTCCAAGCTCTGTACACAGTAATTTTCTCTGATGAGCCTTTTATTCGCACTTTTACTCTCGGTTTCTAGTTTATTTCTTCCTATTAGTATTTGTGATGCAACCCGGACTCGTACAGTTATAACTCAATATGATATTCATTAAAATGTGAATCAGTCCTACTATTAACCATGTTGATGTGGTTGATGGTCCATAGTTACTGGATCATATTTAGTATATAGAGATGTATTCTCAAGAGAAAAGATTATGGAATAATATTCTTAAGATAAGAACCTAACTATCCTTGTTCTGGATCATTGCAGATTTGATCGTTGTTCCTTTTTACCGGATTTCACTTGTCACCTAAATAGGATACTATTAATAATTAAGATAGCATTTAATGCTGACCTTTTTCTTTTTCTTTTTTTTTTCTTTTTTGGTTTTCGTTGTTTTGGCAGATCAAGCTAAGTTCTAAAAGCCTATCAACGAAGCTGGTGGTCACTAACACTGATAGAAAGCCTTTTTCTTTTAGCAGTGCTTTGCATACGTACTTCAGGGTGAGAGCTCACCCGAAATAGGGTAACTTCTATTTATTATCATTTTTTATACATCTTTCAAATTAATGCAAATATGGGAGAGTAATTTCATATTATTGTGCAGGCTTCTGCAGCAAGTGCATCAGTGAGAGGTCTGAAAGGTTGCAAGACACTCAATAAGGATCCAGACCCTCTGAATCCATTAGAGGGCAAGGAAGCAAGGTTTGTATTTGGCATCATAGGAAATTTTGGCTTGAACATTTCAATAGTCTCAAAAATGAATTAAAAGTCTTGATTTATTTCTATTTGTTGGGAATGCAGGGAGGTGATCACTTTTCCTGGATTTGTTGATTGTGTGTATCTTGATTCACCTACTGAGCTAGAACTGGACAACGGGTTGGGTGACACAATATCCATCAAGAACAAAAAGTATGCCATCCATATTGCCTGTGTTGTCCAATTTTGTTTGTCCCACCATGGAGGGTTTTTCGTATCATATTATGTTCAATTTCCTAACAATTTTGTCCTCATGCAACATTTTTGCCTCCACAGCTGGTCAGATGCCGTATTGTGGAATCCGTATTTGACAATGGAAGCCTGTTATAAGGATTTCGTCTGTGTGGAGAATGCCAAGGTACTAATTGTTTCATCATACTCAGAAACTCAGCTAAACAATAGTGGAAACTGGTATTAATTGTCATAAATTGCAGATAGTGCCAATCCAACTACAGCCTGAACAGTCATGGGTTGTGGAGCAGGAACTGAGTGCTGCATGAACGCAGTTTGGAATTCAAGTGCATGAGCTTGGAAAAATAAATCCATTTTGAGAGAAGGCATCCTAATGAAACAAAAATATGTCTGGAAACATGTTAGACGATTTCTTTCCAGTACCATGTCCAATGAAAGAGTGGAAAGGTTTCCTTCACCTTCTTTGAGTTTTTTATTTCCTTGTGATATTTCCTATCTATTTTGTTGTATAAGCAATCTCTATTGTCTTCTCCCTCGTGGATTCTTCAAAGAAAACGGGAGAAAAAGGAAAAAGAAGAAAAAGGGTTACCATCCATCAGCTTCACTTTCTCCCAAAGAATGTTCGAAAGAATGTTCTTGCATTTTATGTTCCTCTACTTGATATGTATCAAATCGAGGAGCTCAAATTTTCTTGTTTGGAAGCACAATTACATACTGTTGTATAATTTTAAAATAATTTATTTCATTTTATTTTGATTTCTCCATTCTAATTTTGTGCTTGTGTTAGATAATCACACACACATGCACATGTGTGGTCTCACATGAATGTGGGCACACGGGTGGGCACACATATGTTGATCTCGGGTGTGGGCCCACTGGTGGGCTTATATATGCTGATCCCGGGCGTGGGCTCACATATTGATCTTGGGCATGGGCTCGTTAGTGGCATTGCTAAAATAAAAGTGTTGCTAAATAGCGTTGCTTTTATTGTTGATTTTAAAAAAAGTAAAAATAACCGCTTTTATTGGCTGTGCGTAGGGGTGGCATTGAATCGAGCGGCTCGTGAGTAGCTCAGGCTCGGCTTGGGTTTGGCTCGGTTCGGCTCGAAAATAATCGAACTTGGACCGAACTCGATAATGTAATGTAACTCGTTTATATAACTGAGCCGAACTCGAGTTTCGGGTGACTCGGTTCGGAAGCTCGTCGAGCCACTCGAGAACCAGAGACAACCACCCTTCGGGGATTTATAAACCAAAGAACCCGAAATCGCTTCCGCTGCGCAAAATCTTATTTCTTATCTTCCTCCCGATTTCTATTTCCCTTTTCTTCTAGACTTTTACTCTTCTTCGATTTTTTCTTTCTTCCAATCTTCCTCAATCTCTCTATATCTCTACATAGAAAGTATTCTAACTCCTTTTTATGTTTCCTTTTACAAATTTTCCAAACGGTCGAAGCCCTAAGTATCTGTTGTCGATGGGATAAGTTCTTTAAGTCAAGCAATAGTTGAGAAATCAGAAGACAAAAGCCGAAAACTTGTGCAATAAGCTCGTATTTTCCTCCTTTCTCTTTCAATTCTTCTATTTTCTTTTAACTCTTTTGTGTTCTTTCAATTCTTCTATTTTTTTTAACTCTTCTGTGTTCTTTCAATTCTTCTATTTTCTTTTAACTCTTCTGTGTTCTTTCAATTCTTCTATTCTCTTTCAATAACTCTATTCTCTTTCATTATTCTGTTCTCTTACAATTTTGAGTATAAATTTGGTGTCGATTGGAGGTGTTATATCATCAAATAGAGGTACTATTATCCCTAATTTTTAATTTATTTAGCTTCTATATTGTCTATTGCTTCTGATTGTAAACTCTGCAAACCCTTGGAGGTATTTCTCTGTCTTATCCGAACTGGGGCTCAAACGGCTTCATAAAGCCTTGTGATTGAAGTTTGACTTAATAATATCTCTCCTCTCTTTCTCTCTCTAATATTTGTCTCCAATTTCTAGTCCTTCTTTCTCTCTCTTTTAGCCTCTTTCTCATAAGCCTCTTTTTCTCTCTCAACCTCTTTTTTCTGCCTCTTTCTCTAAGCCCTGGCCTCTTTCTGAAACCTAGCCTCTTTCTCTCGCCTAGCTCTTAAACCTGGCCTCTTTCTCTAGTATTTTATATAAGCCTGGCCTCTTTCAATAAGCCAGGTATGTTAACCCCTGGTATAACTTAATTACAAATATGTAATTTCGGTATCATGAAATTTGACATCTTTCTATGTAAGGTACCATTTATCCTTAATCGCCATTTTGTTTCGAAAAGCAATTAGGCCTGGTATGTACAAAAGCCGGTACCGGTGGTCGGTTTCCGGTCTCAACAACCCAGGTACGACATAACCTAGGCTTATCAATGCCGCCGGTACGGCCAATTTACCGGTATCAACTTAATAATAGTACCGGTATCGGCTTAATGTAAGTACAGTATCATCGACAATATGCCACGGTATCGGCAATAACCAGGTACCGGTATCGAAAAAGCAATAGCCAGGTACCGGTATGAAAAGCAATAATGTACCGGTAATCGGCAATGTAGTACGGTATCGACAATAGGTATGGTAATGTGGGTACCGTAAATGCGTTCGAACAATAATAGCCAATTTGGTATCAGCAATGTAAGGTACCGGTATCATTAATAATTTTCCGGTATCAACAATGTAATACCGGTATCGGCTTAATAGGCCAGGTACCGGTATCGAAAAGCAATAGTACGGTATCATCAATAATAGAACGGTATCGAACCTTAACCATTTACGGTACAATATGCAAAAAGGTACCGGTATCTTAATATACGGGTACCGGTATGTTACCAATTTTTCGGTATCAACAAGTACCGGTATCGGTACAGTATAAATGTAGGTAGTGGTATGACAATATGTTCGATATGAAAAAGCAATGGTACCGGTACGGTAATAATGTAAGGTACATCGGCTTAATAGCCGGTACAGGCAATAGCCAGGTAATATGTTAAGGTACGGTAAGCAATTTCTCTACCGGCATCGGAATATTTCCCTCTTTCTTTTTCCCTCTTTATTTATCCTGATCTCCCTACATCCAATTTTTCTACCTGATCTTTGATCTTTCTCTAATATTTATCTCTCATAATATTTTTTTTCTATTTCTCTTCTTTTTCTCTCTAATATTTCTTTCTATGATATTTAGCTCTTCTTTTCTCTCTCTTTTTGTCTCTATTCTCTCTCTCTCTCTCTCTCTCTCTCTCTCCTCTTTCTCTATCTAATCTTGTAATATTTATATTATTTTAGAATTTTTAAAATTTATATAACTTTTTTTAAAAATTACATGTATTTTAATTTTAACAAATTATTTTATAATTTTTACTATTTTTTAAAACTTTTATATTTTAAAAGTTCTTATAACTATGTGAGTTATTAGATCTGCGTGATGAGGTAGGGGTTGTCTATGTGAGAGACAAATGTGTTGGTGAGTTCCTTCTTCCTTGGAGGTGTAGGCAGACGAGGTTACTAACGGCAACCTTCCTGTTGGCGTTGTTGGTGTTGTTGTTGGCCATTTTAGAAGCATTAAGGAAGCTGATGGAGAAAGAGATGAGAGGTATAGAAGGTTCCCACCAAACATGCCAAAATCTATATTCCTTAAAATATGCCGGCGCGAAGCAATGCGACTATTGGTACAAAAATACACAGAAAATTACAAGTGAAATTTTATAGGTGCGACTTCTAGATAGTTCTTTGATTCGATCTCCACTTTGATTGGTAGTGCCTTTTGTCGTACCGACGAAAGAATTGCAATCTCTTGGACAAGAGCTCGAAGTTATGATTCACTTTCTGCCTTGGCTTGATGAAAAAGTTAGGGATTCTGTATTGCAGTGATGGCGACCCGAAAGAGTGCAAAGGAGCGACAAGTTCTGCTGCGTATTGCTACTCTTACTGCAAAATTCCCAGAGTTCTGAGTCCTTGATCAAGACATAAATCCTTACGCTTTTTTTAGTTTATGAGGCCAACCTATAGGAGAATTTCCCTTGCAGACTTATAGTTGCATGGGAGTTCATAACCTCCCCTTGATTTCCTAGAGGAAATTAGGGTAGATCATCTTGACTGTCTCCCATGTGAATGGGAGGGCAAGGATTGGTCCACATGGCGTCCATTGCTGCCTCGTGTTGATCGATCAGCATCCAGTGGTGCTTGGTCATCGCTTAGTGGGCACCTATGTGTCAGGCTGGTGTTGCTTATGTGTCCTTTGTTGATTGGCTCGGACCTTCTTTGTGTTCATTGATCTGATCTGTCAATTGATGTTGGACGGATTGATCTTGACTCTATGATCAACGGTCCAATTTTACACATTCTAGGCCCACATAGTGCTGATGTGTCACCTAGGTGTTAGCAATGTGTACGCCGGTTGTGGTCGACTTGGCTTGATCCCACTTGATTGGCCAATGTTAACCGTACATTAT
Source organism: Aristolochia fimbriata (assembly GCA_019845555.1). Classification (NCBI taxonomy): domain Eukaryota; kingdom Viridiplantae; phylum Streptophyta; class Magnoliopsida; order Piperales; family Aristolochiaceae; genus Aristolochia; species Aristolochia fimbriata. Next base: position 8,835,307 of record CM034080.1, on the reverse strand, counting down.
AATTTCAATGGTCAATTGGCTTTGATGCAAAATCCTAGAGATCTCCTCCTTTGATCTAGACTGTTGATTTGTAGCTTGAATTGGGACCTTTGATTTTGCTCCAATTACATTTTGGTGTTTACAATTATAAAATGTCCCCTTTTTTTGGGTTGGGTTCAGGTTTATAAAAACCCGTAGGGTTTTAGTTGGGTTGGGTCGGGTTTAGGTTTGGGTGCGGGTTTTAAAGCCCATTCTGGTTTTGGTCAGGTTGGGTCATGTTCGGTTTGTAAAAATAAGTTTTGGGTCGGGTTCGAGTTTGGGTTTTAAAACTCGACCTTTTTGTAGTTCGGGTTCGAGTTTTTAAAAACCCAACCCAAACCTGACCAGTGCCCACCCCTAAATTGAACCAGTCATGGACTTGACCCAGACCGGATCTTCTAATTGACCAAGTCATGGACATTCATTCAATTCCACTTGCCTTGCTGGCCAATTGGGCCAACAATGCCTGATTTAGTGTCATTCATGCATGAACGCTAAATTAATGAAATAAAGTTGGGGTTGATGAGCACCTCCAAATCCAGAAGAAATGCAGCTCGGGATTAAATTATTTATCATCGTGTTCTTATTAATAATCGATGGCCTGATTCTGTAGTACTGTGTTTTCCTCTGAGATTTATGGCCTGATTCTGCAGAGCTTACCATTTTTCTCTGTTGATCGGGTTGATGATGGGCCTGGAACTTATGACTTTGAGCAAGACGATGCTGGACTACACATCGGACTTCTCCGTGAGCTGCAGCCTCCTCCGTAAATATTCAGGGTCGAGGTACCCCAAGCTTCCTCATACTGTGATGCTCACATGAGTTTATCAAACATTGACCCTATTTTTGATAACCCAAAGAGGCGGTGTAATTAAAGTAAGCCTTCATCTAATTTATAAGCCATTATTCACGGAACAAAAACAGAGAGTTTTCACTCCACAACGTTGTTAACCCTAAAGTGTAATATATATGTGACTTAAGTTATTGGATGTGGCATAGTTGATTTCTGTACTGGACGTGAAAGTACCAACTTCTGCTTCACTGTACCCAACGCCATTTTTTTTTTTTTTTTTTTTTTTTTTTTTTTTGGCTTAAAACTGAAAACATACACAACTGAGCAGTCAATTTTCACAACCAAAGCACCATTATTAACTTTTTAACTAAATTAGTACATCCTCAAAGCGGCAATTAATGTATCCAAGAGAAATTAAAAATTGGATTCTTCTCTTTGATCTTCTCTCTTATTATTATTTTTTTATTTAAAAAAAAATTTTACGGAATATACGCGTCCGTTTACTAGAGATATATTCACCGCATGTACTCGATCCGAACACCCTCCACGGCGACGTGGACGCCGGTGCCACCTTTGGGAACCAATGACACCCAGATGCTCTCGTCCTCCCTTGCCTCCAGATCTTCTACCAACTCTGATATGCCCAATTTCAGCGTTGCCTTCATCTTCTTCGTCGAGTCTCCTTCTCTTTTCACGATCCTCGCCCCGTGCCTCGCATTCACGAACGTTCCCGCGAACTCACGGTGCTCTGGTCCCATCCTGCTCTCCTCCACCGCATTCACCAACACGTCAAACTTGACGTACACATCCTTCTTCATGTAGATCCCGTACACCACGAGTACCTCTTCCTCTTCCTCCTCCTCTTTCGCGCTCCGTCGTCTCTTCGGCCTCCCTACCTTCACCCTTATCGTCTTATCCAAAACCCGACCCTCCGCTCCAAAGTATGGCGTAGTACTAGCCTCGCTCGGAAGCAGCAAGGCGTTTTGCTCGGCCTCCCTCAGCCTCAGAATGTGATGTGCCAATTTGGGTGGAATCGAAGGCTTGGGCCGTGCGTTCAGCCAGGGCAGCTCGACTTCTTCGTACCCGTAATTGAGCTTCTCTATATCGAGACAGTCCCGTATCTTGATCCGGACCAACCTTCGGTTCTCGTCGTGGAAGTAGAAATAACTGTCAAGCCAAACCGTGTCAACGAACTCCGGCTCGTGTCCCTTGAACCGCTTCAGCTTCCACACCGTCCAGAGCCGGTCGATGTTGGCGTGGTGGGCGTAGAAGATGGGGTCCCGCGCCGCCGAATAGAAGGCGCCCATGTTCTCACGCTCCGGCTGCAGCCCGCTTCCGACCCATGCGTGCAAAGCATTGTGCGGTGCCAGCTCGATCGTCCCCGGCCCGTCGCAGTCCCCTTCCTCCCCAGGAAAACGCTTACAACCCATGAAAAGCTCCGTCTTCTTGGCCCCCGATACCATCTGTGTATACATGAACGCCAGATTTGAGGCTATCTGTTCCTCGGGGCCGAGCCCCTTCTCGACGTAGTCGAAGCTGTCGTCCACGATCTCGGGAGGGAGGTGAGCTCGGTCTCGGTCCTTGTCCACGTAAGCTCCCCTGGTGTAGAACTCGGGGATGACCATCCCATCTGGGTGGTCCCAGTTCCAGTAAGGCACCGCGAAGGTGTCGTCTCCGAGGAGTTTTCCGACGATGCGCTCGTGGAAGTAGACGTGAATACGATGCCAGGGGAAGAAGAGCCAGGAGCGGTGGATCTTGTACCAGTAAGAGGAGTTGAGCTGATTATAGGCACCGTTACAGTAGATGCAGTGCATATCTGCTTGGCGCATGAAGTTGAGAGGGTCCTCGTAAGGGAATTGTTTCATGATCTTGATGGCTTTCTCGTACTTAGCGATGTAATCCTCATCCATGAGGTAGGCTGGGCGCCGGATTCGCTTTGGCTCGGTAGGGTTCGAGAACTGGAAATCATAGACTGGCTCGTCAGACTCCCGTTTTGGGGGGCAACAATAGACAGGAACATCGGCGTTTGTGAGCGAGCGGTGACAGGTGGAGAGATCTGCCGCTAGAAGACCGTGACGGTGCTTCACAACCTCTTCACCACAACTAGAAACTGCTAGGAATAAACTCTTCATCCATATTAAGGTGGACGAGAAGTCAAGAAGAGAAGACGCCCTGTATAGACAAGAATAAGATCAGCCAGCAGCAGGAGAAAATGATCAATAAAACTGGCTGGGAAGCTTCTTGATCTCCAGGGGATCGTAACAAATAGAAGTTTAAGGATCATGCACGTACCTGTTAGTCAACTTGTGTGATAGGTCCTCCCCCGAAAGCTGAAATTTAAGAAAGTGTGCTGAGAAAAATGTGACAGAGACAAGGAAGAGGAGCGTAGGAGCGGAATGCAGCTTCGCTTCCATGCCGATCGATTTGATGGAGGAGCTTCCTGACATTCGTATCCACAGGAGGGTGCCCGCTAAAACTTGAGCTGTGTTTGGGCTCTCTCTACTTGTATTCGATGGGGGTGACATTTAAAGAGGCAATGAGGCTTTGAAATGAGGATGACATTCAATCCCGTTCCCAGCTTTCTCCGCTGAATTTGTCATTTACTAGAGAAGGACCCACCCCTTTTCCCCGATTATTTTTTCAATCACGTTACCAGCTTTCCCTTGCTGAATTTGTCTTTTACCATCGCCACTCCTCTTCTAATTTTTTTTCTTGACCTCGAATTCATTCTCCATTGAAATTTTGTCTATTTATCTTTTCAGAACTTCCCACTTTTTCCCCCTGCCCACAACTAAAACCGCTAGCAAATGGCCCACTCTGCCCCCTTTATTTTTTTAATACTTTTCCAAACTTTCCCTAGTTTAATTTGTCTTTTCCTCAATTTTTAAATTTTTTTAACTATCGACCTCTAAAACCGCTCGACATAGGCCCACCTTGCCCCTCCCCTCTGTTTTTTCAATCACATTCTTAATTAGCTTCCCCTTGAGGAATTTCTTTTTTACACATGATCCACCCACCCTTTTGCCCAGCTATTTTTTTCAAACATGTTCCTAACGTAATGGTTGAATTTGTCTTTTATCTCAAACTACAACCTCTCCCCTTCTTCTCCTTTTTTTTTTTTTTTTTTTTGTTTGGACTTTAGTATTATCCTCTGAGTTTTTTTTCTATTTTTTTTCTGAAATTTTTGGTTTCTTTTCCCTTTGTCAACTACTAAAATGGCTCGTGATCGGCAACCCTACCCACGCTGCCCTGCTATTTTTTCAATCCCGTTGCTAGATTTCCCCAACTCAATTTGTCTTTTATTTATGATTTGCACTCCCATTTTCCTGGCTATTTTTTCAATCCCATTCCCAACTTTCCGCATTTCAAGTTGTCTTTTTCCTCTGCTTCCCCTATTCTTTTTTTTTTTTTTTTTTTTTGTCTGGCCCTCATTCCGTCTTCAGAATTCATTCTCTTTTGAGATTTTTTCCCATTGCTCTTTTCTTAACTAATTAGTTTTTTATTCTCCTCTCGACCTCAAAAACTGCTCGCAATCAGCCCACCTCATTCACGGCTTTTGTCAATCCAATTCCTAGCTTTCCCCGACTGAATTTGTCTTTAACCTCAAACGACCGCCTCTCCCCCTTTTCTCCTTTTTTTTTCGTTTGGACCTCCTTCGGTCTTTAGAATTCATTCTCCTTTGAGTTCTTTTGTTTTTCTCTTTTCTGAACTTTTTAGTTTTGTTTCCCTTTGTCGACCTCTAAAACGGCTCGCGATCGTCCCACCCCGCCCTCGAGCTATTTTTTCCAATCCCGTTCCTAGCTTTCCCCTACTGAATTTGTCTTTCATTTACGATCGGCCAGTTAGACACCAAGTATCTGAAGACATTACACTCAGAGCTACACCCAAAGTTACACATCAACGATCAGAAGATCATATAGTTAGTAGTTCAAGCTGACACGACTTCCTTATTAGACTCCTAATCAATACAATTGAAATTAACTCCATTACATGGTATAAGGCCAGACCCCTCCCCCCCTCTAAATCCTAACCCTAATTTTTTATTCTTTTCCTTCCTAGCAGTCTTCTTCACTGTATCAATGGCTGGCACAAATTCACCTCAATCGTCCACCACTCCCACGACCTCCCTACTTTCACAATCTCCTTCTCAGTCCCAGGGTGCTATCTTTGTCCTCTGGCAGACCCTCCGCAAATTTTGCGTTACTCTCTCCAACATTACGCACCATGTCTCCATCAAGCTTGATCGAGACAACTACCTTATCTAGTGCCAACAATTTCTTTGAGTGTTCAACAACCAGTCCTTTATGGGTCTGATCAACCTCAGTCTCGGTCCTTGTCCACGTAAGCTCCCCTGGTGTAGAACTCGAGGATGACCATGCCATCTAGGTTGTCCCAGTTCTAGTAAGGCAATGAGAAGGTGTCATCTCAGAGGAGTTTTTTGACGATTCGGTCGTTGAAGTAGACGTGAATACGGTGCCAGGGGAAGAAGAGCCAGGAGCGGTGGATCTTGTACCAGTAGGAGTTGAGCTTGTTATAGGCACCAGTAGATGCAGTGCATCTCGACTTGGCACATGACGCTGAGGGGGTCCTCGTAGGGGAATTGCTTCATGATCTTGATGGCTTTCTTGTACTTGGCGATGTAGTCCTCGTCCATGAGGTAGGTTGGGCGCCGAATTCGCTTCGGCTCGGAAGGGCTCAGGAACTGGAAATCAGAGACTGGCTTGTCAGACCCCCGTTTCGGGGGGCAACAATAGACAGGAACATTGATGTTTGTGAGCGATCGGTGACTGGTGGAGAGATCTGCCGCTAGAAGACCGTGATGGTACTTCACAACCTCTTCCCCACAACCAGAAATTGCTAGGAATAAACTCTTCATCCATATTAAGGTGGACAAGAAGTCAAGAAGAGAAGACGCCCCGTATAGACAAGAATTAGATCAGCCAGCAGCAGGGGAAAATGATCAATAAAATTGGTTGGGAAGGTTCTTGATCTCCAGGGGATTGTAACAAATAGAAGTTTATGTTGAGTATAAAGGAGGGGTGGGGTCCAGCCCATAAGGGGGCCCCACCACTTAACCCCTTTCTCCCTTTGCCCATGTGAGAGAGAGAGGAAGATAAAGGGAACTTAGGGTTTTTTATATAGAGGAATTTTTCAAGGGGAGAAAAAGTGAGAGAGTGAGAAACCGAGGGAAGAAAAAGGAGGAAGAGAGGAGAAGAAGAAAGAAAAGAGAAAAGAGAGAAAGGAAGGAAGAAGAGGAAAGGAGAAAAGTAGAAGAGAAGAAGGAAGACAGGGAGAAGTGTTTACCATCTCCGTCCAAGCTTCAAGAAGCCTTATTTGTCTCAAGATCATTATCAAAAACCCTTTCAGTGCCTCAAATCTAATATTTGGTGAACTCTAACCTTTGTTGATTGTTAAAAATATTTATAATAACATTGTATGTTAATGATATATGTCTCTTTCCTCTATTGTATGTGTAATCCTCAAGTTTAGGCAAAATTTGAGAGACACAAATATTTGTAAACCCATTTTTCTTAATGGAAGATTATTTGGAGTTGCCCCATGGTTTTTCCATTCATACCGAAAGGTTTTCCACATAAATTTGTGTGTTCTTGTGTCCTTGAATGTGGTTGCCAGTTTGTGTTGTGCTTCTTTAATGTGGGTTTTTAATTTATGAATATATGGTGTTTGATGAAATGCTTCCATGAAGTAGTGTGTTGATTTAACGCACAATTGACAACCCACCACCTTTTCTGCAACAAGTGGTATCAGAGCAAGGTTATTTGACTTGTGGTTTATCCAAAGGACAATTCAAATAAGACCACTCGAATGGTTAGTTTGAATGGAGAAAATTGGATGATATAGAAAGCAAAGATGGAAGATTATTTATTTTGTAGAGATTTGTATGCACCTATTAGAGGATTAATTAGACCTAAAAAATTATTAGATGATGATTGGAAAATACTTGACAGGAAAGTCGTTGGACATATACGTTAATGGGTAGATGATAATATTTTTTATCATGTTTCAAGTGAAGTTTCAGCAAATTCATTGTGGAAGAAATTAGAGGAATTGTATGAGAGAAAGACGGCTAGAAACAAGACTTTTCTTATTAGAAAGCTAGTAAACTTGAAGTATAATGGGAATGGTTCTATTACACAACACCTAAATGAGGTTAAGAGAATAGTTAACCAATTGGCAGCTATGAAGATGACACTTGATGATGAGCTTCAAGCACACTTGTTACTGAGTTATCTATCGGATAGTTGGGAAACCTTAATGGTGTCTTTAAGCAACTCAGCTCCGGATGGTGTTTTGAGTATGAGTATTGTTTCTAGTTGCTTGTTAAATGAAGAAACAAGAAGAAAAATACAAGGGTCATCCCACCCTCAAGCATATGTGTTTGAGAATAGAGGTTGAAGTAAAAGTAGAAAACCTCAAGAGAGAGGAAAGCCAAAAGGAAAGTCAAAGTCAAGAAAAGACCTTGAGTGCTATTTTTGTCACAAGAAAGGGCACATCAAAAGTGAGTGTCGGTTCTATAAGAAAGCACAAAATGAAAGAAAATATGCTACCAAAGGAAAAGAGATTGAAAAAGTAGATAACACTATAGTATTAGATGGGGATGTTGCTACTTTGACTTGTGATGTAGATTGTCTTCTATCATGTGACTTGACTTTGAAACAAGTTAGATAGTGGACAGTGGTGCTTCTTTTCATGCTACCCCTCTTGCAGAGTATTTCTCTATGCTTAAGTCAGGCTACTATGGAACTGTGAGAATGGGAAACACAGGTTGTTCAAAAATTAAAGGAAAGGGGGACATAATTATTAAAAATAATCTTGGCTGCAAGATGACTCTCCATGATGTAAGGTATGTCCCTAATCTTTGCTTTAACATTATCTCTGTAGGTGTACTAGATGATGAAGGATTTGAGAGCCGTTTTGGCAATGGCAAGTGGAAGCTTTGTAAGGGATCTCTTGTACTGGCAAGAGGAATCAAATCATGCACCCTTTATATGACTCAATTGGAAGTCATTAATGAGGGTATGATTGCTGCCCTAGAAGGAAACTCATCAAGTTTATGGTACAAGAGACTTGGACACATGAGTGAGAAAGGGTTACAAATTCTAGCAAAGAAAATCTCTCCTTGTGATCATTGTTTGTTTGGTAAACAACATAGAGTTGCCTTTGTTAGAAATGCTAAAAATAAAGATACAAGGATTCTTGACCTTGTTTACTCTAATGTGTGTTCTATGGATGTTAAGTCTCTTGGTAGTGCAGAGTGCTTTGTTAATTTTATAGATGATGCTTCCAGGAAGGTATGGGTTTACATTATGAAATTCAAAGGAGAAGTATTTGAGATATTTCAAAGATTTCATGCCATGGTTGAAAGGGAGACAGGTAAGAAACTTAAATGCTTACATAGTGATAATGGTGGCGAATACATTTCTAAAATATTTAAAGATTATTGTGGAAATTAGGCATGAGTTGACAGTTACTATGATCCCTCAACATAATGGTGTAGATGAAAGGATGAACCACACCATTGTGGAAAGAGTAAGGTGTGTGCTTTCTACAGCTAAACTGTTTAAGTCTTATTGGGGGGAAGCAGTAAGAACTATAGTGTATTTGATTAACTTATCTCCTTCATACCCTTTGGGAGTGGATATTCCTCAAAGAGTATGGACAGGTAAAGAAATTTCTTATGCTCATTTACGTGCATTTGGGTGTAAATATTTTATGCATGTGCCTAAAGAAAACAGGTCAAAGCTTGATTTGAAGTCTATTCCATGTATTTTTGTTAGATATGGAGATGATGAATTTGGATACAGATTATGGAATCCAAAGAACAAGTTGTACAAAAGCAGAGATGTGGTCTTTCATGAAGACAAGACCATAGAAAGCTTTGATAAAGATGATAGGAATCAAAGTGTTACAGAAACTTCATGTTTGCCTCCAATGTTTTTCTCTCCACCAGTTATTGAAGAGAGTGAAGAATTCCATGATGATGATGGTGATGATGTTATCCAAGAAGATGAAGCCCGTAATGATGTTGAGCTGGGAGAGCAACCAAATAAACTATCTCAAGAAGTTGAAGAAGAGACTCCTAGTGAATATCCAATGGCTAAATCAGAATTGAGAAGATCTCAAAGAGGCAAAATTCATTTTCAAAAATACCCTTCTAATGAGTATGTTACTCTCACTGATGCAGGTGAACCTAAAAATTTTCAAGAAGTTCTGAAAGATAAGAACAAGAACATGTGGGTAATATGCAAGAGGAGATAGAGTCTTTGCATAAGAACCACACATTTGAGTTGGTGAAGTTGCCTAAGGGCAAGAAAACCTTAAAAAATAAATGGGTTTACAAATTGAACCAAGAAGGGGAGAATCAAATCAAGTATAAAGCTAGATTGGGTGTGAAAGGCCTCAGCCAAAAGAAGGGAGTTGATTTTAAAGAAATCTTTTCACCTGTTGTGAAGATGCCATCAATTAGATTGGTTCTAAAGTCTAGCTGCTAGTCTAGACTTAGAGGTTTAACAAATGGATGTCAAAATAACATTTCTCCATGGTGGCTTGGAAGAGGAGATATATATGGAACAAGAAGAAGGATTCGAAGTGAAAGGTAAAGAATATATGGTTTGTAAGTTGAAAAAGAGTTTTTACGGGTTGAAACACGCCCCGAGACAATGGTATAACTTCTTTATGGTGGGTCAAGGTTATAAAAGAACATCTACAGACCATTGTGTTTACTTCAAGAAGTTTGCTAACGGTTGTTTTATAATTCTTTTGTTGTATGTTGATGATATACTAATAGTTGGACAAGATATGAATTTGATTGACAGGTTGAAAAAAGATTTCAAAAAGTCCTTTGATATGAAGGACTTAGGGGCAGCCAAACAAATCTTGGGGATGAAGATCTTTCGTGATAGAGGAAAGAAGAAAATTTGATTGTCACAACAAAAGTACATTAAAAAAGTTCTTGAAAGTTTCAACATGAAAGATGCAAAATCGGTAAGCACACCACTTGCAAATCATTTCAAGTTAAATTCTCAATAGTGTCCTTCAAGTGAGAAGGAAAAGGAAGCTATGGAGAAGATTCCCTACTCCTCAGCAGTAGGCAGTTTGATGTATGCCATGGTATGTACTTGACCAGACATCATTTTTGCTGTCGGTGTTGTTAGAAGATTTCTTGCAAATCAAGGCAAAGAACATTGGGCTGTTGTTAAATGGATTCTCAGGTATCTCAAGAACACTAGCAGATTATGTTTGTGTTTTGGAGGCTCAAAACCTATATTAGAAGGTTTTACAGATGCAGATTGGGCAGTGACCTAGATGGGAGAAAGTCTACTTCTGGTTACTTGTTTACTTTTGCGGGGGGAGCTATATCTTGGCAATCTAAACTTCAAAAATACATTTCTCTATCTACTACAAAGGCTGAATATATTGCAACAACTGAAACTAGTAAGAAAATGTTGTGTCTAAAAAGGTTGAAGGGTGAGATAGGCATTAAACAAAAGATGTATGCAATTCATTGTGATAGTCAAAGTGCTTTAGACTTGACTTGAGCAAGAATGCTACTTTTCATAGCAGGACAAAATACATTGATTTGAGATATCATTGGATTAGAGATGTGTAGAAAACTGATTTGTTATCACTTGAGAAGATTCACACTGACAATAATCCATCAGATATGATGACTAAAGTGGTGACTAAGGAAAAACATGAGTTGTGCACCGATTTAGTCGGTAAGGAATATTATGATGAGCCCTCCTCATAGTCTGGAGGGGGAGATTGTTGAGTATAAAGGAGGGGTGGGGTCCAGCCCATGAGTGGGCCCCACCACTTAACCCCTTTCTCTCTTAGCCCACGTGAGAGAGAGAGGAAGATAAAGGGAACTTAGGGTTTTTTATAAAGAGGACTTTTTCAAGGGGAGAAAAAGTGAGAGAGTGAGGAACTGAAGGAAGAAAAATGAGGAAGAGAGGAGAAGAAAAAAGAAAAGAGAAAAGAGAGAAAGGAAGGAAGAAGAGAAAAGGAGAAAAGAAGAAGAGAAGAAGGAAGAAAGGGAGAAATGTTTACCATCTCCGTCCAACCTTCAAGAAGCCTTCTTTGTCTCAAGATTTTTCTCAAAAACCCTTTCAGTGCCTCAAATTTCATATTTGGTGAACTCTAACCTTAGTTGATTGTTGAAAATAGTTAGAATGACATTGTATGTTAATGATATATGTCACTTTCCTCTATTGTATGTGTAATCCTCAAGTTTGGGCAAAACTTGAGAGACATTCATATTTGCAAACCCATTTTTCATAGTGGAAGATTACTCGGAGTTGTCTCGTGGCTTTTCCCTTCACACCGAAGGGTTCTCCAAGTAAATTTGTGTGTTCTTGCGTCCTTAAATGTGCTTGGCAGATTGTTTTATGCTTCTTTGACGTGGGTTTTTAATTTCTGATTATATGGTGTTTGATGAAATGCGTCCATGAAGTAGTGTGTTGATTTAACACACAATTGACAGCCCACCACCTTTTATGCAACAGTTTAAGTATCGTGTACTTACCAGGTCAACTTGCGTGATGGGTCCTCCCTCGAAAGCTGAAATTTTAGAAAGTGTGCTGAGAAAAATGTGACAGAGAGAAGGAAGAGGAGTGTAGCAGCGGAACACAGCTACGATCCCATCGTAATCGATATGATGGAGGGGCTTCCTGACCTTCGTAACCACAGGAAGGTGCCCGCCAAAACTTGAGCTGCGTCTCAGCTCTCTCTACTTGTATTCGATGGGGGTGACATTTAAAGAGGAAATGAGGTTTTTTAGTGAGGATGACATTCAATCCCGTTTCCAGCTTTCTCCACTGAATTTGTCATTTACTAGAGATGGACCCACCCCTTTTCCCTGACTATTTTTTTCAATCACATTCCCAGCTTTCCCTTGCTGAATTTGTCTTTTACCACCACCACTCCTCTTCTAATTTTTTTTCTTGACCTCGAATTCATTCTCCACTGAAATTTTTTCTATTTATCTTTTTAGAACTTCTCAGGTTTTTCCCCCTGCCAACAACTAAAACTGCTAGCAAATGGCCCACCCTGACCCCTTTAATTTTTTTAATCCTTTTCCAAGCTTTCCCCAATTTAATTTGTCTTTTCCTCAATTTTTAGATTTTTTTCTGTCGACCTCTAAAACCGCTTGAGATAGGCCCACCTTGCCCTTCCCCTCTATTTTTTCAATCACGTTCTTAGCTTCCCCTTACAGAATTTCTCTTTTACTCATGATCCACCCACGCTTTTGCCTAGCTATTTTTTTCAAACATGTTCCTAACGTACTGGTTGAATTTGTGTTTTACCTCAAACTACCGCCTTTCCCCTCTTCTCATTTTTTTTTTTTTTTGGACTTTAGAATTCATTCTCCTCTGAGTTTTTTTTCTATTTCTATTTTTTGAAATTTTTTGTTTCTTTTCCCTTTATCAACTACTAAAACGGCTCATGATCGGCCCACCCTACCCACCCTGCCCTATTATTTTTTCAATCCTGTCGCTAGATTTCCCCTACTCAGTTTGTCTTTTATTTATGATTTGCACTCCCCTTTTCCTTGATATTTTTTCAATCCATTCTCTACTTTCTGCAGTTCAAGTTGTGTTTTTCCTCTGCTCCCCCTATTCTCTTTGTTTTTTATTTTTTCTAGACCTCATTCGGTCTTCAGAATTCATTCTCTTTTGAGATTTTTTCCATTGCTCCTTTCTTAACTAATCAGTTTTTTATTCCTCTCTCTACCTCAAAAACTACTCGCAATCAACCCACCTCACCCACGACTTTTGACAATCCAATTCCAAGCTTTCCCTGGCTGAATTTGTCTTTTACCTCAAACGACCGCCTCTCCCCCTCTTCTCCTTTTGTTTTGTTTGGACCTCCTTCGGTCTTTAGAATTCATTCTCCTTTGAGTTCTTTTGTTTTTCTCTTTTCTGAACTTTTTAGTTTTGTTTCCCTTTGTCGACCACTAAAACGGCTCGCAATCGACCCACTCAGCCCTCGAGCTATTTTTTCCAATCTCGTTCCTAGCTTTCCCCTACTGAATTTGTCTTTCATTTATGATTGGCCGGTTCGACACCAAGTATCTGAAGACATTACACTCAGAGCTACACCCAGAGTTACACGTCAAGGATCAGAAAATTGTACAGTTAGTAGTTCAAGCTGACACGACTTCATCAATCACTGATTCTAAAATCTTCTCAAACTGTAAACACAATATTCTTTGATTTTATTCTGTAATCTTTCCTAGCTAGACTAGGAAACAAACACACTTCGAAGTGTATATATGTACCCTTGTACAACTAAATCAATACGATTTGAATTAACTCCATTACATGGTATAAGGCTAGACCCCTGCCCCCCTCTAAACCCTAACCCTAATTTTTGATTCTTCTCCTTTCTATCAATCTTCTTCAATGTATCAATGGCTGGCTCAGATTCTCCTCAATTGTCCACCATTCCCGCGACCTCCCTTCTTGCACAATCTCCTTCTCTGTCCCGGGGTGCCATCTTTGACCTTGGGCAGAGCCTCCGCAAATTTTGCATTACTGTCTCTAACATTATGCACCATGTCTCCATCAAGCTTGATCGAGACAACTACCTTCTCTAGCACCAACAATTTCTTCGAGTGTTCAACAGCTAGTCGTTTATGGGTCTGGTCGACGGTTCAATTCAGCCTCTCTCCAAGTTTGCGACACCAGAGTCTTTCACGATCACTTCGACCTACCCTCAATGGTATGCCCTCGACCATACAATTCAGAGCTGGATCTCGTGGCAACTCGTTCAAATGCCGCTATTGGCCAGATTATCGGCCACATTAATGCTTCAACAATGTGGCTCAAGCTTCAAAGTGTATATGCCTCTTCATCCTTGTCACGTCTATACCATTTATGGTTTTACACTTTAGACTTTACGCAAAGGCTCCATGTCGATGGGTGCCCCTCCCCTTTTCCTGGATATTTTTCTCAATCCCTTACCCAACTTTCCACGGTTGAAGTTGTCTTTTTCCTCCGCCTCTCCCCCTATTCCCATTCTTTTTGTCTGGACCTCTTGGTCTTCAGAATTCATTCTCTTTTGAAATTTTTCCTTTTTTTATTCCCCAATCGACCTCCAAAACCGCTCGTGATCAACCCACCCTGCCCACTGGCTATTTTAGCTGAATTTGGCTTTTACCTCGAACGACGACCTCTTCCCCTCTTCTCTTTTTCTTTTGCTTGGATCTCCAATGTTTAAAATTCGTTCTCCACGGTGTTTTTTTCAATCTCTTTTCTGAACTTTTTCGTTTTTTTTCCTTTTGTCAACCTGTGAAACAGCTCGCGATGGACCCTCCCTGTGCACCATCTATATTTTTCAATCATGTTCCTAGCTTTCTCCTTTTGAATTTATCTTTTATTTACGATCAACCATCCCCTTTCCTGGCTATTTTGTTATCCATTCCCAACTTTCCGTGACTAAAGTTGCCTTTTTATCCGTCTCTCCTCCTATTCTTATTTTTTTTTGTGTAGACCTCCTTCAGTCTTCAAAATTCATTCTTTTTAGAGTTTTTTCCTATTTTTTTTTTCTTAACTATTTAGTTTTTTATTCCGATGTCAACCTCAAAAACCGCTCGCAATCGACCCGCCCCGCCCTCCGGCCATTTTTGTCATTCCAATTCCAAGCTTTCCCCGACTGAATTTGTCTTTTACCTTGAATGACCGCCTATCCCTCTTCTCCCTTTTTTTTTTTGGGACCTTTTTTGTTCTTTAGAATTCATTATCCTCTGAGTTTTTGTTTCTTTTTCTCTTTTATAAATTTTTTATTTTTTCCTATTTGTCAACGTCTAAAATGGCTAGAGGAAGGTCCACCCTACCCACTGGCTATTTTTTCAATGATGTTCCTAGATTTGCCCTGCTGAATTTGTACTTCCCCTTTTCTTGCCTTTTTCTTTCAATCCCATTCCCAACTTTCTGTGGCTGAAGTTGTCTTTTTGCTTCGCCTCTCCCCCTATTCCCATTTTTTTGTCTAGACCACCTTCAGTCTTCAGAATTCATTCCCTTGTGAGCTTTTTCCTATTTCTCTTTTCTGAACAATTTAGTTTTGTATTCCCAGTCGACTGTAAAACCGTTGGCGATCGGCCCACCCCGCCCATTGGCAAGTTTTTTCAATCCAATTCCTGGCTTTTCTCGGCTGAATTTGTCTTTTACCTTGATCGACTACCTCTCTCCCTCTTCTCCTTTTTTTTTGTTTTGACTTCCTTCGATATCTAGAATTCATTCTCCTCTGAGCTTTTTTTATCTCTTTTATGAGCTTTTTATTTTTTTTTCCTTTTGTTGACCTCTAAAACGGTTCGCGATTAGCCCATCCTGCCAACCAACTGTAATTTTTAATCATGTTCCTATCTTTTCCTTGTTGAATTTCTCTCTCCCCTTTTCCTGCCTTTTTCTTTCAATCCCAACTTTCTGTAGCTGAAGTTGTCTTTTTGCTTTCTCTCTCCCCCTATTCCCATTTTTTTGTCTGGACCTCCTTCAGTATTCAGAATTTATTCTCTTTAGTGATTTTCCTATTTCTCCTTTCTAAACAATTTGGTTTTTTATTCCTAGTCGATCGTAAAATTGATGGCGATCGACCCGCCCCGCCCATTGGCAATTTTTTCAATCCAGTCCCTGGTTTTCTTGGCTGAATTTGTCTTTTACCTTGAATGACCGCCTCTCCCCCTCTTCTCCTTTTTTTTTGCTTCGACTTCCTTTGATATTTAGAATTCATTCTCCTCTGAGTCTTTTTCTATCTCATTTTTGAACTTTTAAGTTTTTTTTACTTTTGTCGACCTCTAAAACGGCTCGCGATCGGCACACCCTGCCACCAACTATATTTTTTAATCCCGTTCCTTTTACATGTTGAATTTGTCCCTCCCCTTTTATTGCATTTTTCTTTCAATCCCATTGCCAACTTTCAGTGGCTGAAGTTGTCTTTTTACTTCGCCTCTCCCCCTATTCCCATTTTTTTGTCTGGACCTCCTTTAGTCTTCAGAATTGATTCTCTTTTGAGCTTTTTCCTATTTCTCTTTTCTGAACAATTTAGTATTTTATTCCCGGTCGACCGCAAAACCACTAGTGATCGACCCACCCTGCCCACTAGCAATTTTTTTCAATCTAGTTCCTTGCTCGCCCGTTTGAATTTGTCTTTTACCTTCAAAGGTTGCCTCTCCCCCTCTTCTCCTTTTTTTTTTTGGACTTCCTTCAGTATTTAGAATTCATTCTCCTCTGAGTCTTTTTCTATCTCTTTTCTGAAATTTTGAGTTTTTTTTCCTTTTGTCGACCTCTAAAACGACCAGCGATCGGCCCACCCTGCCAATCGACTATATTTTTTAATCCCGTTCCTCGATTTTCCTTGTTGAATTTGTCTTTTATTTATGATCGGCCTTCCCCTTTTCTTGGCTTTTTTTTCTATACCATTCCCAGCTTTATACGTGTGAAGTTCTCTTTTTCCTCTGCCACTCCTATTCTCATTTTTTTAGTGTGGACCTCCTTCGGTCATCAGAATTCAATCTCTTTTGATATTTTTCCTATTTTTGTTTTCAGAACTATGATGTGATCCCAGCTATCACTAGCAAGTGGACTAATCAATGTAATATAGACTTCAAAATTGGAGTCCGAATGTCATCCCACAAGGACCAAGCTAATTGATTATTACCTTTTGACCTTAAAACTAAATTTTGAGAAATCAGTTTGAAAAGAAGAATTGTTAAAACAGAAACTAATCTAATCCTAATAAAATCAAGAGAGGGCTTTTGATGGAATACATTATTTGAAAACATTAAGAATCCAATTCATTCCTAGTTACTTCAAAGATTAATATTAAGAATTATGTTTTGAAAAACAAATCTAACGAGCTTTGTGAAATCCATGGGTAAGCTTTTAACCGGCATCTCCTTGTATCTCTTAGAGGTAATCAGCTAGCATGATCAACCCTATTCAATAGCATAAATATGGAGCTCAGCGACCTAGCTTTTAACTGGCCTTGGTCTAAGTCATTTGATGCATAAGGTGACTCAAATAAATTGACCACATATCGTGGAATCCTCACTAAGACTAACTTATATGAACCTAGTAAATAAAATTACAAAAGACTTGTTCATCTCATAATTCATTCAAACCTTAAGTCCTAACTTCTCAACCAGTTCGTCATTAGGACAACAAGAACAAAATCAGAGAACTAACAATCATGAGGAATTCATTGTTACACATATTCGACTTCCAATGGAAAATAAACTCCCAATCCTTTAACATAATAAAGGAGTCATGGATTCCCAATGTGAATAGCTACTCCACACTGAAAATTAAAGCACAAATCATAGTCTTGAATACAACCTTGAAGAAGAAAAGAAAGATAAACTTAGTACAAACTCCCCTTGAAAAGAATCTACTTTGTTGAAGATGGCTTCCAATGGCTGCTTCTCCTCCTTGACTCAAAAGCTTCAAGAGGACATCTAACAAACTCCTTTTGCCTCTCAAGACTCTCTCTACAAGCACAAACTCGGAATAGAATAGAAGAGTAGAAAAAACTGGATGCCAAGCCTTCCCTTGGAAACCGTATTTATAAGGTAGCTGTTGTCCAGGGTTGGAAATTTGGCTTCTGTTCTGGAATCAAAACTAGATATTCCCATAATCATAATTGAATGACATTTGTTCCAGATATTCCTCTGAGTGTCCTTAGTTTGTTTATAAAATTTTAGATCATTCTGAGTTCGGAATCTCCATATATGAAGGATTGAAACTGAGATGGTTCTGCAGCCAATTTCAAAATAACGCTCACCACTTAAAAAATTCATAACACAAAAAGGACAACTTCATTTGATCTTATTTTTCTTGAAATTATTACCTCTTGGCAGTCTGTGTTCCATATTTGAGCGCAACCTGATGTCAAAATTCCAAGATATGACCTTTTCAAGATTGGTCAAAATTAAGTTTTTTTTTATGTTGTCTGTTCAAGAATTTCCTAAGTAGTGGCGCAGTAGCGCCATTTTCTGGCCTTGTAGCGCCAAACCATATTACCAAATCGTGTTTTCTGTTGATATTTGGGTTAACAGGATTTTTTAAATTTATTTTATTTTTTAAACATTTTCCTTGTGCTACAGTGCAGGATTCTGGTGGTATAGCGCCAGGTACCCCTGTGCCTTGTTTTGCTCATATCTTCCTTGTTTCAGCTCCGTTTTGGTTGATTCTTGTTAAGTTGAATTCCTGAGAGATATAAGAACAATTTGACTCATAATTAATTATTTTATGTTAAATATTGACTCCAAAATATAATTTATAACTAAAATAGATATTAAAAATAGAGTACAATAGACACTTATCAACTACCCCAAACTTAAACCTTTGTTTGTCCTTGAGAAAAACTAAAGGCTAAACATTCCAAAGGCATGATCAACCTATATATAACCATATATTCTACATTCCCATGCAAGTGAGAAGTAAAAATTGAACAACATAAGCCAACCATCAGTCTACTCTCCACTAACATGAAGGAATTTGAAATTTTGATCAAGAGCTCTTTTGGGTTGTAATGAGGAATAAATAATGGGTAATGAGGAATAAATAATGGGTAATGAGGAATAAATAATGGGTAATGAGAAAATCAAGGATAAAGCATTGAGGGTCATTCCTCCTCATCATATCCATCCCCTATCTACCTGAGCATGAACCAATCTCTGATAGTACAAAACCACCCCAAACTAGTACTTTTGCTTCAATCCCCATCTTTCCACCACAACTTCATCTTTCAAGGAAAAAGATCTTTTTCTTTATTTCTTCGTCTCTTTATTTTTATTTTTATTTTATTTTTTTTCTTTTATAATTTTTTGGCTTTGTTTGGAGTCTAGCTTACCTTGCCAGTTCACTCAGAGTACCTAAGCTCGTTGAAGCCTGAGACCTAATGTACACACAAGGTTACCTTTGTCCTTACTCAGCCTATTTTCTAGATTTTTGTTTTTTTGATTTTTCAGCTTGACTTGGCTTTTCAAATTTTCCTCTAAGATATTCCAACACCTTGTCCATTATTTTTTAACTTCTTCTTGCTCCTTCTTTTCTCATTTTTCAAAGAATTTCTATACCCTTGATCCAACCCTCCTTATTTCTCCATTACATGAGATTTTGGTCCATGCTCATTCAAACAGAAAAATTTAATAAATCAGAGAAATGTAGGTCAGTAACAAACAAGTTTATAATCACAAAGGCTGGTTCATGTAATCTGTAGGACTTGAAAACAAAGCAGGGATCTTGTCGGCTCAAACTGTCAGACTATGGGTGATGCATCTTGTGCATTATGATAGGTGGCTCAAAAAGGCTTAAACGATTTCAAACAAGTACCTAAATCACCTTAGAAATTTCAAAAACCTTCCTTCGTTTTGCCGCAAGCTTTCTTCCAGTTAGTTCTAGTAGAAAAAATAAGCATACTCTCATGCATTCAACCAACCAAACCATTTTTTAATGATAACTTTTCTCATGCCAAAACCAAGCATTTTAAGACTCAATCCACTAGTAAGAGTTCCCACTAAAATTTCAAAAACCTTTCAGATTTGAATCAAGTTCTGGAATAGACTCAAAAACAGTAAAAATATTATGTAAATACCAAGATAATAAAAAACCAAACTTTAAATTTTATTGTCCCCGGTGCAATCAAAATAAGCATAAGAGTGAAGAAACTTCCCTGAAAAAGATGGCTGCTTTGACTTCTAGATTTTTTGAGGCACCTTGTGGAATTTGAAATTGTGTTGTCTCCATGCTTGACCAAAAGAGGTTAGAAGTCTTCAAACATGAGACTTTTTACACAATTCATAATTTCATAAACTTTTGCCCGGAGGTAGAACACATGATAAGAAGTTTATAAAACTTGTAATGACATGATTATGATGTGTACAACCTTGGGAATTTCACTTTTTTTGAGCGCTATTGCGTCAGAATTTGATGCTATAGCGCCACAAGATTGCCTTATAGCTCAAAATTCTGAATGAGACTTGGAAAAAATCCACTTGAAGAATATTTTTAAGTTTCATTGGTACACAATGAGACAAATTTCATGAATTTTCATTGAGGTAATTTAGAGATACACAATTTTGAAAAATTGGTAGCAATGTTGAAATTCTAGGCTGAAAGTGAGTTAAAGGCTTTTTGCAACCTTTGTATCTCCCTAATCACTTATCTTCTAGATCTGCAAAAGGGCTTCCTGGAAAGTAATGAGTTTGCACTATAATCACCTCAAAATAGATTTCCAAGAATCATTACAAAAAATTTAAAAATCAGCTCAAAGATAGCAAGATGGTAATGTTGTCAACACTAAAATTTTTTCCAAAAAATAGCATAAACTACCCAACTTGTTGTACTCATAACTTTTTTTCTACTTGATGAAAATTCCACAAACCAGGCCCTATTTCATCTCCTACGTGCCCTCTAGAAATTAATACCTTCATTTGGTGCTCTCTACTTACAGAATTTTCAGAATTTGGCCCAAAATTTGGCTTCACAAACAAAGTTGCTGATAAGGGCGGCAACGGGGCCGGACGGGGCGGGCAGGGCGGGGCCGGGTGGGTTTTTGGAAACCCGTCTCCGCGAAAACCTTCCCCGTGGGTTTGCAATGATAACCCGTCCCTGCCCTGTAAGCAAAAACCTCACCCTGAACCTGCAAAAACTCGCCCTGCAAAATCCTCCGGAAGTGCCAACAGCGAAGGCGACGACCTGAATTCACTGTGACTCTCGAAGAGCCAAACATAAATACCAAAAAAAAATAAAGACAAAACAAGAGAAATAAAAAATCATAAGAGGAGAAAAGAAAAAGAACAAGAGATGAGGAGAAGGGGATTGCAGAGGAGAGGAAAAAAAGCAAGAGACGGGGAGAAAGGGACTGTCAGAGGAGAGAAAGAAAAAGAACAAGAGATGAGGAAGATAAGAATGAGACTGGAAACTTGACGGGTTTCAGCAATCCCCAAAAACTGGAAACTTGGGCTTCCTAAATGTCGTGGGAGAGAGATCCGCAATCAGGGAGGGAGACCGGGATTTAGGGCAGACTTTGGTTAAAGTTATTTACTATAGTACCCTTTCATTTTTTTATTTACATAAAAACCAAAGGGGCCAGGTCAGGTTTTAAGCAAAACCCGTACCCGCCCCAAATCCTTGACGGGTTTCAGCAAAAAATATCGTACCCGCACTGCGGGGTTAAAAACTGAATCCAATCTTGCTTTAAGTGGGTCCAGTCAGGGCGGGCTTCCCTGTTAATGGAACCCGTTGCCACCCCTAGTTGCTGCTGCACTAACTTTTCACTGAGTTTGTCAAAGTGTTATGATGGCTTTTGTTTTGAAGGAAGTTGATGAAATTGGATGAGAATGAAAGTCTCCAAATATCTGCAATTAGATTTTGAAAAGTATATCTAGAAACTACTTAAATACAGCTATAAAAATGGCTTTAAGCAACTCTACTCATCTTTCAAATTCCAAATTTTTCATTGAGTACTGGTGCCTATGATAGATTTTTGGTTTCCTAAGGTGTAATCCATTTTGGAAAACTAATATGACATGACTAAAACCAATCTAGATTCTAAAAACAAAGATATACACAAAGTGATTATTAAAAGCCAACAAAAATTTGAAATAAAATTAAAAACTAAACTAAATTTACTTACCTACCATGGGTTGCCTCCCATGAAGCACTAAGTTTATGGTCTTCAACCAGACCATAGCTTCTCTCAACCCGGATCAAAAGGAAAATATTTTTCCACTTCATTCATCATGACTTTTCTACCTTTGTAATGCTTCATGGTAGATTTTCTAATTTTGGGTGTTGAACTAAAAATCCTATCTTTTGACTTTTTGGCTTATAAGAAGTAAATCTTTACATGTACCAGCCACTCATTCATACCTTTTTTCAGCCCCAATAAGATTTTTAGTTATAGGTGTGGGCTAGGTGTATAGGGTGGGATGATGAAAAAGTCTAACTCATAGGAGTACCCTATCTCTTTTTTCTCCTCTACCCAAGTTTCTAATGGCTTTCAAGGGAAGGATCACGGATTTTTTCTATGGTTTCTACCTCCTTCCCCTCATCTAATTCTTCAACCATGGGTTCTTCTTCAGCCTCCAATGCATAAAGCTCTTCTATTTGCTAGGATTTTTCTTCAATTACTTGAAATAAAAAAATTGGGTGATTTCTACCCCTTTCACTTTATCTACTACCTTTGCCATAGTTTCTTTTGGCTTTGGCTCTTCTAGATTTTTTCCACTTCGAAGTGCAATGGACTGCACTTGCTCTCTTGGATTCACCTCGGAATTGCTAGGCAATGGTCCCTTAGGTCTTTCACTCAATTGTTTTGACATCTGACTTATTTGGTTATGAATGAGTACTATCTCGGTATGGATATTCTTTTTATCCAGCTCATAGTCAGGTATGTACATATCCATTCTATCCAATTTACCCAAAATTTAGTTCAATTGGAGTGAAAGGTTATCTCAATATGGTTCTCTTTCTGCCCTTTCTTCTAGGTGTTGAGAGTTTTGCATGGGCTTGAATCCGGGTCGAGTTTGTTTTGCTTAATTTTTATTGTTGCTCCATGAGAAATTTGAGTGGTTCCTCCATCCTCGGTTGTATGTACTGACATAAGGATCTAACCTGCAAAAATTAGACACATAATTAGAATGATCAAGTGCAGAATTTATAGCAAATACTTTACCTTGACACTCATGATTTGGATGTCCACCACTATACATATCACAAATTGAATCTACTAAAGGTGTGCGTTGTGGCCGCAAGCTTGCAAGTTTCCTTTGGAGTGCTTCAAGTTGAGCTTGAAGGCTGGTTACATGATCATAGTGAGTGGGAAAACTAGGCTGATTATAATTGAACCCCCAAGATGTATTATCTTCACCAATAGAATTACAGGCTTCACTAAAAGAATTACATGGCTGATCAAAAGAATTCCATGACTCATAAAATGTGTTAGATGAATGAAAAGAATTCCATGGCTGATTTGGGTAACGGAAATCTTTATGTAGATACAAGGTAGCTTCATCCATTTGTGGACTCAAACATATGAAAATTCAAGCACACAACACATCAGTCCACTAAAAGTAAAAAGAAAACAAAAAGAAAAATAGAAATTAAACTCAAAGTTCTAGTTTTAAACACAAGTAATTACTATTAAACATCGGTCCTCGACAACGGCGCCAAAAACTTGATGTGATCCTAGCTATCACTAGCACCTGGACTAATCAATGTAATATAGACTTCAAAGTTTAAGTTTGATTATCGGACATAAGGACCAAGCTAATAGATTGCCTTTCTAACTTAAAACTAAATTTTGAAAAATCGATTAGAAGAAAAGAGTTGTGAAAACAAAAATCCATAGGTAAACTTTTAACTGACATCTCCTTGTATCTCCTAGAGGCAATCAGCTAGCATGATCAACCCTATTCAATAGCATAAATATGGAGCTCAACGACCTAGCTTTTAACCGGCCTCGGTCTATGTCATAGATGCATAAAGTGAATAAAAGAAACTAACCACATATCATGGAATCCTCTCTAAGACTAACTTTTATGAACCTAGTGCATGAACTCATAACATACTTGTACATCTCATCATTCATTCAAACCTTAAGTGCTAACTTCTCAACCAATTCGTCATTAGGAGAGCAAGAACAAAATTAGAGAATTAACAATCATGAAAAATTCATTCATACACATATTCGATTTCCAATGGAAAATAAAGTACCAATCTCTAAACATAACATGGGAGTCATGGACTCCCAACATGAATGACTACACCATAATAGAAACTAACATAAAGAGCTCGTGGCATGCACGAGCATCTATGAGTATTTTAAAAATCGTATTTGTTAAAATCAAGGAAATTTCTTCGTTGTATATCAATTAAAAGAAGTCATATATATGTATCCATTGAAAGTCTTTGGATAAATCTATGATATCTAACTCAAATACTTTATATGCTTTTGTGTTAAAACTTAAAATTGTTAATCATAATCAGCCATTGTGATATGGGGATGTATATTTTCATGATACCGAAGTCTCTTAGTAGTCCATGTTAATCAATTAATTTATAGAATTGAGGGGATCTTTCTGAAACCAACGTGAAGAAGAATATTGAGGAGACGGACGATACCTGTGTTAAATGATTTCTTTATATCTTTAGAAACACATTCGAAAAAAAAAAGGGAGTTACTCTTGCTTTATGTAGGGTAATGCAAAGAAGTTCAAGAGTGTCCTTTACAATCAGAAACATTTGTTAAAAAATTCAACAATCAGGATGTATACCACAGTAAAATTTTGCAAATAAAAGGGATTTGTCCAAACATTAATCTGTCCAAATGGAGAAAAAAGCAAGAGTAAAAAGCAAAACATAAAAAGGAAAAAAAAAGAACCATATTAGAGACTCACCTAAACAAAAGAAAAACAGATAAAAAGTAAATAGAAAGAGAATTATTCATATAAGAGATGCAGTTCATGGAAATATATACAGAAGAGTTACAGCAACTTGCAGAGTAAGTAAGACTTTTATACAGTTCTTCCTTCTTTTCATTCTTTGATCTTCTTTCCTTTGATATCCTATAAAATACATTAGTATTGTAACTTTTTAAAAGAGTATAAACCTATAGAAAATTTTATTTTAATAATAATTAACATACCTGCCATTCAAATTTCCTTTCTTTCGATTGAACTTATTTTTCTGGAAGACATGTTGTTGTTGTAGGAGACCCTTTTGAAAATTCTGGTTGTGACAACACACTCTACATGAATAATATCAAACATAATATATATCACCATAAAATTCATATGCAATAAATACACTAATGGTATTTAACCGATGCAAAGGGAAATAATTACTTTTGTTATTTCATCAAATTTTGTGATAGATTCAATTTTTTTTGTGACAAAGGACGATGTCCATTGATTGTCCATCTCCTTCTTTGCATATTTAACGTAGAACTGGAATTGTTGGTGTTACAACTTTTGAAAAAGCAAATCAATTTAGGTATCTTCGTCTTCCTTTGTAGTATTAAGAATTATAAGATATCAAATAATATAAAATATAAAAATTTGTTGTAGATATTATTTACGTACCATTGTGTGTATTTGTAATGCCTCTTCAATAGGTATCTAGACCAGAAGTCTGACTTGTTCATGAAAAGCGATAAGATTAATACTTCTTGTAACATTTTCAGCAGTAAATTATAACATGTATCTATTATGTATTATATTAAGCACAATATATTAATGAACACTACAACATAGAATAAAGCTAAAGTATATAAAAATATAATAGTTTTACCTGTAAATCGGCAGTGGAACAATTTGTTGGCGTTTGTTTCAAAATGGCACCACATCTATTGAGATACATTTTTTCATACATTTTGGGCATGCTTGGTAGTACCACCGATTTTTGACATGTTCAATGTTAATAATGTGTGCTATTAAGATGTAGATTCTATCATGTATAGATCAACTATTTATATTAGTTTATTATAATGTTGTAAGAAATAAAAAATTATACATAGGTGTACCTGCATAGAGGCATTCAAAAATTTTGATACACGCTTCAAACTATTTCTCAGATCTATTGGTTGTTGTAGAATATAAAATTGGCATTGTCTTCAGCCTATTCATAAATAGCATCATGTATCATTTTGTATATGCAATTGACTTTCAAATCCATTGATTCTGTTATAATATATACTCTTACTGTCAATCATGATTTTCATATCTTCAATATCTACATTGAAGTAGAATTTTGGAGCAAAAGTCAATGACAAGTATTGACCACGATAGTCTTTGACTACTAATGACGTAGCTATGATTATAACGAGTGGTTCATATTTAGAGCTTATATCAAAGGGATACTGATGGAGAATGTTTAGCCAAATTCTCAACATCCAAGTTTCACCTCTGCATAAAAAACATATATGTTACTAAAATTTGTATTTTTTTTTTATATATAGGAGTAAAGTAGTGTTACCTTTTATTTATTACTGTTACATTTTTTTTCTAATAATATATTACTCTTTTTGCTTGCTTTCTTCAGCTTCATCTGGTATAAGTTGTCCGAAGATATCTATTTTCAATGTACAAATAATAGTAAAACATAAAAGAATAAGCAGATAATATTCTTTATTTACATAAACGAATAAAATGTGCAGATGAATACCTACTAGATGAACTTTTTGATCGAGTCTGCAACGTAGTTCAACAAAGTCAATGAAGTTAAATTTGTAGAAAGGGATATCAGCACAAATGTAATTGATTTGGTAAAATTTTGTCTCAGCTTTAAAAATGATTTGGAATTGGCTGGGCACCGGTATGTAAAATGCTGTAGCAGTTTTGATATTGAAATTCCATAACCTGTAAATATGACTTTCTTGTATATTCTCAGCAAAAGTTGGTAGTATTGCCTTTCCTATAGTAGCATGAATTTGGTTTTCCTGTATAACCAAAATTATAACAAAATTAGTACAAAATTTTAAAAAGAGACAAAATAACATAACTATATATTGTAGATGAAAATCAAGAGATTACATACATTTGAATCATTAAAAACCATGTCAGTACTATGAACTTATTTTTATTGGAGATTTAAAACCTCTCATTTTCTGCTAAGTCGAGTTTTTTGGCTTTTACATTTGAAGACCGAATCAGTTGTTGTATTATTTCAGATCTGCTCGACATTTTGCTATAGAGCTGTAAAAAAATATAAATTATCTTCTGTTAATAGAATTCATTATAACAACAAAGATTACATCTATAAGGTATGAATTATACCTTGGTGTATTTCATTAAATACTTCTTTATTTAGAATATTTTATGTGTATCTTTCTGGTATTCCACTAATTTTTTAAGAAGAACCTTCAAACCTTTTCTACTCGTTGTCCTCGATATTCCAACATATAATTGGCCATGAATAAATATGAACCTAGGTAGATACAGGCCAACATTGCTAAAGGCTTGACCTTGGCTTTTGTTTATAGTCATTGCAAAGCATAACATCAATGGATATTGTCTCCTTTTCAAAATAAAAGGTCACTTGTGTTCATTTGATGACATTGTAATTTTGGATAAAAAAACTCTTCTTCTATCATTTAACTAAGTCTTTATAAATCTACTACCAAGTTTTACTACTATCATTCTGGGACCTGTTGTTAGATCTAAGTTTCATAGCAAGATAACTGGATCACCAACTTTAAGATCTAATCAATGATTTGGCATTGCTGACAATATTAAAGTGTTCAAAATTTCAGTGGGATAGAGGACCTCTTGATCTTGAATAGAATCTGAAGCAGGATTGAGGGTATCTTCCCTCAAGTAAACGTGTTTATCCCCAAGAATTTGTTCAAGTATATATGTATTGACTTCTTCAACATCTTCATGTGTAGGTGCCAAGATACCTCATTTCTAGAAGTAATTTGGTTGACGATAACAGTTCTACAGGTCTTTGTAAGTATTTGCTACAATAGAAGTAACCGCATTGTCACTTTCAACAATTAACAAATCATCAGGAATACGTATTCATGAATATGGTTCTTCTTCATCAGACACTGAAATAGTAGGTGCATTACCATCACCAACTTGCAATATCCAATTGCTAAACTCAATTTGCTTTTGTAGATCTTCTTCATTTATAAAAAAAATTTGATTCAATCTCATGTTAGTGGTTAAGATAAATATTTTGCAAAATCTCCATATGACTGACTTTTGTATACAGGATGCTATTATATCTTGTCGAGAACTTTTGTAAACAGTTGGTAAAATTTGTTTGAAATCTTCACCTAATAAAACTATTTTACCACCAAGTATTTTTTGATCAGCTGTAAAATCCAATTGGTTGATCAGATCTCGACATGTTCTATCAATAGCTTCAAAAGCGAATCTATGTGTCATTGGAGCTGCATCCCGAATTATTAAACTAGTCTCTCTAATAAGTTGAGCTAATGGAGACTGCTGAGGTATTGCACAACAAGAATACTCATATATTTTGACTAGGATTTTGAATCTTGAATGAGTTGTTCTTCCTTGTGGCAACAATAAATCAGCTATTCCAGAAGATGCAACAGTTAATACTATTTTCATTTTTTAACGTAAAAATGATGTAATGCAATTCCATAGATATGTTTTTCTTGAGCCTCCACTTCCATAGACAAAAATATGCTCCCATTTCTTTGAATTGGCAAACTGCACCACTTGTTCAAATATATATTTTTGCTGCACATTCAAGTTTCTAAATATATTTGAGGATTCTTCATGTAAGTAGTGTATATCGTAGCTCAACTCATTTGCAATTAACCAATTCCCAGTGCATAAACTGCTTGAA
Source organism: Aristolochia fimbriata (assembly GCA_019845555.1). Classification (NCBI taxonomy): domain Eukaryota; kingdom Viridiplantae; phylum Streptophyta; class Magnoliopsida; order Piperales; family Aristolochiaceae; genus Aristolochia; species Aristolochia fimbriata. Next base: position 8,807,152 of record CM034080.1, on the reverse strand, counting down.
AGATTCACAATAGGAAAATTTGGATAATCTCTTAATGTTCTGCAATTGCGATTCAATAATTTTTCTATTTCATACAAACAACAACTTTTCAGTTGTTTTTCAATCATACACAAAGAAAAGTTAACTGTTTTCTTCTGTTCATAGTACTCTATATCTTTTGCTAACAGTTTCCAATTGTTATTCCAAAGAAATAATACATCTGATATTTCACAAAATATAAGGAAAGTAACAACATTTCCCGCAATTGTTTTCTTGTAGCCCATGTACTTGCTTCCTTTAGAGTCTCATGAAATTCATTATCATTTTGTAATAATTTCAACACATCACATGTTGCTTTAAGTGAAGGTTGCAACACTCCATTTACTGTACATATTTCTTCAAAACTTTTTGGACCATGTGCAATATTTAGTAGCATCCTTAGGTAGTACCTTTCTCCACTTGCTGGATAAACCTAGTAGAGTCTTCCAATATATCTCTTTTGTTTTCTCCTTTACTAAATCTTGAACTTTGCATTCCACACCCATTTGGTAGGAAATTCCAAGTATGTTAGAGATCTTGCATCTTCATTTTCTCTATTTGCTCTTAACCACTCAAGGAATTGTATTTTCCTCAAATCAGGATGTTGCAATATATTAAGAAGATCTTGACTATCTTCGAAGAATATCATCTGCTCATTTGGAAGATGAAAGGAGAGCCTTTCTACCGGTAGATATCTATGGTAACTATCAAAACTAAATATTTTCTAACATGGTTTAGATGCATATATATATCTACAATCAAAATATTATTTTATTTCATTTACATCTTTTATCTCTGCGGTTCTAAAAATTGTATCCTTTATAAGATTTTCTTCAATAACAATTGCTGCTTGATTTGGTCCTTTGTTCACGTATTTCAACAAATATTTGATTGATTTAGTCTGAACACATTTTTTCACATTAATATGTGCCTGAAATTTCACAACCAGATCTACATTATGAGGAACAACCCACCAATTGTCTAATTCAATTCCATCCTTCACAATTGTACAACCACTATCTCTTTGATGATAGACAATAAATCCATTGTTATCAACCAAAGTTTGTTGACAATACTTTTTTGAATAATGTTTTGTCATTTGCCTTTTTGCATACATGGCGTTTGTGGTTTTAATAAACCACATGGACCGTGAATCATAAATTTAGTGACAGCTTCATAACCAGTAGGATCAGAATCTCGATCAAGTATTTCTGTTGATATAAAGCTATCAATAATGGATGGTTCAGAGATAGTCACTTTGACTTGCAAATTAAGCAACGCGTGTGTGAGGATTCACTCTTTTTTGGAATTCAATCACTTTAATGACTGAAAAAAATACAAATAAATATTATCTAAAGCAAAATGATAATATAGCTTTTTATATTATGTTTTATACACAAATCTAAATGCGTACATGTAGCAAGTTTGCCAAGATGGTTGGTTTTTTTTTAATCAACCTTGAACCCATTCAACTTAATATTAAACACTCTGGAGACTATATCTGGACAATCATCTATAGGTTGGCCTAGAAATCTTTCCAAAACTTTAGTAATTTATGGCCAATTTTTATTTGATGTAAATGTTATGAAAAAATCAGGTAAACCCGACCACTGACATATAGCAATAGCATCCTAATAATTTTAGATCATATAGCAGGGTCCTCCTGTAAATGACGATGGTAAAATTATATGTCTCCTTATAGTGTCTCCAGCAACAACATCTTCTTCAATACCTTTGTATAGTTTAGCTCGTATTATTTTCTGATTCGAACAAACCCAATTCAGCCAAGATTCTTCAATACGTGCATAAGCATCTACGACAAATTGTTGAAATAACCACCCTTCTTTTATTAAAGTATGTCCTTCAAAGGGTCGTTGCTGCGATTGAAAAGCGTAGTATTCTCGCACTGAAACTGCGGTTCTTGAAGTAGGGTTTGTCCAAACCAAACCTTATATGGTATATTTATTTTATATCCATCTTCTTCATATGAAAACAATAATGGATATTGCACCACCTTAAAACTTGGGTGTATCTCCTTAATTCTTTGTAGGCCTAGTGCTATTTTTTCTACTATAATATGTGTGCTACTAGAATGATCAAACCCATCACCAACAATCAAAGCAATAACTTCTGAGGATGTGTGTGCATTATGTTGTAAATCTCCTTGTTCTCGCATTCCAATCAACTGCAATTTCAGTGGAAGTGTCTGGTCTTACTTCAAACTATCTCTTGCCATTCTAAAAACTTTTGTAAGCTCATTTGTAGAATCCAACATCTGTACCAATTAACGAACTATTTATTCATCTATATCTTTCTGATTCTGGTATATATGAATTCCATTAGATATTTTATGTTCTGTATCATAAATATACAACTGAGAAAACTGTGGTCTTTGACCCATCGAAGGTAGAAGAGACCCAATATGATGATAATTTTGTTCTTGCATCTTAAAAACATGAGCACCATGTATTTGATTGATTTCAGTATCTATTTTGCCTCCCATTGACGTAAACACAAACATAGAGTTGTACACTCTAATGTTCTCACGAAATTTTCTTGCTCTATGTCCTCCTTTGTAATCTAATAAGCTCGTAAGAAATTTTTGTGTTCTAGGCAATAAGGGGAGTCCAAATTTTCCATTTACACAACATATTGAATAAGTAGGATTGGGAGGTCTTCCTTTTGAACTCCTTTTTTCAAGCCAAACTATGGTATTACAATATCTGCACTGTCTATCAGGATATCCAAAATCACATTGTTCGAACATAGTTCCTATCGAAATACAAAACATTAATTAGTACTTTTTTAGTAGATATGAAAGAGTTTTACAAATCGTTTAAAGGTAATCACATACTTTTGTGTCTATGACATGGAGCTGTTATGTCATCTATTTTAACAATGTGTACTACCATTGCTATTTTAAATTCTAGATTTTCCTCGAGAGATGTCACTGCAATAGTACTGATGTTAAAATACTACAAAAATAAAACCTAACTATTTCTGTAATGTACAAATCTAAATATGGTCGGTTATGACTGGTTGAAGGGTAATCACTCTTTGCACCACCCATTGGTAGTATTTGTTGCCTACGTCATTCTAGTTTAGAAATTGCATGTTTTAAATGCAAATTTCTGCTTCGTCGCTGTTGTAATATATATTTACGCAATTGTCTTGCTAGTCTTGCTCTTTCTTTTTTATCAGTAACCATTCTGTAAAAATAAGAATTCAAATGTAAATACACATAACAAATAAATGCATATTCCATCAATTTCAATAATAAAAGAATTTAATGAATAACAACATCTAAACACAAAAATCTATGGCAGAGATAGGAGAAGGGAAGGGGGGGTCATGGCCCCTCCCAATATTTCCTAAACGCTTATATCGAGAGGGAAGAAGAGGAGGAAATAGAGAGCAGAGAGAGAAGGAGAGAGAGAGAGAGAGAGAGAGAGAGAGAGAGAGAGAGAGAGAGAGAGAGAGAGGAGAGACAGACAGAAGGAGAAACAAAATACAAGAGAAGGAGAGAATGAGAAAGAGAAGGAGAGAGACAAAGAGAACACATTTGCTACAAACAGGAAGCATAACACAACAATAAAAAGAATAATATACAAAACAATTATTATAAAGTAAAGTACATTGTGCTGTAATTTATATTTTTTGAAACAATACAACTGATATAGACAAGATAAGCAAAATATACATAGTTTTCATTAAAGTTTCTTGGTAAATAGCAAAACACATTTATAATGGAGTTGAACACATGCGACAGTGCAATCCACGATTGCAAATTACTCAACCGATACAGGAATAATGAAAAAAATGGTTACAGTATGTTCGACCAATTTTATCACCATTGAAGAATTCAGCTGAGCAAATTTGGCTTGAGTTGTAATTAACATTGTCGATTCTTTCCCAATTTCCAACTTGTAATTGTCTTCGAGGTTATGACCTTGTAGCTTCTGCAGAAACTTCTATTGTTGTGTATTTATCTTCTTCTAAGCTAAAATAGTCAATGGTACTACATGTGTTGGTGTTATAAGTGTTTCTATAAAATTGCAGTAATGTCAGTACAACGTCAATGATATGGTTGCACAACTATTTTGACGCTGGTTGAGAGTTAAGACCTAGATAAAAAATAGTTGCACTAACGTGGCTCCGAATATCGGATTCAATCGGAATATTTTCATCTACTAAGAAGTCAATACTTCTACAGCGAGGTTCATAGAGGTGATTGTAAGGATGTCCTTCATCAATACCCATGAAAATATTCCCCACGACTCCAAACGGTGTCTTGTAGGAAAAATGAACAGTGGAATGGACAATAATCAATACGATTAAGCTTTTCGAGTGGGCTTCTGTTACGTCCCAGCTCCAGTTCCAACTATGTATATAAGTTCTCCATAATTAAATTGGAAACTATACGATTATGTAAAATGTCATCAAAATCATTTATTAGACATTCATTAAGCAATCATTCGAAATTCAATATAAAAACAAAGGAATAATAATTACAGAAGCAAACATGAAAAAAAAAATATAACTATAGACAACAATGTAGAACTGTAAACCGAATTGTAATCCCATAGATATTACAGAAATAACGAAAGCAAACATGACAAAAAACCATAACTATTTACAATAGGAAACATATAAGAAAACTATAACTAAAAACAACCAAGTAGCGTTGTAAACCGAATGAACTAAATAACCATGAAAACACCTAACTCAAACCATCATCATAAAAATGCTGCCCTTTAAAACCACATGAACTATATAACCCTATCTATTAATAATATTGAAAGCCAAAGTAAATAACCATATCTATCAAAATTACGGAAAACAAAAAAAAATTGCATACCTGAGTGCGAGAAGAAGATTTGAACAGTGTAGAAAACGTTGACCCACAAGTTAACAACAAGTAAGAGAAAGCCCTTAGAGAGTATACAATGCCATTGAAATCATTTATTAGACGTTTATTAAGCAATCATTCTGAATTCAATAGAAAAGCAAAAGAATAACAATGCATCTAATCTTTATTTATAAATGATGAATATTAATTTCTCTAAAAAAAAATTTATTTCTTTTAAAACATAGTTTAATCCAACAAAAATTACAGAAATTATTGAAGCAAAGATAAAATATATATATATATAAATATAACTAAAGACAACAATGTTTGTAAACCGAATTGAACAGAGAAATTAACTTTTAGAAAGATAAGAGAGGAGACAATTGAAAGAACAAAGAGATCGTAGAATAGAGAAACCAAAGAAGAGCTTACCGAAGTCCCTTGCTAAAATATTGGCCATCCTGTTAGATTTCTGCAGGGCATGCTGCCAATATTTCCTCCTTGCTATGTTGGCAAAATATCTCTCATCCCAAATTATACATCCTCAACAATCTATAATATACAATAATAAAATGGATCTGATTTGGCGTATAGAGTCATCGAAAGCTGCAAATGCCAAAAATCAGCTGTGTTGAAAAGTTGTCATGAGACATGACTAGGCATATATGCAAAAGCAAGTTCTGTAGACGTTTAAATGCAGTTTAGCAAGACCATCATGCGTCAATTTGGATGGATAGAGGATGCACACAATGGATAGAAGAAGACCATCAGTTTAGGAAGCAACTCACTTTGATTATCTACCATAAATCATACTCCATCTTGTGTCACAAAGTTAGCTTCGTGTTCCAAGTAGGCAAACATTTTTATAAAGTCTTCGAGATCAACATTAAAACATCGGTTTCAAGCTGTCTTTCACCTTTCTCTAAACACAATTTCAATCCGATACCTTATAATTCTTCAATTCATCACACGCACAAACAACTGACTGCAATTAAAAAATAATGCAAACTTCCAAAATAGAAACAAAAAAACATAAAAAAAGTTTTAAAGATACTGAGAGAGCATTCCGTAAGAGATCTCGAGAGGGGAGGAAATTTCAAAATCCATGCTGAATCCTTCACTCAGTCAAGTGTAAAGAAGTATTAGGTTAAATATATGTCCCCGATTTCAAGCTGCCTTTCACCTTTCTGTACACACAATTTCAATTGAATACCTTATAATTCTTCAATTCATTACACGCGCAAATGACTGACTGCAATTAAAAAATAATACTAATGAACACTTCTAAAACAGAAACAAAAAACATAAAAACAGTTTTAAAGATACTGAGAGAGCAATTTGTACGAGAGGTCGAGAAAGGAGGAAATTTCAAAATCCATGCACTCAGTCAAGTGTAAAGAAATATTAGGTTAAAGATATGTCCCTCGAAGGATGATAGAGCAGAGATAGTTAAGCAGATGAGCAGAGCATGTCAAAACACGAACATGGAAAAGAAACCTACCTCAGAGCAAAAACAGAGGGAGGGAAGCAGAAGACTACCTCGAATGAAACAAAGATTAGCTCCTCCGATCATCAAATTTGCTTTTACCTGCATTGGCAATGCAGAAAACGTTGGCGAACATTTTCGGGAGAGAAGCAGCTTACCCATGGTGGCAGAAAGAGAACTCCGTGGCAAGAACCAGTTTTGCAACTCTTGGTTAGAGAGGAGGAAAGAGAGATCGACATAGACGAAAAAAATTAACACGTATGGTCGGTTAGCATGGACATCTTACAATACCTTTGCTTAACATGAGACTCATCTGAGAGGCTTTGCATGGGCTTAAAAAAAGTTTCCCAAATCAAAGTATTGAATACAACCATGAAAAAGAAAAGATAGATAAACTAAGTATAAACTCTTGCGTCTTTATACTCTCTCTCTCTCTCTCAATAAGCAGAAGTGTTGAAGAAACGAACACCTATTTATAGTGTTGTGCGGCTTGGAAATTTGGTTTTTCTCATGGAATCAAAACTAAAATTTCATGAATATTGGTTCAGACCTTCCTTAGAGGGTCCTTAGTTGATGTATATAATTTGAGATCATTCTGAAATTGAAATCTCTAGATCTAAAGAATTGAAGCTGAGATGGTTCTGCAGCCAATTTCATAACTGGGTCCACCATTTAAAAAATTCATAAAATAAAAATGACAAATTGAATTTATCTGATTTTTCTTTAAATTATTATCCATCATCTTGGTAGTCTGTGGTCCACATTTGACCTCAACCTGACTTCGGAATCCCAAGATATGGCCTTTTTTTTTTCTGTTGCTAGAGGCGCTATAGTGCCAAAAAATCTTCCCAAATAGATTATTCAGTTGAATGTTGTGCGCAGGGTCATTCTTTTAATTTTATTTGATTTTTTGAAAAATTTTCTGGTGCTATAGCCCAAGATTTTGGCCCCAGGTACTCATGTGCCTTGTTTTGATCATATCTTTCTGGTTTCAGCTCCGATTTAAGTGATTCTTATTGTGTTGGATTTATGAGAGAGATAGGAACAATTTAAGTCATAAATAATTATTTTATGATACATATTGAATCCAGAATGTAATTTAAAACTAAAATGGTCCCCAAAAATAGTGTAACATAGACAATCCAGTTTTTAGCTTTCTCGGCTGAATTTTTCTTTTACCACAAACGACTGCCTCTCCCTCTTCTCATTTTTTTTTGGACCTCCTTCGGTCTTCTGTAGTCATTCTCCTCTAACCTATTTTCTTCTTATCTTTTTCTTAACATTATAATTTTTTTTCCCTACTGACCTCTAAAACATCTCGCAATCGGTCTACTTTGCCCCGAATATTTTCTCAATCCCGTTCCTAGTTTTCTCCAACTGAGTTTGTCTTTTACTCGTGATTCCCGTCTAATTTTTTCAAACCCAACCCCAACTTCCCCAAACTGAATTTTTTTTTACTTCGAACGATGACTACTCACTCTCTTCTAATATTTTTTTCCGGACCTCTTTATTTTGTTTCTCTTCTCTGAACCTTTTTGGTTTTTTCCCTTGTCGACCACTAAAACTGCTAGAAAATGGCCCAGCCCACTGCCCACCCCCAGTCATGTTTTTCAATCCTGTTCCTAGCTTTCCCTGGCTGAATTTGTCTTTTACTTGCAATCAGCATACCCCTTTCCTCAACTGAATTTGTCGTTTGCCTCAAACAACCGCATCTTCTCGTCTTATAATTTTTTTTCTAGGCCTCCTTTGGTTTTCGGAATTGATTCTCCTCTGACCCTTGTTCTGTTTCTCTTTTACTAAATTTTTAGATTTTTTCCCTGTCGACCTCAAAAACCGCTCGCGATAGGCCCACTCTATCCTCCAGTTGTTTTTTTCAATCCCTTTCCCAGCTTTCCCTAGCTGAATTTTTCTTTTACACACACGATCAACCCACCCCTTTCCGCTGCTAATTTTTTCTATCCTGTTCCTACTGTACCCATTTGAATTTGTCTTTTACCTCAAACTACCGCCTCTCTCCCTGTTTCTCCTTTTTTTGGTTGGACCACCTTCGGTCTTTAGAATTCATTCTCCTCTGAGGTTTTTTTCTATTTCCCTTTTCTGAAATTTTTAGGTTTTCTTCTCTTTGTTGACCTCTAAAACGGCTTGGGATCGGCCCACCCAGCCCACCTGCTATTTATTTCAATTCCTTTCCTAGCTTTCCCCTATTGAATATGTCTTTTATTTATGATCAGCACTCCCATTTTCCTGGGTCTTTTTTTTAATACTTTTCACAACTTTCTACAACATATGTTTTCTTTTTCCTCCGACTCTCTCCCTACTCTCATTTTTTTTTTGTTTGGACCTCCTTCGGTCTTCATAATTCAATCTCTTTTCAACTTTTTCTTATTTCCCTTCTCTGAACTATTTAGTTGTTTTATTCCCCAATCAACCTTAAAAATCGCTCGCGATCGACCCACCCCGCCCATCGGCTATTTTTGTCAACTCAGTTCCCAGCTTTCCCTGCTGAATTTGTCATTTACTCAAAAGACCGCCTCTCCCCCTCTTCTCATTTGTTTTTGGACCTGCTTCGTTCTTTTGTAGTCATTCTCCTCTTGAGTTATTTTATGTTTCTCTTTTCTAAACATTTTAGTTTATCTTCCCATGCGGATCTCTAAAATAGCTCGCAGTAGGCCCACGTTACCCCGACTATTTTTTCAATCTCGTTCCTAGTCTTCCTCAATTGAGTTTGTCTTTTACTTGTGATCGGCCCACCCCTTTCCCCATTTTTTGTTTCAATCCCATCCCCAAGTTCCCCCGGCTGAATTTGTCTTTTACCTTGAATTACCGCCACTCCCACTCTTCTATTTTTTTCTAGACCTCATTCTGTCTTCAAAATTCATTCTCCTCTTAGCATTATTCTGTTTCTCTTTTCTTATTTTTTTTTCCCCTTTTGACCTCTAAAACCGCTCGCGATTGCCCACCTCGCCCCAGGCTATTTTTTTTGAGCCCGGATCCGCTGCACATATTGTAGGTGCGCCTGGCAAAATCACGGGAGCCAAACACATGGGACCCCCCATTGCGCATTTCGGGTTGGCTCCCGTGATTCGCTGTGCATACCTACAATATGCGCAGCGGATCCGGGCTCATTTTTTTCAATCTCATTCCTACCTTTCCCCTGCTAAATTTGTCTTTTACTCACTATTGGCCCACCCCCTTCCCCGGCTGTTTTTTTCTATCTTGTTCCCAACTTTCGTCAGCAAAATTTGACTTTTACCTCGAAAGACTGCCTCTCCACTCCACTTAGTTTTTATTCCAAACCTCCTTTGGTCATCAAAATTCATACTCCTCTGAGCTTGTTTTTAATTCTCTTTTCTAAACATTATAGTGTTTTAACCCTGTGGACCTCTAAAACCGTTTGTGATTGGCCCACCCCACCCCGACTACTTTTTTCTGTTTCTCTTTTTTGAACTTTTTAGTTTTTTTTTCCCTATCGACCACTAAAATTGCTCGAGAGTGACCCACCCCACCCCTGACTACTTTTTTCAATCTCATTCCAAACTTTCCCCAACCGAATTTGTCTTTTACTCGTGATCGGCCCACCCCTTTCCCCTACTTTTTTCAATCCCGTTCCCAACTTTTCCCAAGGGAATGTTGTCTTTTACCTTGAACAATCGCCTTTCCCCCTCTTCTCATTTTTTTTGGACCTCCTTTGGATTTCAAAATCATTCTGCTTTACATTTATTTTTCTGTTTCTCTGAACTTTTTCTGTTTCTCTTACCTCGAATAATTGCCTCTCCCGCTCTTCTCACTGAATTACTTTTTATCATTTCTACTTCTCATTTAACTTTATTATTATTATTATTTTTAACATTTGTATTCGTTGATGTGATCCCAGAAATCACTAACAAGTGGACGAATCAATGTACTATAGACTTCAAAATTGGAGTCTAAATATCGTCTCACAAGGACCAAGACAACATATAATTGCTCTTCTAGTTCAAAAATTGGATTTTTAAAATCGATTTGAAAAGTTGTAAAAAAAGAATTTAAACTAATCTAACTTACTTGAGATCAAGAGATGGCTTTTGATTAAAATCAGTATGAAAAAGGTGTTAAGAATCCATTACCTCCCTAGTTAGTTCAGAGATTGACTTGAATTTGAGTTTTTAGAAAACAAATCTGACGAGCTTGTTAAACCATGGCTAAAGCTTATAACCGACATCACCTTCTATCTCCTAGAGACAACCAGCTAGCATGATTAACTCCATTAGAGAGCCTACACATGAAACTCAATGACCTTACCTTATAACCGGGAATTGGTCTTATGCCATAGATGAATCAAAACAAGTTAAAGGATGTTATTGCAAAAAACCTGGAATTAATCCTACAACATGCTTCAACCACCTAGTCTACGAACTCAAAAATAACTTGTACATCATATCATTCATGTCATGCCTTAAGTCCTAACTTCTCCAATACAGTACATCATTAAGACACCAAGCATAAAATCTAGGAATTAACAGTATTCAACCCCTCATTCATACAAAAATTTGCATTCTAAACTATTGAATTAAATCATCAATCTCTTTATATAACTAGGGAGTCATGGACTCCCAACATAGACGACTAATCCATGCTAGAATTAAAGACACACTCAAAATTTTTGAGTACAATAATGAGAGGAAAGCAAAATAAACTAAGCACAAACTCTTTTTGAGAATAATCCACTTGGTAGAAGGTTGCTCCCAAAGGCTGAATCTCCACCTTGACTTCAAAAGCCCAAGAGGTGATCTCAAGACTTCCTCTAGCCTCTCCAGACTCTCTCCCTAACTCAGAGCTCAGAATTTGAATGAAAAATTGGATGAATTTGATGCCAAGCATTCCCTTGGAAATTTAGCTTCTGTTATGAAATTTCATCCAAGCCTCCATTAGAGGGTCTTTTGTTGGTGTACAATGTTTGAGACCATTCTAAGTTGGGAATCTTCGAATATGACGTCTAGAAGCTGATATGGTTCTACTGCCAAGACCAATGCTGGGACCCACCACTTGAAAAATTCATAACATAAAAAGCATCACTTAATTGCTCAAATTTTTTTGTGGCTTTATTGTCCATCCTTTGGGTAAACTATGGTCCAAATTTGAGCTCAATCTTATATAAGAATCCCGAGATATGCTTGATTCTTTGAGACTAAGCCACCTGGCGCTATAGAACTTGAATCGGCACTATAACGCCATGGGAAATTCTAGAAATTCAAAAAAACTCACAAAAATACTCCTAAGCCCAACGATCATCAAAAACCCAAATACTGGACTTAGGCAAGTTTCCAATTTTTCTGGCGCTATAGCACCACTTCACGCCAAATTCTGGCACTATATTTGTTCTACCCTAGATAGGGGGTCGAACTTCTATTAATACTAAAAGGAGATGAAAAATTACAACTATGCCATCCATATATAGTAGGGCAAAATTAAAACATGAAAGCAATGTTACTTGAAATCGGAGCTAAAATGAAGAAGATATGAGGATTTTAGTGCATAAAGGTACAATGTTGCAGTGACCTGTGCGACCGCACCAGTTTGAAGACAAAATCTGGCGCGACAGAGCCACCAGAATGGCGCGACCGCGCCAAAATGGAGCCATAAGGCTTATAGAGTTGCCAAACACGACCAAAACTCTTTCCATTTGAGTACTTAGAAGAAACTCTGCTCCAGAGGCGCGACCGCGCCATTTTAAAGCTTATTTTTTGCGCGACCGCGCCCATTACTCAGCAACACAAAGTCACAAAAATCTCGGGATCCTGACAACCAATCAAGCCTAAACTTGGGAAAAGAAGTCCTAAGTGTCTAAGGAAGGTATCCAGGAAGATTTTAAGGAAATATATTCGAGTTTTAAGTGCTTTGAATGACTAAGAAGTGAAGATCAATTCAAAGAAGGATACTGCTGCCAAGAGAAGAAGTTGAGTCCGAAATTTATGAAGAACATATCTGGAGTTCCTGTGGTCAAATTGAAGCCTAATTTGGACTGAATATTCCTGAGGATATTAAGGACCATATCACGAAAATTCAGGCAAAGCCAAGTCGGGTTTCTCAAGTTCTATACTTTCAAAGTGGTGGACCCAGTGCAGGAATTGGCAGCAGAATCAAGCAACTTCTTCACATCATATCTCGAGTTTCCCAACTCAGATTGAACTCAAATTTCGTGAGCAAGGCAGGGACCATAGAGGGAACGTTCGTATGTAATTTTTGCCAATTCTGAGGTAAAAAAGGCAAAATTCATACCCCTGGATAGAGACCAATTTACAAGGCCTGTGCAGCAGGACAAGTATAAATAGGGGTCTGAGGCAGAGCACAATTCATTCAGTTTTAGTTCTAGCATTCAGTTTTTAGTGCAATTTCCTATTTTGTAGTTTAGTTTAGAGAGAGGAGAAGGTCCAGAGGGAGTATTACACGACCTCTGGGTACTTTGAGGAAGAAAGGTGGAGAATTCAGCCAAGGAGCAAGGGTGATCAAGAGCAGCTTTCCAAGGGGAGTTTCTGTACTTAGTTATTTTTCTTATTTCATGGCTGTTATCAAAACCTTGATTTGTGATATTTCCAGTATGGAGTAGTCGTTTTTAGTTGGGAGTCCATGACTCCCTAGGCATGTAATGAGATTGATACTTAATATTTTATTTGGTTTCAATTTGGAGAATGAATGAGTTTTCCAAAGTTGTTAATTCTTGATTCATACTTGTTGTCTAGCTATGTACTGGTTATAAGGTGACGCTAGACTTAAGGTGAGACATGTTGATAGGATTTTACAAATCTTTATGAGTTCATACACTAGGTAGATCAACTAATCCTTGGGTTAATCCTTGACCTTAAAGTAATACCCTGTTGGATTAGATTGATTTGTCTATGACACAATGAGCTTCATGTTTATGCTATCAAGTAGAGTCGATCATGCTAGCTAGGTTTACTATAGGAGATAGAAACAGATGATGCCGATGCGAATTGTAGCCATGGTTTTATAAGCTCGTCAGAAATTGATTTCCAAAACTTAATTTCCATTCAATCTCAGAAGTGTCTAGGGAGGGAATTGGATTTCCATTGTCTCTTCCATACTGATTTTATCAAAAGCCCTATCTTGATCTTTGTAGGATTAGGCATATTAGTTTAATTCCTATTTTTGTGACTACTCTCCAATTGATTTCTCAAACTTTAGTTTCTAAACTAGAAAAGCAATTATCTATTAGCTTTGTCATTGTGGGACGATATTCGGACTTACATAAGTCTATATTACATTGATTAGTCCTCTTGCTAGTGATTAGCTGGGATCGAATCAAAGCTCATGGCTAATTCGAGACACTACTATTGGGAGGACCCTTTCCTCTACAAAATTTGCTTGGACTAAGTCATTAGAAGGTGTGTGAAGGAAGAACAAGCCTCTTTGATTCGCAGTCACTACCATGACAAGGGAGTTAGAGGACACCATAGAACTATAGCCAAGGTACTATAATCTGGTTTCTTTTGGCCAACACTCTTCCAAGATGCAAGAGGGTATGTAAGTTTATGTGATAGGTGCCAAAGGGCAGATAACATCTCTAAAAAAAATGAAATGCCTTTAAACAACATTCTTGAATGTAAATCTTTTTACCTTTGGAGTATTGACTTAATGGGACCCTTCCCACCATATTTTGGGCAGTAATACTGTTTCGATGAAAAACCTCTGATCCGCGAAAATGCACAACCGATTGATTAATTCGACTGAAAGAACAGAGAAATTACAATTGAGTTTAGGAATTTGGGAAATTGTGGGGACCTCCGATGTGGTTGGCAGTGAAGTCACTATCTTCTGCGGTTTGATGGTGGACTTTGAGTCTCCGAGTGAGTATGCACGAATGGCGATAGATGTAGTCAGTTAGACGGAATTATTTGTATTATGTGTATTCGACGTGTTGACGTACCGGGGAGCGTGTAGAGCCTCTTCGGGAGACTGCGTGTACTCCGACGAACTTGAGAATTCAGAATTTACTTATGTGATGTTCTCCATTCCGTCGATGATGATGCGACATTGCGTTGTGAGCTTCAGAATTTTGTCCTATAGGACAAAACACTTCTCGGTTGAATGATCGAGTAAGCGATGATACTTACAGAAGTTTGGCTCCTTGGATTTTGTCAAGTCGCCGGGTCTTTTCATCTCAGGTAAGTGCAGCAGGTCTGCTCTGAGCAATTGCTCAAGCATGATCGGGACATCGGTGTCTGCGAAGGGATGCGTCTTCAACTGTTTCTCCTTCATCATTTACCTTTGGAAGTTGGGCCCAGGGGGTGGCTGTGGGGAGTAGTTCAACTTCTGTTTGCTCCCCACCTTGATCGGCATGATGCTTTCAGTTGCGTAGGAGCCTTTAGCTTTTTCCTTCGGCTCCTTTGCGATAGCTTTCCCCTTTTTGTGGGGATCGGGAATTGGAGCAGCGAGGTCGCTTGCTTGCTCCATGACGACTTCCATTTCGTGAGGTTCGGTTGCGAGCCCTTGGAAGTCAGTCGGTTTCTTCCCCTTAAGGAAGTAAAGAAGACCCCACGACATGCCACGAACGCACATGTCGATCTCCGCTTCAAGAGATAGGTTGGACATGTCGAACCCCATGGATTGATGTAATCGATGACTTTCTCGTCTTTCTTCTGTCGAAGACTGGCCATCTCAGCTAGCGTTATCGTGCATCGGGTGTTGTAAAACCGACTGAGGAACTCGCTATCCAGCTGCTCCCAGCTGTCTATCGATACCTGCTGTAGCTCAATGTACTAGTCGAAGGCATTTCCCTTCAGTGAACGACCGAACTGCTTGACAAGCAGGTCATCGTCGGTACTGGCGTTGTTGCAGGTTTTGATGAAGTGGGTGGCGTGCTGCTTCAAATGCCTGTCACCATTGAATTGTTGGACCTTGGGCGGATGGTACCTGAATGGCATCGGCAGATTTTGAATCCACTGGGTGTAAGGTCTTAGGTAGGAGACCGATTTGCTCTCACAAGAGTTGTTTCTGATGGCGCGGTTGATCATATCATTCACCACCTCCAATGTGAGGGAGGTCGGCTCCTCCTCGTCCCACGACATTCGAATAGTCGCCGGGACCACCGGCTGCTCTTTTTGAGCAAGCTCGTCTCGGCAAGGCCTAGCCGAAGCGCTAGTTGTTGCCCTATTCCGGTCGACTTCTTGAGATGTGTCGCCGAGGTTGGTCGTGAGTGCTTCCAATCACTCCATCATCTGCGCGATCTGGATGTCACGAGCCATGATTTGAGCATCCTTTGCGCAGATCCTCTCATCTTTATCTTTTAACGCAGCTTGCATTTTCGCAAGCTGTTCTTTGACCGTTTTGGCCGAGGTTACCATGGCGGCAACTTTGATGGTGGGAGTGGAAGGAGATGTTCCCGTCGCGAATCTGAGTGGTGACATTTTTACCTGCAACCCTGTTGGCGAGGGATACATCGGTGTACTTTGGCGCAGCTAGGTTGCAATTGGTGATCGATCTGGAGAGTCAACCACCGGGATGTTTTGGCGACTTGTCGCCTTGATGGGTGACTAGCTCGATGGAGTAGCCATCAGGGTACTCTGGCGAGAGTTGATCGGCGATTGCGCCTGGGATTTGGTTGCTGGCGTCGGTCGATGAGGTGATTGGGCTGTGTAGGTGAGCGTAGCCAGCAGTTCTTCGGAGACAGTCACCATGGGCGACTGGCTTGCAGTTGTTGCTCTGGGCAAAGCCAAAACTGGTGCTTGATCCCTCCTCATGGAGGAGGAAGGAGTTGCGTACTGATTGTAACGTTGGATCGAAGCAGGCACGAAGGGAACCCTCTGTGACGACGGTGAGTGGGTCGGACTAGCCACCAGGCTGCGTGTCGGTGGAGTGGTTGCGACAGTCTGGTAGGACAGATTAGTCACCGCCGGGATCAATCTGACTGGAGCTGTTGCGACTTGCTTGGAGGAGGTCACGACAGCCTGTGGTTGGAACACCGCGCTCGGGCGGCGTGCGTCCGTCATGAAGGGAGCTTGTCATGCTAACAAGCTCCTGGCCAACGCCCTTGTCATGGGGCGTGTGGCTGGTGGTGGACAGGTTGGACGCGAATGTTGGCCATGGAGCCGGTCGTCGATCCGCGAACTCCAGTCGTAGTGGTCTAGCTTGCGCCTGCGGCAGGGCGCGGCCGGCTGGGCAGAACTCAAGCTGGCAATTGATTTGCCGTTGTTGTTGTTGTTGATGTCGTCGTTGCCATTGTTGTTGTGGCTGGTCATTGGATTGGAGTTTGAGATTTTTTTTTTTATATAGGAAGAGGAGATGAGAGGTAAGAGATGTCCCATTGAGCGTGCCAAATCTGTTTCGGCGAAAATCCTCTGGTCCGCGGAAAGGCGCGACTGATTGATTAATTCAAATGAAAGAATAGAAAAATTACAATTGAGTTTGGGAATTTGGGAAATTGTGGGGATGCGATCTCCTATCTTTCCTCTTATTCGACCTCCGATGTGGTTGGCGATTAAGTCACTGTCTTCTGCGGTTCGACAGTGGACTTTGAGTCTCCGAGTGAGTATGCACGAACGACGATGGATATAGTGAGCCAAACAAAATTTTTTGTGTTCCGTATATTCGACATGTTGACGTCACCGGGGAACGTGTAGAGCCTCTTCCGTAGACTGCGTGTACTCCGACAAACTTGAGAATTTGCGAACTTTGAGCTCGAGAGTGAAAATCTTTGAATATCTGGATGTTCAACTGCTTGATTTCCAACTCCCTGATTTTTTCCAACCCCTTGGCGTTCTGCCTCTGGCTTTTTATAGTCAGTGCGTGAGCTTGTTGGTTGAAGCTCGATCCTCAAAAAGGGGATCTCAGTTGAGCTTTTCTGCTCCAGTTGGAGTGAGAGGAGGATGGGGAAACTCCTTGGTTTTCCTCCCTCGATCCATAAGAGCAGGGGAGGGAACTTTCCTTTCCCTTCCCTAAGGCATCGACCAGACTTAGTCGATCTGGGAATTCCTCTTGGCTTGGCCTCACTTTTTGAGCCGACTGTCGAGCGGCTTGAGGAGCTTGGCGTGGCTCTAATTTCTACTATCTGTTGGTCAATTTGAGAAATCAATTTGGTTGGATTTTGGACCCGCAGTGGGTTGTCTTGGTGAAATCGATGGATGGACTGTTGGAGAGTCCACAACGTACACGAAATAAATTTTGGATGGTTTATTGGGTGGGTCGTTGAGTGGATTAGTCGAATTTGGGCCGTGTCAGATTTTGACGTCCACAAATACATACTAGTTATAGTGATTATGTGTCAAAATGGGTAGAACCAATTGCTACGAGGACTAATGATTAGAGGTGCATGGGTCAGGTTTGGGTTGGATTTCTGAAAACCCGAACCTGACCCGACCCCAAAAACCCAAATATTTTATACATATTTGTTATATAAATCAAGAAAAAATATACAAAAAAAATAAAAATAAAAACCTGTAGGTCGGGTTTGGGTAAACCCGAGGTTCGGGTTTGGGTAAACCCGAGGTTCGGGTTTGGGTAAACCCGAGGTTCGGGTTTGGGTAAACCCGAGGTTCGGGTTTGGGTAAACCCGAGGTTCGGGTTTGGGTAAACCCGAGGTTCGGGTTTGGGTAAACCCAAACCCAACTGGAACCCAGGTCGGGTTTGGATTCCCAAACCCGAGGTTCGGGTTTGGGTAAACCCGAATCCAACTGGAACCCGGTCGGGTTTGGATTCCCAAACCTGAACCTGACCCACGGGTTGAATTTGGGAATCCAAACCCAAATTTTTTGGGTCGGGTCGGGTCAGCTTACCTAGAAAACCCAACCCGATGCCTACCCTCACTAATGATGCCAAAGTTGTACTTGAGTTTTTGAAAAAGAATTCTTTTACAAGATTTGGTACACCTAGAACCATTATAAGTGATAGGAGAAAGCATTTTTACGATGCTCAATTCAAAAGTCTGTTGAGAAAGTATGGAGTAAAGCATAAGGTAGCTACCCTTTATCATGCTAAAAAAAGAGGCCCAGTAGAGGTTTCCAATAGAGAACTGAAAAGAATTCTAGAAAAAATAGTTAGTACCTCAAGGAAGGATTGGAAAATCAAATTAGATGATGCACTATGGGCCTATAGGACAGCACTCAAAACTCCAGTTGGAATGTCAGCCTATAGGTTAGTTTATGGAAAAGTATGTCACCTACCGGTTGAGTTAGAGCACAAAGCTTGTTGGGTAACAAAATTATAAAATTATGACACAAAAGTTGTTGGGGAGAATAGGTCCAAAGCGGGTGTGCTCCCAGGAACACCAGCAAGTGCACTGGTCCAAGTAATATAGGGTCAAAAGAGTACCTAGTCGATCCCATAGAGAATTAGCTACAACTGCTCAAAATTTGCCTTAACTACTTTGTTGGGTGAAGGTTGAAAAGTTGAGTTTGATTCAGAATTTTTTAAAACAAAAGTAGAACAATTAAACAGTAAACTAGAGGTGAAAATATCAGATTTTAAGAGCGGTTGGAACATCCAAGGACTTGTAGCTACTCCTGCAATGACATAGTGGTAGTTAATTCAATTGAATTTAGGTAGATTTCTTAAAACCTAGCTCACCTTGAACTAGTAAAAGCTTTTCAGACACCTTGAACCAGTAAATCTATAATCTTGAATTGCTTACGATGGAATCTTAACTCAGATCTCCTTAACTAGAAATAGATCCTTAAAACCTCATGCTAGTAAGGTCACCTTAACCAATAAAACTTATGCATACCAGCTAACTTAGGTCTAATAATCATACAATAAATATCTTTAAATCACTCTCCTAACATCTCCTTAAATGAGTACCTTGCTAGGAAAGATAATAACTTGAAAGAAAATCATATGCACAAAGATATGAAAGCCTAAGTAGAAGCTCATATTGAACAAACAAAACCATAAGCTATTACATTACATTACCAATCATCACTTGGAGTACCAACCCATGGAAAATTACTCCATTGTTATTGAAAGAAAAGCATAAACAATAGAAAATAGTTCAGACATGATAAAGTAAACAGAAGTTGGAAAGAAAAACCTTATTTTGGAGTTAGCTTTCGTCTTCAGCTCCCATGAACATGCATTGACTTTGGCTCCAGTTCTCTACGTGTTTATATACGATTTTGGTGCAAAACCTTACTCAAAATCTTCTCCTCGGCCTCCTCTTTCCAATGCCCCTGACCTTTCTTAAATAGTCTTCCAAATGAGGGAGATATCCCACTTTTAGTGCAAGTGGGTCCAAGGGCAATTATGGTTTCGTTATACTAACACAAGGGTCCATAGAAAATAGGAAACCCTATTCCTTGAATTGTAGCACGAATTGTGGTCAAAGGAAACTTTTTTTTTTTACCCTAAAAGTACCTAGAATCTTCCTTGAAAGTGAGAACTTCTTCCTTATAGCACAAGAAAACCCTAGAATCCAAATTAGGAAATTTGAGTTTTAATCCTTCACAACTTCCTTGTGATTTCTCTTCTTCTTTGACTAGGATTACCACCTAGGAGTGGGAAAAGATTTAGATTTTGATCTTGATTCATCCCAAGTGGAGTCCAATTGTGCTTGATTGTCATCGGCTCACCAAAAGAGTGAGTTTAGGTTGTCCAGGAATTTCATGGCGCCCCAACTAGTGCCTAAAGCGTTGTGGTACCATTGCACGCCTGTGGCGCCCATTACCTGGTCCGATGATTGCTTTGATAGTCCTTCTTTGGGTGATCTGATAGGGTGTTGAGGCAATCTAATAAAAATTGGTAAAAAATACTATAAAATAAACACTTATCACAAAGATCTATAAAGAAAATACCAAAAATTTGCATGATAGCCATATCCTAAACAAACAATTCAAACCGGCTCAGTTAGTGCTATTATTGAATAGTAGGCTGAAGCTATTCCCTAGTAAAATAATGTCTAAATAGACTGGTACTTTTGAGGTAGTAAAATCATTTAAATCAAGGGCAGTGGAAATTCAGAATATTAAGGGCAAAACCACCTTTGTAGTGAATGGGCATATGCTGAAACAGTACATTGATGAAATTTTTTATCAAAATAGAATTTTTATGACCCTCACTGATTGAGAGAACCATAAAGTTAAGTCGGGACTATAAACCAGAACTAAGTAGTTGTTTTTTTAAAAAAAAGAAATTTTTGTGAATTGTTTTATAAATATTTATGAATTTTTGCGTTAGAATTGAAATTATGCCTGTTTATAGGCCTATTATGCATGTTTAGGTTTGAATTAGGTTAGGAAATGTGTTTGATGTGTTTTTAAAAAATTTATTTGAAAAAGAACAAAAAATCAAAAATGTCAAAAACCAATAACTGGCGCCAGATTTTTGCGTTATAGCGCCATTTCGTGGGTTCAGGAACTGTCATTAACTCGTCACGCCGAGTTGGCCTGTGCAGGGCCAACCTAGGGCCTTTAAAAACATCCCTTCGACCCCTCTTCTCCCACAAAAAACTTCATAACCCTAGAGAATGAACTAAGGGTTTTCAAACCCAACTATTTTCTCAACCAAAACTAGCCAAAAAACCCGCCGAAAAGTCACTGCAACTTTGCAGCACACAGATTTTGCAGACGAAAGCTGCGAACTACCTACCTTTCGAGCTATTTTTTGAAAATAGTTGGGTGCAATTAAGGTAGCTAATAAGCTCTGCCCAAAAGAAGCTAAGTGGGAAATTAGGATGGGCACCATCCTTCACTTTGATAGAAGGGACATGCATGTGGATGCAAAGGTATGGGCCTACTTCTTGTTCACCAAATTCACCCCCACTTCACATTTCAAAGAAGTCACCGTTGAAAGAGCTTACATCCTTCATGCTTTCTTTAAGAGAATTCCACCGAATGTGGTGAACATCATACATGCCCAAACCCTGGCCATGAAGCACCACACAAGAGGTAAACTTCCATTCCCCTCTCTCATCAATGGCATTTGCTTAGTAAATGGCATAGTCTTAGGACTAGCCGAGCCATTGGAGAAGGTACCCAATGGTGTCTCCACTAGCTCAATCAAGAGGATAATAAGAGAGCACCTAGCAAACAAAGGAAAATCAGTGGCTGAGGCAAGTCGATCAAAAGACAAAGACTTGGCAGCCCTCTAAGCTTGAATGAGTGAGCTAGAGAGGAAGATGGGCAAGTTGGCCTCCTATAACAAAAGGATGCAGAAGATGCAGGCTCAGCATGAAGGAATCCTAGAGGAAACATTACCTACTGGAGACACTACTGAGGAAGAAGAAGAAGAAACAAATGAGGAGAAAGAAGAAGTGTAGAAGCTTAGGCTTTTCTTTGGGTTATCAATGTACTCTTTTCTTTCTTTAAGTTTTCTTTTTTGTTGAGTGTCTTGAATGTTTATGTTTCAATGTTTTGAATGAATGAGAGTGTTTTCATAATGAAATTTCATTGATATGTATGTACTCAATCTCCATTCATATTAATGAAATTATCTTTTATCTCTCAAATTTTGACTCAAACTGTGGAATTAACAATCTACTCAATGAAAATTCATTGAAATATGTTTCCTAAGCTTCCTCTGACCTATACTAACATGCTCCAAGTGAAAGATTTCGATTTTGCATTCAAAATTTCAGAATTTGAAGGAAATGGCTGGCGTTATAGCATTGCTTGTTTGAGCAATTCCAGAGGATCTACAGCTCAGAATTAGTTCATTCCACTTCTGGTAATCTTCTTTTTGTAAGTTCTAGATCTTCGTAAAATTTCATAAATTTGTGAATCCATATGCAAAATCTTTATGGTTTAAATGATTCTAATACACTTGGTCAAGTACATAAAGCAGGTCACCTTCCACAATCTGATCAATCCTGCAGCCATCTGATCCATTCAACATCTCAAAGAAGTTTCCTACACTATTTTATTTGATTGCATTCAGGACAAAGCAAGATTTTAAGTTTAGGGTTGGAAACTCGAATTTTGAAAATTCTAGTTTGATTTTCTTTTCTTTTTAGTTTGCTTAGTTAGACTTATAGTTAGTGTTTGTATTTGTATAGAGTCTATACCAGAGGAATGTTTTAATCGGAAAAGGTTTTTACAAAATCTAGTGGGAACTCTTATTTGTTGATTTAGAGGAATGTACTCATTTTCTTGATAAATATATTTGTTAGAATGCTAGTTTTGACATGAGAAAAGTTGTCTTTGAAAGTGGTTTCATTGGTTGAATGCAATGAGTACATTTTATTTTGTCTACTAGAACCAACCTGAGGGAAGCTTGAGGCGAAATGAAGAAAGGTTTTTAAAAAATTGAGGTGATTTAGGCACTTGTTTGAATTTGTTTGAGCCAATTTTAAAAGCCACCTACTTAATGCACAAGATGCATCACCTTTAGTTAAAATTTTTTTAGCTGATAAGATCCCTGATTTGTTTTCAAGTACCACACATTACATGAACTAGCCTTTTTTATCAAAAACTTATTTCTTACAGACCTATATTAATTTCTCTAAATTAACGAAGTGTTCTGTTTGAATGAGCATGGACCAAAATCTCAAGTTATGGAGAAATAAGGAGGGTTGGATAAAGGGTATAGAAATTCTTTGAAAAATGAGGAAAGGAGCAAGAAGAAGATAAAAAAGAATGAACAAGATGCTAGAATATCTTAGAGGAAAAGCTGGAAAGCCAAGTCAAGCTGAAAAGCCAAGTCAAGCAGAAAATAAAAAAGAAAAAAAATCCATAAAATTTGGTTGAGTTAGGAGAAAGGCCACCTTGTGTGTGCACCGGGTCTCGGGCCTCGGCAAGCTTAGGAACTCTGAGTCAACCGGTGAGGTAAGCTAGACTCCAAATAAAGCCAAATAAAAAATAGAAAAGAGAAAAAAATGAAAAGAAAAAGAAAAGGAAGAGACAAAGAACTAAAGAAAAAGAGTTTTCTCCTTGAAAGATGAAGTTGTGATGGAAAGATGGGGATTGAGGAAAAAGTGTAAGTTTGAGGTGGTACTATCAGAGATGGTTCATGCTCAGGAAAATGGGTCATGGATATGAGGAGGACTGACCCTCCATGCTTTATCCTAATTTTCTCCTTACTCTTTACCAATGCCTCATTACAACCTATAAAAACCTTTTGACAAGAATTTTAATTTCTTCATGTTAATGGAGAGTAGATTGATGGTTGGCTTATGGTTTTCAGTTTAGACTGCTCACTTGCATTAGTGGAATGTATGGTTAGAGATAGCTTGATTGTGCCATACAAAGAAGGATAATCATGAATAGGAAAGGTTTGAGGTTCTATCTTTGGTTGATGCTTTGAAAAGGTAACCCACTGGATTTTCTAAAACTTTGATGATTGATCATGACTCTGCATTGTTTTGTCTTATTTTGCTCAAGGATGAGCAAAGGTTTAAGTTTGGGGTTGTTTATAAGTGTCTAAAAGACACTATTTTTAGGGTCCAATTGAGATAGAAAATTTATTTCCAAGTCAATTTTAATCAGACATCGTGATATTAAATTCAAATTATTCATCTTTCTCTCAGACATCCATTTCAGAAATAATTACTCAATTCGGAGCGAGAATAAGGAAGATATGACCAAAACAAGTCAAAGGGGTAGTTGGCACTACAGCACAACCGACGCTACAACTCTAGAAAAAATACCAGAAATTCAAATAAATCTATAAAAATACCCTTGATCCCAACGATCATCAGAAAGCCAAATCTAGGACCATGGTTTGGTGCAACAGCACCGAAATTGGGCACTACAACGCCAGAGAGTTGCCTAACTTGCTAGTCAAAGTTGCCAATTTTGAACTTAATCAAGTTTCCCATTCAACCGACACTATAACGCCACTTCAAGGCTTATTTTGTCGCTATTGCGCCAGTGACCCAGAAATAAATAATCAATCATATCTTGGGATTCTGACTTCAAATCAAGCTCAAATTTGGATCAGAGTTTGCCCAGAAGATGGAAAATCAAGGAACGAAAAATCAAAATGGTGGGACCTAGCTCTGGACTTAGCAGTAGAACCAACTCAGCTTCCCAACTTCATATCTGAAGATTCCAAATTCAAAATGACCTCAAATTTTATACAGTAGTTGAGGACCCTCAGAGGAAGGTCTGGACCCAGTTTCATGCAATTCTGAGCACGGAAAATTATTATTTTGATCTCATAATAGAAGCCAAATTTTCAAGCCTGGACAACAACAACCCTATAAATAGGGGTTCCAAGGGAAGGCTTGGCATCCAATTTTTCAAGTTTTTCATTCATTTCTGACTTATGAGAATCTAGAGAGGCTAGAAGAAGTATTGCACGACCTCTTGGTAATTTGGAAGTCTAGATGGAGATTCAGCCCATGGGAGCAAAATAAAAGGAGTTTGTATTTAGTTTAATCCTTCTAAAAGCAAAATAAAGTGAATCCTTCTAAAAGGAGTTTGTAATTAGTTTAATTTTTCTTTTCTCATGGCTGTAATTGAAACTTAGTTCAATTTTGCTTTTCTCATGGCTATAATTGAAACTTTTATTTGTTTGTTTATGTCCAGTATAGAGTAGTTGTCTATTTTGGAGTCTATGACTCCCTAGTTATGTAATGAGATTGGTACTTTATTTCAATAATTTAGAATGCAAATTTGATTGGTACTTTATTTCAATAATTTAGAATGCTAATTTTTGTATGAATGAGTAATCAATTGTTGTTAATTCCTAGAGTTTATACTTGTTGTCTAATGAAGTATCGGATATGGAGAAGTTATGACTTAAGGAAGGACATGAATGAATGGATATACAAGTTATTTCTGAGTTCGTACACTAGGTGTTTCAAACATGTTTTAGGATTAATTCCAGGAGTTTTCGGTAATATCCTTTAATTTGTACTTGATTCATCTATGGCATAAGACCAATTCTAGTAGTTTTCAGTAAGGTCGTTGGGCTTTATGTTTAGGCTATCAATTAGAGTTAATCATGCTAGCTAGTTGTCTCTAGGAGATAGTAGGTGATGTCAGAGTTAGGATGTACCCATGGGTTTAACAAGCTCGTTATATTTGTTTTCTAAAACTTTAATTCAATTCAATCTCTAAAATAAATGAGGTAATGGATTCCTAACATTTTTCCATACTGATTTTTATCGAAAGCCATCTCTTGCTCTCAAGTTAGTTTAGTAATCTAGTTCGAATTCTGTTTTTATAACTCTTTTCAATTTGGGATCTCAAACTTGGTTTTTAAACTAGAAAGACAGTTACCTTTTGGCTTGGTCATTGTGGGACGATATTTGGACTCCACTTGAATCTATATTACTTTCATCAATCCACTTGCTAGTGATAGCTGGGATCGCATTAGTCACCAACATATTATTTCATACAACTCTAACATACTATTCAGCTACTGGTAACA
Organism: Aristolochia fimbriata; assembly: GCA_019845555.1. Taxonomy (NCBI): domain Eukaryota; kingdom Viridiplantae; phylum Streptophyta; class Magnoliopsida; order Piperales; family Aristolochiaceae; genus Aristolochia; species Aristolochia fimbriata. The sequence goes on along the minus strand of CM034080.1, from coordinate 8,781,503 downwards.
TATTATACGATATTGTAATTAAAAGCATTTGTGAAAGTTATAGAAAAATCTTTCATTCTATGCTAACATATTAGTCGTTGGTCACTCAAATTATTTTACTTAAGCCTGACATATTATTCGATTGAATGAGAAGTACCTACAATAGATGACCACTAATATGTTATTACGCTAAAAGGTTATATATTAACATTAAATAAAGTAGCATGTTAATACTAATATGTTATTTCTCTAAGAGGTACTAACTTAAACATTAAGAACGGTAATATGTTAATAAATTTTTACGTCAACCAAAAACTACGCAATACCAACAGTGAACTGTCAACAAAACTTTCAAGTTTGTCAAACTTTGTGTGTCTAAAGTGATTCTTTGTTACGACTCCTCATCTTATTATTCTATCCATCTAGTTGTCATTTTGTTATTTGCTTTGCATTGTTTGAATTCGTCCTATTCACTTATAAGGGGCATTATAGTCATTTTACTTAGAACTAAGTAATATAAAGCCAATCCAGCCTGAGTTTAGGGCAAGAAATGACAACACAAAACCTAATTTCTCTCTGCCTCGACCGCCTCTCTCTCTCTTCTTCTGCCTTGTTCTCATGAGATTTCCCTCCTCTAATCTTTGAACTACACCATTCCATAAGTCGCAAAGTACATGCAATAAAACAGTTTCCTCAGCACTTTCCAAGCCCCAGCTACTCATGGTGTATCATTCTCATTCAATAATATACATTAGATGTATTATTTTAAATTCCTACTCAAAACATAAACTGTAACATAGGCTCGTGACTTATTACTGGAGATAAATCAATATAAAATACAAGAATTAACTAATAAACTTATAAGGAATAATATGCAACACTTGTAATCACTTGAGAAGAAGATAGAGAGGAAAAGTTTGATAAGAAATATTTGGTTTTTGGAGTTTAGAAAGAAGACAATGAAAAATTGTCTTTGGCAACGTACACTCTAATATATTATAATTAACTTTGGTTCAAAATGGTTTGTGTTAGATTGTTTAATAGTTGTTGGCGCTGGTTAAAAATATTTGAAAAAAACTAGTTTGAACTGTATTTGGGTTGGTTCATGAAAGACACACATAAGGGCATTTTTGGCAGCTCATACTCCCCCGGTAATTTACAAGAATGCTATATTTTTTGGATAATTTGGGGAAAATAACGTATTTTTTAGGTAAAATTTCTAAAAGGAAAGGACAAGCAACAATTTTCTAATGTCGTAACAACACTAAAATTCCAACCTCAACCTTTTCAAGATCCCATGTGGCTATAGTAATAGAAATATAGCCAAGGAAACCAATAAAATTGTGAGTTCAATATAAAATGAGCCTTCGTAGTTGAAGCTCCACATATGGAACTACGATGCAGTGTGGGACCAGAAGTACAATGCCATGTGAACTGAAGAAAAGTCCCTAATGAACTCAGCAATAATAGGCAAACCAGAAAGTGTCAAATGATGGAAATTCAAAATAAACCAGCTTTGGTGATATAGGTTAATTAAGAGTTCCAATGTTTAACACTCCTCTTGAAACAGTGATTCAAATATCGCGCAAATAACATAAATAACGCAAAAGACACAATAGGTTATCGCAGTTCAGAACATTTATTCCTAATTTACGGGGCTGTTTAGCACAGAATAATAACCATCCTCTAAGTATAAACCGTTACAAACTTTCACTGAGGCAATACAAGAGTTTCACACTCCTTGTTCAACTCAGTACGAGCTTCATGAATGAAAGACTCGGTCTGTGTCCAACACAGACTAGAAAGCTTGTTGCAATACCGTCTTCATCACTTCAACTGCTTGTTAATAAGCAAATGGATGAAGATCTATTATGCCACAGAAAGACTCTGACTATCACAAATTCTCAGAATAATTCTTCTCATTCAAAAGTCATATCTTGTATCAAAACCTTCTTGCCCTTATATAATCTTCTGTGACTATTCATCATGGTAGATGCTTGATTGAAGGATTAAATATCAATCCCATAATTCAGTCCCAATCAATCCTTGAATAAATATCAATCTCATAATTCTATTCTTGAATGTCTGTCACCTTCCTCTCATAAGTCAATTGCTTATCGTCATTTTCCATATTTTCATAATTGTTGACCATTTAGATTTTCTCATAAGTAACACAAGGGATTTTGTTCAAACATAGTGAACACGTCATATGTTGGCACTAATAATCTCCTCCTTTAACTTTCTTTGAAAAAATATACTTCGCTTTTGCATAGCTGTTTGAAACACTATTTGAGTCATCATCTGAAACTCGGATTCATATTACTTCAACGTAGCAAATTGTACATTCTTTGAACTGAAGGAGAAGGAGAAGAAGAGAAGGCAAAGAAGAGAAGGAGAAGGAGAAGAAGAAAAGGAGAAGAAGAAAATGAGAAGAAGAGAAGGAGAAGGATAAAATGAGAAGGAGAAGGATAAAAAGAGAAGGAGAAGGATAAAAAGAGAAGGAGAAGGATAAAAAGAGAAGGAGAAGGATAAAAAGAGAAGGAGAAGGATAAAAAGAGAAGGAGAAGGATAAAAAGAGAAGGAGAAGGATAAAAAGAGAAGGAGAAGGATAAAAACAAAAGGAGAAGGATAAAAACATAAGGAGAAGAAGAGGAGAAGAAGAAGAAAAGGAGAAGAGGAGAGATCGTACCTGATGATTGAGATGGCGCCCCTTGATGGAATGTCCTCAGTAAGCAAAACACTAATTTTCAAATTTAACGAGCCCGGTTCGTGAGCTTACAAGCCGAGCCCTAAAATTCTTGGGTTCGGCTCGTTTGGCTTACCAAGAAAAAAACAGAGATCAGATTCGGTTCGGGTTTGGCTCAAGTTCCGCTCGGGCTTGGATCGGGTTTGGCTCAGGTTCGGCACTGGTTTGGCTCAGGTTTGGCTCGGGTTTGGGTCGGGTTTGGCTCAGGTTCGGCTCAGGTTCAGCAAATGCCCGAGTCGAGCTGTGCTTTTTACGTGCCAAAGCCGAACCGTTTTGCGAACGGTTCGGACCAAATTCCACCCCTACTAATATGATATCTCTTCATGGTTGCTTCACTTTTTTCGAGTCCAAAATGGGGAATGTAGCATGAAACATTCAGCTTCCATTTATTGACTTACCTTTTTGGGTATTCCGCACTCGTTTAATTTTTACTTCAATCCAAGATCAAATTACCTTAGTAAGGCAGCCTATACTCAGCTGTTGTTTCGTCGCTCCTTTTATCCTAGCACTCTGCTTCTCTGTGGATGTGGTGGTTGAGCTTCATCTCTTAAAAAGAGAAAAAGCCTCTCCCTTCGGAAAAGGAGAAAATTTATTCAGACGCAGAGCCTTAAAACGAGATTTACAAAGAGCACTCTTCTGAAAAGGCCACTACTTCAGAAAATACTCTAGCAGAGCGTACAGCAGCCAAAGGCTGCCAGTCACGTTCTTTGTAATGTGTTTCGTATTCCTAAGTTTTCAGAAAGTTTTTGTTGTTAGAGACCATTGACAATATTTTTTTTGCAATCTCTCTAACCTACGTGAGAGAATTTGTGAGAGCGTTTGAAAGAAGCCGCCTGCAAACTGTTATGCACTCGATGGAGTTCATGCGGGCTTCCAACACCTTTTGTTTCCTTTTATATTTAACTCTACTTAATGAACAAAACGCCTTTCATGTAGTATGCACTCCAACGTAGTTATTTTAGCACGACAGTAACTGAAGATATATATCACCAGAACATACTATGAAACCGACTCCCTGCTCCCTCCCTGAAAGTGAAGGACTGCAACATCTGCTACACATCTTTTCTTTTTTCTTTATACAACTTGATCAGAGGTTCCTATAATCCTATTATGGTCGGTTCACGAGGGTCTCGGTCTCTTCTTTAATTCAGGTGATGAAGCCAGATTAACATATAAAGAAAAAAACAAGAGGAAATTAACATTCAGCTAGCTCTATTTGACGAAATCGGCATAATGAACATAACAACTAATAATATTGTAGTCATCCAATTAACAAATTAATATGGGACAGAATATGTTTAGTGGATCAAACTTGGTCGATCTTGGAGACTAGCTGCTCTAATGATGACCAAATTTGTTCCACTAAGTCTGGTTTAATTTCTTCCTTCTCTCTCCCCTAACTAATTAAGCACGACGAAACGTACGTACGTACGTAGCTGAGATTAAATATTCCAACGAAGTTTAATATTGACTCCCTTCTTCTTCCTCCTTCTTGACAGTTATTGAGACGGATTATGAGAAATTAATTGCCTCCGGTGAAGTTTGGCGGAGACCAAACGCTTCCGGTGTCGTTGGTGACGTAGGAAGTGCAGGACAAGGGGACGAGGCACAGCCCTCTGCTCCTCAAATCTCTCTTCGGCTCCTCTTCTCCCTCCTCATCGCCTCCACCCTGAATATATATATATATACACAATACATCACATACCCACAAAGACAAAACTGTTAATTAATTAGCACTCTTTAATTAGTCCTTTCTTTCTCCTCTCTTTTCTTTTTAAAATTTCTGCAACAACTTAACAATGATGGTACTGAACGCAGGTATATATATATGTATACATGGTTGAATATATTACCCCTTGGAGAGACGACCCGCATTTCGTTTTTCCAGAAGCCTTCATGTAAGGCACGCTTAGAGTCTGCAGAGACGAAACAGACCTGCAGCATCAGATGATCTGTACGAAATATATACACAGAAACCCAATTCGCAGAACTAACTGTATGTGCTAGTACCGTGGAACTGAAGAAGAAAGGAATACCTCTACTTGGTCTTGCAGGAATTTAATATATCCAATGGCCTCCATCAATACCGACGCAGTGTCAGTCTGTAAAATTCCTCACGCCATGTCCATCCAAGTTATTATATACATATGTATAGTATATATATTACAGTTAAATAAAAATTAGATCGTCAGAATTACGAATTAAAATGTGATTAATATTTTTTTTTTACCTTGCCAAAGGGAGCTACGAGCTGCTGAAGAGCGGCAATTCTGTCTCCGAGCTTCTCCTTCCTAACCTGAATCAACAACCCATATGAGCATATATAACTTAATTATATAATTGTTTAACTGATCATCAAACTGGGACTTCCTTAATCTTTAATTAGCAGGAAATTATTAGAAGTCTGCGCACCTTGAAGGGTGGGAAAGAAGAGCGTGATTCGAAGCGAGGCTTTTTCTGTGCAGTACTACTCTGAGAAGCTTTGGAGTCAGAAAGGCCATTGGGTCTCTTACTCTCTGCACCTCCATGGACGAAAGATATCTGTACGTGAAAAGACACAAGGATCAACGAGGAAGTTCAGCTTAAAGAAGAATTAAAGATGCCACTCCGAGTTGTTGATGCAGCTTAAAGAAGAATTAAAGATATCTGTACGTGAAAAGACACAAGAAAAAATGAAACCAGATCCTCTTATATACATGTTATTTTCCGTCGCTTTACTGTGACAGCAGAAAAGAAGAAAGACTCTATATATGCGGACCAGCTTTATATTGGAAAAGAAAGAAAGAAACCTTTCCTCAGAAAAAGGGATCATCACCGTCCACAGGAGAAAGAAATTTAATCTACTGTTTGTCTTCAGGATATATATATATAAGTTGCAGAAGGGTAGAGAGAAATATTTCAGTTTTATTCATTTTTGATATATTTCTGTTTTTTTTTTCCCAAAAGAACAAGGAATAAAAAGTACGTAAGACGGTACTAGCTAGTTTCAGAAATCAAATTTCCCAAGCTTCTAGGCGCACGAAAACCACTGTACATCCAATTGCGTGCTTCACTACTATTCCTATGTAGCAGAAGCTTTAGTTTTACAAATGGGAAGAGTGCAATAGTCGGTTCTACACTAGTTCTGCCCTAATTTGTTGCAAAAACTGCTCCCCACGAGTTTCTTCCATTATATTTTCTTTCTTTTTATTTTTGTAAAGAAAAAGAAAAAACAGTCTCTTACCTAGATTTAAGGGGGCTTATAATTAATCTTCTTAAAAAATTCAAAAGAGGTATAGTGTAGAAGTACTGATGAAATTAAATGAAGTAATCAAAATATACCATGGTCATGAATATTGTATCAGAGACTAATTGCGAATACTAATTAAGATGAAGAAGAAATTAATGAAGATCCAGTATTAATTTACTTACCTTCTGGGAGCTGCAGTTTGAAGATTCCTGATTCGATTCTGATCGTATATTTTCAAACCCAAACGGCACAGTTTCTCTTAACAAGGCCAAATTGTTCATCGAAGGCTGAGTAAAACTGCCACCGAACTTAGCAGAAGCTAGAAGATCCATGGCTTGCAGATTCAACCCTAGAGAACCCATGAACGGCAAAGAAGAAGAAGAAACAGAAGAAGAAGAAGAGGAGGAAGAAGAAGAAGAAAGGTTCGGAGCCGAGATAGTTGCACTTGGATGAATCCTACTGAAGCTTCCTCTCGTTGATGGGGTCACAGCACCCACAGTATTAGTACTACTGTAACTCTTAGAACTTGGTTGTTCATGAAACAGTGTTGCTTCAGTGTAACTCTGAAACCCATTGGAAGAGAAGCTTCTGAGGAGGAGCTTCTCGTTTAGGTCTTGAAGCTGGTACTGTTGCTCGTGTTTGATGTAGCTACTAGTGGATGGTAAAGGCATCTCTTCGTGATGAAGCTGGCCGGATGGACTAATAATATTGATACCGTATTTGGGGAAGCAGCTGGTTTCTGATAATTCCGCCTTGATCACTTTGGAGCAGAGGCCGTGGAATTCTTCATGGGGGGTTGAGTGGCTGCTGTAGTTGTCTGCGCAGCTGCTGCTAATACCACCCCAGTGAGAAGCCGCCAGGTCTTGAAACATGGAAATGTTGAGAGAAGGAGCCACCACTCTACTACTCTCCTGCAGGCTCTGCCTTAATAAATTCTCTCTCGATGATGTCGAGAAAACTCCACTGACGACGTTTGAGCAGTAATTTCCAGCGCCGTTCCTGCATGAACAAATAAATCAAGAGCTTCAGAATCCAATTTCAAATATATATATATATAAGTACCCAATTAAAACACAGAATATTAATTTTCAAGCAAGAAACCAAGAATAAATTAAAAGTAAGTAGTAGCTAGTTCGTAGCAGCAAGGAATATTTAAGCCATAATTAGAGCGAGCTAGAAAGATCTTCCTTCTTTTCTATGAATACTCATAAGATCTGACGAGTACTGAGACATTCCCCACGTCTGTTCTAAAGATTAAATCACTGGCTAGAAACCGATTTTGAGGAGCTATATATATTTAAGAGAAAACCAAGGGCGCGCTCTAGCTCCTTAGAGTTGCTATGAATATATCCCATAAAATCTCTCTGAAAGAAACAACTCGAGAGTAGAGAAGCTAGAAAATAAATTCCAAATTCCAGGAATAAAACGATGGATGGAGGCTGCCGAATCCCTAGCTAGGGACTAAAGATTTAAATCGAGATGGATGAAAGTATAGACTGCGATATATGTATATACTTACTGTGAGAGGTTTTGGTTCCAAAGATGGGTGCTGTCATGAGCTGCTCCAATATGTAAAGAAGGAAGAGTAGCTATGGAGGACGAGCCACCAAACTGTTCTTGGTGTTGATGATGATGCGGATGACTTAGATTTGCAGACTCCATGGATTTTTAAAGGGCTTTAAAATCCCAAGATGGGATCGAGGTATTATAAACAAGCCTATGGAATCTCGCAGTGATCAAAAGGAAGCATTTCAGACAATACCCACATAACATACGCTACCCTTTTTTTAACACAATATATATGTCTCCTCCTATCTTTACCCTTTCGAGGGGAAGCCGATCGTTCGAGCCTAAAAGTATGGATGAAAAGATAGAAAAAGAAGAAGAAGAAGATGAAGAAGAAGAGGAGCCACAGCCACTACTACTACTACTACTACTACTGTGCCTTCAGCCATCTGCAGGCAGCGAGGCGCGGTCTCCCGTTTTTCTCAGCCTTTTTCTTTACAGGCTTACTTTCGTAAGCAAAAGCAGGCGATCGCACACGGCCTCTGTGCCTCCCTCTCTCTCTCTCTCTTTCCTTTTTCTCTTTTTCTTTTCAGGTGAAGCTTTTGCAACTCTGCAATTACATGGAGATGATTATACTTCCTCTACGCCATGATTATCTTCCCCCAGCCTTCGATCCCAAGGCTTTCAAACGATGACTTGAGAGAGGAAATTAATGATAACAGCCATGACACATACACTGTTCCTCTCCCAGTCCGCACATGGTCAAGCCTCCCAACACAATTATCACGTATATAATTCGGTACCTGATCGTTGCCTTCAGCAATGATGTAACCTGCGCCCTCCACTAGCCATATACATATACATGTCACCCCCCAAACCCAAAGCTTAAAATGAAATCGCCTCTATCTACTACATACAACTTAGAACCGGCCAAAACAACTAGCTAGCCTTCTCAATTTATATCAAGCAAGTACACACACGCACACACGTGGCCAACAAGGGTATTAATGTAATTTTCTCTTTTTAAAATTTAAAAAAAAAAAAAAAAGAAGGTGACTATTGGAATAAATAAACTTCATTAGGGTTTTGTTTTTCTAATTGTAATCCCACTAATTAAAAAGAAGGTCTCTTCCTTTAATCATGGTGCTTAATTCTTACCGGACCCACATGACCCTAGTGTGCATTGAGATCAGTTGTTGCGCCCAATCACAATCGAACGCGTGGATACATATGCGCATGAGAAACACGCTATGGTTTATACCACCTGTCGCATTGTGATTAGCTACAACAACATTTCCTCCTCGCATAATTAAGATGTGGTTAGAGAAGCTAGCTTTAAGTCGATCACATGAATAAAAACTTATCCATGCCAATGATTTTTATGCCAATATAAAGTTCTTGTAGCTAATTAGAGGCTGTTTGATAAGAACAAAGGGCTAAATTTTATTATCAATTAGAAATGAAAACTCCTTAATTTGCATGATCCTAACTCAATTTTGGGAAAACTTAAAACGAACATATATAACTACTATTATGTAATATGACTTCAGGAAGTGAAGCACATAATTAATGAAAAATATCAGAAACATTTTTTGATCTTGTTAAAGCAATGGTGTGTTGGAGACCTCAAAATGGGAGTTCCAACGAGAACGATTTAAGGAGCTTTTGCGAGTGACAAGTCTGAGTGGCCAGCAAGAAATCCCTAAATCAGGAACTTGTAATGTTCTTTTCATATTTAGTCCCCCGCTGGCCCTCAGGCGCCACTCATCGTTCTTATCTCCTCTCCTCGATTTTGAATCTACAGAAGGCAAAATAGAAAATAGGACCACTATATAATATTCAGATGGCATCTTCCATTAAAAAAAAACCCAGATCTAATTACTTATGTTCCTACTATCTGTCCCCCCCTCCCACAGTACTCTATCCCACAATTGTCAAATGTAGCAAAAGAAAATGAACATTCCTATCAGGCTTATATTTTGTTTGGACAAACTGGACTTTATCCTATTTAGTATTAAAAATACCAGTGCATCCGTATACTTACGGGGGTTTAGTGCAGAGTGACTTTAGTGTCAAGGACATCAATGCCTCTGAATTTCTCTTTTGTATTAGTGAATCCCAGTCGGTTAAGACACCTAACGCTCCTTAAAATTTTGAGACACTTTAAAGTCCCACAAAAACTTAAGTGTCAGTTACTTTATAATCCTCTTAGACATTGATTTCTCCTTGTACTAAAGGGGTCTGAAATTGGGTTATATAGAGTCGTGTTTAAATACCTGAACCTGAGCTCACAAAAAATCCCAGGCGGATAAAAAATAATACTTTGTGAAAAGACCCAAGCTAAGTTGGAAACCACCAGGGTAAAACCCAAGCAGGATAGGAAATAAAACAAAACCGAGGCTGGAATACTCCCAACATTATCTCCATCCAAACCTGGTGTTACAGTTGAGTCAGGTTAAATGCTTAACCCAATCCAGTGTGCACTCCTACTTGCTTATTCGATAGCGAACTTAATCCATTTTGCAAGAGAGTGAATAATCTAGAAACTGTTCATACATCAGTTCTTGATATTTGATGCTATTGCACAACCATATCGTTTAATTAAACTCCCATTTTTACTATTGAAGTTTAACAAATTCCATTTGTAGTGACCAACTTGTAATTGACAGAACTTCTGTGTGCACCATCAATTTCATTGTGCTAATTCCTTTACCAGCTTGTAGATTAGAATCTAATCAAATCCATATTGACAAAGTAATTAAAATGAAACTGATGGTAACGAATTCGGGGGCAATTTCTCGAGAAGGATAGCGAGAACTACTATGATACATTCAATATCGTAGCTCTCACACTCAATGTAACCTAATTTACCTCAACTTTAATTAGGTTGCTTTCATGGCAGCAAAATTGTAAGCTAGAATTACCAAGAAAAAACCATGGAGAGAGAGAGAGAGACAAACAAAATAAGGTAGAGAGAGATAGAGAAAGCAAATAAGGTGGAGAGAGATAGAGAAAGCAAATAAGGTAGATAGAGAGAAAGCAAATAAGGTAGATAGAGAAAAAGCAAATAAGGTACATAGAGAGAAAGCAAATAAGGTAGATAGAGAGCAAATAAGGTAGAGAGAGAGAGAGCAAAAATAAGGTAGATAGAGAGAAAATAATTATATATATATATATTATATATATATATTATATTATAGAGAGAATATTATATATTATTATAGAAATAAGATCATAGAGATCATATATAATAGATAGAGAGAGAGAGAGATAGAGAGAGAGAGAGAGAGAGAGAGAGAGAGAGAGAGAGAGAGAGAGAGAGAGAGAGAGAGAGAGAGAGAGAGAGAGAGAGAGAGAGAGAGAGAGAGAGAGAGAGAGAGAGAGAGAGAGAGAGAGAGAGAGAGAGAGAGAGAGAGAGAGAGAGAGAGAGAGAGAGAGAGAGGAGAGCAAACTACATAGAGATTCGATTTTTTCAGGAAGGAAGCTTTAGTGAATGTGATCATCCATTCAAAGCTGCAAAGATTAATTAAAGGTTAATCCGTCGCTTCGAAAAGAAAATGTATATCCCACAAAAGTTGATGTCTATAGGGAAAAAGATATTGAGAGAATGTGAAATTAGAGTATGGGCAAGCTTGCCTTTGCTTTCTTCCACTCCTTTCTTTACTCATCAAGCATGCCGACCCATCTACATCCAGTTTTTTAAAAAGCATACTTTCTTTATTCAGTCCCCCTCCATCGGGTCCTACTCCACCCTTTTCTTATTTCTATTACACAGTCACTCTCACCCCCAAAACCATTTCTTTTGGCTAGTGTTTATTTCTAAATCAGGGTGTTTTGCCACATTTTGGGCCTCTTAGTGCTGGCCCTTTGAGTGGATTGGCTATGGTTGTCTTTCACAATACCAAAACACTCCAACAGTTCTGTAGGTTTTTCTAATACATGATATTATGTCTTGAAGTGAATCATTATCAAATTTCAAAACTCATGTAGTATCACCATTTATGGGCTCTGATAGTTAGGAGGGAGAAAAAAAAAAAAGATAGAAAAGGGAAAGAGTGAAGAAAGTCAAAATAATGGAGTTATTTTTTTATGAGGTCCGCTGTCCTAGTACATGATGGGGTATGTCTTATGCTATAGGGAAGGGGATGTATACTAATAGCATCTCTTTTGCTTTAGCAAATGCATAATTCAGACCAAGTGATCATCTCCTTTCCCTTTGCAATGCAATAATTTACCCCAAGTGATCCCCTTTCCCTTTGCAAATGCATAATTTAACAAGTGATCTCCAATCATTAGAAAAACTTTGGGATTGTCAGCTAAATGTCTTATACGCAGCACAAGTATCTTAATTAAGCTGGTAACCTACACATTCACTCCCTACATCATAGCTAGATATGGCTAGGACCATTTTGCTCTGCATTTTCAATTGAAAACCAAAGCAACTTATTGCAACAAAGACAACACAAAACTGACAAACATGGAGCTAATAATAGGTAAAATCACAAAAATCAAAGGAAAACATTTGTAAGTTGGAATCTAATGCAGAAGAAAAGCAGGAGAAAAAATTAGATATTAGACACAAACAAAGGAGGGAGCAGATTGCAGAAAGTAAACAAAGTCTAGGCAAAGTGGTAGCCTACTCTCATAGTCTGCAATATGGTATCCTTGTTGGATCCATTATACCAAAGCCTTACATAACATAGCCGAAAAAATATATAAATAAAAATCAAAGGACTCCAAAAAGCAATGGCTATCATTGAGAGCTTTACCCTCCATCAACATCAGCATGAATACATCATCTTCCCTTTTCTAAAGTTATAGCCGGTCAACCAACGGTCAAATGCTCATCCAATTAGTGACATCGACCTGATTAACGTCTTTACTAATTCTTTTCTTCAATTCTTGTGGGATATGTGTCTCTCAGTAGTTGGTTTAGCAGTGTTAAAAGAAAATATGAGAACCGAACATAAAAGAACTAGAGACGAAATGTAACATTCAATTGTTTTCCACTTGCTTTTTGTTTGTACTTAGATTTGCACTCAAAAAGGAGAAATTACAGAAAATAGTTAAACTTTCACATAGTTTCACAGTAAAACTGTTCTCGAATAACAAGAAAGGTTAAAAAATCATCCTTACTCACAAAAATAATATTCTAAAAGAATCATCAGTAGTTTGCATCTGAAACACTAGAACTGTAATAACTGTTCCAGAAAAACAAATCAATTTCCATGATAAATAATCCATTAATGCATGGATTTCTGGACCAGAGAATAGATTTGCTAAACAGGGTATTTTTCCCTCTACATATACCACCCTCTCCCACTGGCCCCAAGATCTTGAAAGATGGTAAAGGAATTCCGAGCTTTCTGTATGATCAGTATTGGAGGAAAGGACCTTTAATTAGATACACAAAAAAGCATTCAAAAGGAATACAGGAGCAACTATGACTAATGACGATCTTACTTTGGTAAGCCTGCAAACAATTTGCCCCAAAAGATCTAAGTAGATCAGACACAAATTACAAAAGCAAAAAAGGTCATATGTCTGAGCTCCTTGAAAAGGAAGTCTAAAGTTTATGAGGGTAAAAGGTGTTGAGAAGAAGACAAAGCATTGAAAGGAGGAAATATATTGATATATTTGCTGTTCCAGTTTCCAAGCATGAAATCCCACACAAAGGACCCTGCCTTGCCTCGGAAGTGATGCCTATATCCATTAGACATTACCTGATGACAGCTGACATTTTAATGAAATATTACTACTCGTTGGACAAGTAGCACAAGTGTAGGACCCTTCAGAGCCAAACCTTTTGAATGGTCTCAAACTTTCAACGAAGATTGACCATGGTCCAAAGCTCAAATCCCCTCCCCAATTCACCAACTGAAATTGAAATAGATAGGTAACCTTCACAAGTCATTGGGACGGCAGCAGGCCTTTTTCCATGGTGGGTGCACTTCCAAGTTTTGATTTTCAGATACCAGAGCAGCCTGCACTGCAGTAAGCTTATTTCCATGTAACAACAAAAGCAACAAAAATTTGAGGGAATACAAGGACTCAGAAGCCAGAGCAGCCTCCGATATTGCTTTTGATCCGATTGCAATAAAATAACATGTAGCTTTTATTTTTCTTTCTTGTTTAATTTGAAAACGTATAATTTGAGTTAGGAAGATGGGTATTCAAACCCAGTTAATGGAAGAATGAGAAGGTTCTAACCTAAACCATCCCCTTCTTTATTTGAAAGTCGATCTCCTTTGTCTTGAAATCTGCAGTTTATTAATTTTAACTCCCGAGTACATGAATAGGGCAGAGATGATTACAGACTTATTTTATATGCATAAGCTTTAAAGCAGCATTAGTTTAAATGGTATCACTTTTATAATTAATGGTATCACTTTTATAATTAATTTTTCTTCACATAAAGCACGCATCCAATAAATTAAATACCACTGCTGAAAGTGAAAAAAATAAAAGTACACAGATGCCTAGACCTAAAAAGGAGGTTTACAGTTTACATTGTAAAGGTGTTATAGAAGAAGACAAGGGATCTGAAAGAGAATATATGCTTTGGACCATATTTTCTTAATTCAAAAGGCATGGGAGGGGTCCATTCCTGTCTTACCTTTTCTCCCACTAAATGCCCATATAACTCGGTTTTCTTCTCACTCCAAATAATGCAACAAAGAGACATAAGCATGATGCATCAATCACTCTAAACAAATGAGATAATCCCTGCTTATACATACCGAATGAATCACCACAACTTGTCTTGGATTAAAAGCCACGACGATTAACAATGTTTGGTGTTTTGAAGAACTCTGGAACGGGGCATGGAGGAAAGGGGAAACATGTGAGCTGTCGTGGAGCAGACGGCCTTCTGAGCTTTCTACAATCAATCACCTTTTTCAAAGGCTGTGAATGAAAAGAAGGGTTCGGCTGGCGGGTGCCATGGACCCGGAAATGTACAATATCGGTCCACAAGCCGGGAAAATGAAGAGAAGTCCGGTGTTTCGCCGGCGATTCGAAGACCGCATCTCTTCGTCTCCTGTTCTCAATAAACAATGTCACCTTTCACTGAGGAAGTTGTATGAAGTAGGGTCGGCCGTATCGTACGTATAGTCGCTTGCACAGTCTAATCGGTAATAAAGACATGCAGGGTTCATGAATCAAAAAGAAATGGAGGGAAGTAAAAGTGCAGAACTGAGAAAAATTTTCCAAGCAGGATCAAACTTACGACTGACAAGATTGGCGCTCCATTCGGCACCTAAAATTGAGTGGACGCCGGTGTTGATAATTTGATACCCAAAAACTGTTTCTAAAGCCTCTATTCAATTAATTAACACGTAAACATGAACCCGCTTTCTTGATCGGCTGAGTCAGAGACTCAGACTAGTTAAAACCATGGTTGTTCCATCCTGACAACTCGGATTTTCCTTTGTCTAGGTGACTGAATCCAATTGGTGAATGATCCTGAAATTTCAGTCACAAAACTGTTAGTGTTTTATTTGTGTAAAAGAAAACTTTTCGTGATATTATTATATTTTTTTAAATGATTCATTGATATTATTATATTTTATAATAATTATTTATGCACATGTTATTTATTTATCCATGAATTTTATCCAAGGTGACTGTGGTTTGACTTTGTTTTGGAGCCTCGTACTCTGTTTTGTGTCTTTAAAGAGAGGATTATACTAAGACCTGCATATGTTATGTTTTGTATTGTATGTGGCACATCAAATTAATCTTTTTACTTCCTAGTTAATTTTGTGAATGAGTTTTGAGTACCAATCACCTCCTAATTTTACTTCCTTTGATATTAAGAATTGGGCCAACTATTTTGTGAGAGGTATAATTTTTTTAGAGTGAGGAATTAATTGCACTCTGGATAATTATATTTTTATACCATTACGAAGTTTTATTTTATTCCACAATAAACTATCCTCGGGGTAATATTATAATTTTAAAAAACTTATAAATTGGGGTGAAAGGTCTAAGCCATCGGGCCATCTTTTGTGGTCACACTCTACAAAGGAGGAACGTGGGTTAAACAGCCAAGTCTAAATGTGGCTAGTCTAAACCAAGGCAGGTCTTATTTTAGACATTGAATATGTCAAATTAAGACACATACCCACCATCATTAGTGGATCACGATAGGCCATGTTTGGGGTTCAAAGCAACTACAAAAACAAAGGATAGCTAGCTGATTACTTGAACATGCAAAGACAGAGACTCGCATACTGACAAATATGAAAAAAAATAAAAGTGCCAAAGTCAAATGACTGACCTGTGCCAATAAAAAATAGAAGATTGGCCATGCACTTTCCAATGGATGTGGAATGTTTGGCAGGGAGCCAGTTTTGGATAGCAATTTTATGCAGGGTTGAATATCGAACACTTAATTCAGATGCAGGAAAGCCTTTCTTAGGCCAATGACTACGAGCACCGTCAGTTAGTTCATGGATAACAGTAGACAGGGAAGGCGACGTAGTAGGAGGATAGGACGGGGTACCAAAATACGAATTGATAACAAGAGGTGAAAAATTGACCCACTGACCTCGAATCCAGACTTGATGGAAGTGAGGGGACTGCTCGTTGATGATAGATTTTCTCAAATTTGAAAAAAATTCCTACACGATCGTGGGACTATAGCGCGACACCTTCAACACTGTCGAGAGTAATTGCTCAGCACGCAAAAGGGGGATGACTTGGGCGCGTTTGAAAGATTCCCAATGAATGGTGCATTGGGGCCAAATAGGTCGTTCACGGAAGAAGGACCAGAGCGGTTTGGACGCGGAATTGAGGAAGACAGATTCGGTGGAAGGGGCTGGAATTGTGGAGGACGAACGGCGTGAAGTGCGACTGGCGGAGGGAGGTGGCATGTGGTGGGCGCGATGTTTGGAGCGTCGTTCGCGGACTGGGTTTGAGGGTGGAACAGGCTCTACTGGTAGCAAGACCTGCCACCGAGTGGCAGAATGAAGGCGTCTTCGGACAAAGGGCGTCGGAGATGATGTGACCTGCGTTTGCGGGTTTTAGAATTGGGAGGGCGACGTGGGGAAGAAGGCGGGGGAATGGAACAAATCGAGTTTGGAGAGGAAGGCTTCAGATGGGACGGTGGTGAAATCGGGAGGGAATGCTCACGATCCGGTAGAAAAGTGATGGGAGAGGGAGGACCAACTGAATAAGGTGGAGAATGACCAATGTGAGCAAGCCAATGGGTCGAGGAGACAAAATAGACAAAGGAGGCGGGATGTGTGTTGATGGTGTTGGTGTTGTAATAGAATGGGGAGGGGAAGAAGAAAGCGACGGCATGAGGGAGGGCGAAAGGAAAAAGCTAGGGTTGAAAAAAAAGTGAGAAGAGAAAGAAGAGGTAAAAAAAAGAAGGGTAAATACACGAATGGGAATAAGGCAGAAGAAACTAGAGAGCGAGTAATTTATGAGAAATGGTGAGAGTGTAGATATGACATGGGTCGAGATAAGATGAAATAAAATACCTGCAATTATATAAAAAAGTGAGAAGAAACCAACATTCTTTTTTTTTTTTTTTTTTTTTTAAATGTTATTCACTGGAAAGGGTGCAGATCCCCAGTGAGTCACGCAGAAACTGAAACCTTTTCACATCGAAGGACTTGGTAAAAATATCAGCTAGTTAAAAAGTGGTCCCAATGTGTTCGAGAAGAATAGACTTGTGCCCCACCAGATCTCGAATAAAGTGATAACGAATATCAATGTGTTTGGTCCAGGAATGTTGAATAGGGCTTTTTGTAATATTGATGTCAGTGGTGTTGTCACAGTAAATTGTAGCAACAACGGAATTAATCCCGTAATCTTTGAGCATCTGTTGCATCCAAAGCACTTGAGAACAACAACTGCCAGTGACTATATATTCAACCTCCGTGGTTGATAGGGATATTGAAGATTGTTTCTTACTGTACCAAGAGATAAGATTATTACCAAGGAAGAAACACGCTCTAGATGTACATTTTCGGTCATCCAAGTTACCGACCCAATCAGCATCACTATAGCCACCAATGCTGATGCTAGTATCTTTAGTGAACCACAATCCCAACTTGACTGTGCCATGCACATATTGAAGAATACGACGGACTGCTTTGAGATGAGACTCTTTGGGATGAGAATGATATCGTGCATAGACACCCACACTAAAACATATATCTGTTCTACTGGCTATCAAATAGAGTAAGCTTCCAATAATAGTGCGATAGGCGTGTGCATATATTGTAACACCACTGTCATCACGACATATCTTGTCAGTAGAACCCAGAGGTGTAACCATCTGTTTCGTACCTTCGAGGCCAAATTTTTGAACGAGCTTTCTGGCATATTTTTCTTGACCGAGAAAGATGCCATCAGGAAGTTGAGAAATTTTAAAGCCAAGAAAATATGTCAACTCACCGACCATACTCATTTCGAATTCTCGTTGCATGATGTTGAAGAAGTCAGTACGATGAGAATCAGATGTGGATCCAAAGATAATGTCATCCACATAAATCTGAGCTATTGTAGTATGATTTTGGTGCTGCTTGATAAACAAGGTTTTATCCACTGTCCCTCTGCTATAGCCATGATCACATAGATAGAGAGTGAGTCGTTCATACCATGCTCTGGGAGCCTACTTAAGGTCATATAGAGCTTTAGTCAACAAATAGACATGGTCAGGATACATTGGATCTATGAAGCCCATTGGTTGTTCAACATAGACTTCTTCCTTTAAGTAGCCATTAAGAAAAGCACTCTTAACGTCCATTATAGATGGATGTTGAGATACGCTGATACTGCAATAAGAAGCCGAATGGATTCCAGTCTTACGACTGGAGCAAACGTTTTATCAAAGTCAACTCCTTCAATTTGAGTATATCCTTGAACAACAAGTCTGGCCTTGTTGCGTATTATATTTCCATGTTCAACAGATTTATTTTTGAACACCCATTTTGTACCACTAACATTGCAGTGAGCAGGTCGGGGTACTAGTGTCCATACCTTGTTGGTGGAAAACTGTTGTAACTCTTCTTTCATTGCATTTATCCAAAATTCATCTTTCAATGCATCTGCAACTTTGTTTGGTTCGACCTGAGACAAGTACCATGCAAAACGAACTATCTTTTGATAGTCCAGTTTAGGTATATCTCAACTTTGAATACCAGCATTGATATCACCAATGATATCTTTTATGGAATGATCTTTGCGCACTTGGGCAGAGCCATCTCTTGTTGGGTGTTGAATAGGATTTGATGTTGGAACAGTAAATGGAGCATATTGGAGAAATTATTATGAGGTAAGCAATAGATAAATGGAACCAAACAGGGTTATTCAATATATCGTCTTGTTAATATATGGTAGATCGATATATAGTAGTAGGCATCAAATTTTTATTTAAATTAAAATATTTATTCTAAGTTTTACATTATAAATCAATTGTCAAGATCGATAATGTAAAATTTGGGCCTAAGTCAAATTTTGACCCACCAAAGAAGAATCATGTGAGTGGACTTTCAATAGGTTAAATTGGACCGTCGATTGGCAAATCAAGATCAATAAATCCTCAAACTCAATTAAACATTTAAACATATCAGATGAGCCCAAATCAAGCTGGAGAAGTTGCCACATGAGTGCTACCCAAGTGCCGGACAATGACTAAGAACCATTGGACCACCTACAGGGATAAACTTAGCCTACATGTGTCGCCACCCAAGCAATACGTGGACCAATTAGGCTCCCCCCTTTAAAGGGGGGAAATTTGAAATTGAATTTGAAATTAAATTTGGAGGAGATGAGAAAATCAAACTAAGTTAAGGGGGGTTTAGTCAATTAAGAAAGTAGAGTCTACAAATATAAAGTTAAGAAATCAGCACTTTGTCTCCTTATTCGCCACACATTCTCAACAACTCTCTATTCTCCATAAAATTAGGAGAGAATCCTCCTACTAATCTTGAATTAATATCTTGACCTTTTACTCTTTTTAAATAAATCACATATTGGCCTATTTCATCTCAAACTTATAAACTTATTTATCTATTATTTAAATAAAAATAAAATAGTTTTAAATTTTTATATATTACCTCTTTTTTATGTTTTGAATTCCTTTTCAATAAAACTACAATTAATATATATATATATATATATATATATATATATATATATATATAAATGTTTTAAAAACTGAACCGCCATCAAATCGGCAGTCTGTTCGATTTTGGTCGAACCTGGTTAGACCGGGTAAGACCAATGGTTCAACCATTGAATATTATCCTCTATACTTTATAAATATGTTATTTTTCTATAAGTAAAAAGACAAAATTAATGTTGATTATAGTGAACCGGACCAAGTCAATAAGAACCGAATTGGCCTCCGGTTATGGTTCAACGGGTTGGACCGATCGGTCCGATTCGGTTTTTAAAACAGTGCATATATATATATATATATATATATATATATATATATATATATATATATATAGTTATATAATCTTTGAATGATTAAAAAATATAAAAATCATAGATCCTTTTCTTCGGACCTAATTTTCTATTACCATTTAAAAATATAAAATACTTAAAATAATAAAATGTAGTTATAATAAACTTAATTTACATTTTTATTTAAAATATGCTTATCATTTTTCATAAATAGTAACTTTAAATATTTACTTTTTATGAGATATTTTCTTAAGCTTAAAAAAAAAAAAAAAAAAATTAATTTTTAAATTGTTACTAGTTAAAATTTTAAATATTTTAAATTATTTAATATTTTTATTTATATATTTTCCAATATTTGGATTAAAGTGATATATACTAAATTAAACCGTTCAAATAAAAAAAAAAAAATATGTTTACATGTAATAAATGGATAAATATTTAATAAACTTGGTTAATGAATAAAATTAATCAAATAGTAAGATCATTGTATAAAAATTTTAAAAATGAAATTATGTTTACTAAATAAATATTTATCTTCTAATTCATTGTATAAAAATTATTCATACAAGAAAAAGATAAATTCTTTGTGTTTATATAAAAAATAGTGGTTTTTCAATTTTTCTCTCTTAGGAACACTTCAACAATAGCTTCTAACTCATTGACTATTGCTATGAGAAATAAAATTATTATTTATCAATAAGTGGAATTTAGTAATTACTTAGTCCAAACATCAATGTCTCTGAAATTCTCAATGTTTTAACTAACGGTAGACTTGAAATTCTCGGTGTCAACCAATAAGAGAAAGCTGACTCAGATGCTACCGTAGATGCAGGAACAGCTAATATATCCTTGGAAACTTTGGATAAAGTGGGGTACCTTACTCCAATATTATTCCAAAATTCCAAAACATCTAGATTGACATGCCTTGGAGTCAGAAAATATTCCAAATAATAATCTAGCTCAATCTTCAATGATGTATCTCCTTGGTTAGTTATGACAAAAGAATCAAATGCTAACAAATTATTTTCACCTTTTGAGGCTAATCCTAATCCAATTTGAGCTGAAGATTCAAATTGCACATTATTTTATCCAGGTGTCTTTTGTTGGTAATCCTTTAGAAGCCCATAATTGCTTCTCTAACTTTACCAATCTCCATAACATAGTTATCGTACATCAAAGGATAATAACACGCAACAATCTTCATCTTATACCTTGGATAAATAATAGTGATAACTAAAAAAGTAAAATAAACTTTTCAATAATTATCAAACTTCACAAGTATAGCCAGCGCCACATTACGAATCGTCTCATTGTTAGACTTTTCCCACTTATCCAATGCTAATTGAATATCACACATTTTTGGGAAAAAATATTTGCAGTTGGATACTTCGTACCTTAAAACAATTATGTGGCTTCCTTAAAGAGTTTTAGCTTTCTACAAATCTGTTTTGCCATGGTCCACTCTTCTTTAGTAGGCAAATCTACATTTACCCTCTCACGTTGTTTCAAACATACAAAGACATCTTTATATTCCAGAGCAATTTCCAACATGTCATGTGTAGAATTCCATCGGATTTTACAATCAAAATAAGATTCTTGGAACAAGAAACTTGAATTTGACGAACTACTTCTTCAAACTTATCAACTCTGGAAGAAGAAGCGGTCCAATAAAACACACAAACCCTCAACTTCTCAATTGCTGACTTGATATACCCCAAACCTTCTTGAACAATAATATTTAACACATGTGAACAACAACATACATAAAATATATCTCCATCCAACAACAAACGACAATGGTAAGAAACACAAAGTTCATTTTTCACTAGATTTATGCAAGCATCATTTGTAGAACAATTATCCACAGTAATGGCTGATAATCTTTGTTTTAGGTTCCAATCCAAAATACAATCCATCAAAGCATCACACAGAACTTCTTAGTATGAGGGGTAGGAATATATTGAAACCTAATTCATAAATGACAAATACATTAAGATTCTATAGAAAAAATGAAATAGAAATAACCCAAGAAACATATTATACCTTAAAATACGTTTATGAAGTAACCATGACTCATTAATGTAATGAGTTGTGATTGTCATAGCCTCTATTTTGTATTAAGGTCCACATATCAGTCATAGGAATTTTATCCAAAGTTTTCAGCAACTTGAACTTCTCTTTCTGGAATAACTTGATTATATCTTTCTTTGCAGTGTTCCTAGAAATAGATTTGCACAATGGTTGTATTTCACTAATAAAGCTCCTAAAGTAGTGGCTCTTAACAAAGGCCAATGGAAGTTCTTCTAAAATTATTAACTTCACCAAACTCTCTTGCAGCAATTACATCAAAACTGAAATTTGAAACACTAATTTTTCCATCAGCTTTCTCCTTAAAATTCAGCATTTTTTCCTTGACATCTTTGCTTTTCTTCCTAGAGCACCTCTTTAAATATTGAAACAATGATGATGTGTCATTTCTGCTAGGAGCCTTCAACTCAACTTTACAATGATTGCATCATGCCATTTCCTCTCCATCTTTTATGAACTCTTCAAAATCTTTCTACACAACAGATGTCAAGGACCTTTTGCCACCTAAAGTTACTTGACTAGGGGTTTCATTCCCACTAGGCTGAGATTGAGTGTCACCCTCTGTCCTCTCTGGTTGAGTTTCATATTGCACCATTTGTGATTGACTCTCAGCCCCTCCCCTTCGTGGTTGGACTAGATCATTTGCATCTAACAATGGATCATTATCTGATTGGTTGACTTGAGTTTCAGCCATAGAGCTACATAAGCAACACAAGATGTTTGTCAACAATGATTATAATTTATAAAGAAGTACTATTTGACCAATAATTACATCCAGATTATAAAGAAGTACTTCCTAAACCAACAAAAAGCAAAAAGTTACATACCTAACTCTTTGATAACTCCTTGTAATATAGTTCCCTTTTTCCCTGAATCACCACTTCAAAAAATTCTAGGTACCAGAAAAAATCAAGTGTGCGGTTACCGAAGTTCTCAAGAAAAAATCTGTAACTAATAAACAATCAATAGAAACTATTATGGTCCTTGACTCCTAAGTGTTCCAGTAACTTAATCGTGCAAGAGGATCTTCAATTTGGTGCCGATTTGAAGTCAATTTGGTGTCAATTTGGTGTTGATTTGGTGAAGCATTTTCTTCCTTGCTAGGGGAGCCTTCAATGACGACGAGATTTAAGATTAGAAAAGGAGAAATCAAGAATGAAGAGAGTCTGAGAGAGCGGCGGCCGGTTGAAACGAAGAGATTGGGGAGAGAATGGATTGATTTGGGGGAGAAACGAAAAAATAGGGTTATATTTTTCTATGACATGTTTGCCCCCTATTTTTTTTTTTTTTTTTTACATACAAATTTAGCGGGTCGGGTCGAGTTTTTGGGGCAAATCCCATCCCCGCCCTGAACCTGTGACGGGTTCCACTTCGAAAAACCACCCACCCCGTAGGGAAAATATTCAAACGCGAACCCACTTTAAATAGGTCGGGTCGAGGCGGGTTCCCCATTTACGTGAACCCGTTGTCACCCCTAGTCTTTGTAAAACTAGGGTCTCTTGATAACTATTTCAACGGCCATTACATTTTCCTTCTCCAAACTGTCTAATGCCTCTTCGTCAATTCTTCTTGTCAAACCCTTTGGTTCGGCGGATGACATCAAGAGCAAGAGATGCAATTTCAGCACTGTTTCAGCCTACAGTTCAAAAGCCCAAAGCTTAGTGCAACTCTTCCCAGCCCTCTCTTCTCGGCCCTCTCTTCCAAACACTCTCTTCTCGGCCCTCTCTTCCTGGTCCTTTCTTCCCAGACCTCTCTTCCCAACACTCTCTTCCCAACACTCTCTTCCCAACACTCTCTTCCCAACACTCTTCATTGCTATCTCTTCCCTGCCCTTGTATCCCGACTCTCTCTTCCCTGCTAGCTCTTCTGGGCCCTCTCTTGCTCTCTCTTCCCTGCCCTCTTCTCTCGACTCTCTCTTCACTGCCCTCTTCTCTCGACTCTCTCTTCACTGCCCTCTTCTCTCGACTCTCTCTTCACTGCCCTCTTCTCTCGACTCTCTCTTCACTGCCCTCTTCTCTCGACTCTCTCTTCACTGCCCTCTTCTCTCGACTCTCTCTTTACTACCCTCTTCTCTCGACTCTCTCTTCCCTACCAACTGTTCTCGATCCACTCTCGATCCACCTACTAGGTAAGTTCAACGTCTTTAGTGTTTTGGTTTCTTTTATTTGATTTCTAACATTTATTTGTGCTATTTCTTGTCAGGTTTCTTGTCAGGTATGCATACCCTTTTATTTTTCTTCATGGGTATTGGATAGTGGGGCATCTTCTCATTTGACCAGAAGTCTGTTTGAATTGTCTGCCATTAGTATTCTTTCACATCCCATTACAGTTCATTTGCCTAATGGTTCTACATTATCTATGAGCAAAAAGGGCACTGTCTACCTCAATTCCGAAATTGCTTTATGAGATGTCTTATTTGTTCCTGGTTTTTCTTGTAATCTCCTATCCATTGGAAAATTAATCACTGATCTATCTTGTCTAATTAATTTTTCCATGGATGGTTGTGTCATTCAGGACCAAGCCTCGATGAGACAGATGTTGTGTTAAGTAATTAAATTAAGTCAAAGGGAGTTTTTTCAAAAGTCAATTTTTGCTGGAGGATTTTGAAACAAGAAGATGCTTCTTTCCATGCAAACTGATTTACTGGTTTTTATAGGTTTTCTCAAATAGCCATGACTTTTCAAAGAGTCATGAGACTCCAAAGAGTCTCTTTAATCACCTATAAATAGGTGATTAATTTCATAACTTCAGATAATTCAAAACACTTCTTCCCATCTATAAAATTTTGTTTTTCTCTACTTTCCCAATTCCTAGCTCTCTTAATTACGATACTTTGAAAGAGGAAGGGTGTTTAAATATATTTGATATACATTAAACACATTACTCCGTTGTATCCTGGGAGGAAACTTGCTTGTAACCCATTAGCAAACTTCTATCGGAAGTGGGGGCAATTATTCCTTAAGGAAAGATGTTTTCGCGCCTCGGAGTTTGATTTATTCTAACTCTGTCTTTGTTTCTAAAGTAGTACAATGTTAAAGGTATACAATGTATGGTGTTAAAGCTGGTTGGAGTACAGTGTTCGAGTGTTGAAGCATACTACATTACAGCAAGTTGTTTATTTCTGAAATTCCTATTCAAATCCGTGAAGAAGTCTTCCAACAGAGGAAATTATCATCAAATTTCTCAACAATTCTTAAGGAATAATTCTTCTCCAACATGGCTTCTTCAGAATCAAATGTGGCATCACTCAAGATCATGAAATAAGACCATGTGAAGTTGGACCGATTCGATGGAACAAACTATAAATGATTGGCAGACAAAATGATGTTCCTCCTCACAGCTTTGAAGATTTCTTACATCTTGAATCCAAAACTTGAAGAACTTCCAAAACCTACAGAAGAAGATGACATTAAAAAAAATGTAGAGCCAAGGAGAAGTCAAAGTGCAATAAAAGAAAAATCTCTAGGCCCTGATTTTATCTCTACTCAATCTATAATTTTTCTTATAGAAGGAGATAAATACAAAGTACTGAATAAGACACTTATAGAATTGAATGAAGATGATGTTCCTAAGACCTATAGTGAGGCTATGACACCTAGAGATTCAGCCTTTTGGAAAGAAGCAATTAATGATGAAATGGATTCTATCATGTCAAATAAAACATGGGTTTTAACAGATTTGCCACAAGGTTCTATTCCTATAGGTTGTAAATGGGTATTTAGGAAGAAATACAATTCAGATGATACTTTACAAACCTTTAAAGCTAGGCTGGTAGCAAAAAGATTTAAACAAAAGGAAGGTATAGATTACTTTGATACATATGCACTTGTGGCTAGAATCTCCTCTATTAGAATTCTTTTTGCTTTAGCTTCCATATATTATTTGTATATTCATCAAATGGATTTTTAGACTGCATTTTTAAATGATGATCTTGATGAAGAAATATATATGGAGCAACCAGAAGGATTTATTTTTCTAGGTAATGAAAGTAAAGTTTGTAAATTAGTGAAATCACTTTATGGTTTAAAGCAAGCACCCAATGCAGTAGCTTGATTAGAAATATCTCTAATCTTTACCTCATACTAGAGTATTGTTTCATCTTCATGCATTCACAAAAGTTCAAATTGTGTTGTGAGCATTTGTATTTTTCATAGACGAACACTTTCAGTCCCCTCAAAATGTAATTCGAGTTTCTTCCAAGCTTCTTGTGCAGACTGGCATGCAGAAATTCTTCGAAATTTATCTGCATCTACTCCACCAAAAATAGCATTTAATGCCTTTACACTGCAACTGGACAACATATCATCTTCGTCTGTCCACTCAGAGTCGTCCTTCAATACTTCTTTCTTGGCTGCACCTTCTTCCACTACCTTTGTGGGGAAAGTCCATCTTTTCTCAATGGATTTCTAAGCCCTCTCATCTACGGCTCGAATATAGGCATGCATTCGTGCCTTCCAATATGAATAATTTGTTCCATCCAGCAATGGGGGTATAGTGTTAGACGGTCCTTCCTTCATTAAATCAGCCATGATCACCGAAACTAGTTACAAGATCTTTATTCCAAATAAACTCGGAAACTTGCTCTAATACCACTTGAAAATAGCAGACCTAGATCGGTGTACGTGGGAGTGTAACTACACCCGAACACTGGTGTACTTAAACTTGAAGTTGCACTATTGTCAATCCTTCTAACATTCTCCTCTTCTTCATCAATTTGAATAGGAGAATCATCTGAACTCATCCCTTTCTTTTTCCAGATAGTATTGTCACGAAGACGTGATTTGATATCTCCTAACACTATTTTTTATGGAGAGCAATCACTTACAAATTGTGACCTTCTTCGAAAAATTCTTAATCGGACGTCTTCATCCTCACAACTACTGAACCTCTTTTCAGAACTTTCTACATTTACTTCCTTAACTACTGATTTTTCAACAGGTCTCAGTACACACAGGTGTACTGCACCCTGTCATGTACCAATTATTTCATTCAACATATGTTTCAAGGTAGGATTTTCAATCACAACTTCATCCGAAATCAGATTCTTTACAGAATCAAGAGCAGAACTTAGGGTTTCAATCGAACCACATTGTTCGACCATCTGATTCCCTTGTGACCTTCCTTCACACAACTCTACTGGAGTTGATTCACTTTTCTGTTCGACCCTCGTATTCTGACTTGAGATATCCATAACATTTCCAGCATCTAAGACTAATTTCGCAAGATCATCCCCTACATTACAAGATACAAGATTCGACATACCTGATAAAATTCTGTTGAGATGCACACACCACTCAGACCTCCAGAATGCGCAAAACTTTGATTGAAGCCCCGGACTCAAACATCAACTTTCTGCCTTCTGCTCGCTCAAAATCCCGTTACTCACTCTGAAGTTTCTGATTGCGAGTGTCGCTTCCCCGTAAGAGAGTCACTTCTCCGCTTCCTTCAAAACTTTCGTGCTTGCCTCCTGCGCCCTATAACAAAATAAAGAGAGAAACTTTCTTTTCTTAAGTTAAAACCACGACAACAAAAGACACTTTTGCACCCTTTTTTTATATATTCTTGTTACTCTACCCGATACATCCCCTCGTCCAGTATCAGATACAGCATAACCCAAGAGCTCCTCTAAGGAACTCAAACCGTTTTACATCCACACTCTTTGTAAAATTATCAGCAAGCTGCTTATCTGTGGAAATATGGTTTAGCATAACTTTACATCCTTCACAAGATCTCGAATAAAATGATGTTTGATGTCAATGTGCTTAGTTCTTGAATGTTGTACAGGATTCTTCGAGATGTTAATTGCACTTGTGTTGTCACAATATACCATAAGTGCACCACTAGAAATACCATAATCAGCTAACGTCTGACTCATCCATATAAGCTGAGCACAACAACTTCCAGCAGCAATGTACTTTGCTTCGGCAGTGGAAAGAGAGATATAATTTTGCTTCTTGCTATACCTAGACACCAAGTTGTTATCTAAATAAAAACATCCGCCCGATGTACTCTTCCGATCATCTACATTGCCTGTCCAATCAGCATCACGGTAACCAGCAAGTACTGTGTTTGAGTCTCTAGAAAACCAAAGTCCCCAATTTACTATTCCTTTTACGTACTTGAGGATCCTTCTGGCTAACTTCACATGGGACTCTCTAGGTGCTGACTGGTACCTGGCACATACTCCAACACTGTAACTAATGTTTGGTCTGCTGGTTGTAAGATACAGTAGACTACCAATCATACTTCTGTACATTGTAGCATATACAGGGATCCCCTCTTTATCCTTTGTGACATAGGCAATAGTGCTCATAGGAGTTCTCATTGCCTTTGACCCTTCAAGATCGAACTTCTTTACTAAGTTCTTAGCATATTTTTCTCGAGAAATGAAAATACCGTCTTCCTTCTGTTTGACTTGGAACCCCAGAAAATACGCCAACTCTCCCATCATACTCATCTCAAACTCACCTTGCATATCTCTTACAAATCCTTTCAACTCGTGTTCTAATGTGGAGCCAAATATGATGTCATCCACATAAATTTGAGTTATTGTCAACTCTTGCTCTTTCTTCTTAATGAACAAGGTTTTGTCTACTCCTCCTCGTATAAAACCTGTAGAGCATAAGAATTTAGATA
Organism: Aristolochia fimbriata; assembly: GCA_019845555.1. Lineage (NCBI taxonomy): Eukaryota > Viridiplantae > Streptophyta > Magnoliopsida > Piperales > Aristolochiaceae > Aristolochia > Aristolochia fimbriata. Next base: position 8,752,890 of record CM034080.1, on the reverse strand, counting down.
GCCGTTCATACCAAGCTCTCGAAGCTTGTTTCAATCCATACAACGCCTTAGAGAGACGATATACATGATCTAGATATTTGGATCAGAAAAACCTTTTGGCTGTTCTACATACACTTCTTCTGAGAGGTATCCATTCAAGAATGCACTTTGAACATCCATTTGATGTAACTTCAGATGCAGCACACTTGCTACTGAAAGCAGCAGTCGAATCAACTCTAATCTGGCCACAGGTGCAAAAGTCTCATCAAAATCCACTCCTTCAACTTGAGTGTATCCCTGAGCAACTAATTGAGCTTTATTTCTACTAATATTACCAGACTCATCCGTCTTGTTCTTTAATATCCATTTTGTCCCAATGATATTCGCATTCTCTGGTCGTGGAACTAACGTCCATACCTCATTGTGCTCGAACTGCTCAAGTTCCTCTTGCATCGCCTTAATCCAATAATCATCCTTCAAAGCCTCTTCAACTTTTTTTGGTTCCAATGAGGAGGTATAACATACGAATTGCACCATCTCAGAAAAATTTGGCCTCTTTCCCCTGGTTTTAATACCGTCATGTATATTGCCAATAATCAGCTCAGTAGGGTGATTCTTCTGAACTCTAACAAAAGTGTCTTTTCTACGGTGGACTCAAGTGTTGTATCCTTCTCTGTTTGGTCCGCTGATGTAACTGGCACTGTATCACATACTGGAAAGTCCATTGTATCACATACTGGAACGTCCACTGTAGTTGTAATAGTGTCTGGCTGTCTGACAGTTTCACTCGAAGATCCACAAGAACCTACAGGTACAGGTTCTATCTTGTCCAGATTCACATCATCATCATTTAACAACCAACCTTCTTGATCATCAATTTTCACATTGACATATTCAATAACCGAGTTTGATTGCTTGAAGTAGACACTATAGGCATGACTATTTTTGGAATAGCCTACAAATATCCCTTCCTTACTTCGAGAGTCAAACTTTGAGAGATATTCACGGTCTCTGAGAACATAGCATGGGGCACCAAATTCCCTAAAGTAATGAACCCGTGGACTACGTCCCTTCCACAACTCATATGAAGTTGTCTGAGTCTTGGCCCTCAAATACACTCTATTGACAATGTGACGGGCAGTATTTACAGCCTCTGCCCATAACTTGTGTGGCAAATTCTTAGCATAAATCATTGTACGAGCCATTTCTTGAAGTGTTTTATTCTTACGTTCCACAACTCCATTCTGTTGAGGAGTTTTAGACGATGAGAATTCATGAGCAATGCCTTGGGCATTGCAGAACTGTGCAAAGTCCATCTTCTCAAATTCTCTTCCATGATCACTTCGAATCCGAACAATTTTACCAATAAGAGTCTGTTTTTCAGTCATCAATCGCTTGCAGAAAGTTAAAAAATGTTATAAGTTTCTGATTTCTCTTTCAGAAACTCAACCCATGTAAACCGTGTGAAGTCATCAACACACACAAAGACATACCTCTTTCCAGCAATGCTTGGGGTGTGAACCGGCCCCATGAGATCCATATGCAGTAGCTCCAGAGGCAAAGATGTAGTGACATATTGAACACTAGGATGAGACGCTCAAAGTTGCTTGCCTTCTGGACATCCCTTGCACACAAGAGAAGTTTTACCACGAAATTTGGGTAATCCACGAACAGCATTGAGCCTGATCAGATTCTGCAACCCACTATCATGAATATGTCCCAACCTTTTATGCCACAAGCTTATGTCATTTGTGTTACTGTAATTACACAATCTCACAATCTGCAACTGATAACAATTATCAGCTGTTCTAGCACCTTTTAAAATCGAATGGTTTGTAGAGTCAGACACACAACACCCTTCTTTTGTAAACTGAACAACTAAATTATGATCACACAACTGACTTATACTGATCAGATTTGCCATTAAACCTTTCACCAAAAGAACACCCATCAAACTAGGCATCCCTTCCAAAGCAAGAGTTCCACTTCCAAGAACAGTTCCTTTAGCACCATCACCGAAGGTAACTTGACCTCCATCAGCTTCGGTCACATCTATTAAACAAGCAGCACTCCCAGTCATGTGCCGAGAGCAACCACTATCAAAATACCATATATCATCCGTAGCAGCTATAATTGCTGAGTGAGCAACATACAACCCAACTTCCTTCTTCCTCCAGACAAGTTTAGTACCTACTCTTTGTACATGCTGAGACTCACTATATCTCAGATCCCAAAGAAGTCTATAACAATACCTTCTAATATGACCACCTTTTTCACAGTAGTAACAAACTGATGTAAAGCCCTTTTTATTATCACATGAAACACCCATATTTCTATGTACTGGATACCTACGCCCACGAACATCCCAAAGTTGTATCTTATGAGTCAATCTATGATTCTGTTGCTTTTCACCTGTATAAAATTGAGACACCAAGTCTTGAGATTTCCTCAGTTCTTCTTCAAGACTCAGAACTTGAAGATGTTTTCAGCAATAACTTTCACATACTGATCATTTTTCTTCTCTAGTGAAGTGATTTTTATTTTCAATTCATGAGTTATTGCAAACAGCCCTTCCCATTGCTTAAGAATATCTTCGATAGGATCCTCGTCCGATTCATTCTCATAATCATGCTCACTCACAGACGCCTTGACAAGCTTATTTTCTGTCACGTAAATCTTTCTGTACTTAGCAGTAAAAGCCACAAAGTTACAGTCTTCATTATCAGATTCACTGTTATCCTCATCACTCCAAGAAGCGAATAATGACTTTTTCTTCCTCAAATATGTAGGACATTCTAATTGAATGTGTTCTCTTCCCCCACATTCAAAACATATCACCACTTTCTTTTTACTTTGAACCTCATTACTAGTACCTGGCTTACGCTCACTAGGCTTGAAACTTTTTTGTTTTTTCTTCATAAATCTGTTCAAACCTTGTGCCAGCAGACCTACTCTTTCATCCAACTCAGCCAAGGTTACAGTAGAACACGAGCTATCAATTTCCTCCTGTCCTTTCTCTTCTGAAACCATCGATTAAAATGCAACATCAATTTTTTCTTTCCTATGTATGAATCACTTGCTTCTTCATTCATTTCAAACATCTTAAGAGACCCAATCAATTCATCCATACTCATGATACCCACATTTTTATGTTCTTCAATGGTAATCCTTTTCACCTTGAACCTTGAAGAAAGTGATATTAAAACTTTACGTACAAGTCTATTCTCAGGAATTTTATCTCCCAATGCAGTAGCTTGATTAGCAATATCTCTAATCTTTACCTCATACTGGAGTATTGTTTCATCCTCATGCATGCGCAAAAGTTCAAATTGTGTTGTGAGCACTTGCAATTTTGATAGACGAACACTTTCAGTCCCCTCAAAATGTAATTTGAGTATCTTCCAAGCTTCTTGAGCAGACTGACATGCAGAAATTCTTCGAAATTTATTTGCATCTACTCCTGCAAAAATAGCATTTAATGCCTTTGCATTGCAGTTGGACAACTTATCATCTTCGTCTGTCCACTCAGAGTCGTCCTTCAATACTTCTTTCTTGGCTGCACCTTCTCCCACTACCTTTGTGGGCAAAGTCCATCCTTTCTAAATGGATTTCCAAGCCCTCTCATCTACGGCTCGAATATAGGCCTGCATTCGTGCCTTCCAATATGAGTAATTTGTTCCATCCAGCAATGGGGGTATAGTGTTAGACGGTCAATCCTTCATTAAATCAGCTATGATCACCGAAACTAGTTACAAGATCTTTATTCCAAATAAACTTGGAAACTTGCTCTGATACCACTTGAAAATAGCAGACCTAGATCGGTGTACGTGGGAGTGTAACAACCACAACCTACTGAGATACTGATCACAAACTACTAACTGATTTGACTCCCCCTTTTTGACACAAAATGATAACAAAAAAAAACTACAAGTAAAACACCATAGCAGCATGTTGGTCAGACTTTCTTCAACTTACCAAACTCCCTCAACAAATGATCAATAAGTGCAACCTCATGCCTTTTGAGGCGAGCTAATTTCTCATTCTGTACCACCTCCTTCGGCGCAATTTCACCTCTTTTACGAAGGAAATCCATCATTTTATCATCCAAAGAGATTGCCGGAGACCATGGCCATAGCGGTGGAGCCAACCTCGACGAAGATTCTCCTATAGCTGTGAATTCTGGAATAAGCCTCAAACCACCCAGGCCAGACATAGCTAGATCAGCAGAAGGATCAAACCCTGTACCTGGAACTGCTTCTATCACTGGAAGATCATTAGTAACAGATACACCAGAAAATACTATAACACTATCAGTCTGAATTGCAGTCAATGTATCATAAATATAAGCTGACACACTTACACACTGTGGAGAGAAATCACTTGGCAATGATGAGGTAGTCTCTTCAGTAGTAGTAGTACGCCTTGACTTAGGAATTGTAGAAGACTTGTTCTGAATCACTTCTACATTCTTTGTCAACATGACCTCAGCCAACCCAAAAGGCTTCTGCTTCTCAAGAATTCCAAAAATTAAAGAGGGAAACACAATACGTCTTTGTTCTCCAGACTTAGGCACTCTAAGAATATGCTCAAAAATTCTGGTCCCTTCATTAAATTGTTGCTCAGTGCCTACTCGATATAAGAAGTCAATCAGCCGCTTACTCAAAGATCCTCTATGAGTAGAAGGAAGCCAATTCGAAATAGCTATCTTATGAAGAGCTGCATATTTCGGTATCAATGAAGAGCTGCATACACTAAGAGAAGGTTTAATTTCAAAGACACCTTTTTTTATGCATAACAAAATCAGTATGATAGAGAGCTAGAAATGCTTAATTTAATTACTTAGGTGGGGGATTGTTATGTTAAGTAATTAAATTAAGTCAAAGGGAGTTTTTTCAAAAGTTAATTTTTGCTGGAGAATTTTGATATAAGAAGATGCTTCTTTTCATGCAAACTGATTTACTGGTTTTTACTGGTTTTTTTAAATAGTCATGACTTTTCAAAGAGTCATGAGACTCCAAAGAGTCTCTTTAATCACCTATAAATAGATGATTAATTCCAGAACTTCAGATCATTCAAAACACTTCTTCCCATCTAGAAAATTCTGTTTTTCTCTACTCTCCCAATTTCTAGCTCTATTAATTACTATACTTTGAAAGGGGAAGGGTGTTTAAACGTATTTGCTATACGTTAAACACATTACTCCGTTGTATCCTGGGAGGAAACTTGCTTGTAACCCATTAGCAAACATCTATCGGGAGTGGGCCAAATTTTTCCTTAAGGAAAGCTGTTTTGTGCCTCGGAGTTCGATTTATTCTAACTTTGTTTTTGTTTCTGAAGCAGTACAGTGTTATAGGTATACAAGGTACAGTGTTAAAGCTGATCGGAGTATAACGTTAGACTGTTGAAGCGTACTACATTGCAGCAAGTTGCAGATTTCAGGAATTCCTATTCAAATCCGTGAAGAAGTCATCCAACAGAGGAAATTATCGTTAAATTTCTCAACAATAGATTGACATGGGTGATTACAAAGATAGAGTTTATTACTTGCGACGCATAATGAAGATTGAGCCCTACAAACCTGTCATTGCCTTGATCTTGTCCTTCTCCACAAGCTTCTTGGTCACCCTTCAATCAGCAGTTTATTTTTATTTTTGCATTTCTCTTCCATTCCAGAAACTTTGAATAATTGTGATGTGTGTGCTCGAGCTAAGCAAACTCATTTAAGTTTTCTAGTTAGTGTTAGTCATGCTCAACACAGTTTTGATTTACTTCATGTAGATGTCTAGGGGCCCTATGAGAATTCCTCTCTCATAGGTGCCCATTATTTTTTAACTATTTCTGATGATTTTCCCCGTGTTTGGGTCTACTTAATGCACAATAAATCTGAAGTGTGGGTCTCATACGTCCTCTCGTGTCTTTGGGGGAAAGACCCAATTTGAGGTACTTTTCCAAAAAAACCCAACCTTTTTGTTCTTCGTGTGTTTGGTTGTTTGTGCTATGCCTCTGTGCTACCTCGTCCTCATGACAAATTCACTTCTCCTTCACGTAAATGTGTTTTTACGGGTATCCATTTGGCTCGAAAGGATGGAAAGTGTTTGATCTTGGAACTAAAAATATTTTTATCTCTAGGGATATTGTCTTTCATGAAAAAAAAAAATCGTATCTTGACATTTCACATTCCTCTACTCCCACGGTTGTCCAATTGCCACATTATACTCCAGAACTTGATGATACAGAACCAGATGAACTAAATTCTTCTCTTCCACAAACTAAAACATCTCTTTCTCTTGTCGATTCCACAACACCTTCTGGTCTACCATCCGAGTCTATTGTGGATAAGGGGAGTTCTTCTTTAGAACCCTTGCAGACTATCCACACTTCTGATCGCATCTGTGGACCTCCTACTTACCTCAAAGATCATGTTTGTCGTTCGGTGATGACTCCTTTTGGTATTCTACTTGCGTCATATGCACCATCAGGTTCAATTTTCCCTTTGCACAATTTTTTATGTTATGATAAATTTTCTCCAGCTCAAAAAGTATTTCTAGCAGCTCTTCCTTCTAACTATGAACCTAGTTCATTTTCTCATGCTGTAAGATTTGATCATTGGTGCAAAGCCATGGCTACCAAAATCAAGGCTTTATAGGACGAGAACACATGGTTCCTAACTCCTCTCTCGGCTAGCAAACGCTTGATTGGCTGCAAGTGGGTATACAAAATTAAAAGAAAGGCTGATGGGACTGTTAAATGGTATAAAGGGAGGCTTGTGGGTAAAGGGTACACACAGATTGAGGGTCTGGATTTTCAGGAGACATTTGACCAGTTGCCAAGTTAACGACTGTGCGTTGTTATCGTAGTTGTTTCACGGGGAGGGTGTTTACATCAAATAGATATCAATAATGTTTTTTTGCATGGTGACCTCCTTAAAGAAGTATACATGCGTCTCCTACCTGGTTTTTCACATTTTGATTCCAATTTGGTCTATAAACTACAAAAGTTATTATATGGTTTGTGCCAAGCTTCTCAGCAATGGTTTGTCAAACTCTCTACAGCTCTCTTTCATTATGGTTTTATTCAATCTTCAGCCGATCATTCTTTATTTACATATGCTCATGATGGTTGTTTTCACTACAAGAAAAAAAATTTGTAGTTACAATTTTTTTGCCATGAAATGATTTTTGTGACAATAAAAAATACTTTTGTCACGAAATAATATATTTCGTAACAAAAAGTGAATTAAAATATTTTTTCAAGAAATGAGTATATTTGTCACGAAGCACTCAGTTTCGTGACAATTAAAACTCGCGGGAAATTTTATTCTTCCTGCAAAATTATAGTTACGAAATTGGACTTTTCGTAACACAAAAGAATTATAAAATTGACATTTTGTTACGAAGGTAATTTCGTAACAGATAAATTTGTTCTTTGTCATGAACTTTTAATAATGGTGATAAATAAGAAACGCGTGAAATTGAGTGAAGTTGTTGTTACAAAATTGGATATTTGTGACAAATAAAAAATGTGGGAATTTTTTTCATATGCTGTGAGAAGTTGTTGTTACAAAATAAGATATTCTTGACAAATAAATTCGTATTAATTTGTTTATTTCTATTCACAATAGTTAATTTCATTACTATATTTTGATCCCCAAAAAAGTTTTATTTTACCACTTTTAATAGTTCCCGGTATATTTATTTTTGTAGTTAAATGTTGTTATTTTTTTGCAAGAAAATTAGAATTTTGTGATAATTTTTTAAATAACTTTTATTTAATTAATGAAATTTATATTTAAAATGTGTGCAACTTAGTGTTTTTAAAAACCAAATCGGCCCTTAAACCCAATATGTCCAGTCGAACCTAGTTAGACCGGGATGTACCAATGGTACAACAATTGAATATTATACTATATGTAGTTTTATATATTTAATATTTCAATAGATCAAAACATGCAAAAATTAGTGGTGGTTAATTATATTGAAAATAGTTATGTCAATAAGAACCGAATTGGGTTCCAATTTGGGTTCAACTAGGTCGGACCGGCTGCTTCAATTATTTTTAAAAACACTACTAATTTTTATCAAATATTTTTATTGACTTCTATATGTTAAATCCCATATTAAAATAGTTTCTTATTAATTATTTTAAAATACACACAATTATTGGAAATTATAACATTTAATAAAGTTTAATTTTTTAATTCCTTGAATTAGCTTAAAATAAATTTAGGATGTTTATAAAATCTATGTATGTAAGTCAACAAATGATTAAAACTAATTTATTAGGTTGATAAATAAATTAATTTAATATATAAAATAAAGCCATTAATTGTGTATATAATATTTTATCTAAAAAATATACTACATATCATACTACTCATTTACATATATATCTTAGTGATATTAGAGACCAAAAATCTTAAAAGTAGAAATCCATTGCAATTTTTGATAATTGATTTTATTACATTTATTTATTAAACTATTAATTATTTTAGCTTATTACAACGTGATTGTTGATCGCACATGTATGTGAGATTTAATTTATTAAGTAGAGCCTGGTCAAAATTAACAAAACATATATAATTTTTTATTAAGACTTATTTTAATTTTTAGAAAATAATATATGGTATTTTTTAATTGGAATTTGTATCATATAAAATAAGAAAAACTCAAAATTGAATGTTTATAGATTTAACTAATGAATAAAGGAGCCTATTTGTCACGAATTACATCTTTCGTGACAAAAAAATGATCTTTTATTCATGAAGTATTTTAATTAGTGAATAAAAGATCAATTTTTTGTCACGAAAGATGTAATTCGTGACAAATAGGCTCCTTTATTCAAAAGATCGAGTTTCCTTTTTCTCAAGTCACTCGTCCTGTGAAAATCCTTTCGTCTTTCTTCAGTCCCTGTTCCCCCATTAACACTACAAGAAATTTTTTTTTTAGTAACAATATTTTAGCCACAAAATCAATTTTGTTCCTAAAGAAAGGTTATTAACCACGAAATTTTTGTTTCGTGGGTAAAGTTCAAATTATAAAAAGTTATAATTTTTAAGTCACAATAGCTACGAAATGTAAAATTTTGTGGCGAATAACTTAAATTGTTTTTTTAATTTTTAAAATTTTTCGTCATTTTAGCCACAAAATTTATAATTCGTGGCTATATGTTTCTATTTAGCCACGAAACTAACATTTCGTGGCTAAAAGTTTATCTTAAGCTATGACCTAGGTCTTTAGTCTCAAAATCCCCCATCACCCGCGCACCCCTGTTTCCTTCCTTCTTCCCGTTTCCCTCCTTTCTTCTTCGATGAGCGTTTCCCTCTTTCAGCTTCTGCTTCTCAACTTGGATTGGCAGCACGCAACGACTCTATCGGCGAGCAGAGCATCCGCGGCGAGCAGAGCATCCGCGGCGAGCATTCCAGCGGTGACCAGAGCATCTGCGGTGAGCATTCCAGTGGGGAACAACGGACATTTTTTAACTCTGTGTTGCCTCTTTCCTTGTTCTCATTTAATGTGTGAGATGCTAAAAACAAAGTTGGGTGGTTAAATCTACAGAGGCTGAATATGGATTCACAGTGAAACTTTTGTTGACTGAATTGCAAATTAAGTTTAGTAGGACTCAAAAACACAGTGCTCTCCTTTTGGTTTTTTTTTTTACCTTGTGTTAGCATGTTTGACATGTGGATTCTATCGCCATGGGCTGGACAAGCAGAGGTGAGTTTTCTGTGCAAAAACAAGGCTGATGTTGGTGCTGCTGAGTTTTCATGGTTTCTATTTCTCTCTCTCTTATTTTCTCTCTCTTGTTGGGTGTCTAGCAAGTGCACTAGGTCAGCAAGTAATATAGACTTGAGAGTCCAAATATCGATCCCACAGAGACCTTGATGAGAACCTAGTCTAAGCAATGATTTTTCTGCTGATTGAGGTAAACAATTTTTGGGTTTTTGAGAACTAAAAAAGAAAACAGAATTAAACTACTGGAGTAGATGACTAAACCTTATGGAGATGAGACGTTGCGGGATAGTGTCAATCCCTCCTAGTTATTATTATGCAAAGTTCTGATTTTATAGCTCAAGTACCTTTACCTTGACTTAGCTTTTGAAAACCTAGTTATCCATATACAGGAAATAACTTTCACCTATTCTTTGAACTCCATCACAATCCGGAAACATTCAAATCCTAAGTGCATAAATATAAAAGCTTAAGGATTAACTCTCTCTTATTCAGAACAGGAGTTATAAAAATTCACATCGCTTTCCACTAGTCTCCATCACAATCCGGAACGATCTAGATAGAAAAACGAGTTGTTTTAAAAAACAAGGGATCAAACTACTAATCCAAATCTCTACTGAATTTTAACTTCTTTATTCGAACCTCGTTAAACTTCAGAAATTAATTCAGATTAGAAGTAAGCAATGAAATCAGATTCTAAAACAAAAGCAAGATGATACTATTTTGTTATAAACTTCAAAACTTAAACATATAACAACTAGGAGTTCATGACTTCCCCAACAGAGAGATTACTTCATACTAACAATATAAACACAAAAAAAAGATTCAATTATAGCCATGAAAATCAAAATAGACTAAGTACAGAAACCCCCTTGGAAGTACTGCTTTTAGCTTCTCTTGTGCCTTGACTGAAATCTCCACCTCCTCTCTCCAAAGTGCCAAGAGGTCGTGCAAGACTCCCTCTGGACTTTCTCTCCTCTCCAAACTAACTAAAACAATGAATAACTACACTAAGAACTCTATTCATAACTGGATCTCGAACTGGATTCAAACTAGATACAGAACTTGATGCTTTGCTCATCTTTGGACCTCTATTTATAGCTGGACTTTTGTCCAAACGTTGTAATTTGGTCTCTGTCGAGGGGTTGAAATCATGCTTTACTGACCTCATAATTTTATGAAATTATACACGAACCTTCCTTACATAGTTCTTGACTTGTGTACGAAATTTGAAGTCATTCTGAGTTGGGAAACTTGAGATATGCTGAAGACAAATCGAGTTGGTTCTGCTACCAATTCTAGCACTAGGTCCACCACTTTGAAGATTTAAAACTCCAAAAGGACAAATTGGATTGATCTGATTTTTCGTGATATGATTCTCAATCCTCTCAGGAGTTTGTGTTCCAAATTTGGATTCAATTGAAAGTCGAAATCTCCATATATGTCTTCTTCAAACTCGGACTGTAGTTTCCTTCTTTAGTTGTCTCCTAATCAGTTTTGAACTTTCAACACCTTGAGCATTAAAAATTCTTGGGATTTCCATAAATTTTCCTAGAGTCATCGTGGATGTATTCCCGATGTACTTATGACTCTTTCTTCCAAGTTTGACCGTGATTTATTGTCAGAATCCCGAGATTTCCGTAGATTTGTGTTGCTGAGTCAGTGGCGCGGTCGCGCCAGTTGAGCAGAATCCTTTCTAAGTTCGCAAACGGCAACCGAATCCATGCAGCTTTAGGAAACTTCATGGCGTGGCAGCGCCAATTTAGGCTGAGAGGTGGCGCGGTAGGGCCAATCCTTAGAATCTTCACCGACGTCCCAAAGTGGCAACTCTGACTTCTGTGTAAGGCAACTGTTCAACGTGCCAGCGTCACAAGTAGCGCCATCTTCTTGGCGCGGTATCGCCTGCCGGGGGCGCGGTCGCGCTGTTCCACTTTCCCGAATTGTCTTCTTTGATGCCTTCCTAGCCGTTGGGTATTTTCCTCCATTAATTTAATTTTTTGACTATTTTCCCGGCACGGTCGCGCCATACTTTTTGGCTCATTTTGCTCATTTTTCCTTCAGTTTCTCTATGAATTCAGGTTTTCTTCTTCAAACAGGTACCTGAAACACAAACCAATGAATTTGAGTTATATTTGTCATTTTCATGCTAATAATCAACTCAAAATTTGGATTTCTAATCATTAATTCATGCATAAACAGTGTCTTTCAGACACTTATCATCTCTCTCTTTTGCTCTCTCTCTCTCTCATTTGCTATCTCTCTCTCTCGCATTTGCTCTCTCTAATTCTCTCTCATTATCTCTCTCTCTCTCATTTGCTCTCTCTAATTCTCTCTCGTTATCTCTCTCTCTCTCATTTGCTCTCTCTAATTCTCTCTCGTTATCTCTCTCTCTCTCTCTCTCATTTGCTCTCTCCCTCAATTACTCTCTCTCTCTCTCTCTCATTTCCTCTCTTTCTCTCTCTCATTTCCTCTCTTTCTCTCTCTCATTTCCTCTCTTTCTCTCTCTCATTTCCTCTCTTTCTCTCTCTTATTTCCTCCCTTTCTCTCTCTCATTTCCTCTTTCTATCTCTTGCCCCCCCATTTCTGCCATTGGCCCAAAAGAAACAACACCCCTTGCCCCTCCCCCCATCTCCGCCATTGACCCAAAAGAAACAACACCCAAGAGAATGGAGTAAAGATCGATGAGTTGTGCTGGAAGATAGATGGTTGTCTTATGTGTAAATATGTATAAATAGGGATGTCTTATGTGTAAATATGGTGCTTTGTCTTATTTAACAACCGTGGGTGACCTTGCTATAATGATGTTTTTTATTTCTACAAGTTTGGTTTGTGAATGTCATGTCTATGTGTCTATACGTGCGACAGAAAGTAATGAACATTCTTCTTGTAGACTACTTGACATAGTACATTAACAATGGCCTGGGATTAATCTTCATAATGAAAGTTGTTCTGTTGTGGAAATGATAGGTGGGCAGCAATGGTTTTTTCCCTTGAAAAGGTGGGCAGCAATGGTTTTTTTACCTGGTTAAAGGGCTACAAATAGGAGTTAGGAATTGAGTTATCTACCCCATTACTCATTTTTTATGCTTTGAGATGCCTTCAGTAGAGTTGGAAGATTTTATTAGCTAATATAAGAAATTTTGTTGCCAATCAGGAATGGACAAAGTTTGGATGGAGAATTGGCATTCTAGGCTGATCAATAATGAATACAAAGAAGGAATTAAGTCTTTTATGCAAAAGGCACAAGCTGTAGTTGGGTTAGGCAATAAGATTTGTTGTCCATGTCGTTTTTGTGCTAATAAAGAATTTATTCAGATAGGCCTAGTGGAGGAGCACTTGTTTGTTAATGGGATGTTGCCAAGTTATACCCGTTGGGTATTCCATGGAGAAAGTTATACTTTAGAAGAAGTTATTCGACAAAGATGGCCTAAAAGGGTTGAAACAGACAACAATAGGATTCATTAACTACTACATGATGTAGAAGTAGAGCAAATTGTAGGCCATGAGAATGTTGAAGAATTTGGTGGCGCTGAAGGAGAACCTGAACAAGATACAATGGGAGGTGAACAATTTAACAATTTGTACGCAGATGCTAATAGAGAATTGTATCCGGGGTGCCAAAGTTTTTCTAAGTTGAAGTTTCTCATCCGATTGCTCCACATTAAGACATCAAGAAACTTGAGTAATAAAACAATGGATGACTTGATTGGTCTCATGAAAGAAGTCTTGCCCACTGATGAGACATTGCCTCGTAACTACTATGAGGCTAAAATGCTATTGCAGAAGTTGGGATTCTTTTATGAGAAGATAGATGCATACAAGAATGATTGTATATTATTTTAGAAGCAACATGAGAAAGATGAAAAATGCCCTCAATGTCATGAGCCGAGGTATGTTTACTCTGGCACGAAAGGCAAACCGATCCCACATAAAGTGTTGCGTCATTTTCCATTGAAGCCATGACTTCAACGTCTATTTTCATCAAAGGAAAATGCGAGGGACATGCGTTGGCATGTCGAAGCGTGTGGGGAACCCAATGTGTTGAGACATCCGGCTGACTCAGAACAATGGATGAAATTTAATAATGACTACCCATAGTTCGCGGCAGACCCTCGTAATGTTAGACTTGGTTTGGCGAGTGACGGCTTCAATCCGTTTGGTAACATGAGTACATCTTACAGCATATGGCCAGTGGTATTGATGCCTTATAATTTACCTCCATGGAAGTGTATGAAAGATCATTACTTTATGCTAAGTTTACTTATCCAGGACCCACATCACCTGGCAATGACATTGATGTCTATTTACGCCCACTGGTAGACGAGTTGAAAGATCTATGGAATGATGGTGTCCAAACTTTTGATGCTCTCAAGGGGGAAGTCTTCACGATGCATTCAACATTGCTCTGGACAATTAATGACTTCCCTGCATATGGCTCATTATCTGGTTGGAGCACTAAGGGAAAGTTAGCATGTCCAACGTGTATGCATGATACACGTTCTGTAAGGTTGAAACATGGACGAAAAGAATGTTATATGGGTCACCGGTGTTACTTACTGAGATATCACAAGTGGCGGAAAGATAAAAAGTTTAATGGAAAACAAGAGCATCTCAGCGCACCCATACCCCGTTCTGGCACTGACATTGAGAGAGAGTATGAGCTATCCTTCTTCCTTTTGGAAAATTTGAAATGACAAGGAAAAGAAAACGACCTCCTACTACATTAAATTGGAGGAAGAAGAGTATATTCTTTGAGTTGAGCTATTGGTCTAAGCTGAAGTTGAGGCATAATTTGGATGTCATGACATTGAGAACAATATATGTGACAATATCCTAGGCACAATCCTGAATATACCTGGGAAATCTAAAGACTCTATGGATGTCATTTAAGGAGAGATGGTGACTTAGTGAGTATCCCTCCTGCTTCATATACTTGTTTTTTATACAGTTGTGTTCAAAAACTCCTCATACAGATGTGTTATAAAGATTAGAAGCGGACATCATACTCTTATTGTGTAAGCTGGAACAGATTTTCCCACCTGCATTTTTTGATGTCATGATCCATCTAGCAGTTCATCTTCCACGTGAGGCATTACTTTGCGGTCATGTCCAATACCTCTGGATGTATCCAATTGAAAGGTATGTTCTTTCTAATCTTGGTCTAAAATTGGTTATCTATGTGGAGTTGGTTATTAATTTAAACTCATATGGTCAATAGGTTTCTCCGCAAATTGAAGACATCAGTGCGAAATAAAGCGCGACCCGAAGGTTCAATTGTGGAAGCATATATAGACAATGAAGCACTCACTTATTCTTCTATCTATATAGATTGGGTTGAGAAAAAATTTAATCGGGCAGGTCGGAACTATGATGGAGACCCTATGAGTCTAAAAAATAAGATTTCGGTGTTTTCACATGTTGGGTGTCTAGCAAGTGCACTAGGTCAGCAAGTAATATAGACTCAAGAGTCCAAATATCGATCCCACAGAGACCTTGATGAGAACCTAATCTAAGCAAAGATTTCTTTGATGATTGAGGAAAACATTTTTTGGGTTTTTGAGAACTGAAAAAGAAAACAGAATTAAACTACTAGAGTAGATGACTAAACCTTATGGACATAAGATGTTGGGGAAAGTGTCAATCCCTCTTAGTTGTTAACATGCAAAGTTCTGAATTTTTTACAGCTCAAGTTCTTTTACCTTGACTTAGCTTTTGAAAACCTGGTTACCCATATACAGGAAATAACTTTCACCTATTCTTTGAACTCCATCACAATCCAGAAACATTCAAATCCTAGGTGCATAAATATAAAAGCTTAGAGATTAACTCTCTCTTATTCAAAACAAGAGTTATAAATAGTCACATCGCTTTCCACTAGTCTCCATTACAATCCGGAACGATCTAGTTAGAAAAATGAGTTATTTTAGAAAACAAAGAATCAAACAACTAACCCAAATCTCTGCTGAACTTTAACTTCTCTATTCGAACCTCGTTAAACTTCATATATCAATTTAAATTAGAAATAAGCAATGAACTCAGATTCTAAAACAAAGGTTAAGTATTATATTGCTATAAACTTCAAAACTTAAACATATAACAACTAGGAGTTCATGACTTCCCCAACAGAGAGAGACTACTTCATGCTAACAGTATAAACACATAAAAAGGATTTAATTACAGTCATAGAAATCAAAATAAACTAAGTACAGAAACCCCCTTGAAGGACTGCCTTTAGCTTCACTTGAGCCTTGACTGAAATCTCCTCCTCTCTCCAAAGTGCCAAGAGGTCGTGCAAGACTCCCTCTGGACTTCCTCTCCTCTCCAAACTAACTAAAAAATCTGTAAATTGAACTACAAACTGAATTTAGAACTCAAAACTGAATTATTTGCAGTCTTCCTCGGACCTCTATTTATACTTGTTCTGCTGCCCAGGCCTTGTAATTTGATCTCTGTCCAGGGGTATGAAGTATGCCTTCTCGACCACAAAATTGATTGAAATTATATGAGAACCTTCCTTCCATGGTCCTTGCCGTGTGAACGAAAATAGATTCTAATCTGAGTTAGGAAACTCGAGATATGATGTTGAGAATTTGGATTGCTTCTGCTGCCAATTTCTGCACTGGGTCCACCACTTTGAAAGTATAAACTTCTAAAAACCCAACTTGGATTGACCTGAATTTTTGTAATATGATCCTATGTCTTCTCAGGAATCTTCAGTCCAAATTTGGGTTCAATTGGGAATCAGGAACTCCAGATATGCTCTTCTTGAAACTCAGATTTTTCTTCTCTTCTGACAACAGTTTCCTTCTTTGTATGGAACTTCACTTCTTGGTCATTCAAAACACCTAGAACTCGAGCAAATTTCCTTCTAATCTTCGTGGATACCTTCCTTAGGCACTTAGGACTTCTTCTCCCAAGTTTGGGCTTGATTGATTGTCAGGATCCTAAGATTTTTGAGACTTTACGTTGCTGAGTCATCGGCTCGGTCGCGCCGATAATGTTCCTGATAATGGCACGGTCGTGACACTGGAGTAGAGTTCTTTCTAAGTCTGGAAATGGCCATCGAATCCGTGTTGAGTAAGGAGACTTCTTGGCGCGGCAGCAGCATATTGTGTTGTAGTAGTGGCGCGGTAGGGCCACTGCTTAGCCTTTTCCATTGGTCCCCAGAACGGCAACTCCTCTTTTTGTATTTGGCATCTCTTTGGCGCGTCCATACTGTCTCGGTGTGAGGTAGCGCCAGTTCCTTGGTACGGTAGCGCCCTCAGAAGGCGCGGTCGCGTTATTTCACTTTCCCGAGTTGTCTTCTTTGAAGCCTTCCTAGCCGATGGGTATTTTCCTCCATTTATTTGAATTTTTGACTATTTTCCAGGCGCGGTGGCGCCAAAATCTGCGCGGTAGTGCCATACCTTTTTTGGCTCATTTTGCTCATTTTTGCTTCAGTTTCACTCAGAATTCAGATTTTCTTCTTCGACCAGTTACCTGAGACACAAACCATGCAATTGAGTTATATTTGTCATTTTCATGATGATAATTAACTCAAAATTTTTATTTTTAATTATTTATTCATGCATAAATAGTGTCTTTTAGACACTTATCATCACACAGCTCGTGAATTGAGTGGAAAGAATGAGTTGGTCCTCAGCCCTTCTTTGTATAAGTAGTTGTTGTGGGTCATATTAAACAACTGCGACAAAATTGAAGATTATCTCGTGTAGGTACAAGGTACATTGTTGTTTACTAGTTACAGTACAAAGCCATGTAGTCTAACTTATTTAAATTGAATGTTCATCAGTGAGCATTTTAGTCTCCTACAGCAATCAGACACCTCTAATTTAGATGAACGACACGAAAACCAGTTTGTGGACTAGTTTAAAGTGAAGATTAAAATTACCTACCACCTTTCATTTACTTAAACCACTATCGATTCTAGTATGTTGAATAAATTTTTTACATATACAGGTGAAGGATTTAGTCAATGAAGGGAAGCTTGATGTATGTAGTGACATATATAATCTTGGTTTTGGACCGACTTCTTGCAATCGCTACTCGAGTTGTATTATCAATAGAATGCGTATTCACACAGAACAGCTTGAGACATGTCGTCGAACACAGAACAGCGGTGTTGTTGAAGAAGAAGAAGAAGAAGAAGAAGAAGAAGAAGAAGAAGAAGAAGAAGATACCCTTTTTGGCTCATTTTGCTCATTTTTGCTTCAGTTTCACTCAGAATTCGGATTTTCTTCTTCGACCAGTTACCTGAGACACAAACCATGCAATTGAGTTATATTTGTCATTTTCATACTGATAATTAACTCAAATTTTGGATTTCTAATCATTTATTCATGCATAAATAGTGTCTTTTAGACACTTATCATCTCACACAGC
Organism: Aristolochia fimbriata; assembly: GCA_019845555.1. Lineage (NCBI taxonomy): Eukaryota > Viridiplantae > Streptophyta > Magnoliopsida > Piperales > Aristolochiaceae > Aristolochia > Aristolochia fimbriata. The sequence goes on along the minus strand of CM034080.1, from coordinate 8,734,801 downwards.
TCATGAATTGAGTGGAAGGAATGAGTTGGTCCTCAGCCCTTCTTTGTATAAGAAGTTGTTGTGGGTCATATTAAACAACTACGACAAAATTGAAGATTATCTCGTGTAGGTACAAGGTACATTGTTGTTTATTAGTTACAGTATGAAGCCATGTATTCTAACTTGTTTAAATTGAATGTTCATCAGTGAGTATTTTAGTCTCCTACAGCAATCAGACACCTAATTTAGATGAACGACACGAAAACCAGTTTGTGGACTGGTTTAAAGTGAAGATTAGAATTACCTACCACCTTTCATTTACTTAAACCACTATCGATTCTAGTATGTTGAATAAAGTTTCTACATATACAGGTGAAGGATTTAGTCAATGAAGGGAAGCTTGATGTATGTAGTGACATATATAATCTTGGTTTTGGACCGACTTCTTGCAATCGCTACTCGAGTTGTATTATCAATGGAATGCGTATTCACACAGAACAGCTTGAGACATGTCGTCGAACACAGAACAGCGGTGTTGTTGAAGAAGAAGAAGAAGAAGAAGAAGAAGAAGAAGAAGAAGAAAACGTAATCTGAATATTTTGCTTAATAAGTGATACATGTTGGTGATAATGAAAATAATGTTTAGTAAGGTATAGGCTATTTCTTGTGTTTGCAACTTGCTGAAATATATCTGCATCCCAAAGAAAATTGTCTATTGATTTTCTTCTTACGCATTCAATTTCAATGCCACACACAGTAACTCACTGCCACTCAGGCATGCACACCCTCCCACCCACCCACCTCTCTCTCTCTCTCACACACACACACACACACACACACACACACACACACACACACACACACACACACACACACACACACACAACACACACACACACACACACACACACACACACACACACACACACACACACACACACACACACACACACACACACACACACACACACACACACACACACACACACACACACACACACACACACACACACACACACACACACACACACACACACACACAGAGTATCCATGGCTCCACAAGAACCTTGAGGCAAGCGTGTAGCTAGAGATTCAGCACGTGTTGTAGCAAGTTCTTCCAGGTCTGTTGCGCACCATTGAGGTAACACCTTTAGTGTCTTCTCAGGTACCTCAAATATGCTCTGAGTTACCTAAAACATGTTCGGAGTTAGCTCAAACATGTTCTGAGGCACCTCAATCAGATGTACCCGAGATTCCTAGATGCTCTGTTGTTGTTTTAGAGACAGTTGGTATGTATTATAAACCCAATTTGTAGTTAAAGAAATTTATGGTTGATTGATTTCTCTAATTGCTTTTTATTTTTTAATTACAGAGACTAATGCATCCACCTGTAGACGGGGTCGAGGACCAAGTAAGGGGACCAAGGTGGATGAAATTTATAAACTTTTGGGTGGGAAGATACCTACTAACATTGGGAAGAACAGGAGGGATGAAGGAGTGTACTCTCAGTATCTTACCCATCATGTGGGTAACGCAGTGAGATCACACTTGAAGCTAAAAGTAAGAAAATTCAAAGATTTAAAGGATGAAGACTTCACAGATGCAGATGCCTTTATTCAGGTAAATTATAATTGTTAATTTTTGTTTGAATGCCTTAAGTATGACATTTTTATTTGTGTTTTTTAGGATAAGTTTGATATTGACTTGGCAAAACAAAAGCATAATGACTGCATCAGTGGGATCATGATGGATCTATACCGAAAATATAGAGGTCAATTATATTTTTGGTATAAGAAACATGGAGACTTCCCACAGGAGAAATTAACACCTTATCCGGGAGTATCATTAGAGGACTGGGAGTATCTATGTGAGCATGTATTCATAGATGAAGCGTTCAAGGTAATTCTAAATCCTTGGAGGTTTAGTAGATATATAGAGTGGATAAAAAAAAATATTATATATAATTCTTATTGTAGAACCAATCCAAAAAAAATCAAGTCAACATTAGGAAGAAGAAAGTGTGGCATACCACTGGTCAGATGTCGTTCCAACAAATTTTTGCAGCTACGATAAGGAAAGCCTTGATGGCATAATTTATTTTCTATAAAATATTTTATAATTTGATCAATCATTTATTGGTTTTGATGGTGTTTTATAAAAAGAAACTAGTAGGATCAATCAATTCAATCTAACCCACTATTCTGACAAAAAAGGGTGGGGTACTGGAGCTAAAGAAAAATATGTAAGTTTTATGTTTAGTATATAATGTAAATTTTTGTCCTAGTTACATACAAAAATTAAATTCAAGAACACTATTTTTGTCATATTTCTTAGGATGAGATGTTTAATGCAAAAGAAAGAGCTTCACAAAGTGGTAAAGTGGATGAGGAGAGAATTGTTGCAGATGTCCTCGGGTATAGGTCGGGTTACATTAAAGGGCAAGGCACTGCACAACAGCGTATTCCTCGAGGACCTCGTAGAATTTCTTCTTCACAGTAAGTTGAAGCTATGGTGACAGGGATACGTGAAGAATATGTATGAGAGATACAAACACTGAAAGATGAAAATGCATCAATGAGGGTAGAGCACAGTCAAGAGATACAGCAATTACGGGAAGAAAATAACAAACAAAAGCAAGAGATGCAACAGTTACTAGATGAAAATAGGCAACAGATGAAAGAGATGCTTGAGATGATTCGTAGCATACAGAGTACCAAGAGGAATGATACTTGAGCATCACACACTTGTGGGTTTATTTTTTTTTCCGTCAAAGTAAATTCATTGCTCCTACTTTTGTGTATTTTGAATTTTATATCATTTTGTATAATTAAAAAGTTATTTTTTGCCTATTAAAGGTGATTATGAATATTGTATGCCTCAATTTTATTGTTATATAGGTTTTTATATCGTATATTTTTGTTAAACAGGTGGTGGTATTAATAAATTTTGAGTTATTATGAACATTTAATGTTTTAATTGTTTTTATATAGGTTTCCAAACAAAAAAGAAAAAAGAAAAAGAGAAAAAAAAAAAAAAAAAACATTAGTCACGAAATTAGAATTTTGTACCAATTAATTAACTAATTGTCACGAAATGTGAACTTTGTAATAAAAAACTACAACAACATATTGAAGCCAATTGATGTTTTTAGTCACGAAATTACTAATTAGTGACAACAAATAAGGCAAACCGAACTTGAATTATGTCACGAAATATCTATTTCGTAACTAATGAAGAATGAAAATAAATATTTAGTGTCAATCTTTTAGTTATGAAAAGCCTTTTCGTAACAGGTGAAAAAAAATAATTGTTACGAATTATTCGTTTTGTAACAAATAGAAATTTTTTTTGTCACGAAATTAATTTCGTGACAAAAGAGTGATTTTAAAATATTTTTTTTTTTTACATTTTTTGTTACGAATGTAGTGTATCGTGACAAGAGGATCTGCGCTTCTGTCACGAACGTTTAAATTCGTAACAAAAACTATTTGTCACAAAAATGTGGTTACAAACCGTTTGTCATAAAAAATTCGTAACACAAGGCTTTTGTCACAAATATTTCACTTCTTGTTACAAATTTTTTTCGTGACAAAAGATTTTTTTTCTTGTAGAGTTTTTAGCGTTATTAGTTTATGTAGATGATCTTTTCTCACTGTAAATAATGTTTTAAAATGCATGGCTTTCAAAGGGTATTTGAACAGTTGTTTCCACATTAAGGATCTAGGTCTACTGAAATATTTTCTAGGCATTGAAGTTGCCCACACTGATCATGGGTTATTTCTTTGTCAAAGAAAATATGCATTAGATATTCTTTCTGAGACAAGGTAGTTGGACGCTAAGCCGGCTGCGTTTCTCATGAATCAAAACCATCATCTTGCTACAGATCAGTCTTCTTTTCTTGCTGACACAAGTCAATACCGAAGAATTGTTGGGAGACTTCTTTATCTTACAATTACGATACCTGAAATCTACTGCTCGGTCCAACTTTTATCTCAGTTTATGTAGGAACCAAGACAATCACATTTAGAAGCTACATTGCACATTATTCGCTATTTTAAGTCGTCACCCAGGCAAGGCATACTGATTCGCCGTTCCTCTTTCCTTCAGCTAAATGGCTTCTGTGATTCTGATTAGGCGAGTTGTCCCCAGACACGACGTTTATTAACAAGTTATTTCATCTTCTTGGGAGATTCACCTATTTCTTGGCACACCAAGAAATAGTCAATTGTCTCACGCTCGTCTACTGAAGCATAATATAGGCTGCTGCTGAACTTCTCTGGGTGCGTAGCCTTCTTCATAGTCTTGGTGTTGAGCATCCTCAACCGATGAAGCTCCATTGTGACAACAAGGCAACTCTTCATATTGCTGCCAATCCGGTGTTTCATGAACGTACCAAGCACATCGAGATCGATTGCCACTTTGTACATGACTTGATTCAGTCTCAACTGATTCAAACTGCCCGTGTTCCTTCTAATCTCCAACTTGCAGATATCTGATTGCCATTTTGTACATGACTTGATTCAGTCTCTACCAAGTCCAACTGCCCATGTTCCTTCTAATCTCCAACTTGCAGATATCTTCACGAAGTCTTTGGAACTGAAGCCTTTCTTTTTTCTTAGATCCAATTTGGACATTACTGATCTTCATGCTCCAACTTGAGGGGGAGTAAACGGCAATGTGTCTTCCAGATTGATTCTTCGGTCGTGATTGTAGACATTGTTTTATATAGCGTCGAGCTTATCCTCCAAAAAATCTCTGATTTGTTAACTTTGTAACTATATGTACAGCATGTAAATTTATCAAAAACCAATTAACTTTCTCATTAACATGTACAAGTATTTATATACATGGGGTTACATATACAGAATGACCAAACTGCCCCTATATATGTACACATATTACGATAATGACCTATATACACATATTACACTAATATCCCCCCTCAAACTCAAGGGGGACCAAGGGAACACATCTTGAGTTTGGAACACAAGTACTGAAATCGCGACTTGGTGAGCGATTTAGTAAACATATCCGCAACCTGATCCTGGGAAGGTATATAATATAGCTGAAGAGTACACGAAACACAGTGATGTCAAATAAAGTGGCAATCAACTTCAATGTATTTGGTTCTCTCTTGAAACACATCATTGTGAGCAATTTGAATGGCACTTTTATTGTCACAATGAAGTGGAGAGGGAGTGTCCAATGGCACACCCATATCACGAAGAAGCCAACGAAGCCAAACGAGCTCAGAAGTAGTGTCAGCAAGAGCACGATATTCGGCCTCAGTACTCGAACGAGACACGGTAGACTGCTTCTTGCTGTGCCAAGAAATCAAAGAGTCACCCAAGAAAATACAATAGCCTGTGGTAGATCTCCGATCAGTAACATCACCTGCCCAATCAGCATCCGAATATGCAGAAAGATGAAGCTGCGAAGTGGAACCAAAAAATAATCCCTGGAACAAACTGCCTTTAATGTATCTCAGAATGCGCAAGACTGCAGCATAATGAACAGATCGAGGAACAGACATAAACTGACTAACAACATGGACTGCATAGCTAATATCTGGACGAGAGAAAGTCAAATATAGTAGTCCTCCAACTAATTGCCTGTATAAAGTAGGATTAGATAATAATTCACCATCAGCAGGGCAAAATTTAGCATTGAGCTCCATAGGACTATCACAGACCTTGCTATCAGACAGACCAGCTCGATTGAGCAAGTCAGAGGCATACTTAACCTGAGAAAGGCCGTAACCATCACCAAACAGAAGAACCTCAAGTCCAAGAAAATATCGTAACTGGCCAAGATCTTTCATCTCAAAACAAGAGCTAAGATAGCGCTAGAGATCAGAGATGCCCTGTATGGCATCACCAGTAATCATCATATCATCCACATAGAGTAATAACAAAACTGTGCCAGATGAGGACTGACGAATAAACAAAGCAGAATCATGACTACTCTATGTATACCCAAATTCAATAATCTTGGAACAGAAGGTGGAAAACCAAGCACGAGGTGCTTGTTTGAGTCCATACAAAGCAAGACGAAGCCTGCATACCTGCCCAGAAGGATGTGAAGAACCCAGAGGAGGTACCATATAGACTTCTTCAGTGAGTGCGCCATTTAAGAAGGCATTCTTCACATCCATCTGAAAAAGATCCCAGTGACGAATAGAGGCAATAGCTATCAACACACGAACTGAAGTCAATCGAGCCACCGGGGCAAACGTCTCCTCATAGTCAATGTCATACTCCTGATTATATCCTTTGGCCACAAGACGAGCTTTATACCGATCAATAGACCCATCAGCCTTAGTTTTAACCTTGTAGACCCACTTGCAACCAATGGGAGATTTACCAGGAAGAAGAGAAACAAGGTCCCAAGTATGAGCTTTGTCTAAGGCTTGCAGCTCTTCAGCCATTGCTTGCTGCCAGAGAGGATCAAAGGAAGCTTCCCTGTAGGAGGAAGGTTCATAGACAGAGGTAAGAGCAGAAAAGAAACAATGATAGTCATTGAGACGTACCGAAGGTTGACGAATGCGCGAAGACTGACGAGGTGCTGACGGAGGGACATCTAGAGCCAAAGGAGGAATAGGCTCAGACGGCTAAGTGGAGGAAGGCACAGGCATGTCAACTGCAGGAGGCGAAAGGGACAAAGTATCGTCAGACGGCGAACCTGCAACAGAATCAGAGATGGTAGAAGGCAATGGAGAAGAACCATCAGGGAAGATATCGAAGACAACTGTAGGAGACATAGAAGACTGATTAGAGTGTTTTGGCAAGGAATAGAAGGGAACATGTTCCCAAAATGAAACATGGCGAGATATACGCAGTTTGTTAGCCACAGGATCAAAACACCGAAAACCTTTCTGTTCAATGCCATAACCCAAAAAAACACACATAGCAAACTTGGCAGATAACTTATCGCGCTCGTGATCAGGCAAGAGCACAAAGCAAGTAGAGCCAAACACACGAAGAAGAGAATAATCAGGAGATGTACCATAAAGACAAGTGAACGGAGTAGAGTTCTGCAAAATCGGTGAAGGCAACCGATTAATGAGATAAACAGAGGTTAAAACAGCCTCCCCCCAAAACTGTTTCTGAACAGAAGAAGACAACATGAGAGTGCGAGCTGTTTCTATAATATGCCTGTGTTTACGCTCAGCAACCCCATTCTGTTGAGGAGTATAAGGACAAGAAAGCTGATGCAAGGTACCATGTGATTGTAATAGAGAACGAAAAACATGAGAAACATACTCTCCCCCAGAATCCGAATGGAAAACCTTTACAGATTTTGAAAATTGAGTACGAACCATAGTAGAGAAGTTAACATATGTATTATAGAACTCAGAGTGAGCATGCAACAGATACACCCAGACAAAACGAGAATAGTCATCAACAAAAATGACATAATAGGAAGACCCTCCCATGGTCGCAACTGGAGCAGGACCCCAAATATCAGAATGAATCAAATCAAAAGGAGCCAAAGAACGGGTCTCGCTCGTATGAAAAGGCAATGCAGTATGTTTCCCAAGTTTACAATTAATGCACTGTAAAGATGCAGAAGAAATAGAACCCAAATTTCCAGATGAAATCATTTTATTCAAAGTAGAATGTGAGACATGACGTAAACGATTGTACCAAAGTATAAAATTTGAGTCTGAACGAACAGAAAGACTACAACGGGAAGAAACAAAATCTGAAATGTCTAAAGAATCTAACTCAAAAAGCCATCCAACTTTACGCCCTGTCCCAAACACCTTCCCCGTTGACGGGTCCTGTACCTGACAACCAAAAGAAGAAAAAACAACATCAAGACCAAGATCACACAATTGACCAACAGATAGCAGATTCATGGACAAAGCAGGAACATGAAAAACATCAGAAAGATGAATGCCACAAGACGTACAGATAGAACCAGAATAGGAAACAGAAAGCGTAGACCCATCAGCAGTATAAATAGGAGATAACGAAGAGGAAGAAGTAGACAGGAATAAAGTAGAATCAAAGGTCATGTGATTCGATGCACCAGAATCAATGATCCAAGAGGACTTACCTGAACTGACAGACAAAGCAGAAGCTGAGGAGGTACCTTGACCAAGACCGATGAGAGCCTTGTTTATCATCTCCTGAATATCACCAAAGGTTGGAATAGGATTAGGAGAGGTAGAAGGCTGCACAGGCAATGAGTCAGCCTGAGCGGCTGAAGCTGCAGTCGTGCGACGAGTGGAGGGAGAGTGTGACGACTTCTTGCGTTTAGGACAAGTGAACTTCATATGCCCAAACTCTTTACAGTAGTTGCACTTTACCTTACTCATATCCCAAGGAGTGCTTGATTTGTCTTCTGACGATGTGGCAAAAACTGTATCAATCCCACCCAATGAAGAACTGAAAGGTCCCTGAGTAAGGTGACGAGTCTCTTTGGCCAACAACTCTGATAATGCACTCTCAACGGACGGAAGTGGAGACGTGTGCAACATAGAAGAACGAATAGAGTCGTACTCATCACGAAGTGCCATAAAAAATTGAACCAAGTGAGCTTCCTCAATATACTTCTGAAAAATAATTGTATCTTCCTCATATTTAAACTGGGGATCCATGGCTGCTAACTGATCCCACAACAAGGACATCTGAGCATAAAAATCGGAGATAGACTGATTTGGCATCTGTCGAAGGGCGTGAAGATCCATTGCTAACTTGTATTTCTGAGCAAAATTAGTGCCCCTATAACGTTTTTCCAAGAAAACCCAAGCATCACGGGCACAATCAAATTTGCCAATTTGAAAACTGATAGAAGGAGACACAGAACTAACAAGTAAAGTCATGGCCTTAGAGTTATTAACTTCCCATTCATCAACTGCTTTCAAATTAGAGTTGTCAGCAGCTAGAGCCGGCAGGGGGCAGGCACCAGTGACATATCTCCACAAATTGCGACCTTTCAAGAAAGTACGCACAATAGTTGCCCAATGAACATAATTAGTGTCATCAAGCTTCACAGGCACAATCTGAGCAATATCCATGCTCGTGGCCATTAGAGTCCCAAAACAAACACAAACACAAATAAGGCAAAAAAAAAAAATAAAGTCCAGCAATCCCAAGCCAAAATTCGGACCAGCAATCCCAAGCCAAAATTCGGACCAGCAATCACCAAAATCCCAAACAGACAATCGCAGCTAGGCACAAATCAACACAATAGGGACATTTTCGACTCCCACGCAAGCAACCGCAAGCCAAAAACCAAAGTTCAAGCAACACAACTGAGAAAGAAGCAATTTTTGACTGATAATTGCTGAAGAAGACGAGTTCCAAGAACAAAAACGTACAGAAAATCCCTAACGCAGCCTCGCGACGACGCAACTCGAATCAAAAACTCCTCGCGAACTCCAAATTACCCAAAATTTCTAGAGGGGTTTGGTAAATCCTACAAAATCGATGCTTAATCGACCCTTTTGTCCAGATAAAAGGCAGAGATGGCACGAAATTTCTCCCGTAAAGCCAAAGCACGACCTGCATAAGGTCGACGACGCAGCCCAAAAAACCACTTCAAAATCGCAATCTTTTTCCAAAATTTCTTGAGGGGTATGAAAGAACAACTCAAAAAGATCCTATAGGTGGTTTCATAAGAAGTTTTCGTGGTCTGAAAGCACCAAAATCGCAATCCCAAACAGGCGCCGAAACCCTAGCCCAAGGTTGAAGACGACCGAGTCACGACAAGTCGACTCGGTGACGTTGTGAACTCGGTCCGAGTTTGGCCCGAGTTGAGCCGAGTTAGGCCAATTTTTTCTGTTTTATGACCGAGTCTGACTGAGTCACGCCCCCTCTCAACCAAATACGCAATTTTCTGGCTCTGATACCATGTAAATTATATAGAATGACCAAACTGCCCCTATATATGTACACATATTACGATAACTACCTATATACACATATTACACTAATACAACATTCATGTCATTCATTATTTATTAAAGATAAATCAATAAAACTGATCGCTGTTTTTAGAGTAACTCTGATTTCTTCGGTTTAGTATTAGAAACCCGAAGAATCTCCTGAAAGATGAAATTGCTCTGATTCTCGCCGGTTTGCGATTGGAAGGAAAATTACGAGTGAAATTGCAGGTAGGTTTGCTAAATATCGCAGCCCCGCCTGAGGAGCGATAGAAGGGAATAAAAGCTTTCTAAAGAAGAAGTCCTGGTTTTTTGACTTTTAACTGAGGCTTGACTGCCATTTTGCCCAAATTTCTCTCTGCTAATGTTTTTGTCTTGGGGATTAATTTTTTTGGATATATTGATCTTGTGGATGAGAAGAGATTAAGTGGGAAATACTCTCCTTCAATGAGCACTTAGATGCCTCTGTCCGTGTAGAAGGTCGCGAGAAAGAGCCACATTAGACGTATCGGAGGACTTTGGGGCAGTAAGACGCCAAGAAATTCCTTGCATGTTAAGTAAAATTATGTTAATATAGCATGATCAGCACGGTCTCACGGATCAGGTAGGGGTGTAAACGGGTAATAAACGAAACGGGTAAGGGGTATTCCGTTACCCGTTTCGCTTACCATACCCGGTATTCCGTTACCCGTTTCGACCGAATAACAATTAGCTATTCCGTCACCCGAGTCTTTTACCCGATCACCCGCGGGTAACCGGGTAATCGGTTAAATAAAAGGATAAAGATATAAAGTTAATGTATTAAGGTATAAAGTTTTAAATATTTACCAAATTACCAAAAAAAAAAGTTACTTCAGTTAATGTATCAAACAAATAAGGGCATAAAGTTTTATATATTTACCAAATTACCAAAGAAAATAACTTCGGTTAATGTTTCAAACAAATAAGGGCATAAAGTTTAAAATATTTACCAAATTACCAAGTGTAAATTACCAAGTGTAAGTAAACCAATAAGGGCATAAAGTTTTAAATATTTACCAAATAACCAAGGAAAAATAACTTAGTTAATGTTTCAAACAAATATGGGCATAAAGTTTTAAATAATTACCAAATTACCATCCGGGTAATCGGGTAACCGGGTAAGAAATACCCATTATCCATATCCGTTTCATTTAAGAGTCGGGTAATCGGGTAATTTTTTAATCGGGTAATCGGGTAATCAAAAAATATTAAGTTTATACCTTATCCATCCGATTACCTTTCGGGTAAGCAGGTAATCGGGTAAAACTGCCACCCCTAGGATCAGGTGTAGAACCCGCGCTTAATTTGTTTTTCCTGAAATCTGTTCCATCTCTGCTTCTGAGCAATATGATACCATGTCTACTACCCCTCTCTACTATTGTCAAATTATTATGATTAATTCTTATATACGATCAAATGGGTCAACAAAATATTATCAATTTTCGCATTACCTTGTATTACCATGAAACTAAGAAATGGGTATATCTTGAAAGTATTCTGAACGATCGAAGCTCACGAAGAATAGCAAGAAGATGTCAGCGGGAGTAGAAAACTGACTGATCGATCAACTCTTTGATCTAGGTGCTCGTCGCGTTCTTCAAGAAATTAAAAATTCTTCAAAACACGAGAACGGAACCATTTTATGGATCAAAGAAAACCCAGAAACGATGCAACTACAGTATGAGAGAGAACTATTACGCCAAAACATTCTTGCCCTGTTTCTACAAAACCACGAAAAAAAAAAAAAAAAAAAAAAAAAAAAAAAAAATCGTCGTCGGCAAAAATTGAGAATCGAATTAGTATTCACGAATATTGAAACAAGACTTACGAAAAGAAAGATACGGCCTGAAGACGACGAAGAGAGACCCAGAAATAAGAAGAACTCCGAACCCGAGGAAGGACTTTCACAAATGCTAGCTTTCTGGTTCCCCACGCAAAACATTCGTCTCATCTTCTTCGTCTTCGTCATCGCCTGTCTTCGCTGTCTCTTGCCGTTGCGGATTTCGAATAAAAAGAACTGGCAGACGGCGGCGAAGACGAGGAAGAGGGAGATGAACATTTCCATTCTTCCCTGTTTCTCCGCCACTGATCCTCGTCGCTACCTCTCCGCCGCCCCTTCCTCTTTCTAACGGGGGCAAGTTTGCCCCCTCTTCTATCTACTTGTATATATTCTAATTCTCCAAGTGTTTATAAATTAAAATAATTATTAGTCTACTAAACTACTTTCTACTCTACATTAGTTTGTTGAAATGAAATATACTACGGAGATACATTATCAGTGTCACTTGATATAGAATTTAATAAAGACTATTGAAAAATAATAATTAAATAAAATTTAAAATATATTTTTATTATAATAAATATTTATTAAGTTTGCACTTTTTTAAAATATATTTGAAATTTTCAAATATAAAAAATATATTAAATAAAAAAAAAAAAAATATTTACATAAAATTAATATTAATGTTTGGCCCCACTCCAAAATTTTCTAGATCTGCCACTACTTCCGCTTCTTCCTCCCCTGTTTCTTGAAATGTTTTGCTTTTCTCTAATGAAACTTTTCATCGCAAACCAACCAAACCATTCGTAACACTTTGTGGCCCAAGCCTTGAAAAGACTTACATGAACATCACCCGTCACTGCCTTCAACACCAACAGAATTAAAAAGGAACCTCCTTACCCTGGTTAGCAATGGCGGAGATACGTGGGGGCAGACGGTGTCATGGTCCCCCCCAAACATTTTCATATTAGACCCCCCACCCACCTATTTTAAAATATGAAGAGAGAGAGAGAGAGACGAAATGAGAGAGAGACGAAATGTGTGTGAGAGAGAGAGAGAGAGCAAATGAGAGAGAAGGAGAGAGCAAATGAGAGAGAGGGAGAGAGCAAATGAGAGAGAGGGAGAGAGAGCAAATGAGAGAGAGGGAGAGAGAGCAAATGAGAGAGAAGGAGAGAGCAAATGAAAGAGAGGGAGTGAAAGAGAGCAAACGAGAGAGAGGGAGTGAGAGAGAGCAAATGAGAGAGAGGGAGCAAGAGAGAGAGATAAAGCAAATGAGAGAGTAAGAGAAATGAAAAGAAGAGTCAGAGAGAGCAAATGAGAGAGAGAGAGAGAGAGAGAGTACATATATATTATGTATACGAGCAATGTTGATTTTTAACCCCACACTTAGCTTCCCCTTTGTGTGTTCTTTCAACAAGAAAGTTTAGCTGTCTCCAACACATACATCAATGTCTCAATCAATAATGCTCTTTCTTCAACACATACATCAATGTCTCAATCAATAATGCTCTATCTTCAAACTAATCTTATCAGTAGACACGTTTCTTACAAACCGTACATCGAGTTCCAACCCAACATATTCTCCTCAATTATATAGAGGATGGTCGTCTGTGAAGAAGGTAACTCTCTTGTTTTCCTAAAATTTGGAGTCTTGTTCAATTAGGATGGTTCAGTGTCTTGTTCAATTAGGATTCACTAGAGGTGTCTTTCTCGCCTACTTTCTAGCTATAACCAGTCTTGACTTCCTTAAATGCTTTAAGGATTTAATCTTGGCTTCTCTTGAGTCTTGAACGTTCTAGAAATAGTTGAACGTGGTGTTGCTACATCTGAACTTCCTAATTCGGACTTCCAAGCAAATTAGAATATTTGTTGTGAATCTCGATATTTTCTTATTTTGGTCTTTTAAGCCAAATAAGACTTTGATTCTTGATCTTGACACTGTCCTATTCTCAACCTCCAATCCAAATAGAACTCTTAGTTACTAATATTATCACTTTCCTCATATGGACTGCAAATCTAATTAGGATCAAGCTTACGATTTATAGTATTTGAATCAGGTGTTGGTTTAGTTAAAGAATTGTAAAACATGAAGTAACAGTCTCCCCCTTTCCACTTTCTTCGATAAAAATCAAACATCAAAATAACATTAGGTCTAACATTCAGCCATTTATCACCTTTTTTGGCAAAGAGATGCCAAAAGGTGAAGTAAGCACTAGTCCCGTGGGAGAACCAGAATACACTTGGGGGGGGGGGGTAGGCAAACTTTATAAGAGAAAATAAATTTTTTAAATATTTTTATAAATTAAAATTTATTTATTAATAATAAATTTTATTAAAAATCATTATCTCTTTCTTTTGTTTAAGCTTATTTTATTTTTTTTATAACCAAATGGTATTTTGAAAATGTCATATTAAAATCGCATAAAACATGTTATAATTTTATAAAATTGTTAGTTATTTTGAGATATTGAAATGCCTCAATATAGGATTAGAATTATAGTTTGTTTAAAATTTCTAGTTATTTAAAATTTCAAATTAACATCAAAATCATATGCTTCCTTAGTTAGAATGTAGATTTATAAATCCTTTGAAACGGACTAACTAATATAATCATGTGCTACTTTGATCATGTACATATATTAAGAATATTATAAATTTTGCACAATACGAAAGATTTATATTTAAAATTAATAATTTCTAATAAATTTATGAGATTTTTTAATTATACCGGCGAGCAGTATTCGAGACTCGGGCGTTATACAAAAACAAATGAAAAGCCACGATGTCTATTTAAAAAAACCTTGTAAATCAGTTTGAATGAAAAGTGCAAAAAGATATGAGCTAAAGGTAACAGTGAAGCTGCATTAAAACCAAATAATAATGCTCCAGTCACAAACTAAGAACAAACAGCTCAACCCAAATCACGTAATAAACTTTTAACGTCAAGGATTATAGCCACTAGAGAGCATCTGCAGTCTTTGACATTTGGGGAAATAATGGAAGCATTATACTACACTTCCGCCCGATACTAAAGCACAAAAACACAGTAGGAAAAGAGTGTATTACGTGCAGATGCATCGTTATTGGTACCACCTGGACTGTCAAGTTGATGTCAACCCTTGGGTAGCTCAAGGGCTTCCTTCTATAGGCCCCAATCTGGTTTTCTTGATTCAACCATAAAGAAAATTGAGAAAGAGAACGCAAAATGAAGAGGCAATCTAAAGCGCATCCTTGGACAGCTGAAGGGATTTTATCGATTGAATCTGCATTCCTGGGTTCAATCCCTTGGGGCAGGCACGAGCACAGTTCAGGATTGTATGGCAGCGATACAGCTTGAATTCATCGCATATGGCATCTAAACGTTCCTTTGTGTACTCATCACGACTATCCTGTATCCACCTGCAAATGCCAATATCATGAATTAATCAACGGAAAAAACAAAATACAGGGGTCTATATGAAATTCCGGAACTATACTACCATGGTACATACTTGCTTTTGCATTCACTATTTAATACATTACACAAAGCTAGGTGAGGCAAAGCTTGAATTTGTTGGTTCATGATTTATTTATTTATTTTTACGTCAAAAGAGAGTAGTACAACCACTTAACAGAATGGCATTTCAAAAGATTAAAAAAAGAAAAAGAACAACTACTGATAGCACACACATGAGTTCAGCTAGCAAAGTGAAGAATAGTGCAGCAGAAATCCAAAGAGTCAAAAACTATCATGGTGCAGATCAACACAATTTTATGCTCACGCAGCCATAAACCCGGAAAAGAAATTATCTACAAATAGTTAATTAACACAGAAAGATTTAAATAAATCGAGCATTCTATTACTGGACCATTAACACTAAAAAGCAGATCGCTGGGGATAAAGACTGAAAATTGAAAACAAACTTCAAAACATAAGCAGCATCACGTGAAGCTCAAGGGCCATCACTTAAGCTGGCTATTGCATGTTTCATTCACATGAGAGAACTGGCAACAAGCTGCAAAGTCCCAGAAAACAAACAAACCACAAGCAGAAATGATGTCCAAAGAAACAGTTTCAAGCAGGATTCTTCTATGGGAAAAAGCCAGATGCATGTAAAATTGTTGAGTTTTTAATATGCACAAACCTGAATAGCTGAAAAATAAAGTATACTCCTGAAATGAAATCCGAATAAAAAATGTCTCAGAGGATGTGGTTGAGATTTCTGATTAATTATATTTGCAGTTCTCTTTACCTCATGAAGTTGAAGAGTTCATTAGCCGAGGAACACAACTGAGTTGCCTCAGCTAGGTCAGCTGCTTATGGTTTCATGACTTCCCCACATTTGTTGGACGACGAGACATAGGGGAATCAACATCATTGCAGGTGCAAACTTGAGTTTCCTAGCAGTATTACCAAGGTCCAACATGGTTGTTAGATGGGCTTGCACCCTCAATGATTTCATATCTCATTGGAGATTAGATTAAAACTTATTAGAGGCCATTCACAAATCTCTGCCTAAATCTGACTCTGCTGGTGTTCCACAGGAGTGCTGGCTGTGATGAGAATTTTCACGTTCATAATTTTTTTAGAAAATCTTGGGAGTTTTGGAATAAGACAAATCAGTCAGTCGAGCTCTGCCCACCTGTCAAAGTGGTTGCAGAAATTGAGCAATGACAGGAACAACCTATGGAGAAAAAATGTTCACTCTAAATATCGTTATAATGACGTTTCAAAAAAAACAATGTTATAAAGACGACATGCGGCTCGCCCATTCAGTTTCGTCGAGCCGTGCCTCAAGCCTTTGTAAAACCATCTGCAAGCAGGTACTATCTTTTGAGAATGGATACCAGATACAAGTGAGAAATGGGGAGTACACCTCTTTCTAGAAGGATACCTGGATAGGAGATGAGCCTCAGCCCATGTGCACCCCACCCTTTTCAACATAACCATTGATCCACTTGTGTTTGTTAGGGGTTCCATGAATGGCAACTGCACAAGTAATGCATGGAATCTTTATCTTAAGCCAGCCTATCAGATGAGGAGTGCTTGATGTGGTGAGGTCACTTTCCCTTTTGCAACGCAAGTATATTTGAGGTAGCACACTGACACACACCATGGTTTGGAAGTGTGACTCCTCTAGGGTCTTCAACACCGCCACCTAGTAGTCCTACCAATATAGTTTTGATAACACGGAGCCGTTGTCATGCTCAGAAGTACAGGGACTACTTACACCTCTTAAAGTCACTCATTACTTATGGTGTCACCAAAGGCAAGATCCTGATGGCAAATCAACTCACCAAATGGGGCCAAAACCTAGATAACTCAGAGTGCAAGCTAACATATACAAACAGACTAGATGCACCTGCATCCGCAAAATTTCAAGCAGACATACTTACCAGAGGAGCGACAGGTCAGCACCTCGCTTATGGATCGTTCCTTCTTTTGAATTTTGTGTTCACCTTCTAATTCTACATTATATTTTGAGAGACATGTTAGTGGTTTTGTCCATGGGCACCAGGGCCCCCTACTGGATACACTACACACTTTAAACTCTTAACAAATCCATTTCTTGCTTTACATCAAAAGATTTTTTAAAAAAAATAATGTTACCAGTATTGTATATTATTCTTAAATTTTGCTCTCTTCGAGTCTCTTGAGCTCTAAAAAGATGAGCTCCATGCTTTGTTTTGTTTAGTGGTCTAAGGATTTATCCCCACAAGATTTTGAGATCCTCTCCCTTTTGAGGTAAGTTTAAGCCAACAATATGATAACATTGTGTACAGGCAATCTGAGCCTCCTTGCATGCACTCCTACAATTTTCACAAAATCCAAGATCATGAAATCAAAGACTGCTTGTTTGACATTGAACTCGATCAATCCCATATAAAGTGCAACGAATCATGTCTATCTCCTCAGCTAAAGAGGGAGTTGGGCTTCAATCTCTAGTAGTAAGGCCTCTCTCATAAATGTATTGCTGGTTATCCAAGCAAAAGGAAGCCCCTCATACAATTACAGGCAATGACTAAGGAGGAGGAGAACCAGAAAAGAATCCTTCCTAAACTTTCACAAGGGAGCTAAATGTAGAACAAACATTAACCTTTGAGATCAAGATAATCACAAGGCAAATTTCAGACACCAAAATGATTGTAACAAACTTAACTACCTTAATTAGTATGCCAATTAACAAATAGAGGCGAGCAAATAACCAATTTAAGGGTTAAAGTGAAGATTACGCTGGACAAAAAATAATGAAAGAGCAGAATCACCAAACAAGCTGTGAAAATAAACTTAAAAAAAAAAAAAAAAAAAAAAAATTGGAGAACAGGAGAGCTTTGAAGAACAGACAATTTGTCCGAGTTTTCCAAAAGAGCATACAGGTGCATAGACAGTCAGCTCGAAGAAACAGTAAAAGTTGATTCAAACAAAACAATTATGATGACCATGCTTAAGCTTTCAAGACTCTGAGAAGTTTAAACGTCATTGACAAAGAAAAGGATATGTTTCTCAAAGTATTACATACACTGCCTGAAGACGAAATTGTATTTATAGCAACTGACATCAAAGAAACAAACTTATCATACACCCCAGTGAAAAAGGCACTCACTAGGACATAAAAACATCCAACTTGAGAAAACAGAGACCCACTTTGCATTTGCCTATGCTTGCATGCAGTACCAAGCACTTGAAGGTCCCAATATTGATCATCCAAATGTTAAAAGCTGGCAAATTTTGATATTAAGCTTTTATCTATTATCATATCAGTTCATTCTTCATTTATGATCAACAAGCTTTCTCTAATATCAACTACCCACCGGCTGTTTTATTACGACAACAAATGAAGAAACAAATTGTGATAATAAAACACGAAACATGGCAAGGGAAGCGGATTCCTCAGATTCGGATATAAGAACCAAAAGTGATCAATCAAAAATTCCAGGCAAACAAAACTGGGCAAAAAGAGTTAAGTGCATACCCTCATATCAGAAAATTGTTTAATGAAAACACACAAAGACGGATGAGTTACGAAAAAAAACTGACCTGTGAGCGTGCAAAAGAGCAGCAGGTCCCAGATACGACTCAGAGTTCCACCAATAACTCGGGCACGAGGTGCTACAACAGGCGCACAAAATGCATTCATACATACCATCCAATTTGGCCCTATCTTTCTTACTCTGAGGAATCTCCTTGCCAGGCTCCGGCGCAGGGTTCTTCCGCTTCAGCCAGGGCTCGATGCTCTTGTACTGGTTGTAGAAATTTGTCATGTCCACAACCAGATCCTTGATGACAAACATGTGCGGCAGGGGAGTGATCATGGTGGGGGCGGAGGAGGTCTTCTCGATTTTGGTGAGACAGGCGAGGCCGTTGCAGCCATTGATGTTCATGGCACAGGAGCCGCATATGCCCTCTCGACAGGAGCGGCGGAAGGTGAGAGAAGGATCGATCTCGTTTTTAATCTTGATGAGGGCATCGAGAATCATGGGTCCGCAGGAGGACAGATCAATCTCGTAGTTATGAAGCTGGGGCTTCGTGGGATTATCCGGGTTCCAGCGGTAGATGGAGAAGGTTTTGGGGTCGGCGGCCACCGCCGTGGTGGCGGCGGATGCTGAGGCATGAGCCCGGCACTGGAGGAGGTGGTTCGAGACGGCCTGCGTCGGGATCCTGCGGAAGAGGCGAGTCGCCATGGCTGGTCAGGTGCGACGGATGACGGAACAAGCAATAGTCTTCCTTTTTTAGTTGTTTTCTTTCCCCTCCTCTCTCCTTTAAGGCGGCGTGTGCCTGACTCTCTCCCTACACGGCATTGGCCGTCGGGTGACCTTATTTAGAAGGATGGCGAAACGTGGTGATCCTCACGGCCAATGACGTTTTCAGCTTTTCTCCTCCAAGAACAGAAAAACCTGTACAAATTAACAACACCCAAATATATGGTTTAAACTATATGCACGTCAATACAATTAATACTTCACCAAAAAATAAAATAAAAAAATACAATTAATACCTGAATATATGGCATACACTATGCACGTAATTACAAATTTATAATTATCTATTCAAAATTTCAGAATTCCAAGTTCCGGTTTCTGTACGAAAATGTACTGTAAAGTGTAAAACTATGAACGACGAAGCCGTGAATTGTTATTTACATAACAGGACTGTCATGAACATTGAGAACTAAAGCCCCCTGAACTCTCTTAGCGTACTTTAATCTCAAATTCTTCTTAGTGTACACGTACATCGAATTCCCAATTTACTGCAGCTCACTTGGCCTGTGATAATCATTTTCATTATTTGTTAAAAGAATGCTCAAGGAGGGAAAGAGGAGATTCTTTGCTTTGTAAGTTCGTATCAATCTTTTGTTAGGACCTAATCGTATCTGCTGAAATCAAATCCAATTGCATATAGCACATGAATTGCATATAGCACGAGATCCGATAAAAGGAGCAGGCATCAGACGGAACAAAGTTATCGGCCAAACCTGCCATTCGATGGTTGTACAACTGACGTTTCGTTCCCTAGTGTACTATATCCAATAAAATCAGTGGGCAATGATATCACCATTAAAAATATAGGACAACCTTTATAGCATTAAGCTTCAATCCCTGCAACTGAAGCCTTCAAGCTTATAAAACTACAGCAATACCAAACACTGATTAGATATGCACTAGGGAAAAGGGCAAAAATTTCTTTTAGATGAGAACTTACAACCACTAGGTAAGAAGAGAACGCTAACGACTGGTTCCTCATATGAGAAGCAATGATAATCCCGCTAAGAACTACTTGAAGTCCACAAAACAGAGTTGAGTAAAATCTCAAAAAACAAAGAAAATGGCACACCAACTATATTTAAGACTCCTGACACCTGCTCACTTGAAACATTTGGCATCCAACAATGGTTCTCCTTCAAATGGCTCTTGGTCTTCAATCATGGCATTAACACGCTCCTTTTGCTCTTCATCACTTAGGTCAACCTTCCTCCAATCATACAGCTCCATGTCATAACATTCATCCATCACAAACTGAGGAATTTCCGCCCCACGGAAAAGCCACAAACCTTTCACTTTGTATGGTGGATTTTCTCCAATAATAAGCATCTTTCCAAAGGCGTATTTCCTTACCAGGTCCATACGCTGGAGAAACCCTGTCACTTTATTAAGCGTAACAAAAGAAACAGTGTTTTCTTCATTATACTTGTAATCACAGAACCAGAGAGAATACCCCTCAGGGTCGTACATGTCCCAAAAGCCTGCATTTCATGAAAGAAAAATATGAGACCATGACTAAAAAGTTTTTGAGCTCCACATGCATTAGAAGCATTATCAAGCAGCAAGGAAACAAGTGGTGGCTTGGTGATCCCTAAGCTGTTTAAACGCACAACAGTATAAATAAGCAAAGTCAAATGTCATGAACCTAATAAAACCACCTCAGGATGCTTACATAAAAGCTTGTGTTAAACACTGACATGAGAAACCCTTATTGTGAACCTCAGAATATTTACTTTTCCATGGATATTTCTCTGACTAAACAAAAGACTGAATATGAAAAAAATCAATAATTGTTCAGTAGAATAATACATAAAAGGAAAAATAATTTAAGAAAAGGAAACAGCAGAGAGCTGTCAGTACCTTTAATGGCAACTTCTCTGAAATTGGTCTTTGTGTTTGAATAGAGTCGTTTCCAATCATCGAGAACCATTTTACTAGGAGGCAGAAGATCAAGGGGATTCTTAGGCTTTGGCTTTGGTGCATCTTCTTCCTCAGCTACCTCTGGCTCTTTTGGTTTTGGCTTTGAAGCTTCCTTCTTCACTTCCTTTTTAGGAGCCTCTTTAGTTTTTGGCTCCTTTGCTGGAGCTGATTTTTTTGACTGAACTGGAGGAACAGTTTCAGCCTGCTTGACTTCACCTAAAAACTTTTTAAAATTTGGTTGATTTACCATAGTCCAGAAATATCTCTCAACATGTGGAAACTCAGAAGTGAAGCTCTTTGTCAGAATTTTGGTAAAGCCAAAGTATAGGTTACATGTCAAGACGATATCAGCAAGAGTAACGCTATGTCCAACAAGGTATGTGTGCGAGGCCAGGTGAGTGCTTAGCGCATCAAAGGATCTTTTCAGAGCAGAAATGCGTACTTCCTCAACCTTCATTTAAAAAAAAAAAAAACAAATATGATACAAAGGAAAAAGTACAGGGAACAAATTCAGTAAAGAGAAATAGTGAGTTAGAAACTAACTGGTGGAAGGTGGACACCGAAACCTATCCGTGGGTAATACCAGCCAATGATATTTGGATCCACTTCAAGTGACGCAAAATCAATCCATTGCTCAATTTGACCCTGGAACATGGAAAAAGAAGGGTGAGGAACACACTAAACAAAAGATTTTCAATTGGTTTATCAAAAACAACTAGCACTGCCATGATCACATACATATTCATACAAGGAAGAACCGCAGAGACTTCCATCTCCCTTCAAACGAGCAACTGCAACAGTGAATACAAAAAAAGATAAGCAGTCGACATAATGCAAGTGAGTGAGGTAAAATTTTTTAAGGAATTCAAAATTTGAAAGTTGAGCTAATTTCCCCACAAAGACATTTGTGAGCAATAGATCTCACTGCACAAGATAGATGCATTTCACATCAATTGAGGTCAATAATAACTACTTTGTACACTACAGCTCGTTTTACAAAGCTTAAACAGGTGTAGTTTTCTTATAAGCATAAAAAACTGCTTTTGAATGTAGCAGAACTGTTTCATCTTTTCAAAGAAAAAAATAAAGAAAATAATTAGCCAAAAATGAATTAAATTTGGTACAGCACAGATTAAACAGGTAGATTTTCTTACCGTAACGTGCAATTGCATTACTTTCAAAAATGGGACCATCAGGTGTTTCCAATACTGGGACCTTAGGAGAAGGAAAGAAAATAAATAAGTTAAGGAATAATGGAGACAACAATGTGAGCTTGCATTCAGAGAGGTACATATCCAGATATTCCTCATTACAAACTAACACATGCGATAACTTTCACATACATAAATGCAGAACAAGAAAGAAAGAGAGGGAGAAGCACAAGAATGAGAGCTTGCATATAGAGATGTTCATATCTAAATATTCTCCATTACAAAACACACACATGCAACATCATGCCTTACTTCTACTCAATCAGAGAGAGAGAGAGAGAGTCACCTTTCCAATTGGATTCATCTTGATGAATTCCGGTTTTTTGTTTGTAACTCCCATCTCAAAGTTATCAGCAAGCTTAACTTGCACGCCAACATATTCTGCAGCGATGAGAGTCTTCAAAGCATTCTTGTTTGCATTAGTTGCATGCAAAACCTACACACCAGAAGACAAGTAACAATATTAAGTGTGGAAATGCTTCTTAGCAAACATCATAAGATATAGATCACAACAAGAAATTTACAAAGTCTGACAAAAACACAAATGCCAAGTAGTGGACCCAATGCCACAATGATGAGCTCAATGAAGACTGAAGGATAATTTTAAGAAGCAGCATATTGTCAGCAATTAATATTGTTCACCACATGCAATTATTATGCAAGTAACGTATACATAACAGATAATCTTCCATTAGATGATTAATATTCAGTCCTGTGTGTCAGCAAAGCTAAATTTCCCCACTACTGTTCAGCATGACTTCATGAAAGGACCTGCAAAAGTTGCGATACAGTAATCTATGGTGGGAATAGGTTTAGTCACTGAGATTAAAGTAAAATATCAAAAATTGCACCCGTTCAATAAAACAAAATTGATGTTTCATTTCTGTTGTTCTGGTTTTGTCTTGGCTATAATCTTGCATACTTCACTAAAACGGAGTAAGTACAGACACAGATTGTATTCTTGGGGTCCATCAGGAAGAAGTTATTCGATAATCAAATCCCAGTATAAATCAGTCGACAACGATAGTGTATGCAAAAGTGTATTACTTTTAAAGGAAATAAAATTCCCTTTACCGAAGTTCAGATCTACAAATAGCGTTAATACTGAACTAGAGTGACAGAGAACTTCGCTACCAACGACTGATCGCATGCAGAAGAAAGTATGCAAACCGCAACAGATCAATACATTAGAAGATCGACGAGTAGGAACTCTATGAAAAAAGAGATAAAACTTACCAGAGCCATTTTTGAATACTCCTCCCAATATAGCGCCACAAATGATCTACTAACCACGAAGATGACATATTCAGCACAGCCATTAAGAAAAAGAAGAAAGCAACTAAAAAAAGGAAAAGTAAGAGGTGAAATGCAAAAGCAACATATGAAATTTGCTTCCAGATACAGGAAACATAAAAACAAAATAAAACTAGAAATCTGAAAGAGAAACAAAATACCAAGAGCAACACTAATTTGAGGCTTGAAAGTAAAAGAGGGATCAGGATAGAAGTACCAGCTCTTACTAGCTGACGCCCTTTTCTCTGCACTCTTTCGCTCCACACAGAGAAAAGGAGGTACTTAAGAACGGCTGCGACTGTGAGAGGAAGCAAACAGTCGATAAGAAACCCTAAGCGGAAAGTATCGTCTGAAGAGTCTTATCTTACGCCTCGGAGTGCACGGCTTAAAGAACGCACACCTAAAAATGACGAAACTCTCCCCGAACCACAGCTGGAGAAATCTTAGGCGTGTCTCTGTAGTCTCTGGTCTCTAGACTCTCTACCGAGGCTGTGCAAACCGCGTAGATCCGACACGGATATCCGAAAATCCGAGTTCGGTCCGAGTCAACTTTAACGAGTCCCCCGATTCGTTACCTGGGCTCGTAATATGGGGTGACTCGATTATAATAAAATTTAAATAAATCCCTAAAAATAACCAAAAAATTTAAACGCATTCAAAACCTACCAATAGCATAATAAAAAGTAAAATAAACAATACCCATAAGCATGTGATCTCATGATTTAATAGCCATTGCTCGTCCAAAGTCCCCTTAAGCAATTCTACGTGATTGAAGCTCACAACAAATTTTTACTTAATTGTTTTCATGATTAGAAAGAAACTTTCAAGAGATCAGCCTGCACACGAGGATTAGCTATTATATTTTGACAACTGCAATCTATATAGAATTCAAACAGTAACCTTCTATTCTATGATCAATAATCTTCATGCATTGATCAATAATCTTCATACATTGCTCATACATTGCTCATAATCTTTTTTTTTACCTTATGTCACTGCTCTTTTTATCACTCTCACACTCCTCTTCTCTTAAAAAATATATAATGGAACCATTCTAAACACTTTCACCAAGAGTCTTTGTGATACTAATATCATATTGTATGAGCTAGTCCAAAAATTCAGCTCTTAGAATCATGTGATAAACTACTATGGCAGCTTTAGTTCTACAAAGTTTATTTTCATATTACTCCCTACTAATCACCATTGTCATTAGATGTTGAATTTTTTTAAGGGTCAAAAATTTTGTAGTAAACCGTGTTGCTACTGGACAAACAACTCTCTTCCTTTACCGAGCTTCCTCATTAAAGAAAATACAAAAGTCTACTTATAAAGGAAAATGGTGATGGTCCTAGCATCATTAACCACATGTTCAACTTATTCAATTTTCTTTGCAAAACCGTCTAAGATCAAGTCAATGGAATAAGCACTACAAGTGGTCACATACAATCATAAAATTTTCAAATACCACATAGTTAAATACATTGTCAGTGACAATTTGAACAACATTTTCAGTTCCTAAATCTATCAAAATATCTTTAAAGATATCAAATAATACTTTTGCAATGTTAGATTCATCATATGCATCAAACGAGTTTTCTAAAAGAAGGACCTCATGGATAGGGGTGTAAGCGGTA
This sequence comes from Aristolochia fimbriata, assembly GCA_019845555.1. NCBI lineage: Eukaryota > Viridiplantae > Streptophyta > Magnoliopsida > Piperales > Aristolochiaceae > Aristolochia > Aristolochia fimbriata. The sequence goes on along the minus strand of CM034080.1, from coordinate 8,709,331 downwards.
TCCGATTATTGAGTATATCGCTCAACTATTATTAAAGGGAAGGAAACGGAAATAAAATAGTAATTTTTGCCTACTGTTTACCGTTTATCATATACCAGTTTACCCATTTAATGATTGGAACGAAAACAAAAATGCCATTTTCAAACCCGTTTATTCTTATTATCGATTATACACGGAATTATAGATATTGTCTATAGCATTTATACTTAGCCCTTATATCTAAAACATCATTTCATATCTAATATAACCATTGATTAATTTTTGTTTCAAAAAGCCCATTTACAAAATAGGTATTAAAAGAGTGTTGATAAGTAACTGGGTGCCATATGGCACCAGGAGAAACGCAATAACGCCCAGTCACTTAAACAGTGACATCGGGCACTTTCATGGTGCCCAACCACAGTGCATCGTAGCACTGAAATCCAACACAGAGGTGCTAGCTTGCGCACATTTTCTCCATGCCTTTCGTAGTAGCACTGAGGATCTGGTGCCACATGGCGCCCAACATCCTCCCTTTGCACTCAATTTTGCATGTGTCAGCCACACGTGCCTCTTAAAGGTCTCATAGCGCCCTTATGTCCAACTCTGCACAACTGGCGCCAGGAAAGTTTCTTGGCCCTAAACAAAACTGGGCGCCATGAATTTTTCCTGGCATCGTATGGCACATAGCTTCTGCACTTCCTCAATAATAAGGTAAAAGCTTCATTTTTCGCCCGCTTTTCTTAGGACTTCTTTCGTTGATCTTATTTTTGTATTTGTTATATTTTTCCTACAAAATAAAAGTAAGAATCAGTTAATAGACCCAATTTGAGGCAATTTAGAGTACTAATAAATAGGTATAAATATTACTAATCGATTGGATTTAATAAAAAAAATTGTGTCATTTGGGGGAGGGTTTAATAAAATTAGAATATCCGGCTAACCGGCTCTGACGTGGGGAGACATGACAAGGGACGTGACACGCACGTTGCATGCAGACATGACCTCCCATTAGTTGTGGACAAAGCTACCCACAATTGTTGTGGGCAGTTGATGAGGGGCCTTAATGTTTATTTTTTGGGCTGAGTTTTATTTAATTTTCGGAACTTGCAGGGATCTAAGGCCCAACTCCTTGATGTTTACAACGAGCTCAGTGTCTCTTAACCCAAAAAGTTTTAAGTGGTCTTCATATCTTATAACTTTAACAATGACGACACTAAAAAGTTTGCCTTGTAAATCGAATACCGGGACTGATACTCACTGGACGGGACAAGAAGACCTTGGGCGAAAACATGCGCAACCCGGTCACTTCCCATGACACAAAAAAATTTCCTTTCAGTGAAACAACCTAAAGTATCGAAAAGAGGAGAAACTCAAAACAACATTCCAAAAAATAAAATCGGTTTGGAGAGCCTCGCCATTAATCCTCACTGGCATGGATTCATTCGAGCAATTAGGGTAGCAAAATACAACTCTGAAGTTTGATTCACATGACGAGTGTTGCTTGCTAAACACTCTAGCGCTACTTAAAGAAAATTACTCTAGCATGCAAGTGCACGTATCGCACAAGTAATAAAGTGGACTCAAGAGTCTGGATGTTAACCCCACAGGGACTGTGTAGACTAATTACTTAAACGAACATCCTAATAGTTATATCTAACTTCACGAAAGATAATCAATGAAAAATACGAAAATATAAACACTAACTAGGACCCGGACAAGGACAATGGTCCGGTTAGTCAAACGACAACCGATTTGGTCCGGTCAGTCAAACGACAACCAGTTTGGCCCGGTTAATAAAACCACTGGAGTCACTGGTATCTCTCTCTTTCTCCTGTCCCTCAAAAGGTAATTTTGCTACCATCCTCTCTCTCATGCAGTCTAGCCAATTGATTAGTACTCTCTAAATTTGACTAGTGTGTCCAGTGGACCAGAATAATGTCGCACAAAGGTGAATGAATCCCTTCTTTCTTCAAAGTGATGATCGAAAACTTCAATAGAAGAGTGGTAAGTGGTTTCTCTTATTTGTCTTTTTTTCATAATTATCTTAATTTTTTAAATTTAAATTTTTCAAAAAATTCCTTTAGAGTTTGTAAAACACTTGAAAGAAAAGAAGTTTCTCACCAAATCAATCCTCATAAGAGTAGACTATAAATGCTAGAGTATGGAGGTGAAAAAAATGTCGGAATGATTTTTTCTTTCAAACTGGTTGGTCTAGGTTAGTCAAAGACAACTAAGGGTGGCAATTTTACCCGATTACCCGATTGCCTGATTACCCAAATGGTAATCGGATGGATAAGGAATAAAATTATGTATTTCGATTACCCGATTACCCAATTATCCAATTACCTAATTACCCGCCTCTTAATCGAAACGGATATCGATAATGGGTATTCCTTACCCGATTACCCGATTACCCGGATGGTAATTTAGTAGTTTTTTTAAATTTTATGTATTTAATGTTATTTTTAGATAATATGTGTGTTTTATATTTGTTTGAGTTGTTTTTGGATAAACTTAAGAATTTGGATGTAATTTTCATATGATTTTAAATTTTTTTGTATTTTTTTTTAAAATTTATAAGGGTTAGATAATTAAACTTATTAAAATATTATTATCCATTTGTTTACCCGATTACCCAATTACCCACGGGTAATCGGGTAAGAAATTTGGGTAACGGAATGACTAATTTTTAGTCGGGTGAAACGGGTGACGGAACACGGGTAGGGTAATCGAAACGGGTAACGGAATAACCCTTACCTGTTTCGATTATTACCCGTTTACACCCCTAAAGACAACCTTCTACATCATCATATTTGGACACAATGCATGTGAAAAGGAATTTTCACGATAACAAGAAAAAGTTGAGGGCGAGACTGAAATTGATACAGAACCACAAAGACAATTAACATCCCGTTGTAGTCACGTTCCACCGAAGGCAAACACATAGCTAATTCAGTGCACGAAATAATCTCTCTTAATTTTTTTCCATTGCATTTATTTTTTTTCTCATCGCTAAAACTCTCTTTTTACAAACCAGGACAAACAATATTCGATGCAAAGAGTAGTCCATTTAAACTTTGTAATCCTCATTTTGTTTCAGCGGTGAAACTAGAAAAAAATTATCGAATTGTGAGTTACTATTCTTTTCATGGAAAGTAAATGAATGTGTCTCTATTATCTAATATATTACATTCCCTGGATCAACTGACCTGCGAACACTTGTCACATTGTCACTACAGAAAATTCCAAAGGCCTTTGGGATAGGATCTGGCCTGTGGCCATCTTCCAACAAGAAAATTCACATAGAAGACTTAATTGGCAGCCGTTGGGCGGTCAACTTGATTATTCATGATAGACGTTCCAACCGCGGTGTATGTATTTTTTAGGTTATTAACAGTGGTAAGCATAACAAACCAAACATCGTGCATCTACACATTCAACGAGCACCTCGAAAGTAATGAAAACAGGGTTTTGCTTTCTTAAATAGTTTAACATAAATGTTCACAGTTTTTATAGCTTTTACAGAGTAAGACTCTTATACAGTCCAGGTTTATATACCTTTTTTGTATATATTTCTATTACTACATATTGAAAATTGTGTTATCGTATTAATATAGGACCATTTAGTCCTAATTAACGTAGAGTTGGACGATAGTTAAATATTGATTATTTTCTTTCTTAAATATATAATCTTTTATTAATAATAATTTGATAACAATTTAATAATAATTAAAAAGTATTATCTTTTATTAATTTACTTATTCTATAATTTTTTTCATGTGTGCTTCCAAACATGTTCATAGATAGTAGAACTACAATTGAGAATATAGAGTAATATAACATTTTTATTTTGTTATAAAACCTACATTAATCCATTTTGGTCGTCATATGACGGGCTTAGATCCGCTAGTATTAAGAAAAATGGGAGTCTCGCGCCAAAACAATTTCAAAAATTTTTGGACAAATCACCAAAATATTTTAATTAAATATCTTCTATTTTGTATATAATATGTTATTTGAAAATGTGTACATAAAAAATCAAATTATACAAGCATTCGACCCAACTATAACATTAAATCTATGAAGTATAAATTGTACTATATATGGTATATATTGTATAAATATTTTAAATTGATAAAAAATATTATGAATTTTTTTAAGTTTAAAATAATTCTATTTAGTTGTAAATATGTGACCTTACATAAAAGATTAATTGCATCTAGCTCAAATATAAAAATTAAGTTCTTATATAACATACTTAAATTAGAAGTGGACAATGAGATAGACCATTCCATTCTAAATTATTGGAGTTGCTCCCTACTCAGGTTAGGCCGATATGGGTTCCGAAAAAAGGGTCACTCAATCATAATAAAATTTCTAAAAATTCTAAAAAATATCAATAATATTTTTACAAAAATACTTTAATTTGGCATATAACATGCTAAGTAAAATTTATAGATAAAAAAATCAAATTATACACGTAATTTATCTAATAATAATGTATTATTAGTATACATATTACAATAATGTGTTGTTAGTATACATATTATAAAAACTCATACATCCCTTGTCACTTTTATTTTTAATTTTATTAGTTTCACTAAGTAGCAAGTAAGTGTTGCACATAAAATTTTCCCATCATAATAAATATAACCAAAAACTTGAAACTATAAGCTCAAAGAGTCGATCCAAACGGGTAAGCATTTGGGCAAAAGATTACAAAAAAAAAGTGACCCTTTTGGAAATTTTCTACTTAAATATGCAATAACATAAATAATTAATAACAATAATTATTTGTTTTGGAAATTTTCTACTTAAATATGCAATAATATACATAATTAATAACAATAATTATTTGATTTTGACATTGTATACACCTAAATGCAATCAACCCAATTTCGACGAGCCCAAACGCCCATTAACCCATCAAACAATGGTCGTGGGTAGCCTCTGTCAAATTTTGAAGACCTCCATTGCAGCCCATCGTCGAGTCCACTTATGCCGCCACATCATTGATACAGTTGGCGCCCCAGTCAGCAAAAATCCGTCGCGTCATCACCAGTCAGCAACCTTGTCACACTGCTACATGACGCAGCAGTCAAACGACCAAATCTGGTCTCCTATGGTGAAAACTCCCAATCCTCGTTTGTGGGATCCAGAAGAGAAATTTCCTGGTCCTCCTCCCATCTCAGCAACTACAGCAAAAAGGGGATCGTGATCCCCATTACAAGGATCGATCCCCCAACATTTGCACGGAACAGGCTACAAATAGCCAGAAATGTTCCGTCGTAGGGGTTCGAAAAACTTTTCATCTCACACATAGAGATTCCTTCGAGCCGAAGAAGCCAAGCTACTTGCAGCCTGTCGTCCTTCAACAATTCGACCAGGAACAATTCTACACGTTCACCAGCAACATCACAAGTCGATACACGCGGAACACAAATACTTCCGTCCGACCGACCAAAGCCACAACAGTTCGTGCACGATCGCTCCCAAAACTCGAATTTCGACGGCAACTTGCTAGAAGCTGAAACTTCACCAAACTCACACGGATATCGAATCAGAAGAAGCCTAGGAGATTGTACTCGCATTCCTTGATACACAAACACAATTGTGACACAAATATTCTGATATAATCGAATTACTCTCTCGGTCGCGCCCCTTCGCGGACCGACGGATTTTCGGTGAAACAGATTTGGCACGCCTGGTGGGACATTTCCTACCTCTCATCTCCTTCTCCGTTCAACAAAAAAAAAACCTTCAGCCATGGCCAGCAACGCCAACAAAGGCAACAACAACAACAACAGGGGTAAGCAAATTGCCACCTCGAGCTCTGCTCACCCGCGCCCCCGCCTCGACTGCAGGCTCAACCGCAGGAGCTCGCGGGCCAGCTGCCGCATCTCCGTCCGACCTCCGCGCTCCTACCTCTCCACCACCCGCCACTCGCCCAATCACAAGGGCCTTGCCCAAGAGCTTGTCCACCGGACATGCTCCCTTTATGCGCGATGCGCGCCGTCCAAGCGTCGTGTTCATGCCTCAGGCTACTGCGGCCTCCACCAAGCCAGCTGCAGCCTCCGCCAAACTGATGCCAGCGATGGCCAAGCCAACATATTTGGTCGTTGCTGCATCTCCTCCTCCTCGCAGCCCGACTGTCAGCCCGGCTCAGTCGCCACCATCGCGAAGGAGCTCCATCATCCCTGCCTTGGTGCAGCGGTACGAACAACATGGGGGCACGACTTCCTCCGTCGCGGCAAGATTGCATTCGTCACCGGCCTCCTCCATACAAAGAGTGACGGCCGAAGATACATCTCCAATCATGACAATATCTCACGATCTCTTGGCCGCGATCACCGTAACAGCCAATTCACCACCCATCCGCTCGCCTCGCCGACAAACACCGACGACATCCCCGGCTTCGCTATCACCCATTCCACATCGTCAAACCTCGATGGTGGTTGTAACCGCAAGCTAGTCACCCGTCGGAGCTGCCTTTCGTGCTCAACCAACCGCGGCTGGTTCTCCTGACCGGTTGCCCATAGCAACCACTCCACACTCGAGAACACCGACGACCGTCTCCCCAATGCGGTCGCCGGTGGCAAATTCTCCACTTTGACCTGCATCGGGAACATCCCTATCGACGCAAACCGTCAGAATGGCCGCAATGACAACATCGGCCAAAACCATAGAGGAGTAGCTAGCCGAAATGCAAGTTGCACTCAAGGAGCAAAGTGAACAATTGCGCATCAAAGACGCGCAACTCGCAGCTCGTGACCTCCAGATCACGAGAATTCTAGAGCAGCTCGAAATGGGCGCGACCACAAACAATACTGGCAGCGTTCATCAAGAAGTCGACAGAAATCGGGTGACTACCAGTGGCTCGGTTCAACCATTGCCAGAAGAGCCTTCTTCCGACGACGAGCTGTCGCCCGTCGCACCAATTGCCATTCACCGGGGTCGAGTCGAAACAGAGCCGACTGCCCTCACACTCGACGCAGTCACCGAGCTCATCAACCGCACTGTACGGAACAGCTCAGGTGACAGTAAATCCGTCGCTTACAGGAGGCCTTACACGCATAGGATCCAAAATATCCCGATGTCGGTCAGCTACCATCCTCCAAAATTCCAGCAGTTCAATGGCGACGAGCACCCCAAACAGCACGTCGCCCACTTCATTGAAACTTGGAACAACGCCGGCACCGACGGTGACTTGCTGGTCAAGCAATTTGGCCGGTCGTTGAAGGGAAATGCCTTTGACTGGTATATCGAGGTGGCCCAAGAGTCAATCGATAGTTGGGAGCAGCTGGAACGCGAGTTCCTCAGCAAATTTTATAGCACTCGGCGCACTGTCACTCTGGTCGAGATCGCCAACTTGAAACAAAAGAAGGGCGAGAAGGTGGTTGACTACATCAACCGGTGGAGGAACTTGAGCTTAAATTGCAAGGAGAGCTCAAATCTATCCCTTGAAGCCGAAATTGAAATGTGCTCTCGAGGGATGCAATGGGAGCTCCTACGCTACATTCAAAGTTGGAGGCCGAACGACTTCCAAGAGCTCACGACAGAGGCCCATAACATGGAGAACCTCATAGAGGAGCGAGGAGAAGAAACATCTCCATCCGCCGACCCTCGCAAGAAAGGGAAGGCAGTAGCCGCGACCGCTCCTAAAGATGCGAAGGAGAAAACAAAAGCATCCTTCGCGATGAATGCTTTCGAACCAATCAAGGTCGGGAGCAAAGTCAAAGCTACTTACCTCCCATGACAACTAACTAGGGGCACGCACCGAACGACAGGCCAAGACGTACCCATTTGCTGACGCGGATGTCTCTGTCATGCTGGACTAGCTCCTCGACAACCAATTACTAAAGTTGCCAGAAGTCAAAAGACCCGGCGACTCATCCAGGAGCAAAGATCCAAACTTCTGCAAGTACCACCGCTTGGTCGGACACCCGACCGAGAAGTGCTTCGTCCTAAAGGACAGAATTATGGAGCTGGCGGCTCAAGGCTGTATCGAAATTGAAGGAGCCAAACATACGGCGTCCCCACATGTCATCTCCATTCAAGCCGAGACAAATCAGAGAACTCGGCCACACAAACAGCAGATCATCAAGAAGGAGTACCGTCCAAAATTCGGTCCCTCTAACCGACCAAACAACAGTACACGACCACCGGCTAAGGTCGCAACAAAATTGGCACCCCGCGAAGCAGCTGCAGCCGACCCAGAGGGGTGGATCTTGGTCACCCGGCGAAATAAGCCAGTTCGAGAACTCGAATCGATGCCGGTGAACACCAAAACCAAGGCGAAGCGGCCAAACAAAAGAGCCGCGAAGCGCCAAAAGAAAGCTCCCGGGACCAACGTCCAGAGAGCAAAAAAAAGAAGAGAAGACCCATCACACTGACGGAGTTCTTTCCAAAGGAGTTCTTCGCGCCGCCAGCAATGGTGGCGACCTGTTCGACAGCTCCTCCCGAGCACACAACACCAAACGACAAGGGCAAAAGACCAGTCGTCGAATGCGACGACCTCGACACATCACTCAAACAAATCTCACCGCTTAACGAGATAGAAGACGACCTTGACTTGGCCATTCTGTCAAGACCTCGACAAACCGGAGGAACTCCAAGCCGAAGTCGAGATGCTGCTCATGAGGAAGCACGACTTGCCAAAAGTCGGGTTAACTCCACCTTACCGAAAGGTGGAAGAAGATGTGCAATCCTCCTCGTAGCTGGTAAATTCGGAACAATCACTCGTCGTCTCATGCCCACCGTGCATCACATTTCGAGAAGAGCACGCGCAGCTGGGAACAAAGAACCACAACCGGCCACTGTTCATCTCCGGCTACATCAGAGAACAAAATCAATTGCATTCTCATCGATTGTGGGTTTGCAATCAACATTCTGCCAATTCACACGATGAAGAATGTCGGCCTCTCTGCTGGCGACCTCTCTCCGAGCTCTCTCCTCATCCAAGGCTTCAATCAGGAAGGCCAAAGGACGCTCGGCATGATCAATCTCAAATTGCACATCGGCGACATGGTGGCCGAAACTCCATTTCAAGTCATCGACTCAAGAACATCTTATAATTTGCTCTTGGGTCGACCGTGGGTTCACGCAAACGGAGTTGTGCCATCAACACTTCACCAGTGCTTCAAGTATTGGGAGAATGGCGAGCAAAAAATAGTTTACGCCGATGAAAGTCCGTTCACAGAGGCAAAGGCATCATTCGCAGACACAAAATTCTATCTGACGATCAGACCGACAGTCAAATTGTCACCCTGGCTGAACCAGGCGTCAAATGCCAAGAACACTCTGACGCAAGTTGCATCGCCCAAACAGCCGACACAAGCCTCTTCCACCAAACAGCCGACGCAAGCCGTATCCCCAAAACTGACCACGACGCAAGTCGTGTCTCCCAAACAGCCGGTGCACAACAACCAACCAGCTCGCAACCCAAATAGCTATAGCAGCTCCACCGCCGACGCAACGCAATGTACCTATCTTACGGTACATACCACAGTCGTAAAGGAAGAAAGGAGATGCTCCCTTGGTCGTCTGCCACAAAATTCAGCCAACCCCTTTGACAAAAAAGGTCACTCTCCCACTGCCGAAGCTCGAGGAAAGAAGCATCGTGAAGCAATTCCCGAACTTTGCGCAATTACCATCAACTTGCTCGAATGAGGGGTTCGACCCGAACGCATACCGACTGATGGCCAGAGCTGGGGGCAACCTTACAAAAGATCAGATTCATGAGAAATCACCAATCACTCTGCCAGTCCTCACTCCAGAATAGGAGAAACTGAGAAACGAAGGTCAAAGAATCACTCAGGGTCGCCTAGGCCTCGGCTACCAGAAGGAGAAGCCGATCAAAATCTATAGAGCTCAAGCAAAGCCAATCAAAATCACCTGAAAAACATCGACAGATGTAAATCAAGTTTCAGTTGGCCAAACTCCGACGAAAAAGAAAAATGCTTCGAACCCGGTGATCATCTACACTTTGAAAGCTGCAATTGCACGAGCTCGCGCATATGATTCAGTGATGGTGAACCACATCTCCGTCGCCGATGACAGCCAAGAAGAGGATGATTTCGTCCTGAAGGAGGCTCCGGGTACTTTCGAGGAAGCCAGCCAGTCGACCGTCGACGATTTAAAGAAAGTTGACCTGGGCACAACTGAGGACCCGAGGCCGACATTTCTCAGTGCTTCACTGTCGGCCGAAGAAGAGGTCGAGTACATGTCGCTACTTCGCGAATATCACAACATATTCGCCTGGAATTACACAGAAATGTCAGGCCTCGATCCACGAGTCGCAGTACACAAGCTAGCAGTCCATCCTTCTGTTCAGCCAGTCAAACAATCACACGACGGTTATGGCCAGAACTTGTGCCAGAAATCAAAAAGGAAGTTGACATATTGATTGCTGCCAATTTCAGCAGGGAAGTGAAGTACCTGTCTTGGATCGCGAATATCGTGCCAGTCAAGAAAAAGACCGGCCAAATTTGGGTCTGCGTCGACTTTCGCGACCTGAATACAGCTTGCGCGAGACGACTTCCCCCTGCAGATAACATAACTCATGGTCGATGCGACGACGGGTTATGAAGGTCTATCGTTCATGGATGGGTCGTCCGGTTATAATCAAATTTGCATGGACCTGAAGGATGAAGAGCCCACTGCGTTCCGCACTCCTAAAGGCATCTTCTGTTACAAAGTGATGCCATTCGGGCTCAAGAACGCAGGCGCGACATACCAGAGGGCGATGCATAACATTTTTGATGATTTCTTGCACAAACGCGTCGAATGTTATGTCGACGACTTGGTGGTGAAGACAAAACAATGGTCAGACCATCTCCTCGACCTCAGAGCAGTGTTCGAACGGATTCGACGATTTTAACTCAAAATGAATCCGTTGAAGTGCACATTCGGTGTCACCTCGGGCAAATTCTAGGGATTCATTGTGCATCACAGAGGAATTGAGATTGACCAATCCAAAATCGACACAATTCAAAAGATGTTGGAGCCTAGAAACATCTCCGAACTCAAAAGCTTCCAAGGCCACTTAGCGTATATCTGGCGCTTCATCTCGAACTTAGTCGGAAGATGCCAACCGTTTAGCCGCCTGCTGAAAAAGGATAAGCCGTTCGAGTGGGATGAGTCTTGCCGAAACGCCTTTAATAACATAAAGGCGTACCTCACCAAGCCGCCGGTGCTCGTCCCTCCAATCGTCGACAGACCGTTGCTGCTGTACATCGCGGCGGAAGAGAAATCGGTCGGAGCACTCTTGGCCAATGCGATAAGGACAACAAAGAGCGTTCTATTTATTATCTGAGTCGAACACTGGTGGGCGCCAAACTCAATTACACACCAATTGAGAAGACCTGTTTGGCACTCATCTTTGCAATTCAAAAGCTCCGGCACTACCTCCTGGCGCATTCGACGAACTTGATTTCATGAGCTGACCCGCTGAAATATATCATGTCGCGACCAATTCTTTCTGGTCATCTGGCAAAGTGGGCATTACTTCTATTGGAGTTCGAGATTAACTTCGTGCCGCAACGCGCGTTCAAGGGTCAGGCCTTAGCAAATTTTTTGGCCGACCATCCAGTGCCAGTCGAATGGGAATTAACAGAAAAATTCTCGGACGAAGAAATCTTCTTTGTCGAGGTGCTTCCCCCTTGGGAGATGTATTTCGACGGCGCTGCGCGAAGAAATGGGGCCAGCGCGGGAGTTCTGTTCGTTTCGCCAAGAAAGGACCTGCTCCTGTTTTCGTTCGTTCTTATCCAAAATTGTTTGAACAACGAAGCGGAGTATCAAGCTCTCCTCCTCGGACTCGGCATGGCGGTCGAGATGAAGTTGCCGCAGCTAAACATCTACGACGACTTAGCTCTTGTCATCAAGCAAGTAACAGGGGAGTTCGAGGTAAAGAAACTCGAGCTCGTGCCATTCTGGAGACATGCAGGTGAACTTCTGGCCCAAATTCTGGAAGCTTCACTCCACTACCTCCCTCGATCCGAAAATGGGCCAGCCGACGCATTGGCTGGAATTGCTGCCAGCCTGGCACAATTCGATGAACAGCCAAGCCAGGTCCCCATTTGCGAACGATGGGTAATCCCTCCACCGGCTGAAGAAGAAACATAAGAAGAACAGGTAGAAGAGATAGAAGAATCTCTTCCTATCTCGGCCAGCCAAAACGAAATGGGAGACTGGCGCGAGCCCATCACAAATTTTCTTCGTTACAACACACTCCCGGTCAACCTACGAAAGCGAGTTCAAATTCGCTGAGCAGTGCCAAGATACGTTTAAATTAATGACGTACTCTACCGGAGGTCTTACGCAGGTCTACTTCTTCGCTGCCTTTCTAAAGAAGAGGGTCTACAAGTCCTAAAAGAAACACACAGTGGAATCTGCGGCGCGCACCAGGCTGGGCCGAAGCTCCACCTACAAGTCAAAAGGTTGGGCTACTACTGGCCGTCGATGCTCAGGGACGCCACCGAAGCCACCGAAATGGCTCGAACCTGTAAACCGTGCCAACTCCATACCGATTACATACATCAGCCACCGGAGACGCTTCACCCGGCGATCGCGTCATGGCCATTTGAAGCTTGGGGGATGGACATCATAGGTCCATCACTCCCAAATCCGACTCTGACAGGCAATACATCTTGGCCGCCATCGACTACTTCTCGAAATGGGCCGAAGCCGCTGCCTACTGAGAAGTCAAGGCAACCACCGTCGCCGACTTCATTCAAACTCAAATCATCTACCGATATGGAGTTCCTCGGTACATAGTGACGGACAATGGCATGCCATTCAGGAATAGAGTCATGGACGACTTCTGCAAGAAATTTTGCATACAACAACGGACATCGTCGACTCACAATCTGGCAGCCAACGGACTTGCAGAAGCATTCAACAAAACGCTCTGCAAGATCCTTAAAAAGACAATCGGCGCCAACAAAAAGAGTTGGGACGAAAAGCTCGGTGAAGCCTTGTGGGCATTCAAAATGTCATTTCGAACGCCAACCCAGTTGACCCCATATTCGCTGGTTTACGGTACCGAAGCAGTGCTCCCTCTCAAAGTACAACTTCCCTCTCTGCAAATTGCAATGAGAGAAGGGCTAATGACAGAGGAATGCGCACATCTACGACTCGCAGAACTTGAGTCACTCGACGAGCAGCGACTCGAAGCGCAACAACGGCTCAAGTGCTACCAATCTCGCATGACCCGAGCCTTCAAAAAAAAGGTACGGCTCAGGTCATTCCAGAAAGGTGACCTCGTGCTCGCAGTCCGACGGCCAATGCTCTTTACGAGCAAAATCGGGGGCAAGTTCGCACCAAAATGGGAAGGACCGTACGTGGTGCAGGAAGCCTACACCTATGGCGCCTACAAGCTAGTCACTTCAAACGGTTCGGAGCTGCCTATAACGAACGGTAAATTCCTCAAACGATTTTACCCATGAAGGGGCAGCGACAAAAAAAAAGGAAAAAAAAAAAGAAAGTCGAATAAAGAAAAAAGAGTACTTCTCATTACAAAAAAAAATGTGTGTGATGAGAACAATACAAGCCTCACAACAAAAAAAGGGAGGCTACAAAAAAAAATGCTAGTCTCGCAAAACAAAAAGAAAAAGAGAGGCTACACAAAAAAAAAAGAGCTATAAAAGTTGAGGAAGTTCGAAATCAGCCACTCTTCATTGCAGCCGAACCACTTCGGCACGAACCTCAGCCAGCTCCCGTGTCTCGGCTTTGTCAAGAACAGGGTGTGAACGAACAAAAGCAAGCTGGTCTTTGAGAGCAGCAGCTTCCTCCTCGGTGGCGTCGATTCTCCTCCGGATGGTCGCTAGTTCGCCAGTAATGGAGTCGATTTGAGACGAGATGAATGCCAGACGATCACGAAGAGCTCTCTGTTCAGCCTCCGCAGCTTCGCGCTCAGGCTGACGCCTATCCAAGTCCGTTGTTAAGTCATCGCGCCGACGGTTCACACGCTGGACAGATTGCGCGAGTTCAGCCTCAGCAGCAAAACGTTCGGCCAAACTAAGCTTCCCGGCCAAAGAGCCGCACAACTGCTGAAAGCGAGCCACCTCCGAAGCAAAGTCTTCCAACCACTGCTCCAAAACCGAGGTATCGACGCCGGCTCCTCTCAAGTGTTCAAGAAAGGCGCGGGTGTCCGCCACAAGTTCCGACGAACATGGGTCGTCGGCCGGCACTAAAACCGACTCGACGAACATGGTCCACAGCCCCAAGGCAGATCGCTGCATCAACAACCTCGACCTTGCCGAAAGAGGGAAGGTCGACACCTAACAAAAAGGGGAGATAAGAAAAAAGAAGGAAAGAACAAGAAAAAAGAAGGAAAGAACAAAAAAAAAGAAAAGAAGGTAGATGACGATAGGTGCTCACCGACGAAGGCCATGAAGTCGACGAATCCTCGCTAACGGGTCAACGAGCTGAACCCGAAGCTCCCTCCTTGGCAGCAAAAGTCGCCTCTCCACTACTAGGAGGAAACGTCACAAAGGGTTCCCTCCTCGAAGTCACAACAACTGGAAGGCCCGGATAAGAAGCAGGGTGCAGAAATCCACTCGCGACAATAATTTCGGCATCCACTGTAAGCCCCTCGTCCACAACCGGCCCAGCCGAAAACCGAAGGGGTGTTACGCCCTCACCAACAGTCGTCATCAGGCACTCAGCTTCACGAGCTACCAGCTCATCGGTGGCGACAGTGGACAGTGCTTCCTCTTCGACCCACCCCAATTGGCGGGTAACCTCCGACTCGGCAAGGTCGAACAAGTCCTCCTGCCTAAAGTTGGGCTGGTCTGCAAACGGAGCTACGACGACGGCAAGGTCATCAGAAGCGAGATCGCCGAACTCCTGGACCGCCTGCACTCCATCCTGGGCCGCCAGCGCAAGTGACAATGTCATTGGCTCCGAGGCAGTCTCTCCAGTCAGCAACACAACAGACCCGTCGAGAGGCGCCAACTCCTGAGCCTTTTCACCCAACCCTGACAAAGGAGTCTCCGAAGGCTGAACGACAGAAAGTGGCGCTAAATTTATCAATGGCTTACCAAGACCAGGCTGCAGCCGCTTCTTGAAAGGAGGGGGGACGAAAATGAAAGGCTCTGATTGAGGAGCCACACACTTCCTCTTCGCAACAGTCTTCTTCGGCGAGGTCACCGACACCAATCCTTTCCCCTTGTCTAAAGGAGCATTATCAGCCGGCAAAGAAAGTACTACTGGTTGAGGGCCCCCTTGTGCCGGAGATGCCTCCCTAATGACGATGCCCTTCGCCGATACGACTTGCGACGGTGCCGACACCTTCTCTTTTGCAACCTTCGGCCGGGGCGCCTTCTTCTTCGCAACTTTACTATTCTTTGCCTTCAGAAAAGTCGGAGCCTTTGCACCTTTTCGCGAGCTCTTTTGAACGACACCCTCCGCTTCACCATCTCCTTGCGCAGGTGGCAAAAGCTCTTTCTGGCACAGATGCCTCGGTAAATTTCTTCCACGCACGCTGAACAAAAAAAAGAGGATGAAAGAAGTAAAAAAAAAAAGAGAGAAGGAGAAAGGAGGAAGATACAAAAAAAAAAGAGAAGAAATTACTACCTCGAAGAGGGGAACGATTGCCTCAAGCCAGGACTCCCAAAAAAGGGATGTAACACCCGGGTCGGAACCTGGACTCACGAAGGCAGGCACCTCCACGCTGCCAAGAGGGCAGGCAGTCCCAGCTCGCCATACCTCCACCAGCGCATTAACCGTGGCTGCCTTTCATTGGGCAGCAAATAGCGCACCCGGTATGTCCTGGCAGAACCCGAACTGACGAGCAAACTGGTGGGGACTGTATGGTTCCACTATAAGGAGGTCGAGCTGCCGCAAGACTAGAAGGGTTGCTCGTAAGCAACGGAAGTATTCCACTTCAATCCAAGAAGCAAAGTGACCAGGCTTGTCAATAATCGGGCTGGGGGGAAGAGCCTGCGAAGGATACTAGCATTGCACTCCACCGCGCCAAAACAGAGAAGGAGCCTCCTCTTGGGTATAGAAACGACTAAGCTACGGGTTACGATACAACATCATAAGGGGTCTGTCGCCTTCGGTGGAGTCAGCCTCGTGGACGCTAAACCGCTGGGCGAGCCATGCATAAACAAACGGCCAAGAGATCCTCCCCGAAGAGAAGCTATTGAGTCCCCGATAATGACTGGCCAAGGCTGCGCCGGCCAGGCTACATTTCTTACTGCTGGCCATGAAACAAGCCATCTTGAAAATAGTGAACCTCAGCATGCCGCCCGACAAAGGAACGACGAAACGGCAGAGCCACAGAGATAAGAAGGCAGCCAGATATACCTCATCTGCGAGGGCATCAGGAACTCTGAGCTCGGAGAGTGGTTGATTCTGCACGCCCGATCGGTCGCGACTCCGAGAACCAGTCGCCTTTCCACGATCAGCCCATGAGTCTTCCGAAGGGTGTGCATCCCCTTCGGCGCGGAACCAGAATGACGCCACCTCGGACATGAGAACTCCAAAGAATCCTTCCGAGTTCGAAGACTGCGAACGACAGAAAAGGCGATAATACGCGAGAACCAAGTATCGAATGCTCTCGGGTAGCGGCATGGAGCGACTCTGAGTAAAATCTTCAATAGTCGGAGTCACCTCATCGAAAATGCTCCCAGAAATGGGCAGTCCACCGAGTCGATGCATATCCCACAAGGAAATCGACAGCTCCCCCTCGCGAGTAAAAATGGTGTTGGTTGAAGAACACCAGACTTCCAGAAAGGCGTGGATAACATTGTTGCAGCATCGATACGAAAACATTGAAGCTCGAACTGCATGAGTAAGGTCCACCGCGGCCAGCGGCTCAGCACAAGTATGGAGGATGACGTCTGTCCATTCAAAGTAGAAGGGCACACGATAGGGGCTCGAGCACACCATCGGTTGACTGTCCTAAGAACCAAGCCAGTCGCTGTCGATGGGAAGCTTCGGCGCTGAAAAGCGAACCAGATGGTCATACATCGGACTCAACAAGATGTTGCCTACGGTCTGATGTAGAGACGATGAAGCTTCGTCGACCCCCGGGAAATAACAAATTTGGTCATCCTCGTCAACAACAGGGCGACTCCAAAGGTCATGGATAGCTCTAACCGCGGGCGCAGTCACGTCGCAACCACCATAAGCCGATGACCCCCCAAAAGGTATCAGCAATGGTCTCTGCTCTTCCTTAGAGTCACAGATTCGTAAGCAGTCTCGAAGGGTACCCTTCACGAGAGTCGTGACGTTCGAAAGAGTTAGGCCGAGGAAGGAGAAAGAGGTCGGTGCGGCAGACATCTGCGACATAGCAAGTAAAGTCAGGTACGCAATCCATATCCCTCTCAATTCAAAAAAAAAAAAAATCTCCTACGACCAGAGATAGAGAAGCCGAAGTCGCAAACAAAAAAGGTAGAAAGAAAGAAAAAAAAAACACAAGTCGAAAAAGAAAAAGGGGCGACAAAAAGGACCAGCCACCAAGAAGAAAAAGTCGGAGAAACAAAAAAAAAGAGAGAGGGTAAAACACCGGTTGTCTCAGACAACTCGGCCGGCAACCAAACTGCTTTCGAAACAAAGCTCTCCGCGAGCGCAGTTCAAAAGCCTCGCATCCGGCGACAGAGCCGGACGTGACCAAAACAAAGTAATTGTGCCTCGGCGACCAAGCCGAGCACAATTCAAAGCATAGCGACCAGCGACGGAGCCGGTTGCGACAAAAACAACAAAGACATTATGCCCAGCCACCGAGCTGAGCATAACTCAAAGGCTTCGCGCCCGATGACCGAGCCGAGCGCAGACAATAGCTCCGCGCCCGGCGAACAAGTCAGGCGCGACAAAAAAAAAAACAACAGCACCCGACGACCGAGCCGGATGCAATAAAAATAGAAAGCGCTGCACTCAAGACAAACGGAGCTCAAAAGTAGCACCCGACGACGGAGCAGGGTGCGACCAAAACAACAACACTGTGCATCGGCGACCAAGCAGAGTACAGTCCCAAAAGTGACGCGCACGGCGACAGAGCCTAGCGCGACCAAAACAAACAGCCTCGCGGCCAACAACTAAATCGGAGGCGAACAAAATCAAACTCTGATGCCCGGCAACCAAGCCGGGCAAAACCAAAGGGAGAATTCAGCATTTGGCGACAGTACCAGACGCCGCACACTCAATCCCAGTGCCTGACGACTGAGTTGGACGGGAAACGAATGCTGCAAAAATAAATACACTGCGCTCGACAACCGACCCGAGTACAGTTAAAAAAATCCCGCGACCAGAAACAAATGGACGCGACCAAACAGCACCCGACAACCGAGCCGAATGCGATCAAAATAAGAGCAATGCGCTCGACGACCAAGCCGAACACAGGAAAGAAGCTTAGCGACCAGCCACACAACCGGCCGCGGTTAAAACAAGTGCCCGACGACCGAGCCGAGCACAATTCAAAGCTTCGTGACCAGCCACAAAGCCAGCCGCGATCAAAACAAGTGCCCGACGACCGAGCCGAACACAATTCAAAGCTTCGCGACCAGCCACACAGTCGATCGCGATTAAAACAAGTGTCCGACGATCTAGCCGAGCACAGTCTAAAGTTCGCGACCCGCCACAAAGCCGGCAGCGATCAAAACAAGTGCCCGACGACCGAGCCAGGCACAATTCAAAGCTTCGCGACCAGCCACAAAGTCGGCCGTGATCAAAACGACAAAATCTGCGCCCGGCGATCGAGCCGAACGCAGCCAAACGGAGCTAGGTACGTAACTCCTCTCCAAACCAAAAATGCAGCGACAAAAAGAAGCAGTTGCCAAAAAAACAGAATCGCGACAAAAAGAAATAGTCGCCAAACAAAAAATAGGATCACGACAAAAAGGATTAGTCACTGAACAAAAACAAAGCTGCGACAAAAAGTAGTCGCAAGAAAAATAGAAAGAAATGGAAACATATTCGCACTGTGGCAACTCTTGCCAGCTGCGACCATAACATTCAACGACCAAGCCGAATTGCGCAGCAAATTCGCACCCCGACAACCAAGCCGGACGCGACTTACACTACCCGGCAACTTTGGTTGGGTGCACCAGCACCTAAATTCAGCCTCCCAGCGACCCAGCCGGGCTCAGCCGAATCAAAATCTCGGCACCCGGTGACCAAAACAGAAATTCAACCTCCCGACGACCGAGCTGGCCAAAGTTAAAACCAAACTGCTGCACCCGGTAACCGAGTTGGATGCGACTGCATTGAAACTCAACATCCCGGCGGCCTAGCCGGGATCACTCAAAGCAAAATTTGGTAGCCGGCAACAGAGTCAGACACAAAACAAGAAGCCCAACACCCTGCGACCATCTGGGCGCGACCCAAAACGCGATTTCAACACACGGCGGCTGAACAAGGTGTGACACAACACTTTTCTGTTCGGCTGCCGAGCCAAACCACGCATTGAAATTCGTCAGTCTATCATATTGACAGATTGACAGATACTTGGAGTGCAAGAAAGAGAGAAAATTTGAGACAGATGAAATTCGAAAAAAAAAAAATAGAAAAAAAAGAGAGAGACTGAGGGAGGAGTTGAAAATGAGAGGAGAGAAAAAGAAGAAGAAAGAGGGAGGAAGTTAAAAAAAAAAGAGAGTGGGTACCCCGGCTGACTCGAATTCAGCCAGAGACTGCCGGGGGAGGAGAAATTTGCATACAATACCTTCAAATTCTGGTTCGCGAAGAGTTCTGTCGCAAGTTGGGGGCTCGAAGAAGATTGTAAAGTCAAATTCGTAAACAATCCAATCACAGTAAGTCATAGACTGTCCCTTCAACCAAATGCGCAGACTGTCTTCCAAATCGCAGGCAGTCAATTCGCAGACAGAGACAGAACCAGGTCTCAGTCTCAGACTATCCTCCAAATCCAATTTCGTAGGCAGAGACAGGCTGTCTCCCAAATCGAATTCACTGACAGTCTCCCAAAACCAAATTCGCAAACAGAAAAGACAGCCAAAATTGGCAAATTCTCCCAAATCGCAGATAGCTTTCCAAGCCGAATTCGTAGACAGCAAGTTCGCAATCTCCCAATTCACAAATCAAATCGCAGGCTAACAAAAAACACAAAATCGCATACAAAGAAGACTCAGTAGTTTGCAATCTCTCAAGCCAAATTCGCAAGCAGGGAAGAGGCCCAAAATTCGCAGAACACAACCTAGGGAGGATAGACAACCTTTAAACTTGATTATCCCAAATTCGCGGGGAGTGGATCAGTAATTTTCCCACTTAAGAAGGAGCCCTCTACGCAAGAAGGTGGGACCCACGTCGCTGCCTGAAATCCTCTGCGACCTGCGCAGAAGCCAAACCGTTGACAGAGAGACATCCTAACTCGCACGGGAGGTTCAATTCCGCCAAAGTGGGCCCCACCACCACATCTACTCTAGCGCGAATCCGCTTCCCGACGCACCAATGAAGATCGCAAAAGAAATTCCAGTTTGCCAAAATTAGATCAACGTGAACCTTACTCGGGTGCGCATTCCTCCATTAGCGTGATGACTTTCACTCCACTCCGCAACATCTCTCTGCGACACAATCTAGGGGAGGCCTCTCAAACCATAGTCACCGAAACTTGCAGAAGTCATTCAAATTCGTCGCAACTGTTTTCCCCGAGGAATCAAAGCGCCGCGGCCAGTTAAAACCTCAACTTCAACTCGTCATCAACACTCAGGTACACTGTCTCTCTATATCGTACATACTCTACATGTACGTGTCTACAAAAAAATCATCAAAATCAAAAAAAGAAAGAGAGAAGAGAAAAAGCAAACAACTCTAAAACAGCAAGAGAGCAAAAAAAAAAAAATACATACAAAGTGTACAGAAATATACACTGTCCTAAAAAATCAAGAGGACAGAAAAACATACGTACACAAAAGATAAACGATCCTAAAAGAGTAAGAGGATCAACAAAAAAAATGTTGCGTGCGTGTGTCGTGCGTGTGTTCTTCTTCATATTCGAAACTTGATCGTTCTCTCCGAACGGTCAAGTCTCGAAGGGCGCAATCTGTATGCACCTAAATGCGATCAGCCCAATTTCAACGAGCCCAAACGCCCATCAACCCATCAAACAATGGTCGTGGGTAGCCTCTGTCAAATTTTGAAGACCTCCATTGCAGCCCATCATCGAGTCCACTTATGCCACCGTGTCATCGATACACTCGGTGTCTCAGTCAGTAGATATCCATCGCGTTATCACCAATCAGCAGCCATGTCATACTGCTACATGACTCAGCAGTCAAACGACCAAATCTGGTCTCCTATGGTGAAAACTGGCGATCCTCGTTTGTGGGATCCAAGAGAGAAATTTCCTGGTCCTCCTCCCATCTCAGCAACTATAGCAAAAAGGGGATCGTGATCTTCATTACAAGGATTGATTCCCCAACATTTGCACAGAACAGGCTACAAATAGCCAGAAATGTTCCGTCGCTGGGGTTCGAAAAACTTTTCATCTCACGCACAGAGATTCCTTCGAGCCGAAGAAGGCAAGCTACTTGCAGCCTGTCGTCCTTCAACAATTCGACCAGGAAGAATTCTACATGATCGCCGACAACGTCACAAGTCGATACAAGCGAAACACAAATACTTCCGTCCGAGTGACCAAAGTCACAAAGTTCGTGCACGATCGTTCCCGAAGCTCGGATTTCGACGACAACTTGCTAGAAGCCGAAACGTCACCAAACTCACACGGAGATCGAATCAGAGGAAGCCTAGGAGATTGTACTCGCATTCCTTGATACACAAACACAATTGTAACACAAATATTCTGATATAATCGAACTACTCTCTCGGTCGCGCCCCTTCGTGGACCAGCGGATTTTCGGTGAAACAGATATGAATTTTAGAATTTAAATTTAGTAAAAAAGTAGGAAAATAAAATGGCTAGAGTGCTGGGTGGGCCTGTTTTTCTTTACCCCTGTCGTTTTTTTGGATCTTTTATGGATCATATATCAACTTTAATTTAAATGTTGAACCAAATATCCAATCTTCATTTTGATCGATTGATATATTTTGGACTTTTTAACCGCTCTTCAAACCGGTTACTATTGAATTCAACCCAACCCGGCTTACCATTAAATTTAGCCCAGCCCAAATAAACAACCCACCTTAAATGGTTCACCTAAGAGAACTAGGTACCTCCTTTGTTTATAACTTAACTTTCTCAAACAGTTCCTCCTCTTGTTTTGCCCTAACATTGCTGTTGTGAGTCATCGAGAAGTTTTTTTGATATGGCAAGAGACAGAAGTGCTCATTCACCAAGGGATACTGAAGAGGAGATGTTGGGAGGTCGCTCGAAGTTTTTAAATCATTGTCTCGTCTCCCTCCCTCCCTCTTTGTCTCTCTTTGTCTATCTTGCTCTCTCTGTACCTCTGTCTCTCTTTCTATCTTGCTCTCTCTGTACCTCTGTCTCTCTTGTCTCTCTTGCTCGCTCTCGCCCTCGTTCTCTCTATGTCTCTCTTGCTCGCTCTCGCCCTCGTTCTCTCTATGTCTCTCTTGCACTTGTTCTCTCTCTCTCTCTCACTCACTCTCGCTGGCTCTCTCTCTCACTCACTCTCGCTGGCTCTCTCTCTCACTAGGTAGATGACACTACTCATGGACAAACTCCTTTGTCCTTGAAAGCCCTTCCACACGTGCAATTTGATTTGTCATTCTCTTTATAGGTAACCTCAAAACTTAGATTTTTGTGGACTATGACATCTAAATCAATTCTTGCCAAATGGTGGGGTTGGGTTCAATTGGAAACTTATGTAAAAAGGAATGGTGTTGTCTTTTTACGTCCTTCTTTTTGGCTTAAAATTAAGTTGATCTACATATTCGGTTAGAGTTAGGTTGTCTATATGTTGAGATACAATTTTTTTCTATTTTTATAAAAGAAAAAACTGCAGGTTAATTTTATTTATTTGTTTGTTTATAGAATAAACTATAGTTATCTTGCCTCAAATTTGCCAACTTCAAGATGTTGTTGTCTTTAGGTTTACATGACTAGATTATAATTAGTAATTCATTATGCAACAAATAAAAGCAAAATAATACGGTCAATGTTCTTACCTAAAAATTGTATTGTCGTTATAAAACACACTTCTAGTTGGGCCAAGGGGTAGAGTTCACCATCAATGGATTACAAATTAGTATTGATTATTACTTGAAAATAATATTCAGAATGGAACAAATTTGTCATTCGCCTCCAATGTGTGTCCTCTTGGATGGGTGGTTCAATCATGTGGATTTATTTTGGGAACATCTTGAAGGCCTAATATCGTGTCAGGTCAATGGACATAACACCATCATGTTCATTGTTGGCATAAGACTCTAAGATGCAAACATTTTTTATTTTCTAATTGTTAAGTTTCTTTTCTACAATCAAAAGTTACTTCTTTACTAACTGAAATGCGAACACTTAAATAGGGCCCTCTACGAACAGTTTCTCACGTAGAGGAAGATCAAGATTCCAGTCTTCCTTGAGTAGAGTGTAAAGGCCAAGTTGTTGGTTTTCTGTACAATTCAATCATCAAAGACTCAGTTCTAGTGATTGCTTGGAGTAGTGGACATTTTCAGGTTGATGCATTCACATATGAGCTCCAACCCTTGTGGAGCACAAGTGATCTACCCCGTCCCTGCTTTGATTCATCTGGTTTTGTTATTGGAACTGCTATGATCTGCAAGTCTGCTTCACAAGAATATTCCACAACCAGGCTTGATGCACAAGTTCATGCTTTTGATACTGTTTGGGTGGGTCAGGAACCACCTTTGCTAACTTGCTCTTGTTGACTTAGAATTACCAACAAAGACAACAGAGAACAAAGGATGTCTCGTGTCCATATTCTCTAACCCCCTTGTACCAGAGAGAATATATTGTGTTCACAATGGTGGGATAGATTCAATATTTCTACATTTTCTTCCATTTTCAAGTCAAATGGCATTAAATGAATTTTAAGATTTGAAAAATCTGAAAAATTGTTCTGATGATATCGGTTAGTATAAATTAACGAGTGTTAAAACTCCGCTTGGAACTCTGCGTTAAACACCTCGAGAAATAAAGAACAATGCAAACACAAGCAAGTTGTTATCGTAGTTCGGAACAACTGTTCCTAATCTGCGAGGCATTCTTGCCCGGGATAGTAACAATCCACTAGTGATAACTGATTACAAGTCTTTCACAAAGACAATACAGTTTTGATTCACCTTGTCAACAGAATCGTGGATTACCTTCAACACCTGACCCACTCAGTGTAAGTGGTCACGTTACTATCCTACTGAGGCACCCCCTCAGTATGAGCTCCTAGCGTGGAAGACTCAGTCTGTCTCCAGCACAGACTTCAGCAAGGGTGTTCCAAATGCGGGTGGAACTCCGTCTTCATCTCCTCGATAGCTTCTCAGAAAGCTAATTGATGAAGAACAAATACGCTCAAGAACACACAAACTTCTCTTGAATACTTAGAATAGCTCTCTCAGAAGTTGTGTTTTGTGTACAGGCCTTCATGCCTATTTGTACTCATACGTATCCCCTTTTATGGCATATCCTCTAATCATGGCTTAATTGACAGTCCATGATTCTCTCTCTTCCATCCTCTCGTGACACTCTTCTTCATATAAATTCAGTCTCACCTTATTTAATCAGATTGATATGATCTTCTCAATCTTCTTTCCTTTTCGTGACCCTCTTCTATATATCTTCAATCACACCTTATGTAAACAGATTGCCATGATCTTCTCTTCCTTCCTTTCGTGACCTTCTTCTCTATATGTCTTCAATCACACCTTTATTAAACAGATTGCAATTTCTTCAAGTGTCAACGCAATCATTCCATTTAGACTACTCTTGATTTGTGTACATACCATATATATCTCTCGCCTTGATCTCCTTGATCTTCCATAACTGATTTTGTCACAAGATAGTCAATTTGTAATGTCTGGCACTAACAAAATCTAATATGCTTTTGCGAGTAACTTGAATGTATTGCAGGCTATCAAATGTATTACTTGAATGTTTTGCATGACATGGTAGGATATCGATCGAATTAATAACTTGAATGTTTTGCAATCTATCAGGGATACCTACGAGGTTATTTTCTTGCCTAGAATTTGTATATGGCTTTTATTAAGCTATTAATTTCAATAGTGAGAATTTGACAACTTGTCATAGTTGTCATGAACATTTTGTTTGAAGATTAATCTTGAATGAGACATTGTCAAGCTAGTGAAAGAGCTTTTAGATAATTATTGGATATCTTATCGTGTCAAGAATTTGTGTTTCTTGTTTATGTGGGAAGCTGAAAAATTCTATTCATGTTTTTCGTGTTGGAATCCTTATTTGGTGTTAAAGTAGTTTGATTTGTGTGCAAAATTGATGATTGTTATGTTAGTAGACTACATATGCTTAAGAATTGTGCAATTAAAAGCTAATGAGTTTAAGAATTTGTGTTTCTATGCTGTTATATGATCTATAATCTCAAAGAGAAAAAGCCACACTAGTTTACTACATTGTTCTTAAATGGATACTATAACAGTCCCATTTCATTGGAGTCAAATCTATGGCAAAGAAAAAGGACAATGCCTGTGGAGATGGATCAGATAACAGATTTTGATCACCTACAGCCAAATGAACACCTCACCAAAATATACATGTTATTCTTGAATGCTAACTGGCATAATTCAAAGTCCTAAAATGTTTATTTGGTATGTGAGTGCAAATCTTTCATTTTCACACTTAGATTTAGAATCTAATTCTAACCAAAACATGAGACCACACTTAGATTTAGAATCTAATTCTAACCAAAACATGAGAACATTTGAGTGTTTCATAAGGGGCATGAGAGAGTACATTTCTTGTTTTAATATTGTACTTACCCTGTTTATAACATTGTACATTTCCTATTTGTGACATTGTACATAACCTGCTTATAACGTAGCACAAATTACACTTATAACATAGTACTTACCCCAGTTTATAATATAGTACATTTTTAGCCAATAACAGTACTTACCCCGTTTATAATATTGTACAGACTGGGCGCCTAAGGCACCAACAGTGGCATCTTAGCACTGTTAAACATAGAGCTGGGCCCCTTTAATGCCAGCAGTGGCACTGTGGCGCCCGTGGTCCAGCGCTTGTATGTGTATTCGGGCGCCTTAGCCTGTTTATAACGTTATACTTTTTCAGCCAATAACATAGTACTTACCCTGTTTATAACGTTATACTTTTCCAGTCAATAACGTAGTACTTACCCTGTTTATAATGTAATTTTCCAGCCAATAACATAGTACTTACCTTGTTTATAACATTGTACTTTTCCTGCTTTTAACATAGTACTTACCCTATTTATAACGTTGTACTCTTTCAGCCAATAACATAGTATTTACCCGGTTTATAACGTTGTATTTTT
This sequence comes from Aristolochia fimbriata, assembly GCA_019845555.1. Lineage (NCBI taxonomy): Eukaryota > Viridiplantae > Streptophyta > Magnoliopsida > Piperales > Aristolochiaceae > Aristolochia > Aristolochia fimbriata. The sequence goes on along the minus strand of CM034080.1, from coordinate 8,682,971 downwards.
CCAGTCAATAACATAGTACTTACCCTATTTTTAACATTATATTTTTCTTGCTTATAACATAGTACTTACCCTCTTGCTTATAAACATAGTATTTATTTTGCTCACAGTTTGTCTCACATTTATGACTCAATCTGTGATGGGCATTACAAGCCAAGAGTTCCACTTAACAGAGCTACTTACAGTTTAGCTCATGCCCGTGACACAAGCCGTGAGCGCATCACTAATTAGGAGCTTCACCTAACAGAGTTGCTCACGATTCTACTCACGCATGTGACATAAGGCGTAACCGGCTCGCAAGTAAGTGGTCAACTCTAACGAAGCTCCTCACAGTTTAGCTCACGCCCATGACACAAGCCGCGAGCGCATCACTAACTGGGAGCTTCACCTAACAGAGTCACTCACGGTTCGGCTCACCCCCGTGACATAAGGCATGACCGGCTCGCAAGTAAGTGGCCAACTCTAATAGAGCTCCTCACAGTTTAGCTCACGCTCGTGACACAAGCCGTGAGCGCACCAAAAGAAGCGTCGTGGCAACCATGTGGTCTAGCGTTGTAGCTTATATTTAGGCGCCTTAGCCTGTTTATAACATTGTACTTTTTATACTGGTAACATAGTACGTACTCTGATTATAACATTGTACTTTTTCTACTTATAACATTGTAAGTTTATAACATTGTACTTTTGTTGTTTCTAACATAGTACTTTTTTTGCTCCCATTTCTCTCATGCTTATGACAGAAGCCGTGATGGGCATCACAAGCCAAGAGTTCCACTAACAGAGCCGATCATGATTAATCTCAGGCCCGTGACACAAGGCGTGATCGGCTCGCAAGTGGCCAACTCTAACAGAGCTCCTCACAGTTTAGCTCACGTCCGTGACACAACCCGTGAGCGCATCACAAAGAAGTAGTTTCACCTAACAGAGCTACTCACGGTTCTACTCACGCCCGTGACAGAAGGCATGACTGGCTCCCAAGTAAGTGGCCAACTCTAATAGAGCTCCTCACAGTTTAGCTCACGCCCGTGACACGAGTCGTGACCGCATTGTAAATCCCAGTAAACTCTAGACGTGTATTCAGAAGTGTACTTAAAGTAATTCCTGTAAACTTAAAACGTGAGCGCAGGAGTGTACTTACACCCGAAGACTGGTGTAGTGACACTTAGAGTTACACTCATGAACAAAAAGGACACAACACAAATTGTTATCGCAGTTCGGAACCAATCGTTCCTAATCTGCGGGGCATTCGGCCCAGGGTACCAAAATTCACTAGAAAGAGTATTACAGTAGTTCACCAGAATAACTTACAGTAATAAGTTCTCCTCCCTGCAAGGATTCGAACAACAGCCTCTTCCTAGTTTAGCTTCTGTCAACACACTTCCACAGAAGCTATTTGATACCCACACACTAAGTCTCCCCCTTAGTGTGATCCCTCTCACCAGGGACTTTCTTCACGAAGGCTTCTCAGGATGAGAACACCTATTACAATGGTCAGTTGCTTCTTGGAAAGCTAGTAGACCCTTAATCAGCTTCAGCAACAAACATACAACATCAAAACTACAACCTTCAATATGCGAACTTCAGAGCCTATTCCTCATTGCTCCCCCTCAAACGTGTCTCTCCTTGATACTCGTTAATCACTGCTTGAAGAAAAACCTAGCACAACACGTATTGTGTTTTTAATACCCCTAGGGTTTAACCATGTCTAATTCTGTCTTTAGACACCTTCCATCCTGTATTGCTTACTTTCCTATCTCAACTAGGAAACACAATCACCCTTATCCTTGGTGATATCACATGCTGATTTCTTTCCTATAGAGTCTAGGAAACTCAATATCCCACGATTTGGCAACTCAAGCTATTCACGCTTCATAGGATATATTGTTGACCTGGTCAAACATCGATTTTGTCATAAAACAGCCAATACCGCTTTTATGCACTTACACGCATCACAAAGAAGGAGTTTCACCTAACAGAGTTGTTCACGGTTCTGCTCACGCCCGTGACAGAAGGCGTGATCGGCTCCAAGTGGCCAACTCTAACAGAGATCCTCACATTTTAGCTCACGCCCGTGATAGTAGGAGTGAGCACTCCAAAGCGGCGTCGTGGCGCCCATGTCGTCTAGCGCTTGTAGCTTATATTTGAGCGTCTTAGCCTATTTATAACATTATACTTTTTATACTATTAACATAGTACTTAGATTGTAACATTGTACATTTTCTGCTTATAACATAGTACTTACTCCGTTTATAACATAATACTTTTGCTGTTTCTAACACAGTACTTTTCTTGCTCATATTTCTCTCACGCCTATGACTCAAGCCGTGATGGGCATCACAAGCCTAATAGCTCCACTAACAGAGCCGCTCACGGTTAATCTCACCCTCGTGACATAAGGCGTTACCGGCTCGCAAGTGGCCAACTCTAACAGCGCTCCTCATAGTTTAGCTCACGCCCGTGACACGACCCGAGAGCGCATCACAAAGAAGGAGCTTCACCTAACAAAATTGCTCACAGTTCTGCTCACGACCCGTGATAGAAGGCGTAACAGAGTCAGACCGATCCAAGCAGAACTAAGGCCGATTCAAGTGTGTTCAAGCCCAATCGGACTGATTCGGTGCCAATTACACTGAGCCAAGGCCAATTCTAGCCCAATTTGAGCCGATTCAGAGCCGATTTTGGCTGAGTCAAGGTCGAGTTGAAGGCTTTTCCACCGAGTTTGGCCAATTTAAGGCCTACTTCAGGTGAATTCCACTTGGTGGAGGATTGTAGCAACTGAATTCCACCATATCCAAGCTTATCAAAGGGATTGTCATTTAGTCAAGGCTAAATTCAATCCAATATGTCCGGGCTAAATTCCAGCCTAATATGTTGGCTTGTTCGCTAAATAAGACAAAAACATAAAAATCTTTTTATACTTAAAAATTAGTTGAAAGTGATCACAGCAATTTCTATGACTACAATACTTTAGTCACCAGTCATTGAGCAGACCTTTATATTTGAATACATTAGATCTTAATGACGAATACAAAAGTACACCATTTAAAGTCTTACTTTTAATATTTCTATAGAAATTTTTTTAAACATAACTCCAAGGAACAAAGGATGTCGTTACTAATACTGGTGGTGCTATAGAAGCTGAGTTTGGATTATGCAAGAAATGAAACACGACAAGCCCAACCCAAAAACCAGGAGTCAGAGGATGATTTTCTACTCCATGATTCAAAGTTGGGGAAGAGAGGAGAAGAACCACATTGGTTTTCAATTTTGAGGGAGAGGACAAGTTTCCTCCAACCCTTTCAGTACAGTGGCCCGACACGAGGAAGCCAACTAATAATTCACCAAATTTGACCTCCACTTAGTCGGGAGTCAACAGCAGCACAGCAGCCACCTGAAACACACCAGTTTAAGAAAACATGCTCTCATTATTCATGAAGAAAACTAAAGCATCCGCCTACTGCAGAGAACATACCCATCTATAAACTAAAAAATTTAATGCCAATAACCTTTCATTCTATAAATCACAATACGAAAGATATTGCTGGATGAGACTGGTCATATCCTTTTAGACAATCAGATAACGATTGAAAAATGCAATGCAGAGCTTCCCAAACGGTAATGCCGAACCAAATTTTTATCACAAAATTTTTTTACCTTGTTTCACGTTTAATACTAAGATGAATAAGTTCACACTCCTGGATGATAATGCCGAGAGTAAATTATTACAGAAGTTAGTGAAGAACAACAAATAAAAAACGTCAAAAGCTGATGTGGTTTAGCATTGAAGCTATTTACATTGTATTTAAACATGCAATGGCAACTGTACTTGGCAAACCCCCTCATCCTTTATCTTCTCTTCTATTTTTGAAACGCAAACCTCTATTTTCAGTGCATATAAAAAAATTCGGGGTTCGGAAATGCCTTCCATTCACGACAACATTAGGAACATATTAATTTTTAGAAATAGCTTCATAAAGACTCAACAAAGCAACAACAAGAATTGGAATAATCCAAGGAATTAATCACCTAGATTTCTGCAGAACACAGAGCTTTAACCAAATCTCCTCTTTCCCCTTCCTCTCCCTCTTCTTCTTCCTCTAAATTCTCTTCTGCTATCAAAATTCCCTTCTACAGATCTCCCAAAGTTTAACATGTTCATTTTTATCCGTTCTGCTTCTGATCCTGGACCCCTTCTCACCGGAAAATAAGTTAGGAAAACCTATGACCTAACGATAATCAACTCTTAAGCACATGCTTACAAATAAAAAATGAACCCTGGTGCTAGCATTGCATTCTTCTAAGTCTAGATGGTTCTGCAACTGCCAAGCAAGCTCCTCGTCATGGCTGGTATCCTGAAAATTTGCATTTGGTACTGACTTCACGCCTTATTTTCTCTTTTCCCATTCATCCAGACTGAAAGCCACTGGATCTTCCTGTCTACCCTTTCATTTGTATTTAGGCCCTCTTGACTGCCTGCCATCCCAATGAGATTGATTTATTTTTTGAAGAAGCTTATGTGCAGCAGCTTGATTTTGAACTGGAAGAGGTTCAACCACTAATTATTGCACGATATTCGACATTCCAACATGGGAGGCACGTGTAATAAAATAGCTAAGTAGCAAAGAAAATTGGTAGAAAAGCATATACGAAATAAGAAGGGTGATATTTGTTGCCTTATATGACTTTAAAATATAGTACATGACAACATATCTTAAGTATTAAAAGGCAGACAAAGAAGCCCATACTGAACCTCAACTTAGAACAACTATTTACCTTCTTTAGGCCTGAATTCTTAACTTGATTTTTCTTCAGCTTGTCCACTTACAGAAGTAGTGTTGGAGTTGTCTTCCATCTTATAACTCATTTGTCTCTGGCTGAAAGATTCATTCGATTTGACTAGTGCATTGGTTGTACAGAAGTTGATTCAAGATGTGCAAATAGCCAAAGGTTCACAATAAACAACATTCTTATTTTGATAAAAAAAGCAGTTTAGTGAGAACTATAAAGTAGAAATGAAAAGCATGAACAAAGACTGTTTCTCTCTCTCTCTCTCTCAAATGGTGAACAAAGACTCCTCAAATGGTGAACAAAGACTGTTGCAAAAAAAAAGTACCAGGATAGTTTGGTTATTTCACTTATGACATGTAGTGTTCGGATAACATCTTTGCATAAAGCTCAATGATAAGAAAGCACAAGAAGACTCATAAACTCACCTCTTTTTGTCTCAATTATAGGAAAGCATAAGAAGAAACCAATAAGGGCTCCTCAAAGTGCAAGATAGCAAGTGGCACCCACAAATTATTTTTTTAAGCTAGTTTTCAGTAAATAATTATGTTGTTATGAATTATCCCCAATCTTACTCCATTGTTATGCCCTTCATTTCCTAGTTTGATTACTACGTGCAATCAATAAGTCGCTCCACAGACACTCATGCCACAGAAACCTTCTAGATAAGCTTTAAGTTTCTAAAGAAACATTAATGGAACCGTGCTTGCACCAACACGTACACACATTGTCCACTCATTTTCAAAGCATGGAGGGAAAATATGGGTACTGACTACTTACACACTAAAAACAGATTACTTACAGATTGTTATAGGGATGATGTATACATGCCAATTGAGGGATTTATTATGGAAGATGCATATACAAATATATATGGGCAAATATGGGTTTTATCTAACTCATATATAATGTCATCCAATTGCTATTAGATCTTCAGGTATCAGATACTGGTAGCTGGTAAAGAGGTACGACCAAATTTGGATAAAAAAATTCTGACTAGGCACCGAGTCTCCACACAGATACCCAGGCAGTATCAAGTACTCTACCTAAATAAAGAACCAAGACTAAGATTAAGAAAGTCTACAATCATGACTTTAGTCTAGAGCAGAACCCTTCATCTCGAACTAAAGAATCCACAAAATAGTTTAGCGATCTTAGAACACTAAACACATGGATAAAAAAATTAACGAGAAGCTCAAAAATATCTCACACAAAATGATAGAACCCAACAGACCAAAGCAGAGAGGAACCACCTACTACCTAAAAAACGTAAAGAGACTCTCCTTCTGAATGACCTAAGTATGCAAAAATAAGCATCTAACATCTCACAACCAAGAGGGAGGCAGGGCCCTGAATTCAGCCTACAACACATTCTATCATCGAAAGTACTATAAATAACATTACTTAACAACAAATAAAGTGATAAATCTAAAAAACAACACCAAAAAGAAAATCCAGAAATAAAAAAATAACTCAAGAAGGACGCAATTCCACTTCAAATGAAGGAAAAAAGGGCACCTTATATACATGCACTACAACTCAAAAATTAGAAGACATAATAGATATCTGAATATTATGTTTTACTACTTCGTAACTAAACAAAGAATTTTTATACCTTTTATTTATGAAATTTTTTTATAATTCAATATTAAAAAATTAAACACCGGACAATTCAGAAGTTTTTTGCCTCCAATTTCATTGAAATACCATTACCCATCAATCGTTTTGTCAGAGTTTATTTATTGAATATGATTAAACACAATTTACTAAACATATTTTAATTTAGGTGAAACAATGTCGACTCTAGTTTTAGTTCTTGTCTATAAGCTAAACCAAATGAAAAGGAGGGAGGTCCGGTTGAGAGTGGGAGAGAGAAAGATACTGAGAACGTGAGAGAGAGTGAGTGAGTGAGAGAGAGGGACAGAGAGAGAAATAGAGTTAGACACATAAAGAGAGAGAGAAATAGAGTTAGACACATAAAGAGAGAGAAATAGAGTTAAACACATAAAGAGAGAGAGAAATAGAGTTAGACACATAAAGAGAGAGAGAAATAGAGTTAGACACATAAAGAGAGAGAGAAATAGAGTTAGACACATAAAGAGAGAGAAATAGAGTTAGACACATAAAGAGAGAGAGAAATAGAGTTAGACACAAAGAGAGAGAGAGAGAGACAAAGACAGAGAACAGGAGAGAGAGTCGAAGTGAGAAAGACATAGTGAGTCTGAGAGAGAAACAGAGATAAAGAACGCGAGAGAGACAAAGTGAGAGAAAGAGAAAGACAGAGAAAGTAGAGATGGATAGAAAGAAAGAGTTTGGGAAAGTGGGAGAGAAATGAGAAAGGAGAAAGATAGAGAGTGTGAGAGTGGCCGATTGTCGTGACTTACTTGTGGAATGGAGAGCAGCAGATGGTTTTGACAGCGACAAACAAAGGCAACCGACGACAGTGACAACTCCTCTCGCAAAAGGAGTGAAAAAGTAAAAAGCTTGGATTCTGAAAACCTCTCGGACGGCGAAGGTGAAGCGAAGAGTCGGGATTGAGAAAAAATCGAACTCCTGAAGGCGAAGGTAAAGTAAAGAAAATTGTCGGGACTTAGGCAAAAGATGAATAGGGTTTCGGACTCTCAAACCTAATTTTATCGCAAACCTGGTTTTAGTTATTTTTTATTTTTATTTATTTTGACCCGACCTCTGCTAGATTTAGAAAGGGGTTAAAACGTCTAAAATGTATCAATCGATCAAAATAAACATTTGATATTTGGCTCAACATTTAAATTAAAATAAATATATCATTAATTTAAATATTGAGCTATATATTAAATCTCGTTTGTTATCGATTGATATATTTTGGATATTTTACCCCTTTTTAAATCCAGCAAAGACCGAGTCAAAACAAATAGAAATAAAAAATACCTAAAACCAGGTTTGCAATAAAATCAAATTTGCGACTCTGAAACCCTATTCATATTTTGCCTAAGTCCCGACTATTCTCTTCGCTTCGCATTCGCCTTCACGAGTCCGATTTTTCTTCAGTCCCAACTCTTCTATTCGCATCGCCATCGCCTTCACGAGTCCGAGAGGTTTTCAGAATCCAAGTTTATTACTTTTTCACTCTTTTCAGCAAAGGAGTTGCCACTATCGTCGGTTGCCTTTATTTGTCGTTGCCGAAACCGTCTGCTGCTCTCCATTCAACAAGTCATGACAATCAACCACTCACACTCTCTATCTTTCTCCTCTCTACTTTCTCTCTCACTTTCCCTAACTCTTTCCTTCTATCCATCTCTACTATGTATGTCTGTCTCTCTCTAGCGTTATTTATCTCTGTTTCTCTCTTTTTGTTTTTTTCTCTTTTTATTTTTTTCTCTTTTTATTTTTTTCTCTCTCAAACTCACTGTTTCTATCTCTTTCTCACTTCGACTCTCATATTTTTGTCTTTGTCTCTCACTCTGTTTCTCTCTCTCACTCTCATTATTTATCTCACTCTGTTTCTCTCTCTCTGACTCTCTCTTGCGTTCTTAGTCTCCTTCTCTCTCCCACTCTCAACTCTGGACCTCCCTCCCTTTCAGTTGATTTAGCTTATGGACAGGAACTAAAACCAAAGTCACCATTGTTTCACCTAAATTAAAATATTTTTAGTAAATTATATTTAATTATATTCAATAAATAAATTTTAACAAAATAATTGATAGGTAATGGTAACAAAAAAACCTAAGAGTTGTCCAGTGTTTAATTTTTTTTAAAAAAAAAGTTAAAAAACCCTTTATTTAGTTACAAATTAGTAAAACATAATATTCAAATATGTCATGATTTTAATTTTTGAGTTATACTACATGTATATAAAGTGTCATTTTTTCATTCATTTCAAGTGAAATGACCTTCTTTTTTAATTATTTTTTTATTTCTAGAATTTTTATTTCTGTCTTTGTATAATATTATGAACAAACAACATCTATTGCTATAAATAGAGATTGATCTTCTTTCTAATAAATAAGTATGATATCATAAAAACACAATGTACATTATTATAGGCATGCTTATACATGGCCACAAACTGATTATGTCTATGATCACTTAATTACAACGTAAAATATTATAATCAGACTGAGTACCATGTTATGAAGAAATTAAGTATATCATTATAAATTTTGTATATAGTATTATATCTGAATAAGTACCAAGCTATAATCAAAATAAGAACACTGTTATAAACTAACTAATATAGTGTTATAAACTGATACATGCCCATTCGTATATGTACTGATCATGTTTGAAGATAAGAACTGACGATGTAGTTAGCTATGATATAATTTGTTGTTCACTGAACTCCTGTCATATAATGTATTAACGATGTTCAAGGTCTTAAAATCATTCAACACAAGCAATGAATTTCAATTTGATCTATGGTGGCTATATACAGTAGCCCTATCAATGCATCCATAGTAAACAAAAATAAATACCACAGAATAGATAAAATACATAAACATAGAGAGCATGTAGAGAACAAAAAGAACAAAGATTGAAGGAGAGAGAACAAAGATTGAAAGAGAGAAAACAAAGATTAAAGGAGAGAGCACAAAGATTAAAGGAGAGAGAACCAAGATTAAAGAGAGAGAACCAAGATTAAAGAAGAGATAACACGTTGAGAGGAGTGAGAGAGAGGAGAAAAAAAGAAAAAAAAGGAAGAGAAAAAGAGAAAAAAAGAGGAAGAGAAAAAGAGAAAAAAAGAGGAAGAATAGATATAAAGGAGAAAATAAACATATGAGAGACAATGTGTACCTAAAGACGTGAAGCACTTTGAACATCAACATACAAGGAGGGGCGATCTGACTTTAATCATAACAAAAATAACATTGAAGGAAAGAGAACCAGAGGAGAGTGATAGAGAGGGAGGAAAAACAGAGAGAAAATAGGGAGAAAAAAAGAGGAAGAACATGAGTGAGGGAGAGAGGAGGGAGTCTTTAATTGAGAAAATTAATGTCAAAGAAAGGCAAATGGTTTTAAGTTTTTGGTTTTTCTTATTTGCAATGGGTTAGTCTGATTTCAAAGATAACTGAGAGGGGTAAAAATGTCTAATAATATAAAATTTGATAGAGATTTAATATATAGCTCAACTTTTAAATTAAAGTGGATTTATGATACGTAAAATTTTTTTTACCACATAGCTCAAAAGACGTTTTCCAATGTGGGACTATTCCCACGGCAGATTCACTACGCGAGAACACCACAATACAATCGAATCTCTCGATCCTTCTGCGATAAAGATCTATCTCGAAAAAGCTTATCTTTTAAAAAGCAATCCTAATCAGACAATATGATAAATGTCAGTTTAAAAACAACTATCTCCGCAAAGCTTCGTCTTCGCAGATCTCACCGAAAATTACCGCTTGCACCAGTAAAACCCACCAGATCCGAACACCCAATTGACTAAACCAAATCAGGGACAACTAAAAATCTCACCTTGGACGGTCCCGCACCCACCGAACCCACCTTAGAAGCTCATAAACACAAAAGCAAGTGTACTAAACCTCAATTAATATTTAAAAACCAAGAATGCATAGAAACAAATGTAGCAAAAGTTGCATTAGATATGCGAGGTCTCACTCTTGCCAAGCGGAGAGTATGAAGACGGAGGCTAAGAGAGCTCTGCCGCGAAAGAGTAAAAACCCATGGAACTAAGAACAATATCTGCCTCGGCCGCCCTGTCGAGTCGAGGCGGGGGAAGCGGAGCCCGCGGAGGGAGGGAGGAAAGGGCCAAAAGCTGAAGGGTTTCGTCCGATCGGAACGCGCCTCCGGGTTTATATCGGGCAAAAGTACTGACTTCATCCGTAAATACCCAATGATTTTCGAAAATAACGGAAGTGACACTCCAAGGTGTCATTATCTTTAAAGTAATGGTGACTTGTATTTCTTAATGACCATAATTCATTCGGTTCGGTGTTATTTCAAGGTGTCATCATCTTTATCGACCTCTGGGCTCTGGTTCGATGGAGGAGGGGCTTTGTGCCTCTTGGGTATCGCCGGCGCCGGAGGTGCATTTGTGAGGGACGGGAAGGAGGGAAACAGAGATTCGCATCAAATGGCGCTCAAACATCTTAGGTCCCTGCTTCTCCGCTGCTCGAATTCTCGTATATATGAATGATAGTCAAAACCAGAAAAATTATATTTATAATCAGAAAAATCACCCAAATGCGTACTTCCTATAATTAAATGTGTTTGTCGTCCCATCAAGAAATAACGTCTCCTTAATTGTAAAAAGCCATAGCATGTGAGGATGTAACGGGTAACTAAATTCGTCTTAAGGAAAAATTCAATGCAAGAGCCTGTGACAGCAATAAGCTGACCAAAAGGGTCCTTGGATCATGAGAATTGAGAACGCACAGCTTGAAGCGTGGAGCTCAATTTTTAACAAGTCAGAAATCAGAAGATAGAGACCCACTAAATAGAATAATTAGTGAGTGGCTCCACCGGCCGCGACGGCCCACGACGGCCCTCACTGTTCTGCAATGCGGTTGCTTCAAGTTTTGGCTTCCGGAAAGTTTCTTTTTTACCATTTGTGGCCCAAGAATCAAAGACAAGCGATTTTTTGGATGATTAATGCACATTACGGAGGGAGCGAGGGAGGGAGCGAGGGAGGGAGGGAGGGAGGGGCATCTTCTCTCAAAGAAAGGAGTGAAGGACCCAGTCAGTAACACCGGAGTCGGAACTCGTGAGACGATTGAGGAGCCGAAAGACCCGGCCGGCGGCCGGTGTACGGCTCTGTCTTCTTCGGCGGTCTTTCCTCTGATTCCATTCTAGAAGCTTCTCTCGCGGTTTAGTTTAATGCTCTGGTTCGAGTCCCACAAGATAGCACGGAGCACGTGACCGAGCGTGTGCCGGACGAAACCGGCCTAGTCTCGTCAAAGGGAATAGTGGCGTGGACCCCAGCAAAACCTCATAAACTGTTCCGCCCAGGGTTTTGCATACCGGGTGCCGGAACCGACTCGGACAGGCCAAAATCCGAGTCGGTAAGTTCCGTACCAGACGACTCGGCCGAGTCATCCGTGAACCGCCCGAGTCCCCATTTCGAGGGAGGTTCGGGGGCTTAGAACGATCCAACCCCCGAACCGACTTGGGGGAGTGCACAATCCGAGCGACTCGTCCGGTACGGAAAACCCTGGTTCCACCGGGCAATTCGCAAGGATAACTCTTCTCGTTTCCATAATAAAGAGCCATTAACTAGCACGACGTGTCAGCCTTCTTGTGATTGGACAATCGTCTGAGGTCCCACATACTTCCACCAATAAGATGCGAGAGCCGCGTCATTCAAGTTCTTCGGCTCATGCTAAATCTTAGCTAAATTAGATCAATCCCGGAGAGTGACGACTGGCCTGTGACTTTTAAAATATTTTAGTACGGCTGTATACCCACAAAGCCCTCGGCTTGGCGAAGGAGAACAGACTCAACTAACTAGTTTTAGATCGGGAAATATGTCTTAAGAGTAGTGGCAAATTAGTCTCTTGAATATAAGTAAGTTGGTACTCGGCGTTTCTTCAGTGACGGACGTCAAAGCAAGTTCAATTCCAATTAATCGCTCGCTGGACCTTCCTTCCCTATAAATTCGGTTTCATTTGCCACAGTCGCCGGAACATATCTTTCAGAGCTGAACGGCGCGCCATCGCGATGGCGAAAGGAACAGCGCTTCTCTCCTCCATTCTCCTCACTCTCCTTTTGCTTCTTTCAATTGTTTCAGCCGAAGTTTACTTCGAAGAGCGTTTCGATGGTAAGACGCATCTGCATTCTTGGCTTCCATCCTGCTGTGGTTAATCGACTGTGGTGATAGTCTATCGCGTTTGTCTCATTTGTTTATTTGGATCTGATCTACTTGCTTGAATATGTTGCTCTTGCATCGATCTTGATTCTTTAATTGAAAACTTCTATTGTTTGTAAATTTCAAGTAAACTTCTATCCTACGAGGCGGATCATTTGTGAGATCTCAGTTTCGTTTGAACTGATGTTTGTGATGATTTGATCTGATTGTTTTTTTCGTTGACCGATTAAGTGGTTGGACATTTAGGTTGTTGAACTTCGAAGCGTTACTGCTTTTTTGTTGTGTATTTTGGTTCTTTCCTGGAAGAGATCTCGGTGTTTTCAAATAATATCGCGACAATGTTGAGTTTATTCACTCAAATGGGGATTCTTGGAAATGCTCTAAGCTTCTACAGAGAGTACATTATGTGATATTCCGGGCTTGTTGGTTCTTTTCTGTACAGTGGAAAGAGAAGATCCGAACTTTGTTCGTCGACTGACCATACTGCTTACTGCTTCGATGTCAAGCAATGAAATCATGTCCTGGTGCAATGGAGCATTCTTAGATCAATATTGCAACCCATATTTTGGCATTAATTGTGATTATTTTCTGCATTAAGTTGTGTTGAGCATTTTTAGGTCTAAACTTCACCGTCTATAGTTGGGGAATGCATTTGGTGACTAAAATTAAAAGTTTACAACTTCTCTTTTTGTAGATATTTTCTGCATTGTCCGCCTTTTCTGTTTTTATGCAATTATGTTGGTCGTCTTAAAGTAACAAGAATATTTTCATTTCGTATGTTTACTGTTATCTGTGGAAAATTTTTCAGTGCCTTGAACACAATCTTTTAGCACATGAAAGAAGGCCAGTGGCTTGCTTCTTCTTTAAATAGTGGAAGAGAATTTTTTCCTAGTGTATTAGTTGAATACATCAAAGATTCAGTGGAAACCTCTCCTTCTTTATTGTCTCTCAATGTGGTGATTTAGCCTCAGGAACCAATACTTTGTGGTTGCTTCTAGTGCTGAAAAGTGATCCGGGCAGTTTTTTCTCCCCCATTCTTAACCAGCTTTCTACATTGTCATTGTGCAGTGATTTTCTTCTAATGCTATGTTTGGTATGGAATGTATTTGTACTTCTTTACAACCAATGATTTGTCATGATAAGCAAATGAAAGTAGGCCTGTGGCTTGCTTCTTCTTTAAATAATGGAAGAGAATTTTTTCCTTGTGTATTAGTTGAATACATCAAAGATTCAGATGTGTCAAACTGAAATACAAGTCTCTCCTGCTTTATCGTCTCTGGCTTGCTTCTTCTTTAAATAGTGGAAGAGAACATTTTAGCTTGGGAAACCAATTCTTTGTGGTTACTTACAGTCCTGAGGAGGGATCCGGGCAATTTTTCTCCCCTTTGATCAGCTTTCTACATTGTGTAAAGATGTATTTGTACATTTTTACAACCAATAATTTTTCATGATAACCCTTTGTGGATTCTTTGCTAAAATGTTTCTTTCTTTTCTGTTGTTATTAAAGATGGATGGGAAGATCGCTGGGTGAAATCGGATTGGAAAAATGATGAAGGCATGGCTGGCGACTGGGTGCACACTTCTGGGAAATGGAATGGTGATCCTAATGATAAAGGTAATATTTCTTGCTTTATGTAAGCACTCTCGTTTATTTCTGGTAGAAATAATTTTCAATTTTGAGATTGTTATCTATTTTAACAGTAGAAAGCACAAAAGACTAATGATATTTATGTCTTAAAGTTGCTTTATGGCATTTTCTTTGTAGTTCTTAACTTATTTTTAGAATTTTTTGATGATTTAAATTTGTGGAAGTTTATCCCTAGGTTTACTGCTTTTATACTGAGACTCAATTTCGTCCTTTTGTATACATCTCTATCTCTGGTCTTCAAGATGTGATATTATTTTACAATGTTTAATGTGATATTATTTTTCATCCTTCATGCATAGATTGTTATCATTTTCAATATTTCTATACTCTGACAATCCTCTCTCTATGCAGGAATCCAAACTTCTCCAGATTACCGATTTTTTGCTATCTCCTCAAAGTTTCCTGACTTTTCAAATAAAGACAAAACTTTGGTCTTTCAATTTTCTGTCAAGCATGAGCAGAAACTTGATTGTGGTGGTGGATACATGAAGTTGCTAAGTGGGGATGTGGATCAAAAGAAATTTGGTGGAGAGACTCCATACAGGTAACAACTTTGTATTGAGAACTGTTCACCTATCATAATTGCTCAATTGGTGGTTTGATGTTGTTCTTCACTGTGTTTTCATACGTATATATGTATAATTCTGATTTCATTTGGTGTTATATGGCTCTTATCTGACGCTATAGATATGTGCCCCTACGCTCGTTCTGTTTTATCTATCCTACTGACTTATTGCTCTTTACTGTTGCAGCATTATGTTTGGACCTGACATTTGTGGCTATAGCACTAGGAAAGTTCATGCTATCTTGACCCGTGATGGAAAGAACCACTTGATAAAGAAGGACATTCCTTGTGAAACTGACCAGCTAACACATGTTTACACTTTCATCATCCGTCCTGATGCTACATACAGTATATTGATTGATAACAATGAGAAACAATCTGGAAGCTTGTACACAGATTGGGACTTACTCCCTCCTAAACAAATCAAGGATCCTGAGGCTAAGAAGGTTAGAGTAGTTCAATAATTTTCTGAACATCATATTTTGCCGTGACTCAGTAATGGGGAATGATGGATAAAATATTTTATTTCTTGTAGCCTGAAGATTGGGATGATAACGAGTATATTCCAGACCCAGAGGACAAGAAGCCCGAGGTATGCACTTAATTTGTTTTTGGCTGTGGACCCAATACTATATTTTGGCAAAAGCCATGTTAAAATTGCTAGTTTTGCATTGAGCTCGATTTCTTTACATGCCAAGTTAGTGCAATTCCTTATTTGTTCTTAGTAACCTTAGCAACTTAGCTGCTTGTGTCCTTCATTCAGATTGTATCAGGATTTATGTTCAGCTCTGGATTGCCTGGTGTATGAGCCAAGAAAATGTCTCACAGTTTTGTGTCATCTTCATCTCCATCTAAAGAAAATAACCAGCTAATATTACATGAACATGAAATTAGAGTAACTTCTTTATGAGGTTACTATGCTTCGTTAGAAATATCTACCCCCTGAATATCCTAGCGTGATGATGATGATCAATATTTCCTCATCTTTCATTTTGCCATTATATAGTTTCCGTGAATGATCATGTCTGATGTGTATATGTGGTTAGGGGTATGACGACATCCCAAAAGAGATTCCTGATCCTGATGCAAAGAAGGTACTGTCTAAAGTTTGTGATTTAACTGCTGCCACTGATTTAAGGGATTTAAAGCTTAACTTGTTGAGCTTGTGATATAAAATGATTGATCGTGATGTTTCAGCCTGAAGACTGGGACGATGAGGAAGATGGTGAATGGACTGCTCCAACTATTCCCAACCCTGAGTACAAGGGTCCGTGGAAGCAGAAGGTTGGTAAAAGCTGAAATGCCTTCCTATTTGTGACTTGAGCTGTTACATGAAATATGTGATATGATTTTGTGTCTGATTTTTACCAGAAAATCAAGAACCCGAACTACAAGGGCAAGTGGAAGGCACCTATGATCGACAACCCTGGTACATCCTTCTTTGCATATGGTCATGATTAAGTCCTAATTTTCGTTCTTTAAGCATGTATTGATTAATTATACTTGTGTGGCAGATTTTAAGGATGATTCTGACTTGTATGTCTTCCCCAACTTGAATCATGTTGCCGTTGAGTTATGGCAGGTATTTATTAAGACATTGGCTGGATTATATCCTTCTAATAGCATGATACATTTGGTATTGGAATTAATTTTATTGGCCCATGTCACCTTGCATCAGGTGAAATCCGGAACTTTGTTTGACAATGTCCTAGTATGTGATGATCCGGAGTATGCAAAGAAGGTGGCAGAGGAGACGTGGGGGAAAATAAAGGACGTAAGTGGGTTGGACCTGTATTAGACATTTTCATGTTGTTATATTTCTGCTTTGCCATTTTGATTTCTTGTCTGTCTGCAGGCTGAGAAGGCTGCGTTTGATGAAGCCGAGAAAAAGAAGCAAGAAGAGGTATTCTAGTTACTAATGTGTTGCTGATAATTTGCTTGTTTGTACACTTCTTTCATCTGATTTATTGAGTATAATTTTTATGTAGGAGGAAGCCCAAAAAAGTGACATTGAATCTGACGTAAGTATTTCTTGATTTTCGTACGTTTTTGCCTTTTTTTTTTTTACTTTCATTGTTCTGAGGGTGATTTGTTTATCATAGGACGAGAAGGAAGATGAGAATGATGATGAGAAGGAAGATGAGAAGGAAGATGAGAAGGAAGACGAGAAGGAAGATGAGAATGATAATGAGGATGACGCCAGCGAAGATGATGAATCAGCCAAACACGTAAGTTTTTCTTTTGTCTTTGATGTCTCTTCTCTCTGTTTTTGTTGGATGTGGAGACATTCGAGCAGATGCTTGATATATTTTACCTTTTTTGACTTTTTTATGACTTTATATGTACAGGATGAGCTATAGACTGCAAGCATCAAGTGGTGATTGGTTTAACATGGGGATGGAAACGTCTGATGAAAACTCCAGGCTGATTTTTCAGCATTTTCATTTAAGATGATGATGCTGTAGATTTTTTGTTAGCTTTACTATCAAGTAAAAGTTTTTCTGTGGTAGATGTCTTAGAAGTGGCTTTGTTGGCCGCCTTTTTCCCCATATAGCTCAATACTAGTGGCTGAATGCTTTTCGTAGTATATCTACAAATTCATAACGCTTGGCATTTGTTTAATTTGTTTGCTTACCGACTGCCCTCTATTATTTTTCCTTCTATAATTAACAGTAGGGCAATATCGTTCAGTGCATATATTCTGCGTCGAAATGCCAAGACCCAGTTATCGATTTTGGTACTCCCTTGTTTGAAGATCTCGTCTTTCGGTGCCACTGTTTTTCTTCTACTCGTTAACGTCGTGAAAGCAAAGGTCCTTGCGCAGGCTGTTGCCATATGGAGTTCGGTTCATCTCTGTACGTATCGTACAGTCTTCTTCTTACAAATTCGAGGAAAAGAATTATGACCCATAGATAAATATTGTTAAAATACTCAATAATTTTTTTCTTAAAATCCCCAAACCGATCCCGACCCCACTTTTTAGAAGCTGAACTTTGGAAAGTGTTTGGTTTAATTTGTTTGTTGGAGGGTTATCTATCTGTGTTTTGATATTTAAACAACATGATTGTATGATTCAACATTTGAACAACATTTATCTATTGGCTCGATATTTTCATATTATTTTGTTCGTGAGTGTTGGATCTCGTAGTACTATTGGCCCAGAATACAGGTCTCATCTTTCCGTTGTCTACACTCCATATTAAAATTAAAAGGTGACCATAATATTTAACGAAATATAATATCATATCAACTTTACAATAACCTAGTGTTTTTTCATTTTGAATTTGTTTTATATAAAAGTAGAAGCAAGATAATGCCAAGGCTCTATGCAATTCTTGTGGTAACAACCTAAATGAACTAAGAAGACTTGTTGAGGAAGCCCAATCTGCTTATAATATCATTATCATGTCCTTGAAACATCTTTTCTTCAAAGAATTGGAGTATATTTTCTGAAACTCAATTTCTGATTTTTGTCTGTTACGACTCCAAACTTCTAAGTTACCCCAAACTCTTACAAAATTGAGAAGTCCTTAAAGAAAGTTCTAATCGATGTATAATAATCCCTTTACCAGATACGAAATAGAAAAATCCTAATCCATGTAAAACCGCGATTTTTCAATTATTGATTTGTAACTCCTAACAGTTTTTTAATTTTGAATCTCCCTATTATTCTCCTAAATCCTTAACAAATCCTATTTGTCAGCAGTGAGCATAAACTACTAGTACGAAGAGAAAATATTAGATATTTTCTTTTATTCACCTAACACGTATAAACTACTAGTACCAAGAAAAAAAAAAAATATATTAGCTCCTATGTCCCTTTCGCGTGACGCTGTATTCAAAAGTCAAGCCGTCTCGATCCATTGGAGCCTTCAGAAATTACAAGAAAAAATAGGAAACAAGCTCTTTGGTATTCGAAAACTGATAAGCAGCGGGCGTCCCCCCACGCCGAGAAAAATTCAGATAAAGGAATAATTAGAGAGAGATATTTTCCGGTTCACAGAGTCACAAACAATGTATCCTTATCCTCCCACCCGGCTCCGCGTCTATTGACGGTATATTTTCCTGATTTTTACCGGCT
Source organism: Aristolochia fimbriata (assembly GCA_019845555.1). Lineage (NCBI taxonomy): Eukaryota > Viridiplantae > Streptophyta > Magnoliopsida > Piperales > Aristolochiaceae > Aristolochia > Aristolochia fimbriata. The sequence continues at coordinate 8,664,091 of CM034080.1, read as the reverse complement.
GCTTTTCTGTACCCACCGCCGATAGTAGGTCTTCCATTTCTATTCACCCCGTTTGCTTTGCCGCATAAAATCCATAGTCGCCCACCATGCCATGTGGGTCCCTCCTTCCTTCCTCTGATGGATAAGTTTTTGCTTCATCTGACATCCGATACTGCTGTTGACATGTGTGGACGACGGTACTTCGCACGTGTCCGTTCGGCACACGCGTCGAATCATTGCCCAGCCAAAATATCGTAGATTCCCTCCAATTAAACCGTCCCTCGATTACGAATTACGAAAACGCCCTCTGATTCGCCGTCTAATTAAACCCTTGACACCAATTAACCGCTCCTTATTCTCGCGTGAGGATGAAGTATTAGTAGCATAATGATGGGGTGTAATTAAATAAGAGTAAACGAGTTAAATAAGTCGCGGCCGGCCGGCAGTGGCAGTATTAATAATGTATTATCATTCATGCTTCGAAGGCGGGAAAAGGGTGTTTGAGTAATTTGATTCGATGCACTGCCCAATGACACTTTCGTCCTCATCCACTACGGAGTAAAGAAAGATATAGTTACGAGTCGGGCCGCAGTCGCAGACTCGCAAGGCAACAACCGTATATTTCGCCTTTTTCTTTTTCTTCCCTCTCCGTCGTCCCCTCCTCTTCCGCGCTATCCGTCTTCGATCATCTTCACAATCTGCTCGCCTTTGATTTCTTCCGTTTATAAATAAGTCCGTCTGTCTCCGTGCTTTACGCGCCGTGCAATTACTTTACCTCGTCGATCGCCTGGCACGGACGCAGATCGGCCGGCGGTTCGTGTTCCGTTCCTGTGCTTTATTGTCTCTTGGAAATTGATCCGTCTTCTGGCTGATTTCTGCCTCCTCCTACTTCGACAGTCGCATAGTTCTACTTCGAATGTCCACAACCGCAGGTTTTGTGAATAATCGTTTCCGCGAATTTTGAGTGATTGGACTCTCGCTGCCTTTTTCCCTTCGGGTAGCGGCTTCGCACTGCTCCTCTTTGGAAGCGGTTGAGGAATTTGTTTGGAGATCGAGGTCTTGTTGAGATTAGGTAGTGACGATTAACCTCTCTCTGAAGCGATTTTGTTGGTTCTGGCTGCATGGTGGTATGCTTGTTTGTTTTTCGTGCTTGTTTCTTTTTCGTGTCCACGGAAGGAGTCTGGCTTTTGTCTGCTTTTTTGGTTGTTTCTTTGCCTAAAATACAAGCAATTGTGTTCTTTTCTTGATTCTTTATTTGCCGGTTGAAAGTTGGGAAGGTTTAACTGATCTGTTGAATAGCTTTGTTTGAAGTGTAGAAGCAGCTTTGTTGCTACTTGTTCTTTGTCATCTCTGCTGCAACAATGATTTTTATTGCCATTTTCACGAATTGAAGTTTTTTCATGTGTATGAACCACGGTTAATCGATTCGTTCATTCGTTAGAAATGTTTTCGTTCTGTTGACTGCTATTCTTTTTCTTTTGTCATCGTTTCTTGATTGGAATTCTCATATTTTATTGATAACTGGAGTTTTAGCTTTACGTATTCTACTTGATGGACAGAGTACAGATATAGCGTGTTGCTCCTTTGGTAAATAATCTAGTGAATTGCACTTATTTCTGTATTTCTTGTTGGAGAGGAGATAAAATGAGAGCCCTACAAGCACCAGTTATCTGTCCCACCATGAGCGTGAAGGAGGCTAGACTTTATAGTCTTTCAGGGAATGCTCTACGGACTAGAGGTGGGATTCTCAGGAATGGCTTCTGGGGATCTAAGGGAAGGTGCGGAAGTCAAATTAAGTTCAAGAGTCTTTCTCTAAGACACAGAAGGTCAACAGATTTTACTGTAAGATGTAGCTTCAGCTCATCGTCAAACGGTAATGGTAGCATGGCAGAGAACTTCAGTGAGAATGATGAGGATTATGTAAACTCCAGTGTCGTCGAGGCAGGTGAGGATGATAGCTCTCTTCACTTAAGCAAATGCCACTGTTATTTATCTTCATTTCCTGAATCTTGGTGAGCATTTCATTTGTTTTCCCGATTCAGTGTTTGTTGTTGTTTGTGCTTGTTCAGTTGAGGTGAAAAGTGGCGCAGATGGTTTCTTGATAAAAATGAGAGATGGTAGATATATGAGATGTGTACACAACAACCCGCAAGGAGGACATTTACCTGATTATGCTCCACACCCGGCCATTGTATTGAAGATGGAAGATGGAAGTGATCTTCTTCTTCCTATCATTGTTTGTATGTACTGATCTTATGGTTTTACAGTTGGCATTCTACAAAATTTATGTGCGGCCGAGTGTCTTATTGTACTCTGTTTTTATTTTCAGTGGAGATGCCTAGCGTCTTGCTCATGGCTGCTATTCGTAATGTGCAAATCGTATGTTTTCTTTGTCTTTGCTGGCTGGAATTGCTCTGTTACTCTGAAACACTTGTATGTATTAAGTTTGTGTTCGTATTGGTTGTCTTTATGGCTTATGATGTTTAAACCTACTATCAGGCTAGGCCTACTCTCTATCATATAATGAAGGAGATGATTGAGAAGATGGGTTATAATGTAAGTTGTGAGCATCTCAATCTTTTTTCATTCCCCTCATTTTCTTTTTCATTGTTGAGATCTCATCATATACATGAAGGGGACTTCCTTTTCAGGTGGAACTTGTTCGAGTAACCAAAAGGGTGCATGAGGCATATTTTGCTCAGCTATATCTTACAAAGGCATGTCTTTTCTCTTTTCTCAACTGTTCAGCATTGTGTTATTGATTATCCATGTTTTAAGCTTTCCATAATGCAGGTTGGTGATGAGATGGAAAGAGTCAGCTTCGATCTCCGGCCTTCAGATGCTATTAATATTGCTGTGAGATGCAAGGTACATTTTGAGCCATGATGCTGCAAGGAAAAATCTGAATCGTGTGCACTTTCTTTCAAAAGACTTATGCTTTGATATATATAATTTTACTGCATGACATTGTGTCATTGATATTGTTTCATGTGATATCATTTTTACCAATTATTCTGGAGTGCTTTGTTCCTCGGTTGTACTTGTTGTCATTGTGTCAAATTCAATTCGTAGTTTTTATCTGGATGGGTGCAGGTACCAATCCAAGTGAACAAACATCTTGCTTATAGTGATGGAATGAGAGTTGTTGAACCTGCAAAACTTGCGGTGCAGGCTCCACTTTCTGATGGATTATTATTCACTGAACTGGACAGGTAGATCCTCTGCACTATTAGGAATAAGTAGGTATTTTGTAGTGTAAATCAGATAATGGAAGAGAAGATTGGATGCTCGTAATTTTGATCCTCATAAATTTTTTCATTACTATAACATTATCCCTTGGACTCAATACTTCAATGTTTATCTAGTCTGTTAAACCATTTAATAAGCTCATACGACTGTTCTAGTTTTTCCTTAATCGCTTTGTTTCTAGTCGTTCATTAAGCTCCTTTCCTCAATTCATCTGATGGTGTAATGAAGGCCCTTCTCACAACCTCCTCTGCCCCTGACTAGACGATTTTTAATTGTCCCTTTTCTCCACGTGATCAATAGCAGCCCCTGTTTTCTTGTTTCTACTTTCTGAATGTGAACAATTTCTGTTTTTTTTGTACCTGTTGTTATCCATGCGACATACTTGATTAAACTTACATGAGTATAATAGTGCTTTCTATGTCTGGTTGTAGTTCATAACGTATTTTATGAACATAATTTTCTATGGTTATGTGCATCCAAATAAGTTTGAGGCTAGTACGTTGGAAAAATAATACTGGGTTTTTCTGTAGCCTTTTCTTCTAATGCTACAATGTCCTTCACATTTTAGCATGAAGAAATGTCAATGTCCTACCAAATCAGATGTTTGCATAGGGAATCTGGTTCTAAGACTGTAGTCATGCAGGCCTGATGGGCAGCCATGTGTTGAAGCAAAAGAATTTGATTTGGTCCGGAACATGCTTGTCGCTGCTGTTGAGGAACGCTATAGAGATGCAGGTGAGTTTATGTAAACGTTGTTTGTATCACCTTACCCAACGGTTGCGTTTCATGTTAATTTCCTTTGATTTGAGGAAGACGGGTAGAGGAAAGGGAAAAGCAATATCGTGGAAGGGAAGAAGGAAAGAATATATATTGCAATCCCATTGTAAAGCATAATCTAACTGGAACCAGTAGTCATAGACTCCCCTGCATTGACCTCAAAATAGCTCTCATGGTCATGGATACATCTGTTCTTCGATGCAGCCCAGTACAGAGACAAACTCCTCCAGCTACGGTCAAAGAAGAGGAACTGGCCGTGAGATTGTAAGTGTTTTGCCCTGTTTTAAAATATTTACCTTCTGGACTGTTGTCCTCGCCAAGGTGACGGTGATTCTATATTTTGTTTCCCTAATGCAGAGAGTGATCAGATGCCAAATTGTACATAATGCTGGACTTGATGGCGGTGGATCCTTATATTTAGATGCTTTGTTCTGTTTTGTGAATAGTAGTACGTGTATATTTATGGTCCTTTTGTATATAGAAAAACCTTTTCGACTCCTTGCTTGGAGTAAACTTATTCGTATGCCTGGGGTATCTAAAAACGGATCAATACTATTACCGTATGTATAGGGTAAAATTGTTTCAGACTGAACGTAATAAACGTAAGTTTCATCAGTATTTGATGAGTCCAGATTTCGAAGAGCAGCAGATTAAAACAGGGTCGTTGTTTCAAGCCAAGTCATATTTGAACTTTATCAGGAGGTAGGCTCTCGCCCGGATCCGCTGGCCATATTGTAGGTAGCCACGGGGCGCCAACTGAGTGCTGCACAGGGGGTCCCATGTGTTTGGCGCCCCGTGATTTGTTGTGGGTATTTATAATATGGCCAGCGGATCCGGGTTCTCTCTCTTTAACCGTATCAGTTAAAGTCATTTTTATTTAGCTCGAGTCAGACATATCAAGTCTATTAACTAATTTGCGGTGAACAGGCAATTTTTTTTGTTAGACTAGAATTTTTGTGCCGAAACGAAATTAGCCTAATCCGAACCATGATGATGTCATCGGGATAATGTAGGAAGGCGAAGCACTCTAACATTACGATCTATTAGAAATCTATCTTGTTAGGGGTTGAACAAGTAATCTCAAACGTTACACTCGGTTAGTTCACTTAATCAAATAGATTTCAAGCTTTCAAATAGTTTAGGTAGGGGCTCAGTTCCATATTATCTATTCCGCTTACAATTGTCATCCAACTTTAGCTGAAATGAAACGCTTAAATATTTGTTTGGGGAAAGCTCAAAGTAGTGTACAAACAGGTGGGCAAACGGGAACACAAGCACTTAATCTAGAGGACAAAGGAGTTATTCCAAAGAAATGGTCATCAAAATCATTCTCACGTAGTTATTTTATAATAGAATGGTGTCTTACTGCGAGAAATATGAACTCGTGTGTATGTCTCATCCCTCTCAATTAATTCGAATGATGCTTAACTAAGAGAAACTGCAAATTTATCCACAATAACCAAAAGTAAGAATAAAAAATTGAGAAAGAATTTCATGAGAGGATTAGACCCGTGATCATTTGTCTCTTTCTCAAACAAAATTTTGTACACCAATAACTTTGTCTCGTACTTTCAGATAGCCTTTGAAATAAAATTCAGGATTTCCATTTCCATTGAATTAACATTAAGATCTTCATATCCTTTGAAATAAAAATTAGGATTTTCAGATCCGTTTACACCCCTATATATGAATAAAAAATAGTAAAGTACCTCAAATATTAACACTTCTTTATTGATAAGAAAGTCACCAAAAATAATTTAGAAAACATCTCACAGACAAAATTAAAAAAGTAAAGATTACTTTTCTCTTAAAATAACAAGTGTTTTTTTAACAAGTTTCATTTAATGGTGCACACTGTCTTTTCGTGTTCTTGTAGCTTAAAGTGTGTTCTGATTGTTCCACCTTAAACAAAACCCCTTAGGTATAAGCATTATTACAAAGGGTTACTTGACAGTCGTCTCTTGATCCCAGTTTTGTTAACTTTGAGAAACTCCTAAGTTATTCACAGCAAACAATAAAATACTTTGGAAAACTGAGAAAGATTCATGATCTATTCTTACTCGTGACTGATTTAGACTGGTGATCATTTGCGTCTTCTTTCAATTCAATTGCCTTTACCAATAACTTAGTCCTTGGTTCCGGTATCATACCTTTAGATATCATCGCTTTGAAATAGGATAAAGCCTTGTCCATCGACCCTTTCTTGTAGAGTCCATGAACCATAAGAGTATAAGATCGCTGGTCAGGCCCCAATCCAGTTTTCTCCATCTCATTCCAGATGGATTGAACACCTTCAAAATAATCCCACTGTATAAATAATTTCAGAATCAGATTGTAAGTGTCACCTGTGATTCTACAACCAGATTTTTTCATTCTCTTCAATAATAGAGGGACCTCATCTGGCTTGGCCAATGACTTCAGAAAATAATTGTAAGTTCTCGCATTTGGATGGCAGCCGTTCTCCTCCATTTCATCCAAAAGCTTGTAAGCTTCATCCATCCTCCTTATATTGCATATATGCTTAATAAGAGAATTATAAGTAGCAGTATCTGGTTCACAACCCTTTTCATTCATCTCTCGGAAAATAACGAGAGCATCCGGTATCTTCTTCTTAAAGCACAAAGCATCAATGATACAGTTGCAGATAGCTACATCTGGAGGATGTCCTTTCTCCCACATGGTATTAAACAACTTCACTGCAGTTCCCAGTTTTCCTGCCTTTGTAAGGGAATTAATAAATATCCCATAAGTGAATAAGTCAGGCTTGCACCCAGAAGTTATTATATCATTCCAAAATCTTTTAGCTTCATATAAGCGTCCTGCCACACACCAACCATTCAGAATTATATTTCTGCTCTTTATGTCCGGAGGAAACTCATCTTTCTTCAGGTAAAAGAGAGATTCAGCCACTTCTACATGTTTGTATCTGCAAAGGGATCTTAGAAGTGTTTGAAAAGCAACATTATCAAGTTTCAGGCCGAAATCCTTCCTCTTGTGAAACATATCTATTGCCTCTTCTACCTTGTGCCCACCTGCGTATCTGTTCAGCAAGATCTCAAATGTTTTCTCAGTGACAACCATTGCTCGTTTTTCAGAAGGAATGCTTTCAACAAGTTGCCTCATCAACTTGAACTGTTTCATCTTGCCTAGAATATCAAGCATTTGATTATAAGCATGAGAGTCATGTGAGTAACCTTGTCTGCTTTCTGCCCAGTTAAAAAAGAACAAAGCAGATTTCCATTGAGATTGATGCCTTCGAAGAACCTCACAAACTAATTCTTTGGTCACCAAAATCTCTTGTTGAGCAAGAGCTGATTCTACTTCAGAATGGGACTCATGGACCTTCAAGAGGTTTTGAATAAAGGTGGCATCTTTAATAGTTGAATCTTTGGTTGAGACCTTATCACAAACACTTGAACTGATGGCATCCTGGTCGGAAGAAAGATTTTTTTCTGCGTGAAAATTTTTATGGAATATACGGTAGGACAGAGAGCTTTTCTGCATTTGATCATATCCTCTATTATTACCACATCTATCATGTACTTGTGTGAGGTTGTTGTAGCATGAACAGAAGTTTGACGAATATACACGAAGAAATAACTGCTTAAGCGACTGATACCTTTTATTTATGTAACAGCATTGACCTGAAGAAATTACAACAAAGATTGCAGGTTACGAGTTTGACTGAGAAATACTGATCCGCACAAACATTTACTTCATAAATCTACCTGTAAGTTTTGCTACAAGAGCTTAAGAAAGAATAGACTTTTCTCTCGATTGAAAAACGTTCACTCAATTATCTGTTAGGAAAGAGACTTCTGTAGCCGAGTGAGCAAACAGAAACAGAAGAAAATCGAGCAACAGCTAAAATCACAGCCAAAATCATCAACAAAGTCGAATATTGCTGAGAATTCTAACAAAGGAAATAACAGACTTACAGTAGAGGACAGTAGACGAAAGAGCTTTCGGTCCACCAGAGAACATCATGGTCCGCCGACTTCCCTCCTCGAGGAAGAAACACCTTTTTGAGTTTTTGAGTAAATTTCCGGTCAAGTTCCTTCATACAGGAAACGGCGATCCGGATCGGGAACTCGGCTGGACAGTGTCGACACAGCGATCCACCCGATTCGGAGATTCCCTACCCGTTCAGGCAAATCCTCCTCCAAAAAACGGCCGGAAATTAACCCCCTCGACTTGGGCGAGTCTCTGATTCATTTACTCATTTGTCATCAGTATGAAAATGACGCTGCATATATGAATTGCTGCAAAAGTGGTGACTTATTATAGATACTAACCCGCACGGTCACCGAAGGGAACAAAAATTAAATTTCTAAAAATTAATTTATTAAAATATAAAAATTTATATGTGCATTTTCTTTGATTTAAGATCACAAAAAATGATATTTTTTTTAATTACAAGTGTATGCACCAAAATGTGACAAGCCCAATTCTGACTAGCCCAAACGCCCATCAATCCAGCAAGCGATTGTTGAGGGTGGGCTCTGTCGATTTTAGAAGTCATCCGTCGCAGCCCATCGCCAGACCCATTCGCGTTGCTGCGTCATCGGTACAATCGATGCCCCCATCGACAATAAACTGTTGTGTCAGCAACAGTTAGCAGACAACCATGAGTCAGGAGCTCAAATTTGTTTCAGCATGCAGGCGGGCTTAGAGCCCGCCTCTCCAGGCGGAGGGCCCCACATGGGCACGGGTGGGTCCCACCCGGACCGCTCAGGAGAGGCGGGGAAGCTGCCCGCCTGGGCGTAGCAAATTTGAGCTCATGAGTCAGCTACTTCAACAAGTCAGCGACCAAGTCCTCCTCCCATCTCAACAACTAGAGCAAAAAGGGGATCGCGATCCTCATTCCAATGATCGATCCTCAATAATTGGATAGGCTCGGCTACTAATAGCCAGAAAAGCTTTGTCCAAAGGGTTCGAAAATCCTACATCCAGAAACTCTCTCGCGCAGAGACTCTTTCGAGCCAAAGAAGTTCAGCAACTTGCCGTCCGTCGTAATTCACCAGTTCGACTGGAGCAGCTCTACACATTCGCCGGCAACGTCAACAAGTCGATACACGCGAAACACAAATACTTCCGTCCGACCGACCAAAGCCGTCATCGTTCGTGCACACTCGTTCCCGAAGCTTGGATTTCGACGACAACTCGCCAGAAGCTTAAACTTCACCAAATTCATACGGAGATCGAATCAGAGGAAGCCTATGAGATTGTACTGGCATTCCTTGATATTCAAACACAACTGTAACACAAATTCTCTATTATAAATTGAATTACTCTCTCGGTCGCGCCTCTTCGCGGACCGGCGGTTTTCCGGTGAAACAGATTTGGCACGCCTGGTGGGACTTTTCCCACCTTTCATCTCCCTTTCCGTTCAACAACAAAAAAAATCTCAGTCATGGCCAGCAACGTCAACAACGACAACAACAACAACAACAACAACAACAAAGGCAAGAACATTGCCAGTTTGAGCTCTGCTCACCCGCGCCCTGCTGCGAACGCAAGCTTAACCATTGGAGCTCGCGGACCAGCAGTCGTTTCTCCGGCCAATGTCCGGGCTCCAATCTCTCTACCACCAGCCACTCGCCCAATGACAAGGGCCTTGGCCAGAAGCTTGTCCACCGGACAAGCTCCCTTCATGCGCGACGTGCGCTACCCAAGCGTCGTATTCGTGCCACAGGCTACCGCGGCCTCCGCCAAGCCAACCACGACTTCAGCCAGGCCGATCCCAGCAATGGCCAAACCAACATACTTGGCCGTCGCTGCCTCTCCTCCTCCCCGCAGCCCGACTGTCAGCCCGGCTCAGTTGCCATCGTCCCTGCTATGGTGCAGCAATATAAGCAACGCGGGGGCATGACTTCCTTGGCCGCGACAAGAGTGAATTCGCCATCGGCCTCCCCCGTATAGAGAGCGACGGCCGAAGACAGGTCTCCGATCGTGACCATCTCTCACGATCTCCTAGCTGCGTTCACCGCAGCGGCCGACCCACCACCTATCCGCTCGCCTCGCCGACAGACACCAGCAACTTCCCCAACGGCACTATCACCCATTCCATCATGCCGTATCTCACCAGTGGCTGCCACCGTAAGTCAGTCACCAGCCAAAACCACATGCCACGCTCAACCAACAGCAGTCGGTTCCCTTGACCGGTCGCCCACAACAACTTCTCCATACCCAAGAACACCGACGACCGTCTCCCCAATGCGGTCGCCGGCAACAAACTCACCACTCCGATATGCGTTGGGAACAGCTATGCCGATGCCGACCGTCAAAATGGCCGCAATGACGACATCAGCCAAAACAGTAGAAGAGCAGCTTGCCGAAATGCAAGCTGCACTTAAAGAGCAAAGCGAACAACTGCGCATCAAAGACGCGCAACTCTCAGCTCGTGACCTCCAAATCGCAAGGATATTGGAGCGGCTCGAAATGGGAGCAGCCACGAACAATACCGGCGGCGTTTTTCAAGAGGTAGACTGAAATCGGCCGACTACCAGTGGTTCGACCGAACCACCACAGGAAGATGTTGCCTCTGACGACGAGTTGCCACCCGTCGCACCTGTAGCCATTTACAGATGTCGAGCCGAAGCAGAGCCGGCTGCCCTCACGGTCGACCTAGTCATCGAACTGATCAATCGTGCCGTACAGAACAGTTCGGGTGACAGCAAATCTGTCGCTTACTGGAGGCCTTACACGCAGAGGATCTAGAACATCTCGATGCCACTCGGGTATCATCCTCGAAAATTCCAGCAGTTCAACGGTGACGGGCACCCCAAACAGCACGTCGCCCATTTCATTGAAACTTGCAACAACGCCGGCACATACGACGACTTGATGGTCAAGCAGTTCGGCCGGTCACTGAAGGGAAATGTGTTCGACTAGTACATCGAGCTGCCCCAGGAGTCAATTGACAGCTGGGAGCAATTGGAGAGCGAATTCCTCAGCCGGTTCTACAGTACCCGGCGCACCATCACTCTAGTCGAGATCGCCAATCTGAAACAAAAGAAGGGCAAAAAGGTCGTCAACTACATCAACCGGTGGAGGAACTTGAGTCTCAATTGCAAAGAGAGCTCAAATCTATCTCTCGAAGTCGAAATTGAAATGTGCGCGTGAGGGATGCAATGGGAACTCCTGCGCTACATCCAGAGCCGGAGGCCGACGGACTTTCAAGAACTTGCGACTGAGGCTCACAATATGGAGAACCTCATAGAGGAGCGAGGAGAAGAAGCTTCCTCGTCTGCTGACCCTCGCAAGAAAGGGAAGGTAGTCGCGACCGCGCCCAAAGACGCGAAGGAGAAAACAAAAGCTTCCTTCACGACAAACGCTCTCAAACCAATCAAGGTCGGGAGCAAGGTCAAGACAAGCTATGCTCCACGGCAGCCAGCTGGGGGCACGTATCGGAGGCCTTCACTGGAGGAAAGGCAGGCCAAGACGTATCCATTTGCCGACGTGGATGTCCCTATCATGCTCGACCAGCTCCTCGACAACCATCTGCTCAAGTTGCCAGAAGTCAAAGACCCGACGACCTGTCCAGGAGCAAAGATCCAAACTTCTGCAAGTACCACCGCTTGGTCGGACATCCGACCGAGAAGTGCTTCGTCTTGAAAGATAGGATCATGGAGCTAGCGGCTAAAGGCCGTATTGAAATCGAAGGAGCTGAAAACACGACGTCCTCACATGTCATCTCCATTCAAACCGAGCCAAACCGGCGAGCTCAACCACACAAACAACAGGTCGTGAGGAAGGAATATTGTCCAAAATTTGGCCCTCCAACCGACCGCACAACAACAGACGACCACCGGCTAAGGTCGCACCAAAACCGGTACCCCGCGAAGCAGCTGCACCCGACGCAGAGGGGTGGATTCTGGTCACCAGGCGAAAGAAGCCTATACGAGAAATCGAACCGGCGCCGGTGAATACCAAGACAAAGGCTAAACGGCCAAACAAAAGAGTTGTGAAGCGCCAAAAGAAAACTCTCAGGACCAATGTTCAAGGAGCACACAAAAAGAAGAGAAGACCCATTGTTGGGTGTCTAGCAAGTGCACAAGGTCAGCAAGTAATATAGACTCGAGAGTCCAAATATCGATCCCACAGAGCCCTTGATGAGAACTCAGTTTAAACAAAGATTTTTCTACTGATTGAGGAAAAGAAATTTTGGTTTTTTTGAGAACTCGAAAAAAAAAACAGAATTAGATGACTAAACCTTAATGAGATGAGATGTTGGGGAAAAGTGTCAATCCCTCCTAGTTGTTAACATGCAAAGTTCTGATTTTTATAGCTCAAGTACCTTTACCTTGACTTAGCTTTTGAAAACTTGGTTACCCATATACAGAAAATAACTTTCACCTATTCCTTGAAATCCATCACAATACAGAAACATTCAAATCCTAGGTGCAAAAATATAAAAGCTTACAGATTAACTCTCTCTTGTTCAGAATAAGAGTTATAAACAGTCACATCGCTTTCCACTAGTCCCCATCACAATCCGGAACGATCTAGTTAGAAAAATAAGTTGTTTTAGAAAATAAAGAATCATATAACTAACCAAAATCTCTACTGAACTTTAACTTTTCTATTCGAACCTCATTAATCTTCAGATATCAATTTAAATTAGAAATAAGCAGGAAACTCAGATTCTAAAACAATGGCTAAGTACTATATTGCTATAAACTTCAAAACTTAAACATATAACAACTAGGAGTTCATATCTTCCCCAACAGAGAGAGACTACTCCATGCTACAAGTATAAACACATGAAAAAGATTTAATTACAGCCATGGAAATCAAAATAAACTAAGTACAGAAACCCCCTTGAAGGACTTCCTTTAGCGTCACTTGAGCCTTGACTGAAATCTCCTCCTTCTCTCTCCAAAGTGCCAAGAGGTCGTGCAAGACTCCCTTTGGACTTTCTATCCTCTCCAAACTAACTACAAAAATTGGAAATTAAACTAAAGACTGAATTTAGAATTGAAAACTGGATTTACACTACTAAACTGGATGCCTTGCACTCTGCCTCGGACCCCTATTTATACTTGTTATGTTGTCCTGGCCTTGTAATTTTGTCTCTGTCCAGGGGTATTAAGTATGCCTTCCCAACCTCAGAATTGAATGAAATTACATGAAAAACTTCCTTTCATGGTCCTTGCCTTGTGTACGAAATTTGAGTCCATTCTGAGTTGGGAAACTCGAGATATGATGTTGAAAAGTTGGATTGCTTCTGTTGCCAATTTCTGCACTGGGTTCACCACTTTGAAAGTATAAAACTCTAAAAAACCCGACTTGGATTGACCTGAATTTTCTTAATATGATCCTTTATCTCCTCAGGAATCTTCATTCCAAATTTGGGTTCAATTGGGAATAAGGAACTCCAGATATGCTCCTCTTAAAACTCGGATTTTTCTTATTTTCTGGTAGCAGTTTCCTTCTTTGTATGGAACTTCACTTCTTGATCATTCAATGCACCTAGAGCTCGAGCAAATTTCCTTAGAATCTTCGTGGATACCTTCCTTAGGCACTGATAAGTGTCTAAATGACACTATTTTCAGGCCTCAATTGGAATTAGAAATTACATTTTGAAGTAAATATTCATAATAATATTATTAAATATATCTCATATTAATATTTTGTCTCTCAGAAGTCCAACGCAACAAGAATCATCAAAATCGAAGCTAAAATGAAGAAGATATGAGGATTTTAGTGCATAAAGGTACACAAATGTTGCTGTGACCGGCGCGATCGCACCAGTTTGAAGGCAAAATATGGCGTGCCTGCGCCAGAAAACGGCGCGACCACGCCAAAATGGACCCAGAAGTCTGCCAAACACGACCAAAACTCTTTCCATTCATGTACTCTGCTCCAGTGGCGCGACCGTGCCATTTTAGGCTTATTTTCGGCGTGACCGCGCCGATGACTCAACAATGATAAGTCGCAAAAATCTCGGGATCCTGACATCCAATCGAGTCTAAAATTGGGAGAAGAAGTCCTAAGTGTCTAAGGAAGGTGTCCATGAAGATCTTAAGGTAATGTGCTCGAGTCTAGATGCATTGAATGATCAAAGAGAAGAAGTTCAATTCAAAATAGGAAATTGCTGCCAAAAGAAGAAGATAAATCCGAATTTTATGAAGAGCATACATGGAGTTCCCAAATTCCAATTGAAGCCAAAATTGGAAAGAATATTCCTGATGATACTGAGGATCATGTCACAAAAATTCAGGCCAATCCAAGCCGGGCTTCTCATGTTTTATATCTCCAAAGTGGTGGACCCAGTGCAGAAATTTGCAGCAGAAACCATCCAACTTCTACACATCATATCTCGAGTTTCCCAACTCAGAATGGATTCAAATTACGTGAGCGAGGAAATGACTACAGAAGGAATGTTCGTATGTAATTTCAGCCAATTATGAGGTTGGAAAAGCATAATTCATACCCCTGAACAGAGACCAATTTACAAGGCCTGGACAGAAATTCAACTATAAATAGAGGTCCGAGGCAGAGAGTTAAACATCCAGTTTTGTATTCAATATTCAGTTTTAGTTCCAGACTTCAGTTCTTAGTTTAATTTCCAGATTTGTAGTTAGTTTATAGAGAGTCTTGAGAGGCAGAGGAGACGTCCTATTGAAGCTTTTGAGGCAAGGAGGAGAAGCAGCCATTGGAAGCCATCTTCAACAAGTAGATCCTTCTAAAGGAAAGTTTGTACTTAGTTTATCTTTTCTTTTCTTATTCATGGTTGTATTCAAGACCTTGTTTTGTGTTTTTATTTTCAGTATGGAGTAGTCTTTTATATTGGGAGTCCATGACTCCCTAGGCATGTAATGAGATTGATACATTATATTCTATTTGGTTTCAATTTGGTGCATGAATGAGTATTCCAAAGTGTATAATTCTTGATTCATACTTGTTGTCTGCTATGTACTGGTTATAAGGTGACGCTAGACTTAAGGTAAGATATGTTGATAGGGTTGTACAAGTCTTTTTGAGTTCATACACTAGGCAAATTAATTGATCCTTGGGTTAATCCTCGACCTTAAAGTAATACCCTGTTGGATTAGTTGATTTGTCTATGACATAAGAGCTTCATGTTTATGCTATCAAGTAGAGTCAATCATGCTAGCTAGGTTTACTCTAGGAGATAGAAACAGGTGATGCCGATGCGGATTGTAGCCATGGTTTTATAAGCTCGTCAGAAATTGATTTCCAAAACTTAACTTCTATTCAAACTCAGATTTGCCGAGGGAGGGAATTGGATTCCCAATGCCTTTTCCATACTGATTTTATCAAAAGCCCTCTCTTCCTCTCTATAGGATTAGGTAGATTAGTTTACTTTCCGTTTTTATAACTCATTTCCAACTGATTTCTAAAACTTTGGTTTTTAAACTAGAAAAGCAATTATCTATTAGCTTGGTCCTTGTGGGACGATATTCGGACTTACATAAGTCTATATTACATTGATTAGTCCTCTTGCTAGTGATTAGCTGGGATCGCATCAGGCACTAAGGACTTCTTCTCCCAAGTTTAGGCTTGATTGGTTGTCAGGATCCTGAGATTTTTGCGACTTTACGTTGGTGAGTCATCGGCGCGATCGCGCTAATAATATGCTTGGTTCTGGCGCGGTCGTGCCACTAGAGCAGAGTTCTTTCTAAGTCAGGAAACGACCATCAAAACCATGCTGAGTAAGGAGACTTCTTGGCGTGGCAACGCCATATTTTGTTGTTGCAATGGCGCGGCAGTGCCACTCCTTGGCCTTCTTCATTGGTCCCCAGAACGACAACTCCTCTTTCTGTATTTGGCATCTCTTTGGCGCGTCCATGTTATCTCTGTGTGATGTAGCGCCAGTTTCTTGGCGCGGTAGCACCCTTAGAAGGCGCGGTCGCGCCTTTTCACTTTTTTGAGTTGTCTTCTTTGAAGCCTTCCTCGCCATTGGGTATTTTTCTCCATTTATTTGAATTTTTGAATATTTTCCCAGCGCGGTGTCGCCAGAATCGGCGCGGTCGCGCCATACCCCTTTTGGCTCATTTTGCTCATATTTGCTTCAGTTTCACTCAGAATTCGGATTTTCTTCTTCGACCAGTTACCTGAGACACAAAACATGCAATTGAGTTATTTTTGTCATTTTCATGCTGATAATTAACTCAAAGTTTGGATTTCTAATCATTTATTCGTGCATAAATAGTGTCTTTTAGACACTTATCACAACCCCAAACTTAAACCTTTGCTCGTCCTCGAGCAAAATCTGAAAGAAATAAACCAGATAGATCTGTAAAGACAATGAAAAATTCAGTGATCCTCCCTTTTAAAGTTTCCAAGATAGATGATTCACTTCTTTCCTAATGATGGTTCTTCTTGCTTAATCAAAATAGGCTTCGAATTTTCTTCAAATTTTTCAAAGATGTACATTCCCATACAAGTGACAAGTCTCACTTCAACTCCATAAGTCAACCCTCAGTCTACTCTCCACTAACCTGAAGGAATTCTCAATTATGATCAATAGGTCTTTTATGGGTTGTAATGAGGCAGGGAAAATGGGTATGATGAAGATTTTTTTTTTTGGTATTTCTTTTGGGTTTTATTCTCCTCCTCATATCCATATTCCATTTTCCTGAGCATGCATCTGATCTTGTGGCTCTTCCTCCAAACTCCTTCACCCCAAACTTATTCTTTTGAATTGATCCCTCATTTCTTTCCCTTTTTCTTTTTTTTTCTTTCCCATGTATACTTTTTCTCTTGGCTTTGTCTAGAGTCTAGCTTACCTTGCCGGTTGACTCAGAGACTCTAAGCTTGTTGAGGCCCGAGTCCCGGTGCACACACGAGGTGGCCTTTCCCTTAACTTAGCCAAGGATTTTTTTTTATTTTTTTCCTCTTATTTTTCTTTTGACTTTGTTCAGAGTCGAGCTTACCTTGCCGGTTGACTCAGAGACTCTAAGCTTGTTGAGGCTCGAGTCCCGGTGCACACACAAGGTGGCCTTTTTCCTACTCAGCCCTGAATTTTCTTTTTTCTCTCTCTTGCTCCTTCCCTTTTACAAAGAAAAATATTTCTATACCCTTCATCTATCCCTCCTTATAACTTCAAAATCTTGATCCATGCTCATTCAAACAGAACACTTCAATAATTTAGAGAATCATGGGTAAGTAAGAAACAAGTTTACTGATTACTAAGGCTGGTTCATGTAGCATGGGACATTAAAACAGAACAGGGATCTTTTTGGCACAAAAAGTTTGACAAAAGGTGATGCAACTTGTGCATTAAAGTGGGTGGCTTTGAAAAAGGCTCAAACAATTTTTTAAACAGGTGCCTAAATCACCTCAGAATTTTGAAAACCTTTCTCTGTTTCGCCTCAAGTTTACCTCAGGTTGGTTCTAGTGATTGAAATCAACTTGCTCACTTGTACTTTGTTTTCAAAAACTATTTTTAAAGAAAAATTTTCATCCAATTAAGACTAAGCATCTGAACTAAAATATTTTCCAGAGAGTGAATCATGCTATTCATTTGATCAGGGATTTTCACTGGTATTTTCCTAAATCTCTATTGGATTTTTCTGGTGAATTTTTGAAAAAATAGAGCTTTTAAATCCATTGAAAATGCATGAAAAATTCATGAAGAGTATCCCACCCCAAACTTAAAAACCTGCTTTGTCCTCAAAGCAGAAATAAGCATAGGAATGAAAAGAAATACTCCCCTGACAATCTGGTTTGTTGAGGTTGGATGAAACTCCCTTGGTGCTCTTGAATTCTACTTTCATGGGTTAGTGCCAAACACTTACATGATTTTAAGCAATTGAAAATGAAAAAGGACTGGAAGTGTCTCAGAGGCATAAAATTGATCTTCAGAAGAATACCTTTCGTGGAATTCGTGCTTCATCACCTCTGTAATGGTCATACCTCATTAGGACAGTAGCGCGGTCGCGCCAGGATATGGCGCAGACGTGCCGAGTAATTTCATGAATTCTTCAGATCAGAAATGAATTTTGCAATCTTTCCAGTTTAGACAGGTTAGTAGCAGTGGCAATCAGATGCAGAGTCATTTTTCACACATTTTAATTGGAGGAATTATCAAGATCATGCTTTGAGACAAATATTGAAAGAGTAAAAAAAATCATAATTTCATTAACATGAATGGAGATTGAGTATATATTAATGAAATTTCATTAAAGAACACTCTCAGACAATAGCACACTCAAAACAAGTTTACATACAAGTTTCCAAAATAACAAGGTTCTGGTTCAGAAATGTAGTTCTAGATTTTTTTTTTTTTTTTTTTTTTTTTGATTTTTGGTTTTTGGGAAGCTATTAAATTTAAATCTAACACTCTGTCTATCCTCGTTCTACTTTATCAGTGAAAAAGAAATCCTTGCAAATTCAAACAAGTCCTAAAAATTTTGAAAAAAAACTATTCTAACCTACACACACAAAGTCCTAAAAAATACAAGCAAATTCAAAAACTCCTACTCCTATTCCTACACTATTGGTCCAGGTGATCTGATCCACCAGGATCGAATGGAAACTGGAACCATCCATGCCTAAGGATATTTTTAGCTTTGGAATGTGCCACATGGGGATTATAACTTTTGAGTAAAGAGCTGGTCACTCTTTCTCTTTTCTGGTTGGCTATGAACTTGTTTTGCTCATTCACTCTTACCCATCTTTTCTTTATATTACCCAGACCCAATAAAATTTTAAGTTCATCTTCTATAGGTGGTTTATAGGGCTGGATAATGAAAAAATCAATATCTATGGAGAGGAAGAAATGTTCATTAACCTTTGTGTCCTCTATCCTAACTTCTTCATGCTGTTCTTGGGGTTTTTCTTCTTTTTCAACCCCATCCCCTTCTTTCTCTTTTTCAACTTCTTCCTTTTTCTCCATGATCTTTTCATCAACTCCCTCTTGAATTTTCTGAAAATCACAACTTTTAACTCTCTCCGTTGTATCTTCCTCTATGTGTTCTGCAGTAACACATAAATTAAAACAAGAAATGCTAGCTGTGTACATCCATTCAGGTTCATCATCATCAGATAGCTCAAGAAAACATGTTTGATTGTTTCTTCCATGAATTAACTCATACTTTAGCTGATTTACTAGATTATCTGTCTTAGCTCTAATGGATGGATGAAAAATATGAAACCATAGCTCAGAAACATCAATACCTTCTAAACTAGGTTGTTCCTCAAGTGGATATAACTTTGTATCTACTTTGGCAGGATAGTCATCCTCTAGAGTGGCAAACCTAGACAAGTCTTCTTGAGGCTGAGGGGGATATGCATGATGATAACAAGAATCACTAAACATAGGAGGGTGCTCATACCTAAACATGGACGATTGCCCATTTGGCCATTTAACATGCGAATCATTCTCAAAACAAAGATTTTTATTTTTGCTAGAGAAATAATCATCATGTTCTCTTCTATAGGAATCATTAGGTTTATTATCAACAAAAGAACATGATATATCAGAATCACAACTCCAAATAATTAGAAGATGCATATGGTTGGGGAATTTCCCAATATGAGTTAGGACATGGACTTATCTCATTCTGCATGTAATTCCACCTCTCATCTGAGTGCTCTTTCCAGTTCAGGATCTGGTTCATCTAGTGGCTCACCACTAATTCTGGTTTTTATGCATAAATTTAGTTCATCCTAAAAAGAAAGAATAAAAAAAAATTAATCTCAATCAACAAATCAAAATTTACTTAAACTAACTCTCAATCAATGGTCCCCGGCAACAACGCCAAAAACTTGTTGGGTGTCTAGCAAGTGCACTAGGTCAGCAAGTAATATAGACTTGAGAGTCCAGATATCGATCCCCTAGAGACCTTGATAAGAACTCAGTTTAACCAAAGATTTTTCTACTGATTGAGGAAAAGAAATTTTGGATTTTTTGAGAACTGGAAAAAAAAATAGAATTAGATGACTAAACCTTAATGAGAGAAGATGTTGGGGAAAAGTATCAATCCCTCCTAGTTGTTAACATGCAAAGTTCTGATTTTTATAGCTCAAGTACCTTTACCTTGACTTAGCTTTTGAAAACCTGGTTACCCATATACAGAAAATAACTTTCACCGATTCCATGAAATCCATCACAATACAGAAACATTCAAATCCTAGGTGCAAAAATATAAAAGCTTACAGATTAACTCTCTCTTGTTCAGAACAAGAGTTATAAACAGTCACATCGCTTTCCACTAGTCCCCATCACAATCCGGAACGATCTAGTTAGAAAAATAAGTTGTTTTAGAAAACAAAGAATCATATAACTAATCGAAATCTCTACTGAACTTTTACTTCTCTATTTGAACCTCGTTAAACTTCAGATATCAATTTAAATTACAAATAAGCAGTAAACTCAGATTCTAAAACAAAAGCTAAGTACTATATTGCTATAAACTTCAAAACTTAAACATATAACAACTAGGAGTTCATGACTTCCCCAACAGAGAGAGACGACTCCATGCTAAAAGTATAAACACATGAAAAAGATTTAATTACAGCCATGGAAATCAAAATAAACTAAGTACAAAAACCCCTTGAAGGAGTGCCTTTAGCTTCACTTGAGCCTTGACTGAAATCTCCTCCTTCTCTCTCCAAAGTGCCAAGAGGTCGTGCAAGACTCCCTCTGGACTTTCTCTCGTCTCCAAACTAACTATAAAAATTGGAAATTAAATTAAAGACTGAACTTAGAACTGAAAACTGGATTTACACTACAAAACTGGATGCCTTGCACTCTGCCTCGGACCCTATTCATACTTGTTCTGCTGTCCTGGCCTTGTAATTTGGTCCCTATCCAAGGGTATGAAGTATGCCTTTCCGACCTCAGAATTGAATGAAATTACATGAGAAACTTCCTTCCACGGTCCTTGCCTTGTGTACGAAATTTGAGTCCATTCTGAGTTGGGAAACTCGAGATATGATGTTGAGAACTTGGATTGCTTCTGCTGCCAATTTCTGTACTGGGTTCACCACTTTGAATTGACCTGAATTTTCTTAATATGATCTTTTATCTCCTAAAAAATTTTCAGTCCAAATTTGGGTTCAATTGGGAATAAGGAACTCCATATATGCTCTTAAAACTTGGATTTTTCTTCTCTTCTGGCAGCAGTTTCCTTCTTTGTATGGAACTTCAATTCTTGATCATTCAATGCACCTAGAACTCGAGCAAATTTCCTTAAAATCTTCGTGGATACCTTCCTTAGGCACTTAGGACTTCTTCTCCCAAGTTTGGGCTTGATTGGTTGTCAGGATCCCGAGATTTTTGCGACTTTACGTTGGTGAGTCATCGGCGCGGTCGTGCTGATAATATGCCTGGTTCTGGCGCGGTCGCGCCATTGGAGCAGAGTTCTTTCTAAGTCAGAAAACGACCATCGAAACCGTGCCTAGTAATGAGACTTCTAGGCACGGCAATGCCATATTTTGCTGTTGCAGTGGCGCGACAGCGCCACTCCTTGGCCTTCTTCATTGGTCCCCAGAACGACAACTCCTCTTTCTGTTTTTGGCATCTCTTTGGCGCGTCCATGCTGTTTCTGTGTGAGGTAGAGCCAGTTCCTTGGCGCGATAGCACCCTTAGAAGGCACGGTCGCGCCATTTCACTTTCCCGAGTTGTCTTCTTTAAAGTCTTCCTAGCTGTTGGGTACTTTTCTCTATTTATTTAAATTTTTGAATATTTTCCCAGCGTGGTGGCGCCAGAATCGGCGCGGTGGCGCCATACTCTTTTTGGCTTATTTTGCTCATTTTTACTTCAGTTTCACTCAGAATTCATATTTTCTTCTTCGACCAGTTACCTGAGACACAAAACATGCAATTGAGTTATATATATGTCATTTTCATGCTGATAATTAACTCAATGTTTGGATTTTTAATCATTTATTCTTGCATAAATAGTGTCTTTTAGACACTTATCACCCGTTTCACAGACGGAGTTCTTCCCAAAAGAGTTCTTCGCGCTGCCCGCAATGGTGGCGACTTGTTCGACAGCTCCTCCCGAGCAAACAGCACCGAAAGACAAAGGCAAACGGCCGGTCATCGAATGCGACGACATCGAGACGTCACTGAAACAAATCTCGTTGCTTAACGAGATTGACGACGACCTCGACTTGGCCATTCGGTCAAGACAAGCTCTAATTCGAGTCCTCGACAAACCAGAGGAGCTCCAAGTTGAAGTCGAGATGCTGCTCATGAGGAAGCACGACTTGCCGAAAGTCGGATTGACACCACCTTACCAAAAGGAGGAAGAAGATGCGCAATCCTCTCTGCAACTGGCAAAGTCGGAGGAAGCGCTCGCCGTTTCATGTCAGCCGTGCATCACATTTCGAGAAGAGGACACGCAACTGGGGACGAAGAACCATAACCAGCAGTTGTTCGTCTCTGGCTACATCAGAGACCACAAAGTCAATCGCATTCTCGTCGATTGTGGATCCGTAATCAACATTCTGCCAATTCGCACAATGAAGAATATCAGCCTCTCTGCCGGCGACCTCTCTCTCGAGCTCTCTCCTCATCCAAGGCTTCAATTAGGAAGGCCAGAGGACGCTCGACATGATCTCACTCGAGCTGCACATTGGCGACATGGTGGCCGAAACTCCTTTTCAAGTCATTGACTCAAGGACATCTTATAATCTACTCTTGGGTCGACCATGGCTTCATGCGAATGGGGTTGTGCCATCGACACTTCACCAGTGCTTCAAGTACTGGAAGGACGGCGAGCAAAAGACGGTGTACACCGACAAGAGTCCGTTCACCGAGGCAAAAGCATCATTCACAGATGCCAAATTCTATTTAACGACCAGGCCAACAGTCAAATTGTCCTCCTGGCCGAACCAGGCGTCAAATGCCAAGAACGCTCTGCCTCAGAAACAGACTCTGAAGCAAGTTGTGTCTCCGCTTCAGAAACACACTCCGACGCAAGTCGTGTCTCCTAAGCAGCCGGCGCACAACAATCAACCGGCACACAACCACAAATCGGCTATATCGATGTCGACACCAATGCAGCAAAATGTACCTATCTTACGGTACATTCCGCAGTCGCAATGAAAGAAGGGAGAAGATCCCTTGGTCGCTGCCACAAAATTTAGCCGACCCCCTTTGCAGAAAAAGTCATCCTCTCCATGCCAAAGCTCGAGGACCAGAGTGTCATCAAAAAGTTCCCGAGCCCCGAACGGCTGCCAATGACCTGGACGACGGAAGGCTTCGACCCGAACGCCTACCGACTGAGGCCAGAGTCGGGGGCAACTTCACAAAAGACCAGCTTCACGAGAAGCCACCCGTCGCTCTACCGGTCCTCACGCTGGAACAGGAAAAGCTAAGAAACGAGGGTCGTTGAATCACTCAAGGCCGTCTAGGCCTCGGCTACCAGAAAGAAAAGCCAATTCGCATTTATGGAGCTCAGAAGCCAATTAAAATAACCAGAAAGACATTGGCTGACATACACCAAGTCTCAGTCGTCCAAACTTCAACAAAGAAGGGAGATGCTTTGAAACCGATAGTCATCTACACCTTTAAAGCAACCATCGCATGAGCCCACGCGTATGACTCGGTGACACTAAACCACATCTCCGTCACCGACAACAGCCAAGAAGATGACGAATTCGTCCTGACAGAGGCCCCGACTACGTTCGAGGAAGGCGGCCAATCGACAGTCGACGAGTTAAAGAAAGTCAACTTCGGAACAAAAGAGGACCCGAGACCAATGTTCCTTAGCGCTTCACTATCAGCCGAAGAAGAGGTCGAATATATGTCGCTACTTCGCGAATACCGCGACATATTTGCTTGGATTTACACATAAATGTCAGGCCTCGACCCACGAGTTGCAGTGCACAAACTAGCGGTTCATCCATCGGTCTAGCCAGTCAAACAATCGCAACGACGGTTCTGGCCAAAACTCGTGCCAGAAATTGAAAAGGAAGTTGATAAATTGATCGCTGCAAATTTCATAAGAGAGGTGAAGTACCCTTCCTGGATCGTAAACATTGTACCGGTCAAGAAAAAATGGCCAAATCCGGGTATGCGTCGACTTTCACGACTTGAATAAGGCTTTCCCGAAAGATGACTTCCCTCTGCCGATAATAGAGCTCATGGTCGATACGACGACGGGTCATGAAGCTCTATCTTTCATGGACGGATCATCTGGTTAAAACCAAATTCGGATGGACCCAAAGGATGAAGAGCTCACTGCTTTTCGAACTCCCAAAGGCATCTTCTGTTACAAGGTGATGCCGTTCGGACTCAAGAACGCCGACGCGATGTACCAGAGGGCAATGTAAAATATTTTCGATGACTTTCTACATAAGAGCGTCAAATATTATGTCGACGACGTGGTGGTAAAGACCAAACAATGGTCATATCATCTTCTCGACCTTAGGGCAGTATTCGAGCGACTTCGGCGATTTCAGCTCAAAATGAACCCGCTGAAATGCGCATTCGGTGTCACTTCAGGCAAATTTCTGGGATTCGTTGACCACCACCGAGGAATTGAGATCGATCAATCCAAAATCAATGCAATTCAAAAGATGCCAGAGCCCAGTAACATCTCCGAACTCAAGAGCTTTCAAGGCCATTTAGCGTACATACGGCGCTTTATCTCAAATCTAGCCGGAAGATGCCAGCCGTTCAGCCACCTAATGAAGAAGGACACGCCATTCGAATGGGACGAGTCTTGCCGAAATGCCTTTAACAACATAAAGGCGTACCTCACTAAGCCGTTGGTGCTCGTCGCTCCGATTGTTGATAGACCGTTGCTGCTCTACATCGCAGCACAGGAGAAATCTGTAGGGGCTCTCTTGGCTCAGTGCGACGAGGACAACAAAGAACGTTCTCTCTATTACCTGAGCCGAACGCTGGTGGGCGCTGAACTCAACTACACACCGATTGAGAAGACTTGTCTGGCACTCGTCTTTGCAATTCAGAAGCTCCGGCACTACCTCCTGATGCATTCGACGAACTTGATCTCGCACGCCGACCCGCTCAAGTACATTATGTCGCGACCAATACTCTCTGGTTGACTGGCTAAGTGGGTGTTGCTCCTCTCTGAGTTCGAAATTAACTTCGTGCCACAACGTGCGATTAAAGGAACAAGCTCTGGCGAACTTCTTGGCGACCATCCAGTACCGGCTAAATGGGAATTAACAGAAGAATTCCCAGACGAAGAAATCTTCTTGGTCAAGGTGCTTCCCCCTTGGGATATGTACTTTGATGGCGCTACGCGAAGAAATGGAGCCGGCGTGGGAGTTCTATTCATTTCATCAAGAAAGGACCTGCTCCCGTATTCGTTTGTTGTCACCCAAAATTGTTCGAACAACGAGGCGGAGTATCAAGCCATCCTTCTCGGACTCAGCATGGCGGTCGAGATGAAACTGCTGCAGCTAAACATCTACGGCGACTCGGCACTGGTTATTAAACAACTCACGTGGGAGGTCAAAGTAAAGAAACTCGAGCTAGTGCCGTTCTAGAGATATGCCTGTGCCCTTCTGGCCCAAATTTCGGAAGCGTCGCTCCACTACGTCCCTCGATCCAAAAATGGGCCAGCTGATGCATTGGCTGGAATTGCGGCCAGTCTAGCACAATTCGACGGACGACCGAACCAAGCTCCAATTTTCGAAAGATGGGTAGTCCCCCCACCGACCGAAGAAGAAGCAGAAGAAGAGCAGACAAATGAGATGGAAGAGTCATTCCCTATCTCGTCCAGCGCAAATGAAGTTGGAGATTGGCAAGAGCCTATCTCGAATTTTCTTCGCTACGGCACACTCCCGGTCGACCTGCGAGAGCGAGTTTAAATTCGCCAAGCAGCACCAAGGTACGTTTTCGTCAATGACGTACTTTACCGAAAGTCGTACGAAGGTCTGCTTCTCCTATGTCTTTCTAAAGAAAAGGGACTGCAAGTCCTAAAAGAAACACACGGTGAAATTTGCGGCGCACACCAGGCTGGCCCGAAGCTCTACCTACAAGTCAAACGGTTGGGCTACTACTGGCCGCCGAAGCTAAGAGACGCCACCGAAATGGCTCGAACTTGCAGACCTTCCCAACTCCATGCCGATTACATACTCCAGCCACCGGAGCCGCTTCACCCGACGGTCGTGTCCTGGCCATTCGAAGCTTGGGGGATGAACATCATTGGTCCAATCACTCCCAAATCCGACTCTGACCGGCAATACATCCTAGTTGCCACCAATTACTTCTTCAAATGGGCCGAAGCTACTGCATACCGAGAAGTCAAAGCTACCACTGTCGCCGACTTCATTCGGACCCAAATTATCTATCGATATGGGGTCCCTCGATACATAGTGATGGACAACGGTACACCGTTCAGAAACAAAGTCATGGACCACTTTTGCGAAACATTTCGCATACAATAGCGGACATCATTAGCCTACAACTCGGCAGCCAATGGACTCGCAGAAGCATTCAACAAAACGCTCTGCAAGATCCTAAAGATAACCATCGGCGCCAACAAAAAGAGTTGGGTCGAAAAGCTCGGCGAAGCCTTATGGACGTACAGAACGTCGTTTCGTACGCCGACCCAGTGGACTCCATATTCGCTGGTCAACGGCACAGAAGTGGTGCTTCCACTCGAGGTACAACTCCCCTCTCTGCGCATTGCTATTAGAGAAGGGCTCACCACAGAGGAGTGCGCTCAATTGCGACTCGCAAAACTTGAGTTGCTCGACGAGCAAAGACTCGAGGCACAACAATGTCTCGAGTGCTACCAGTCTCAAATGACAAGGGCCTTCAACAAAAAAGTACGGCTCAAGTCATTCTAGAAAGGCGACTTGGTGCTAGCGGTCAGACGGCCAATGCTCGTTACGAGCAAAACCGGGGGCAAGTTCACGCCAAAATGGGAAGGACCGTATGTGGTGCAGGAAGCTTACACCAATGGCCCCCTACAAGCTAGTAACGTCAAACGGTTCAGAGCTGCCGATAACGAACGGTAAATTCCTCAAACACTTATACACATGAGGGGGCAAAAGAAAAAAAAGAAAAGAAAAGAAATCGAATAAAGGAGATAATATTTCTCATTGAAAACAAAAAAATACGAACAATGCAAGCCTCGCAAACAATAAAAAAAGAGAGAGGCTACTTAAAAAAAAGCTCAAGCAAAACTATATCAAAATTGTGGAAGCTCAAAGTCGGCCACTCATCGCTGTTGCCGAACGACTTCGGCATGAACCTCGGATAGTTCCTGCGTCTTGGCCTCGCCGAGAGTTGGGTGCGAACGAACAGAAGCAAGCTGCTCCTGGAGAGTAGAGGCCTCCTCCTCACTGGTGCCAATTCCCCTTCGGATAGTCGCAAGCTCGACATTTATGGAGTCGAGTTGAGCTGATACGAGTGCCAAACGGTCGCGAAGAGCTTTCTGCTCAGCCTCAGCAGCTTCACGCTCTGCCTGAAATCTATCTAAGTCCACCGTTAAGTCGTTGCGCCGACGGATCACTCGCTGGACAGAACGGTCGAGCTCAGCTTCTGCAGCGAACCGTTCAGCCAAACTGAACTTACTGACCAAGGAGTTGCGCAACTGATGGAAGCGATTCGCCTCCAAGGCAAAGTCTTCCACCCACTGCTCCAGAACTGAAGTGTCAACGCCGACTCCTCTCAAGTGGTCGAGAATGACACGGGTGTTCGCTACAAGCTCAGGCGAACACGGGTCATCGGCTGGTAGTAAATCCGACTCGACGAATTTCGGCCACAACCCCAAAGCAGCTTGTTGCAGCAGTAGCCTCGATCTCGCCGAAGGCCGAAAGGCCGGCGCCTAGAGAGAGGATGGGAGAGAAAAAATCAGGTTGTCCTCGTCGACAACAGGGCGACTCCACAGGTCGTGAACAGCCTTGACTGTGGGCGCAGTTACGTCGCAACCGTCGTAGGCCGACGGTCCCCCGAGAACCAACAGTAGTGGCTTCTGTTCCTCCTAAGAATCGCGGATTCGCAGGCAGTTACGAAGGACACCCTTCACGATGGTCCTCAAGGTCGAGATAGTCAAACCGAGGAAGGAGAAAGAAGTCGGCGTAGTAGACATCTGCGACAGAGCAAAATACAGTCAGGTACGCAACTCATTTCTCTCTCAATTCAAAAAAAAAAGATGCGTCTCCTGCAACCAGAGATGGAGAAGTCAAGGTCACAACAACAAAAATGGAAAGGAGAAAAAAACGCAAGCCAAAGAAAAAGGAGCGACAAAAGAAAGGACCAGTCGCTGATAAATGATAAGTGTCCAAATGACACTTATTTATGCATGATTTAATGAGCATAAAATCCTAATTTGATTTGATTATGAGCATGAAAGTGACAAATATAACTCAAATACATGTTTTGTGTCTTAGGTGCCTTGTAAAAGAAGAAAATCTAAATTCTAAGGAAAAATGAAGGAAAAAGGAGCAAAATCAAGCAAAAAAGAGAATGGCGCGACCGCGCCGATTCTGGAGCGACCGCGCCGGGAAAATGTTCGAAAATTCAAAGAAATCCAGAAAATTCCCAACGGCTAGTAGAGCTAAAAAGAGGACACTTCGTGAATGTGAAATGGCGCGACCGCGCCAGGAAGATGGCGCCTCCTATGGCGCTGTCGCGCTGCATTGTTCCCATACATGGAGTTCAAGTTTAATTTCGGGAAGTCGACAAAGAGTCTAAGGAGTGGCGCGACCGCGCCAGTTCTACAGCATAAAGTGGCGCGACCGCGCCATGAAGAATCCTTCCTCATATAGGACCCGAAGGCCGTGCTCCAGACTTAGACAAAATTTATGCTCCAGTGGCGCGACCGCGCCAAAACAAAGAACAATTCGGCGCGACTGCGCCGCTGACTCAGCTTCGTGACTTGAGGAAATCTCGGGATTCTGACTACCAATCAAGCCCAGACTTGGAAGAAGAAGTCCTAATTGGCTAAGGAAGGTATCCATGAAGATTTTATGATATATTTCCAGAGTCTAGGTGCATTGAATGGTCAAGAAGAAAAGTCAAAGACAAAGAAGGAAACTGTTGCCATAAAAGGAAAGTACAAGTCCGAGATTGAAGAGGCCATATCTGGAGATTCCGACTTCCAATTGGATCCAAATTTGGACCACAGCTTCCTGAGAGGATTGAGAATCATGACACGGAAAATCAGGCCAATCCAAGTCGGGGTTGTGGATTTTTATATTTTCAAAGTGGTGGACCCAGTGCTGGAATTGGCAGCAGAACTTGTTCAACCTCTCAAGGAGATATCTCAAGTTTCCCAACTCAGAATGACTTCAAATTTCGTACACAAGTCAAGGATTATGTAAGGAAGGTTCGGATGTAATTTCTGCCAATTATAAGGTCGGGAAGTCACAATTCATACCCCTGGACAGAGGCTAAAATCACAAGTTCTGGGCAGATTTCAGCTATAAAAGGAGGTCCGAGGCAAAGCACATGGCATCCAGTTTTAGCATCCTATTTTGTAGTGTAGATCCAGTTTGAGGTTGTAAATATAGTTCTAGATCGAGTTTAGTTCAATTCATTGTTTTTGTAGTTAGTTTGGAGTTGAGAGAGAGAGAGAAAGAAGGAAGAGATTTCAGTCAAGGAGGAGTTGAAGCTAAGGGCAGTCCTCATAAGGGGGTTTTCTGTACTTGTTTTCTTCTCATTTCCATGGCTGTAATTGAATCCTTTTTACTGTGTGTTTATTCTATTATTATGGAGTAGTCTCTCTTTGTTGGGTAAGTCATGAATTCCTAGTTTGTTATATGTTTGAATTCTGAATTCTACAGTAATAAAGTATCTTGCTTTTGTTTAGAAATTGTGCTTACTGCTTGTTTCTAATCCGAATCGATATTTGAATTTTAATGAGGTTCGAATAGAGAAGTTAAGGTTCAGTAGAGATTTGGGTTAGTCATATGATTCTTTGTTTTCTAAAACAACTCGCTTTTCTAACTAGTTGTTTCCGGATTGTGATGGAGACTAGTGGAAAAGTGATGTGACTTTTATAACCCCTTGTTGAATGAATGAGAGTTGATATTTATGCACTTAGGATTTGAATGTTTTCGGATTGTGATGGAGTTCAAAGAATGAGTAAAAATCAATTTGTTTTTCTCACTAGTTGTTTTCGGATTGTGATGGAGACTAGTGGAAAGCAATTTGACTCTTTAAACACTTTTGTTCTGAATAAGAGTTGATCTTCAAGCTTTTATATTTATGCACCTAGGATCTGAATGTTTCCAGATTGTGATGGAGTTTAGAGATTAGGTGAAAGTTATTTCCTGTATAT
This sequence comes from Aristolochia fimbriata, assembly GCA_019845555.1. Taxonomy (NCBI): domain Eukaryota; kingdom Viridiplantae; phylum Streptophyta; class Magnoliopsida; order Piperales; family Aristolochiaceae; genus Aristolochia; species Aristolochia fimbriata. The sequence goes on along the minus strand of CM034080.1, from coordinate 8,633,895 downwards.
GGGTAACCAGGTTTTCAAAAGCTAAGTCAAGGTAACGATACTTGAGCCATAAAATCAGAATTCTGCATATTGACTACTAGGAGGGATTGACATTCTTCCCCAACATCTCATCTCCAAAAGTTTTTTTCAGAAGTTTCAAATTCTGTTTTCTTTTTCAGTTCTCAACAAAAATCCAAATTTTCTTCACCTCAATCAATAGAAAAACCTTTACTTAAACTGAATTCTCATCAAGGTCTCTGTGGGATCGATATCTGGACTCTCAAAGTCTATATTACTTGCTGACCTAGTGCACTTGCTAGACACCCAACAATCAAAAAAAAAAGAATGGAGAAACAAAAAAAAAAAGAGAGAGGGTGATCACCGACGAGGTATATCGGTTTCCTCCGACGGTCCGACCAGCAAACCGAACTCGAAAGAGCAGCTCCCACGCACAACTCTGTCACACCCTTACCCACAGGCGAAGGGCAGTGCACCAACTTGGTCGCAAAACAAAGCTCCCCATGAGACGACCAGCAAACCTTCATAGCACTCGGCGGCTCGATTGCCGAACGCGACCAACAAAAAATTCATAGCACTCGGCGGCTGAGCCGAGCGCTGCACTAAAGCACTGCGCCCGGCGACCAAGCCGAGCGCAGACAGGAGCATTGCGCCTGGCGACCGAGCCAAGCGCAGACCAAAACTTCGTGTCCACCAACAAAGACGGACACAACCAAACCAAAGAATCCAGCACCCGGTGACCAAGTCGGATGCTATCAAAATAGGAGCACTGCGCCCGACGACCAAGCCGAACGCAGGACAAAAGCTTCATGCCCGACTACGGAGCCGGACGTGACCAAAAACAAAGGCATTGTGCCCGACGACCAAGCCGAACACAGTTCAAAAGCCCCGCGCCCGGCGACAAAGCCGAACGCGACCAAATCATCAAATTCAACACCCGCAACCGGAGCGGGTTTCATCGCAAACTAGCTGCTGAGCCCGGTGCGTAACTCCCTCAAAGAAAAAAAAAAACAAAACGCGACAAAAAGAAGCAGTCACAGAGACAAAATTACGAGCGACAAAAAAGGTCGCGAAAAATTTTTATGAAGCGACAAAAAAAGCGATCAGATAAAATTTTTATGGCGACAAAAAAGAAGGATCGCTGAAAAATTTTATGAATAAAAAAAGAAGATCAGATAAAATTTTTTGCGGCGAAAAAAAAAGCGCGATCAAAAAAGAAAAGTTTGTCGGCGATCTGGCCGAGCTCACACAACCCAAAACAGAGGCCTCGCATTCGGCGACCAAGCCGGATGCGACCACACAGCAATTGGCACCCGACGAGTGAGCCAGATGCGACAATCGCGCCCAGCGACCGAGCTGGACGCAACAAAAGAAATTTTACAGCACCCGACGACCATACTAGGTGCGACATCAAAGAAGCCCAACCTCCCTGCGACCGAGCCTGAACAGAACTCCAACACCCGATGACCAAGCCAGGTGCCAGACAAAGCTTTGCGCCCGGCAATTGAGCCTAACGCGACCAAAATAGAACTGCAGCACTCGGCGACCGAGCCGGATGCGACCCGGACTGATTTCAGCACATGGCGACAGAGCCAGGTGCAGCGTAAAATCACTGTGTTCAGCTTTCGGGCCAGACCATGCACTAAATGACATCAGTCTGTCACATTGACAAACTGACAAACACCTGGAGTGCGAAAGAGAGAAAATTTGAGAGAGACTAAAAGAGAAAAGAAAATAGAGAGAAAATTAGAGGGAGAATAAAAAAAAAGTTAGAAAGAGACTGAGGGAGAAGTAGAAAATGAGAGGAGAGAAAAAGAAGAAGAAAGAGGGAAGAAGAAAAGAAGAAAAGAAAAGAGAGTGGGTCCCCGACAAACTCGAATTCAGCCAGAAACTGCTAGGAGAGGAAAATTTTTATACAATACCTCTAAATTATAATCCGCGGAGAGTTTTCTTATGTGAGTCGGAACTCGAAGAGGATTGTAAGGCAAGGTACACGAATTCAATGCAAGTTCACATGCAGACATAAGGTTGCAGTCTCACAGCCCAACAGGAGAAGTAAAGAACTTGAGGAAGGCACAGAAGGAAGAGGGGCAGAGTACAACAATGGAAAACAAAGGGCCCACGTAGGAAGCCTGCACACGCAGAGGGACAGTCAACAAGAAAAAGGGAATTCACAGAGCAGGCTTGACCAGGGGAGTTAAGGGAATTCAAGTAGTTCCTTTATTGTGGGAATCAATTGACATTCCCTTATTTTTAGGAAAATCCAATTCATGATGGAAGAAAAGGAGATTAGGGCGGGGCCCATAGCCTTTATGTGTGGAGGCACGATTTAGGGAAGCCCCAGGTTCGCCGAAAATTCAACTTTTAAGGTGCCAAGCCAAGTGGGGTGGGATCCACTGCGCAACCCTCCTCTCTTGCGTAAAACCAAATCTGCTGAAGCAGAATCTCGCCGGAGGAGTCAGCGCCACGTAGGGGTGGGACCCACTGCGCAACCCTCCTTCTCTCCTGCGCTGAAACAAGTATGCCGAAGTAGAATTTCGCCGGAGGAGTCAGCGCCACGCGGGGGTGGGACCCATTGCACAACCCTCCTCTCCTGCGTTGAGACAAGTCTGCCGAAGCAGAATTTCACCGGAGGAGTCAGCGCCACGCTGGGGTGGGACCCACTGCGCAGCCCTCCTTCTCTCCTGCGCTAAGACAAGTCTGCCGAAGCAGAATTTCGCTGGAGGAGTCAACGCCATGGAGGCGTGGGACCCATTGCGCAACCCTCCTCTCTGCGCTGAAACAAGTCTGCCGAAGCTGAATCCCGCTAGAGGAGTCAGCGCCACGCAGGGGTGGGACCCACTGGCAGCCCTCCTTCTCTCCTACGCTGAAACAAGTCTGCCGAAGCAGAATTTCACCAGAGGAGTCAGCGCCACGCAGGGGTGGGACCCACTGCGCAGCCTCCTTCTCTCCTGTGCAAAACCAAATCTGCCGAAGCAGAATTTTGTCTGAGGAGTCAGCACCACACAGGGTGGGACCCACTGCGCAGTCTTCCCTCCTCCTATGCAAAACCAAATCTGCCGAAGCAGAAATTTGCCAAAAGGAGTTACTCACGCAGGGGTGGGACCCACTGCGCAACCTCCTTCTCCTCTTGCGCAGAATAAAGTCTACACGCGAGCATCAAAATTCGCCGAAGATCGTCGAAACTCCAACACCAGACTACTGAAACAGTCTCCAACAAAAAAAAAATAATCAAACAGCTCTAAAACAACAAGAGAGCCAAAAAAAAAAATCATATACATACATGATACAAGTGTACAGAAATATACACTGTTCTAAAAGAGTAAGAGGACAGAAAAGAATGCGTACACGAAAAGATAAATGTCCCTAAAAGAGTAAGAGGGTCAATAAAAAAAGAAAAAGAGAAAAAGTGTTGTGTGCGTGTGTGTGCGTTTTCACATTCGAAACTTGATCGTTCTCTCTGAACGATTAAGTCTCAAAGGGGGCAATCTGTATGACCAAAATGTGACCAGCCCAATTTCGACGAGCCCAAACACCCGTCAATCCAAGCGATTGTCGTGGGTAGGCTCCATCGATTTTAGAAGTCATCCGTCGCAACCCATCACCAGACCCATTCGCGTTGCTGCGTCATCGGTACAATCAATGCCCCCGTCGGCAATAAACTGCCGCGTCAGCAACAGTCAGCAGACAGCCATGAGTCAGCTACTTCAACAAGTCAGCGACCAAGTCTGGTCGCCAACGATGGAAGCCAAGAAAGGCTGCGATCCTCTTTTGAGGGATTTAACAGAGGAGCTCCTGGTCCTCCTCCCATCTCAACAACTACAGCAAAAAGGGGATCGTGATCCCCATTCCAAGGATCGATCCTCAATAACTAGACAAGCTCGGCTACAAATAGCCAGAAAAGCTCTGTCCAAAGGGTTCGAAAATCCTTCATCCAGAAACTCTCACGCGCAGAGACTCTTTCGAGCCAAAGAAGTTCAGCAACTTGCAGTCCGTCGTAATTTACCAGTTCGACCGGAGTAGCTCTCCACATTCGCCCACAACGTCAACAAGTCGATACACGCGGAACACAAATACTTCTGTCCGACCAACCAAAGCCGTCATCGTTCGTGCACACTCGTTCCCGAAGCTTGGATTTCGACGACAACTCGCCTGAAGCTTAAACTTCACCAAATTCATGCGGAGATCGAATTAGAGGAAGCCTAGGAGATTGTACTAGCATTCTTTGATATTCAAACACAACTGTAACACAAATTCTCTGTTATAAATCCAATTACTCTCTCGGTCATGCCCCTTCGCGGACCGGCGGTTTTTCGGTGAAACAACAAGAAAAAATAGTAACATTAAATTAAAAAATTAAAAATCAATAAATTTACTATACAAAAATTAAATTTGAACTTAGTATGGTGTACCTTGAATTCTATATAAGTCAATATATTTACTTTCGTTTAAGCTATTTAAGAATGCAAAAAAATTCGTAATACAAATTTCCTTCCCATTTCATCCCTGTCAACCTCCTCACTGAATATGTAGAGACATCGTGCGTGTGTTATAACGTTTACCACTGTGGATGATCCTTAGGCAGCAATGCGTTGGTCTTCACCACCTTGCGCCATCCACCTAGAAATGCAACACGTTTGGAGTGTCTGTCATGGCGAATCAAGCTCATGGCCCAAGATCTGCCACTTGGGTCTTTTATCCAAATTTTCTTGCTGGAAGATGGCCATAGGCCAACTTATATTTCAAATGGCTTCAGAATTCTCTGCAGTAACAATGTGAGATGTACCAAAATCAAGTGAATCAAGGGATGTGAAAAATAAGGTAAGTGAGATAAAGTCTTTTGTTTCCTGCCAAAAGAATGGGGACTCACAATTTGATAGTTCCTTTGTAGTTTCATCATTGAAACGAAATGGGGATTGTGAAGCTTAAATGGACAACTCCTTGCATCAATTATTGTTCATCCTGGTTTGAGGAAAGAGGAAACTTTGGTGATAAAAAAAAAGACAATGCAAATGAAAAAATTTAGGAGAGACTGATTCATGGATAGAATCAAATTAACCATTTGGCTTCGCTGGGATGTAACTACAAAGGCACGACGATTGGCTGGATGACTTTGTTTCATTTTCTTTCTTCTCCTCAACTTTTATTTTTTCACATTGTGGAAATTCCTTCTCACACGCATCATCTCCAAGTATAATGACCTCGAAGTTTAATTTATCATGAGTGTGAAAACTACAAAATCTCCGACTTGCAAAGAGTTGTCTTTCGCAAACCTAGAAAAACCAATTTGAAAAAAATAATCGTCCCGAGATTTGTTCACCTTCACTCGCCAAGATTTATAGTCTGCTCTTCTAAGGATTGATTTACTGGGAAATTTCCTTCCATTCAAGTGTTTGATGAATTTTGTGGGGATTTTCTGAAATGTTGGAAGTCAAAAGGTCGCAAAAAGATGATTATGTGAAAAAAAAGTACAAATAAGAGAGATGAATGATTACTCACCACTCTTCTTAAAGTCTCTGACCATCACTTTGAAGAAGGAAGGGATCCGTTTATTTATGTACGCCATTGCTCTACTAAAGCTGAAGAGAGACCAACAATTGAAGTCTCCCAAATAGAAAAGTCATTGGGAGAAGAATCACAAATTGAATAGGGATCGAAATAGATCTTACCAAAGGTAAAATAGAACTTAATTGTGAGAAAGAAATGATCATCAACTCATAGACATATCACTTGTATCGACCCATAGACTGATATCATCTAACCAAATTCTTCTCTTTAGGGCATCCACATTGCAAATGGAAAAGATTAAAAGAAAATAAAAACAAATAATAGACATCTCAATCTAAATTTGAAAACCAAGCAAAACTCCACAATCGGCTAATAAAACAACATATACTACTATTCAACCACCAGAACTCATCTAACCAAATTATTCTCTTTAGGCTATCCACATCGCAAATGGAAAAAATTACAAGAGAATAAAAAAAAGAAACAGTTGGCGTGTCACACTTATTTTGTCTATCCACAAGCTCAAGACCAATGCAAACCCAAACTTTTCTAGGACAAAAGCTCCATGCCTCATGGAAAAGGAGAAGTGTAAACCCAAGGCAGTGCAACACCTCATGTCTTGATACATCTTAAAGAACATAAACTGTAACCTAACAAACTAACTTGTGAAAATTCCGCAAGAACGAGATTGGAGATCAGAGAGTCTGTAATAAACCTCGAAAACCTGAGAGTCTGCAAGAACGACAAGAAACTTGAAATTAAAAATAGTACCTTGTTAGTACTGGCTTAGGCTAAGTTGCAAGAACTACCCTAGGTATAATTCTCCCAAACTTGATCAACGAGTTATACTTCTCCCAAAATTGTAAGTATAAATAGAAAACTTTAACTTGTAATCTTAACTCGCGAGTCTAACTTGCTGAACTCTCTTAACTCGCGAGTCTAATTCACTTAGCTCTCTTAACTCGCGAGTCTAACTCGCTTAACTCGCGAGTCTAACTCGCTTAACTCGCGAGTCTAACTCGCTTAACTCGCGAGTCTAACTCGCTTAACGACTCTTACTCGCTCAACTCGCGAGTCTAACTCGCTTAACGACTCTTACTCGCTCAACTCGCGAGTCTAACTCGCTTAACTACTCTTACTCGCTTGACTCGCGAGTCTAACTCGCTAAACTACTCTTACTCGCTTGACTCGCGAGTCTAACTCGCTAAACTACTCTTACTCGCTTGACTCGCGAGTCTAACTCGCTAAGCTACTCTTACTCGCTTGACTCGCGTGTCTAACTCGCTTAACTACTCTTACTCGCTTGACTCGCGAGTCTAACTTGCTTAACTCTCTTAACTAGCGAGTCTAACTCGCTTAATTCTCTTAACTCGCGAAACTTAACTCGTAAATCGGGACCCGTGCATTCAGCGAGAGCGGGAAGGAGATACTTTTGTGGCCTTATCCGCACTGGAGCAACTAAGCAAGAGTATCATAGAGGGGCCGAGTCTGCTAGAAGAAAGCCCAGAGAGTGGTCTCCCTCAACCTCTCTGGAGGAGTTCAACAAGAGCGAAAAATGGCCCTCTCATGCACCACCAAATTCTCCGACGTCTCTTCCATCTCTCTGTTTCTCTCCCCCAGAAAACCTTTCTCCACTTTTAAGCTTTTCTTCTCATCCTCACTTCGAACGTCCCAAACGAATCCCCAGTTCCAAAAAAAACCCAGGAGCTCGCGATATACTTCAGATAATCAGGCCTCTCGAAATAGGTCTGGTTCGTCTGCTCCGTGGCTTCAGAAATGGCCCGGTCATGCAAAGATGCCTGCGGAATCGGATTCGAATATTAGAAAAGACGATGTACCTGACATAGCCGACACGCGGTATCTGGACGGTGCTGACCGTGGGAGAAGCGCCATTGAGAGGATTGTTCTGCGGTTACGTAATCTAGGCTTAGACGACGACGAGGAAGTACTACAAGAACAATCCTTTGACGATCTTCCTTGGGAAGGAGAGGAGAAGTTGGGAGATTTGCTCCAGCGGAGTTGGCCTCGCCCTGATTCAGCGGTTTTAGATGATGCTGATGAACCGGCACTTTTGCCCTGGGAGAGGAGTGAGGATGGAGGTAATGGTGACGGGAGAGGGATGAAGAGGAAGAGAGTCCAAGCCCCGACTCTGGCTGAATTGACTATTGAGGACACGGAGCTGAGGAGACTGAGAAGAGCAGGGATTATCTTAAGGGAGAGAATTACGATTCCAAAAGCTGGTGTCACACAGGCCATCTTGGAGAAGATTCATAATGCGTGGAGGAAGTCAGAGTTGGCGAGGCTTAAATTTCATGAAAGTTTAACGCATGATATGAAGACTGCACACGAGATTGTGGAGGTCAGTGTTCTCTTCGAAATTTTGTCTAATGTGCTCATGTCTTTTATAAATGTGAGGCATGATGTTTTTCCTGCGAGTGATTTTGTGAAATTCAGGATGGGATGAAATAGTGTGGTCGGACTGAGGTGTGGTTGGCAATTGGTTCATGACTGCATTACCTACAATTTACTTATTTCACATTTATATTCGGCGCGTTCAATCCCACCGAACTTCATAGTGGCTTTTGAACCTTTTTATTCATGGGCTACTTTGATAAGAAGCTACATCCTCGATGTGATTTAGCATCTTGCTACTGAGGGGCAATGGTATTTGTTCGTTTGTGAATTATATTTTTCTTCTTCTGATCCTTTTCATGAGAGAAATTAGATACTTTGGTTAAACAGGGTTCCAATGTGCTCAGTTCAAGCTAGACTAATTTCTGAATTGAATTCATGACCTCCCCAAGGATTTCCCTTTTACAGAGTTGATTGAGTGGATTGGGTCAGGAATGCAGGAAAATCTAGGAACTATGGACATACTGCACAATGGAAGACTTAGGACAGTTTCCAATGAGATTCCACAACAATAATGACCCTAGCTGTATAGAATGTTTTTCAGCTGCATTTATTGTTAATTTTTTACTGAATGATTACCATGTGTCATTTAATCTTTTTGTATGATTCACTATCAGGAATTGTTTTAGAGAAAGTATCCGTTAACTGTTCTCCTATATTATATTACTTCATTGTTTAATGTTTCACTGAGGTAACCCGGTACCCTTTATCTTTACTTTCTTCGTTCATGCATTTGGGCTACAATTAGTTATTTTTAGGCCTCGATTGTCTTACCTTGATGGTCTTATGCTGTTCAGCGTCGAACAGGAGGTTTAGTTATATGGAGGTCTGGAAGTGTTATGGTGGTCTACCGTGGAGCTAATTATCAGAGGCCTTCTTTAAATTCTTTATCAGCTCAAAGTAAAAGTGTTTTGCCAAATCTCCAGAATGAGGATGAGCACTTTATTCCAGATGGTAGCGCCATAGCTTCTAGGGACGATCATGAAGCAACACCTAAAGAGATAAATCTGTTGACATGGACTTCTGTTCCTGTTGAAAATTTGACTGAGGAAGAAAAAGAATATAACAGCTTGCTCGATGGGTTGGGGCCACGGTTTGTTGACTGGTGGGGTACTGGTTTTCTGCCAGTCGATGCAGATTTACTGCCTCCACATGTTCCTGGCTATAAGACACCTCTCAGACTCCTGCCTACTGGAATGAGATCACGCTTGACAAATGCGGAGATGACTAGTCTAAGAAAGTTAGCAAGATCACTTCCTTGTCACTTTGCCCTTGGTATGGTTTCCTTTTGCTTTCTTATTATTGGATTTGTTTTAATTTTCACTTTATTAAAATTTGTCTGAATTTAATTGCGTTGTTGTTTAACATGCTAAGGTATCTAGCTTTGTGGTGTAGGACGAAACAGAAACCATCAGGGTCTAGCAGCTGCTATTGTGAAGCTGTGGGAGAAAAGCACTGTTGTAAAGATTGCAGTTAAGCGAGGAATCCAAAATACAAATAATAAGTTAATGGCTGAGGAGCTAAAGGTTGTGTATATCCTTTAGAAACTTGAACTTTTTTTAGAAATTATTTTTCTTGCTGTTTGAGCATGCATTTAAAATGACGTGCACCTCATTTTGCCTAATCTAGGACAAAAAAGTAGTGGTCTAGTGAAATATCCTAGGGATACATACTTTTTTTTTTTTTTATGAAAGTATCCTAGGGATACTTGAGATTTGTTGTCTATCAATCTACTAAATCTACATGCTTGTTAACATGTAGCTCTTAACTGGTTGGTGTGTTCACTGCTACTGATGAGTGGCACGTATCTCATCAACTTGATATGCACTAGTGTGGATTTATGGCAACAAAACTGTCTGTTCCTACTATTTTCGCTCTTCACTTGAACATGTCGCAAGATTAGCTCTGACTTCATTATTAACTACACAAGCTGCTACATGGTTGATTAGTAGTATGAGCATAGGTATTATTAGATGGATCCAAATAGCATATGACCAAAACCTGCAGGTCATACTTCCTGCCACCAGATTGCTTCATTGTATTGCAGTCTGATTTGAGTAGAAAATGGTTAGAGATTATCAGTCTTATGTATGAACTTTTTTCTTCTAAATGCGTTGATTACTCTTGACTTTATTTATTTCATAATCATCATAGAGCATACTAGATTAGTTACGAATCAAATCTATTTCCAAGCTTCAGGTGGACTGGGTTTAGCTTGAGCAGTATTGAAGTTAGTGAACATATTAACCTTCTTATATAAAATTATTTGTTTGTGGTCTCACCTTCCAAGTCTGTTATCTTGTAAATGCCTTCTCTGAGCCATATTTGAGGTGCTGAAACTTTTAAGCCTTTTCTGTTCTGTCATGCAGAATCTAACTGGAGGCATCTTGCTTTTAAGAAACAAATTTTACATTGTTATATATCGGGGAAAAGATTTTGTCCCCACCAATGTGGCTGCGGCCTTAATGGACAGGCAGGAGCAGACAAAAGATATTCAAAACATGGAAGAAAAAGAACGCACTGGAGTTGTTGGGCTGGCTCCTAGTACAGAAATAAATGAAGGACATGCACTTGCAGGAACATTAGCGGAATTTCAGGAGGCTCAAGCGCGATGGGGAAAAGAAATTTCTCCTGAAGAAATTAAGAAAATAAAAGAAGAAGCTTCCAGAGCTGAAAAAACTAAGATATTCAAGAAAATTGAACATAAATTAGCTCTTGTAAGTAAATTTTTCATCCCCATGTGGACATCGTTGCTAGAGTTGGAATTGCATGATTGTTGTCAACCTTCTATTTTTCTCTTAAGTTTATTGATTCTCCTGTTTTCCTTGTAGTTAGGGCTAGCCCTTTTTTCCTTTAAAATTTCATTTAGAAAATGGTAAATCTTTCTAAAACTACAAAGAAAATAGCTGGTTTGGAATGCCACTTATGTTATGAGTTTATTGTGTCATATTATAGGCTCAAGCCAAAAAATTAAGAGCAGAGAAATTGTTAGCAAAGATAGAGTCGTCTATGATTCCAGTTGGGCCTTGTGATGATAAAGAAGCTATAACTGATGAAGAGAGGTCTATGTTCCGCCGTGTAGGTTTGAGGATGAAGGCATATTTACCTCTTGGTAGGTTTCTTACTCATTATTTGTTTTGATCTAGCAATGATTAGTTACAACTGATGTATAACTAGTGCTGAGTATTTTCATAAGGGCAAAAGAGGCTGAACTCTAAGTCCAACAAATGCTGTCTGTGTTGACTTGCTCCTTCATTTGATCCAATAGGTATCCGTGGTGTCTTTGATGGTGTTATTGAGAATATGCACCTCCATTGGAAGCATAGGGAGTTGGTTAAACTGATCACAAAGCAGAAGACTATTTCTTTTGTGGAGGATACGGCCAGGTTGTTGGAATATGAGAGTTGTGGAATATTAGTAGCAATTGAGAGAGTTCCCAAAGGTTATGCGCTCATTTATTACCGAGGAAAGAATTATCAACGACCTGTCAGCATAAGGCCAAGGAACCTTCTAACAAAGGCAAAAGCATTGAAGCGCTCAGTTGCAATGCAACGACATGAGGTGATTTAATTTGTTTGTTTTCTACTGATTTCTTATTGTTGTATGAATTAAAAAAGATAACTAATTTACTTTTGTAAACATAATGTGCAGGCCCTGAGTCAACATATATCTGAGTTGGAGACTAAAATACAAGAGATGAAATCTGATCTTGTGAGCGGTCTTACCTTCTTTTTAATTTAGTGCATGTGTGGACCTGGATAACAAGTCGAATACATGAATGAAACATAAGGGCGGAAGGAATAAAAGGAAAACCAACATTGCCCTTTTGATGACGCCATATCTGACTTATTTATCTAAGAGTCAGTGTGATTCACTTCAATTGAAGGCATCATTATACAGCATTTTAAGCTGGATCATATATTGTCAAATATTCTTGCTTTTGCATTGCCCACGGAATGTTTGGATTTTTAGTGAATGCTGTGCATAATGAAATCCTTCATTCTTTAAGGTACATAAAATGGGAGATGGTAGTAGTTTTTAAAGAAAGTTCCTTCACCCCTTGTTATGCACACAGGCTCACACACAAGGATTATGGATGCATGAAATGAGGGATGGAATTATCATGAGTTTCCAATCTAAGTTTCTTTTACGCCAAGATGAACCACTGAATCAAAGTAGGAATGAGCATATCACAGGAATATATTGTACATTGGCTTATGGTTCAAAAAAGAATATTGTACATTGGCTGATACATGTTGGATTTCAGGGTTGTATTTATCTGTATTGGAAAACTTTTGTACCCATCTGTTTGCGACTGTCAAGTTATAGTAACAGAATCATCTTAACTACTTCTGTATGCAGAGATGTAAATTAATATCAAACTAATAAATAAGGTAAACTCGCGGTGAAGAAAGTCAATGATTTAATTGCTTGATGTACTTGTCATCAACTGTAGTATACTTCAATTTTTGCTGTAATTATGGTGATGAGAGTGAATTTATCGGTTCCTATTTGATCATTCTTGTTCTTTCATATGATTTGATTATGTCTTTGAAACTGCTTTGTGCTTAGAACTATTTCCAACAGTAGATGGTTTTAATTCCCAATCTTCTTCCAATGATAAAGTTTATCTTGCTATACTTTATTCAGGGAATTTCTGATGGTATGAGTGATGAAGATAACATAACGGAGGATTTTCAGCTGACAGAATCTGATGAGGTGAGACAGCCTGCTTTTGGAACATTGAGTTTTGGTCTATATAGTTAACATTGCAAAAATAATGTGTTGTATTCTATCATGCAGAGTGAAGAGGAGAACTCTTGGCTTGAATCTGATGATGATGCTGATGTCTATGAGTCCAATGTTGAAGATAAGTGAGTCTGTTGATTGGGGAGTATGCAGTATTGATTTATTCATCTCCGGAGGCATGAGTTTACAAAAATCTGACTTGGAACCTGATTATCATCAGATGTTCAGTTTTCCTTGCTGCCTGAAAGAGGTATTTCTTCTTGTTCTTCTTGCACTTGCTGAAAAATACTGTCAAACTGTATGCACTTACCTTCTTGGCAGAAGTGGTGAGCCTCGGCCATGCTGACACCTTTTTTCATGGCTGCTCTTTTAGCTGGAAATATCTCCAATTCTGTTTTCCTGTTGTATCTGGAAGACTGCAGCAGTTTTTTGTCAAATTACAATAACCTTCTGTCTGCATGTCACTTCCTCGATCACTCCCCCGATGTATATCTACTGCATTCTGTCCACCAAGTTCTTTCTACCCCACATCTTCTACTACATTTTCTGCTACCAGAGTTTCCGACTCCCAAGAGGGAGGCAAACTGGTCTGCTGTTGTACAGTGATCATCAAAACTTTGTAGGAGGTAATTTATTTCTGCCATCTCACCTCAAATTGATATCCAAGCTGGTGTTGTAGAACCCTGGTAGAGGGGTGTTTTCAAGTAGGTTGTCACTTCTCTCTTTCTTATGATAAAGGGTATTAACAGTTTTGCTTACATGGTCGAGACTTCTCGCTGAACTTCCACCATAGCCCAGAGTTTTGGATTTTGTATTCAATAGTTCAAATTTGTGTATTAATATATAAGCCTGTAAATTCCTAGTTTGAATTTATGTAGGCAAAGCTGAAGTCCTTGCATGAGACATTGTATTAGTGCTGGTTAGAGGTTATATTAATAATTGTACAGGATAGGTTGTTTTGACAGAGAAAATGACATGAAGAGTTGTAGTTTGGTTGGATTGTATTGTCCAAGAATATGGAAACTAGGAATCAGGAAAAGGAAGCAAAAATGAAAAGCCCCGTCCGATCCTGGTATTTTTATTAATTAATCCTCGTGAATTACTACCCTGAGTGCTTCCCATGACTACGATACTCGAGGCCTCGAATATCCTGAACGTTGTCCGAATCGTGAATATGTGCTAGGACCTTAGGATACAGATACGCCTAAATCCTTGATTCTAGTAATGTAATGCTTCTCACGACATCAAACTCGCAGAAATCTCCCTCCCAATTAACCATTTCAAACTAACGTGTCAAATCCACCTCATTTCCCGACTGTGGATCTTCCATTCAGCCTTTCAGTAAATGGAATGGTATGTAAAATGAATTTTTTATTAACTAATAGTCGGATAAATGGATATTTGTCTGCCGAATAATAAATTAAACATTACAAGGGATAAGATCATATCATATCCGATTACCCAATATATCGATAATTTTTCATATACTATTAGTAATTTTTTATAAAATTCTAGGATTTACCTTAATAAAATTATAATCCAAATTATTTTTTAGTAAATCATGTATTATGCTTCCAATTAATAGTTTTTTTATTTTAAAATATCATATTTGAAGTTTCTATGTAGAGTTATCTACATATTTTCTTATTTTGTAGTTTTATAAGTGTTTCCTCGAAAATCCGTCGGTCTGCGAAGAGGCGCGACCGAATGAATTAATTTGATTTAAAACAGAGAATTTGTATTACAGTGTGTTAAAAATCAGAAAATGCGAGTACAATCTCCTATTTTTCTTCCGATTCGATCTCTGTAAGTGATATGCGAAGTTGCTGCCTCTTTCGGGTTACTGTCGAGCTATGATCCTCCGAGAAGGTGTGAACGAACGACGCAGTTGTAGTCTGGTGAAGGGAACTATTTGTTTTCTGTATGTGTATCGGTGTGTTTCGACGTCATCGGAGAGTGTACAAAGAGCTTGCGGAAGGGTTGTTCAAGCTTCGACGAACCTAAATTTAGGCAAATGAACTTATTTGATCGAGAATGCTTCTGCTGTGCGAGATAATCAATTTTCAACCCTTCTGATGTCGAGCTCCTCGCTATTTGTAGTTGGCCGAGTGGCTGTTGTTGTTGGAGTTCGATCCCAGGAAAGGGGATCTCGACTCTGTGGATAGAGGACTTGCTAACTCTAGTCCCTCTTTTGTTGGGTGGAGACCAAAACTGGTGACTGGTATTGAGGATGTGGCAGGTGCCAGGCAAGCATGAATTTAATGGCTTGTCAGTAACGTGGGTGATGACAAAGCTGACGACATGGCGAGGCGGTGGATCCTAATGATGGGCTGCTTCTAACAACTAGTGGACGAGCTTGTGATGACTAACTGATGGGTTAGTGGGCAACTGGGTTTGTCGTATTTGGGCCAGTCGCATTGTGGCGTTTACAATAAGTTTCTTATTATTATTCTATTTATAACCCGTCCATTCTATATAAATGGACAGATAGTATATTTAGTATATATATTTTTTTTAAGTGTAAGATGTATTATTAATGAATGATGGTAAATGAATACATCTAGATTAGAGGTCTCTAACAACGAGTAGTTGGGAAGAGACCCCTTGGTTTGCTAAGAGATCTGAATTTACGCATCTCAGGATATATTGCTAAATTAGATTTTGGTGTTGTGTGACTTGTGTCTCCCTCCAAATTTCCCTAAAAAACGCAATGAACCTCTAGGGTGGTTGTACTTCCTTGCTCGTGGGTCACCTTCAATTACTGCAGGGAATAAACTTGGTGTCTTAATTAATCCCACTCCTTGTAACAAAGCTTGAACCTCAGCTTCAGCAAAGTTTATTTCCGGTATTGGTATTTTATTAAACCATTGCCCTCATGATTTCGCAAAATTCTACTTCAAACCAGCTTGCTTGTATCTGGTGACTTGAAATCTGCAAAATCCTTCAATGACGAAACCCATTCTGTAATCCATTTTTCCAACCCATGAGCTAATTGTCGACTTTCCATCTGTTTCCCATGAAAAATACTGTTATTATGTTCTCTCCAGATTGCCCATGGTATATATGCTAAACACGCTCTAATTATAACTTTTCCTTTGTTACCGGTATAAACTTCCATAAAGTGATGCAGTAGCAATCCATAAGAGTGGGGAATTACCATCAGGGATTGAAGCAAGGAGAAAAAATAGGACCATATATGCCAGGAGAACTTGCATTGCACTAGAATACAAGGGACATATTGATGATGAGATTGTTACACCCCTTCTCACTAGGTGTCCCTTGTGAGTAGTTTCATATGAAGCACCAACCAAATGTGGATAATTACTGTTGGAGGACCGATTAATTTCCATGCTTGTGCTGTCCCATGATTAGGCGAATGAGCTTGTAAGGATTTACATGCTGATTTCACTGAAAAATAATCCGTTTGCTTCATTTGACCAGACTAACTAATCGTTGTACAATGGGTCAAAAGAGTGAAGTTGTATGGCTGCATGGCTTCCAAGTCTTCTCCCGACAAGCCGTTGCTAGTTGAACTGATGATCTTGTCTAAGCTCAAGGGCTCTTTCCAATGTTATGTTTATTGGTCTAGCTTCTGCAAATAATGCAGGATATAAAGTAGCAAAATCTTCCTTTGTCAACCAATTGTCTTTCCAGAACTGAATGGTATTTCCCTTTCCCGGAATGAATCTCGTCAATTCTTTGAATTTTTTAAACAAAGGGATAAGTTTTCTCTAGATGAGTGATAGGTCATTGTTGGGTTTTTTATTAACGAACCAACCCAGTTTATGCTTTAGTAACGGAATCCATGGGGCAGCATTGTTCGTATTCGGCTTCTATATCCATTTCAACATCGATCAACCCCTTATTTGCTAATTTTATTTTCCTTATTCCCAAGCTCCAATCCTTTTTCCCTTGACATACCTGATCCTATTTTATCAAAGATAATTTTAAGAGTAACACTATAATTGGGTTCATGGTGTTACATTTTGAAGGGAAGGCAAGTTGGCAAGGCATGGAAGTTTGTTGAAGTAGATGATGACGGGAGAGAGATTGGAGAAGAAAGAGATGGGGGAATGGGGATTCTTAAACAAGATAAAAAAACAGTCGTAACGACCTCTCCGGGAGAATGGGTCCTGAGAAGGCCGTTTATATATGGAGGGAAATAACAGCCCCTCCATCTCCTACCTCGTATCTCTATTTCAGCTCCTCCTTCCTGGCACTTGGACGGTTTCTCAACAGCCAGTATTTTCAGGGAACCCCAGAACGGAAGGCAAAGAATGAAAATCGATGACTACTCCACCTCCCTCGACCGAGCACTCGTTCCATCGAATGTCCCCCCCCTCGGAGAGACGAGACACAACTCCAATAAATATTAATCCATCGGGACGACAAAGAAGAAGAAATTAGGAAGGAGAAATTAAGAAGAAGAAGAAGAAGAAGAAGAAGAAGAAGAAGAAGAAGAAGGAGGAGAAGGAAGTGATTTGCAGAGTGGAGACGAGGTAGAGAATCGGTGGTGGGTTGGGTGGATCTGTCGTCGTCGTCTCCATGCCTAGCAAACTGAGGAAAGCCCTGGGGGCCGTCAAGGACCAAACGAGCATCTCCCTCGCGAAAGTCTCCGGCACCGGCTTCGCGAATCTGGATGTGGCGATCTTGAAAGCAACGAGCCACGACGATGTGCCGGTGGAGGAGCGTTTCGTGACGGAGGTGGTGCTACTGACCACCACCTCCCGTTCCCACGCGGCCGCCTGCGTCCGCTACCTGAGCCGCCGCATCAGCCGGACCAAGAACTGGATCGTGGCCCTAAAAGCCCTCAACCTCGTCTTCCGTATCCTCCAGGAGGGGGAACCCCATTTCTGCCACGAGGTCCTCGGCGCCATAAAGCGCGGGTCCTGCAGCCTCCTGGACCTCTCCAACTTCCGCGACGACTCCAATTCCAGTAGCCCCTGGGACTTCACCGCCTTCGTCCGCGTCTACGCGCTCTACCTGGCGGAGCGCCTCGAGTGCTCCCTCATGGGCAAGCTCCACCGCAGGCGCACCAAACGGAACTACGCGTCGTCCCACGCAGCCGCCGCCGCCGCCGCCACTGCGGCGGAGACGAAGCCCGTCCTGATGCTGGACCGGATCATATACTGGCAGCGCCTCCTGGACCGGGTCCTGGCCGCGAAACCCACGGGGTCGGCGAGAACGAACCGGATGGTCCAGATCTCCCTCTACCTGGTCGTCCGGGAGAGCTTCGGGATCTACCGCGACATCTCCGACGCCCTCGCCCTCGTCCTCGACAACTTCTTCCGCCTCCCGAAACACGCCTGCGTGGACGCCTTCCACACCTGCAGCAAGGCCTCGAAGCAGTTCCACGACCTCGGGGAGTACTACAGCTTCTGCAAGTCCCTCGGCGTGGGCCGGGCCTCCGAGTACCCGAGCGTGCAGAAGATATCCGACACGCTGCTCGACACCCTCAACGAGTTCCTCAAGGACAACAATCACCCGACTCACTTCCGGCCGGTTCAATATTCCTCGGGGGGGAAGCCCGGCCCGGCGGTTCACCTCTTCCATCAGACCAGCTCCGGGAATATTTCGAGTACGACGTCGTCAGCCGGGGAGGTACTGGAGGAGGAGGAGGAGGAGGAAGAGGAGGAGGAGGAAGGGACGGAGGTCGATTACAGATCGACACACCCCTCGGAGGACGACGGCGAAGAAGACGACCAAGTGAAGGAGGATATAACGAGAACGAGTGTGTCTTCATCGATCACCACTAATCAAGAAGCAGCTGGGGGCTCTGGTCTGGACCTTACCGCATTAGACGACGAACAACAAGCACAAGCACAACAACAACAACAAGCAGTTTCTCCATCATCATCGTTGCATGGAGATTTCGAATCCAAGGACTGTAGCGCAGGGTGGGAAATGGTGCTGGTCGAGAGCGCCAACAACTTGACTTACAAACTCAACTCCATTAACCACCGCACGTTCGACCCCTCCTTTCTCGACACCCTGCAGTTCGACAACGGATCCCCGTTCAACCAGAGCAACCCCTTTTTACAGAATTTGGACGTCAGAGTCGACCCTGTCGCCGACAGCGATAAGTACCGCTTCAGCCCAGATCGGTCGCCATTATCGCAGTCCCCGTTTCCGGCGCCGACTTTCTGCGCGAACAACCCCGACGTGTCCACGTTGCCGCCCGAAGCGGACCCATTCTCCTCCTCCTACTGCGGTCCCACCCAGGCCGGGGTGGAGAAGGTGTCCAGCCCCTCCCTTAATCAGGATCTCATGTTCCGGAACCACCCACAATTTTCGGTGCAGCACCACGTACGCTGATATCATGAGCCTTCAATTTTTCTCTCTTCGGCGCCCCTTCTTCTTCTTTTTCCTTTTTTTTTCTTTTTTTTTTCTTTTTTGCCATCTTTTCTCATCGACCGGTCGGTGGTTAATTGGCAGTGATTAACCTTTAAGCAAAGTTAGCAAAACAAATATGCCTCTAGAAAAGAAAATGTAAATTAATTAAGTTATTATAGAATAACTGCAATTGTATAAGTGTACATGTATTTGGATTACCAGTCGGTTGGAATGTTTTGTGCATGATTAATTATCCTTTTTTTTTTATCATCAAATTGCAAGTTTTTGCGTATCTTCATATGCTTTAATTTCTTTGTCTTATTGATCAGTTGTAGACGTAAAAATGTGATTGACCCATCTACAGTGAGACCAGTCGCCCACCAGTTCATCATTCGTCCGTTGTAGGCTCGCCATCGGCCTGTCCATCAACTCACTGACTTGTCGTCCATTAGCCCCGTGTGCATTGTCGGTATTGTCGCCGTCATCATTGTCACCACTTCATCGTCATAGTTATTCCATTGATCCCATTTATGAGGATCGATAGAGAAAGTCAAGTCACAACTTCCCCCTCCTTGGGAACATGAGAAAAAAGGGAGGTCAATCCCCTTTCGGATGATCGACGGAAGGCTCTGGCTATAAA
The DNA here is from genome assembly GCA_019845555.1 of Aristolochia fimbriata. NCBI lineage: Eukaryota > Viridiplantae > Streptophyta > Magnoliopsida > Piperales > Aristolochiaceae > Aristolochia > Aristolochia fimbriata. Next base: position 8,614,256 of record CM034080.1, on the reverse strand, counting down.
AAGCCAGAAATCAAAATCGCCAAAAGGAGATCTTTTGGTCTAGAAGCATTATTGCGTCCAGAAGCTCTCTCGAGCCAGAAGTTCCAGCAGCTTGTCGTTCGCCTGTATAAACTGAAACACACGGAACGCAAATACTTCCATTTGCCGACCAAAGCCATCATCGTTCGTGAACACTCGCTTCGAAAACTCGACGTAGTCAACTCGCAAGAAGCAATAACTTCACCAACTACACAGAGAGATTGAATCAGAGAAAAGTTAGGAAATCGCATCCCCACAATTTCCTAATTCGTAATACCCAAAACTTGTAAATTTATTCTGTATTTTTATTGATTTAATCAATCGGTCACACCGCTTTGTGGACCAGAGGCTTTTTGCCGATACAGATTTGGCACACCCGGTGGGACTTTTCTTACCTCTCATCTCCTTCTCCATCAAAACTTCAAAAAAAAAAGAAAATCCAACAACTCAAATGGCAGGCAACAATAACAACAACAGTGCCAGCAACAAGGTTGTTCCAACAAGCTCCGCTTACCAGTGCTCTGTCGCAGGTATGAGTCTGACCTCAACACCAGGAGCTCGGGGTTCATCGGCCAACTTGCCGACAGACAGCCTAGCTTTGATCGCTTCACCGCCAGAAACACGCCCAATGAGGGACGCGCGCCGCCCGAGCGTCGTCTTTCAACCACAAGCTTCCGCAGCCTCTGCCAAGCCAACCACGGCACCGACCAGACTGGTTCTGGCGGCAATGCACAACCCAATGACCAACCCGATCCAGTCGCATCATCGCGGAGGGTCTCCATTATGCCTGCCATGATCCAGCGTTATGAGCAGAACGCAATTCAATCCTCGTCAGTGAGGAAGGACCCGCAACCAGCCTCGGCCTCTCCCAAAATAACGATTGAGGTTCATTCACCAATGGTGACCGTCTCCCACGAATTTCTGACGGCGCTCACCGTTATAGCTCGATCACCACCTGCGTCTTCTCCATGTCAACCAACACCGGCGACCTCTCCTTTGGTCCGGTCACCAACCACCTCTCACCAAAACACAATAGCGGCCACTTCATTGAGCTGGTCGCCAATTAAGGTGTCACCTCACTGATACGTCCCAGCGGTCGGCTCTCCAGCATGGTCGCCTGTCAAAATATCACCACTTCGGTTCGTGACGGGGCTTATCCTTCGACCCTAATCATCAAAGTCGCTGATATGGCAACTTCAACCAAAACAGTCGAAGAACAACTTGTAGAGATGCAAGCCACACTCAAGGAGTAGGGCGAAATGATTCGTGCAAAAGATGCTCAAATCATGGTTTGTGATGCAAATAATGGAGCGATTGGAGGCCCTCACAACCAACACCGGCAACGTCTCACAGGAGGTCGACTGGAATAGGGCGACAACTAGTGCTTCGGCCAAACCCTGCTAAGAGGTGTTTGGTACTGACGAGTTGCAGCAAACGGTTCCAGTGACCATTTGAAGCTCGCGGGGCGATGAAGAGCCAACCTCTCTTACATTCGACGCGGTGACTGAGACGATTAACCGCGTCGTACGAAACAGCTCCGACGGTGACCTACTAGTCAAGCAGTTCATCCGTTCACTGAAGGGAAATGTCTTCGACCGGTATATTGAGCTATCGCAGGAGTCGATTGATAGCTGGGAACAACTTGAGAGCAAATTCCTCAGCCGGTTCTATAGCACCCGACGCACCGTAACGTTAGTCGAGATGGCCAATCTTTGACAAAAGAAAGCTCGAACTTGTCTCTTGAAGCAGAGATCGACATGTGCATCCGCAGTATGCCATGGGGTCTCCTCTACTTCTTAAAGGGCAAGAAGCCAACTGACTTCTAGGAGCTCGCAACTTAAGTCCATGACATGGAAGTCGTCATGGCGCCCACGACATCGCCGCCCCAATTCCTGATCCCACAAAAAGGGGAAACTGTCGTAAAGGAGTCGAAAGAAAAGACAAAAGGCTCCTATGCAACCGAGGCCTTCACACCAATCAAGGTCGGAGGCAAACAAAAGACAAATTACGCCCCACGACCACCCGTCGAGCCAACCTTTCAGAGGCAGACGTTGAAGAAAAGGCAGTCGAAGACCTACCCCTTCGCATATGCCGATGTGCTAGTCATGCTCGAGCAATTGCTCGGACCCAACTTGCTCCGCTTGCCAGAAGTTAAACGACCTGGCGACCTAACGAAATTGGAGCTGAACTTCTGCAGGTACCGTCGCTTACTCAAACATTCAACTGAGAAGTGCTTTGTACTGAAGGACAAAATTGTGGAGCTCGCGATGCAAGGTCGCATCATCATTGACGGAATGGAGAACACTGCTTCAGTTAACTCTGTATTCGTCAAGGTCGGGTCTGACTTTAAAGCCAGATTCAAAAAGCCTCGAGGCACGAGGAGGGAGTACCGTCCCAAGTCCATCCCATACAACAAACCATCGGCGAAAATTGTTCTAGCGCTGGCACCATGAGAAGCCGCTAAAGCAGAAGCGAAGGGGTAGACTCTGGTCACCTAACAGAAAAAGCTGATTCGAGAGACTGAACCATCAAAGACCACCATAAACAAGGTGAAACAATCAAAGAAAAGAGCCGCGACGCGTCGTAACAAAACTTCAATGACACTTGTCTAAGGAGTAAATGGAAGAAAAATAAGACCCATCACACTGGCGGAGTTCTTTCCCAAAGACTTCTTTGCGCCACTCCCAGCGATGGTGGCCACATGCTCGGTACTTGTCGGCATCCCCTACCGAGCAGACTAGCCGAGAAGACAAGGGCAAAATACTAGTGGTTGAGTGCAACGACCTTGAGACATCCCTGAAACAGATTTCTCCCCTAAATGAGCTCGAGGACGATTTGGACCTACCCATTCGATCTCGGCAGGCTTTGATCAAGATCCTTGACGAACCAGAGAAGCTCCAAGCCGAACTCGAGCAACTGCTCATGAGAAAGAATGACTTGCTGAAGGTTGGTCTTACGCCGCCATTTAGGAAAGAAGAAGAAGCTTCCTCTTCTCAACAGATGTCACAGTCATCAGAGTCTCTCCTTGTCTTCTGTCCGTCGTGCATCATTTTTTGAGAAGAAGATGCTCAACTGGGGGCAAAGACTCACAACCGGCCATTGTACGTGTCTGGCTACATCAATGATCACATGGTCAACCGCATCCTCATCAATTGCGGTTCTGTAGTCAACATTTTACTGATCCGAACAATGAAGGACGTCGGCCATCTCCGCCGGTGACCTGTTTTCGAGCTCGCTGCTCATTCAGGGGTTCAACCTGGAAGGCCAATAGACGCTTGGAATGATCCGACTCGAGCTCCACATCGGAGAAAGTCGCTGACACACCATTTCAAGTTATTGACTCCAAAATAATGTAAACTTACTCTTGGGTCGGTCGTGGCTCCATGCGAATGGTTTTGTACCATCGACACTCTACCAGTGCTTTAAGTACTGGAAAGATGGTGAGCAGAAGAGTGTATGCAGATGGAGGTCCATTCATCGAAGCCGAAACCTCGTTAGCCAACGTGAAATTCTACCTGACAACACGCCCTACTGTCAAAGCGTCGTCTTGGCCGGGCCAGGCCCAAAATGCCAAAATTGCACTTCCTCCTAAACAAGCTCCAAAACACAATGTGTTACTGAAAGCCACACAGCCCAAACCGCCAACGTACAACAACCAAGCGACCGCATCGACAGCATCGGTGTCGCCGCCAAAGAACAACATACTTGTGCTAAGGTATGTTCCAAAGTCATAAAGAAAGAAAGGGGAAGTCCCTCTCATTGTTTATCGCAACTTCGAACCGACTCCGTTGAAAGAAGGCGTCACCCTACCTCTACCAAAGCTTGAAGACCGGAGTGTCGTCAAAAATTGTTCGAGCCCCGAATGGCTGCCAATGCCTCAAATGAACGAGGACTTTGATCCAAACGCCTACCGATTACTAGCCAAAGCAAGGGGCAATTTCACAAAAGAGCAGTTGCACGAGAAATCAATCATCACTGTCCTAATTCTCACTCCGGCGCAAGAGAACCTGAGGAAGGAGGGTGGCCGCATTCCACCAAGACAACACGGTCTCGGCTACCAAACGGAGAAGCCCATTCGAATCACTAGTCGGTCAGCCGGTGTTCATCAAGTGTCGGTCGACCTAAGCTCAATAGAGAAAAGCAGAGCTCCGATGGTCATATATACAAAAGTCACCATTGCCAAGGCTCGCGCGTGCACCAATGAAGTTGTGGCAGTAAACCATATCTCAGTTACCAGTGACGACGAACAAAGTGACGAAGAGTTCATAGTGAACTATGTTCTAGCCGCGTTCGAAGAGGGAGGACAAGTTACGATGGACGAATTAAAGAAGGTCAACCTGGGCACTTAAGAGGACCCAAGGCTGACCTTCCTCAGTGCTGCACTAGCCAAAGAAGAGGAGGCCGAATACGTCACTTTGCTCTTGGAATACCGCGATGTTTTCGCCTGGAATTATACACAGATGCCAGGTTTTGATCTCAAAGTTGTCGTACACAAACTCGCAGTACACGCCTCTGTCCGGCTGGTCAAGCAGACACATAGGCACTTTCGACCCAAGCTCGTCCTAAAGATTGAGAAAAACGTTGACATGCTTATCGCGGCCAACTTCACCCGCGAGGTCAAATATCTTTCCTGGATCACCAACATTGTGCCAATCAAGAAGAAGAGCGGCCAAAAATTCAGGTTTGCATCAATTTTTGTGACCTGAATAAGGCCTGTCCAAAAGACGACTTCCCATTGCCGATCACTGAACTCATGGTGGATGCAACAACTGGTCACGAGGTACTCTCCTTCATGGACGGGTTGTCTAGCTATATTCAGATACGCATGGAACCGAAGGACAAAGAGCTTACCATGTTCCATACACCTAAAGGCATCTTCTACTACAAAGTCATGCCTTTCGGTCTCAGGAACACCGACGCAATGTACTAGAGGGCCATGCATCACATTTTCGATGACTTCCTTCACAAGTGTGCCGAATGCTACGTCGACGACCTGGTGGTCAAATCGAAGGAGCGAGTCGACTATCTCCTTGATCTCAGAGCAGTATTCCATCGGCTCTGGCAATTACAGCTCAAGATGAATCCGCTGAAATGCGCATTCGGTGTCACCTCTGGAAAATTCCTCGGGTTCACCGTACACCACCGAGGGATCGAAATCGATCAAACCAAGATTGATGCGATTCAAAAGATGTTGGAGCCGAAAAACATCTCACAGCTCAAAAGTTTCCAAGGCTACCTGGCCTACATTCGGTGCTTCATCTCGAACCTAGCCAGGCGGTGTCAACCATTTAGCCGGCTGATGAAGAAGGACATTCCTTTTGAGTGGGATGACTCATGTCAAAACGCCTTTAACAGCATAAAGGCATGTCTCACAAAGCCATCGGTGCTCATTGCCCCAAATGTCAATAAGTCGTTGGTGCTCTACATTGCCGCCTAAGAGAACTCAGTGGGAGTCTTGCTTGGTCAATGCGATGAAAGTAACAAACAACAGTCACTATATTACTTACGCCGAACTCTGCTAGGCACTGAAATCAACTACACATATATAAAAAAGATCTACCTAGCACTCATCTTCGTAGTTTACAGGCTCCGACACTACCTCCTAGTCGACGAATTTAATTTCTTGCGCCAACCCGCTCAAGTACATTATGTCGCGGCCAATACTCTCCGGTCGATTGGACAAATGGCACTCTTCCTCTCCGATTTTGAAATAAACTTCGTGCCGCAAAGGGCCATCAAAGGCCAAGCCTTGGCGAATTTTCTTGTTGACGACCCAGTACCCGCTGAATGGGAGCTGACAAAGGAACTTTCCGACGAAGAAATTTTCCTAGTCGCAATACTTTCGCCATGGAAAATGTACTTCGATGGGGCCGCCAAAAGGAGCTGGGCTAGTGCAGGAGTCCTTTTTGTCTCGCCGAAAGACGACCTTCTATCATATTCGTTCGTGCTCACACAAAACTACTTGAACAATGTGGCGGAGTACCAAGCACTCCTTGGCCTTGGCATGGCGGTCGAAATGAAAATACCGCAACTGGAAGTTTACAGCGACTTTGCGCTAGTAATTAAACAGATCGCGGGGGAGTTTGAGGTCAAGAAAATTGAACTTGTGTCATTTTGGAAGAACGCCGGCGACCTCCTAGCCAAAATTCTAGACGCGTCGTTTCACTACATACCGCACACCAAGTACAGACCAGCCGATGTTCTGGCTGGAATCGCCGCCAGTCTGGCACAGTTCGACAACAGACAGAGCCAAGTCCTCATCTGCGAAAGATGGGTGGTCCCTCTGGTCCTTCTGTTGATAGAAGAAGTGGAAGAAGAGATGAAAGAAAAAGAGGAGTCGCTCCCCACTCCATTCACGAAAACGAAGTCAGAGATTGGCGAGAACCAATCGCAAATTTCCTTCGGCATGGTGTACTCCTAACAGACTTGAGGGAACGAGTTCACATTCGTCGGATGATGCCAAGGTACGTCTTTGTCCATGATATTCTTTACCAAAGGTCGTACGAGGGTCTTCTTCTCTCATGCCTGTCTGAAGAAGAAGGTCGTCAACTGCTGCCAGAAACCCACAATGGAATTTGTGGCTCACACCAGGCTTGCCCGAAGCTCCACACACAAGTTAAACGGCTAGGGTACTTGATGCGATCCCAGTTAATCACTAGCAAGAGGACTAATCAATGTAATATAGACTTATGTAAGTCCGAATATCGTCCCACAAGGACCAAGCTAATAGATAATTGCTTTTCAAGTTTAGAAACTAAAGTTTGAGAAATCAATTGGAAAGGAGTTACAAAAACAGAATTGAAACTAATCCTATAGAGATCAAGAGAGGGCTTTTGATAAAATCAGTATGGAAGAGACGTTGGGAATCCAATTCCCTCCCTAGACATTTATGAGATTGAATAGAAAGTATGTTTTGGAAATCAATTTCTGACGAGCTTATCAAACTATGGCTACAATCCGCATCGGCATCACCTGTTTCTATCTCCTAGAGTAAACCTAGCTAGCATGATTGACTCTACTTGATAGCATAAGCATGAAGCTCATTGTGTCATAGACAAATCAATCTAATCCAACAGGGTATTACTTTAAGGTCAAGGATTAACCCAAGGATTAATTGATCTCCCTAGTGTATGAACTCAGAAAGACTTGTGAAACCCTATCAACATATCTTACCTTAAGTCTAGCGTCACCTTATAACCAGTACATAGCAAGACAACAAGTATGAATCAAGAATTATACAACTTTGGAATACTCATTCATGCACTAAATTGAAACCAAATAAAATATAATGTATCAATCTCATTACATGCCTAGGGAGTCATGGACTCCCAACTACAGATGACTACTCCATACAAGAAATATAAACACAAATCAAGGTTTTTATAACAGCCATGAAAGAAGAAAAATAACTAAGTACAGAAACTCCCTTTGGAAGGCTGCTCTTGGTCACCCTTGCTCCTTGGCTGAATTCTCCACCTTTCTTCCTCAAAGCACCCAGAGGTCGTGTAAGACTCCCTCTGGACCTTCTCCTCTCTCTAAATTGAACTAAAAATTGAATGCTAGAACTAAAATTGGATGAATAACTCTCTTCCTCGGACCTCTATTTATAGTTCTGCTGCCTAGGTCTTGTAATTTGGTCTTTGTCCAAGGGTGTAAATTATGACTTCCTGACCTGAGAATTGGATGAAATTACACACGAAGCTTCCTTCTATAGTTCTTGCCTTGTGTAAAAAATTTTGTTTAATCTGAGGTAGGCAACTAGAGATATGATGCTCAGAAGTTGGGTTGATTCTGCTGCCAATTTCAGCACTGGGTCCACCACTTTGAAAATATAAAAGTCCAGAAACCCGATTTGGATTGGCCTGATATTTCGCGAAATGATTCTCAATCCTCTCAGGAATCTGTGGTCCAAATTTGGATCCAATTGGAAGTCAGAATCTCCATATATGGCCTCTTCAATCTCGGACTTGTACTTTCCTTTTATAACAGTCTCCTAATCAAGAATAGCACTCCACCTCTTTGAGGATTCAAACCTCTTAGGATTTCTCTCAATTTCCTCTAGAGACTTCGTGGACACCTTTCTAATACACGTAGGACTCTTTCTCCCACGTTTGATATTGTTTACTTATCAGACTCCCGAGATTTTAGTGATTTTGCATTGCTGAGTCACTGGCGCGGTCGCGCCGAAAATGTGTCTAAAATGGCGTGGTCGCGCCACTCTGGCTGAATTTCTTCTAAGTACTCGAATGGAAAGAGTTTTGGTCGTGTTTGGAAACTCCAGATGCCTTCTGGCACCATCTTGGTGCGGTCGCGCCATTTTGGTGGCGCGGTCGCGCCATATTTTGTCATTCAACTGGTGCGGTCACGCCGGTCCCTGCAACCTTGTACCTTTATGCACTAAAATCTTCATATTTTCCTCATTTTAGCTCCGATTTCAATGATTCTTGTTGCGTTGGACTCCTGAGAGACAAAACATGAATCTGAGACATATTTTATGATATTATGATGATTATTTCTTCCAAAATACGTACACTTATCATTACTATTGGCTGTCAATGCTTCGATACGCCATAGAAATGACACGAGCCTGCAAAGCCTGCTAGCTTTACTCTAATTACATTCACCAGCTACGAAAGCCACTTCATCTAAAAATCTCTTCATGGCCGTTCAAAGCATGGGGATGGACATAATTGGTTGAATCACACCCAAATATGACTTCGACCGGCAGTACATCTTGGTCTCCACTGACTATTTTCTCCAAGTGGGCCAAAGTCGCGGCATTTCGAGAAGTCAAGGCTGTCACCGTAGCTGACTTCATCCGGACACAAATTATCTACCGGTATGGCATTCATCGGTACATCATGATGGACAATGGTACGCCTTTTCGAAATCAAGTCATGGATCAGTTCTGCAAAAAGTTTTACATACACAAAAGACGTCCTCAGCCTATAACCCAACATCTAACGGGCTCGCAGAGGCGTTTAAGATGAGAAAGACAGTCGGCGGCCACAAGCACAACTGGGATGAGAAGCTCGGCGAAGCTCTTTGGGCATACAGAACTACGTTCAAAACGTTGACCCAGTCTATTCCACATTCGCTGGTGTATGGCACCAAAGTAGTCCTGTTGATCAAAGTTCAGCTCCCCTCACTCCGAGTCGCCATAAGAGAAGGCCTTACGAAGGAGGAGTTCGCCCACCTGCTACTCCCAGAACTAGAGTCGCTCAATGAGAAAAGACTCGAGGCCCAACAAAGGCTCGAGTGCTACCAGTCGTAAATGACCCAAGCCTTGAACAAAAATGTTCGGTTGCGGTTGTTTCAAAATGGCGACTTACTGCTCGTTGTTCGACGACCGATGCTCTTCATGAGAAAAACTGGGGACATGTTCACACCGAAATGGGAAGGCCCCTATGTAGTTCAAGAAGTTTATAAGCTCGTGATGGCAGACAGTTAGGAGTTGCCAATCATAAATGGTAAGTTCCTGAAACGCTTTTATGCTTGAAGAGCCATCGAAAAAAAAAAAAAAAGTTCAAAGTCAACTACCCGTCCCTTCAGCCTAACTACATCTGCACGCATCTCAAAGAGCTCCCTCGTCTCCTCCTCACTACGGGTAGGGCATGCTCGAGCACCGGTTGAGATCTGTTGCTTCTTCCTCTTCAGAGTCAAGCCTCTTCTTGACATACAAAAGTTTGGCATCCAAAGAGTCGAGCTAAGCCGACACGAACGCCAACCGTTCCTAAAGTTTCTTTTGTTCATCTTTGGTAACGTTGCAATCAGCCAAATGCTTGTCAAAATTAGCCTTCAGACTGTCATGTTGACCGGCCACATGCTGAACAGATTGTGTAAGCTGGGCCTCCACGACAAAGCGTTCCTCAAGGCTGAGCTTCCACTCAAGCGACGCAATTGCTGAAAGCGATCCACGTCGGACCTAAAATCCTCAACCCATTGCTCCAACACAGAGGTATTAATACCCACCTCTTTCAACTGGCCAAGGAAAACGTGAGTGTCAGCGATCAGCTCTAGCGAATACGGATCGTTGGCCGGCAGCATATCGGACTTGACCAATTCTGCTCACAACCCCAAAGCAACTCGTTGAAGCCTCAACCTCGACCTCGCTGAAGGTTGGAAGGCCGATCCCTGAAAAGCAAATTGGGTTAAAAGACCTAGGAAAAAAAAAAAAAAAAGGCAAAATAGAGAAAAATCGAATGATTAAAATTCGAAGAGAGAGAATGAGAGACTGAGAGAGAAAATCAAGAGAGAAAAAATAAAAAAAATGCAAAACAGAGAAAAATGGAAAGAGTGAAATTCGAAGAGATAGAATTAGAGAGAGAGAAAGGCTGAGGGTGAAGTCGAAAGTGTGTGAGAGAGAAAAAGAAGAAGGATTCAACCCGGCGCTCTCGAAACGACCACCATTCTAGCTCGACGAAAGCATCCGGGAAGAAAAAACAAAAGATTTTTTTTTTACTGTACCTGAAGTCGTAGAAGGTGCCACCTGCGAAGCCGAAGTAAAGAGAAGGAGAGTAGACAAGAGTGTCAATGCAGGGAGAACTTGCAGCCCAAGACAGTTTGTCGTCAAATTTTGAAGGTTGCAATCAGAGTGAGCTAGAAGGAAAGCACAGAGTGAAGGCATAGAGAGATAGTAAATCGCTGAAGAAGAAGAAATGAGAAGTCAATTAGTCCCCTCATTTGATCGTGGGTCGTGGGTCATTCAGTTAGTCCCCTAATTTTGGGAAGGGATTAACATTCTCCCCTTCCAAAGAGGAGTCTATCGAGGAATGATTTCCATAAATGGAACTCTGCATGGGATCCAAATCATGGGGAAGATGAGTCGCCAATCAAATTAGGGTGGGGCCCAACTGCATCATTTGGTTGAGGCGCGACCTAAGGAAGCCCCAAGGTCGCTGGATAGTCCCCTAAGGCGCCAACCAGATTAGGGCGGGGCCCATAGCCTCACTTCGTTGAGGCGTGACCTGGGAAGCTCCTAGGTCGCTGGGTCGCTCCCCGGAGACGCCAACCAAATTAGGGCGGGGCCCACACCCTCACTTGGTTGAGGCGCCACATGGAGAAGCCCCCAGGTCGCTGGGTCGTTCTCCAAAGGTGCACCAGACGTAGATAGGGAGTAATCAACCTGGCCAAAATGGGTCCCGTGACCCTTCGGTGTACCGCAACACTTCTTCAGCTTGTCATAATTCCCTTCGCGACTAAGCCCTGCCAAAGCAGACGTCAAAGGAGTCAGCTGAGCCGGGGTGGGGCCCACCGCGCCTTGCTCTGGTGCATGCCCCCTCTCCTGTGCGACCAAGCTTTGCCGAAATAGATTTTCGTCGGAGCCGCTGAGCCGAGGTGGGGCCCACCGCGCCTTGCTCTAGTGAGTGTCCCCCTCTCCAGTGCGACCACGCTTTGCCAAAATAGATTTTTGTCGAAGGAATCAGTCGAGTTGGGGTGGAGCCCACCGCGCCTTGTTGCGACTGAGATTTTCTGAAACAAATTTTTGTTGGAGTCAGTCGAGCCGGGGTGGGGCCCACCACGCCTTGCTCTGGTGCGTGTGGCCCTCTCCGGTACGATCGAGCTTTGCCGAAGCAAATTTTCGTCGAAGAAATCAGCCGTCGAGCCGGGGTGGGGCCCACCGCGCCTTGCTCTGGTGCGTGTCTCCTCCCCGGCGCAACCAAGTTCGCCGAAACCGTTCTGTCGAAAGCAGTGAGCCTATTGAAGGAATTGGCCGAGCTAAAGTGGGGTCCATTGTGTCTCAATCTAGCTTGTGCCAACTCTCCAGACCAGCACCGAAGAGTTTTGCCAGTGCCAAAGTTCGTCGAAGTTTGTTGGAACACGAAATCCAAATTACCGAAGCAGTCTCCAACCACGATGTAGCATCTCAAAACATGCCGCATCCCATGCTTTGGTTGTCTAATGCAAATCCATCCTACATTGACGAGTCGTAAACTCCACTGACGCATCGTTGTTCGGATTTGAGTAAGAAGACCTCAACCCGGGTGCTTTTCACCTCCCGTATACTTGTACGTACATCTATATATGTACACGTATATGCAAAAAACAAATCGAAACAAACAACAGCCCCCCCAAAAAAAAACAAGAGGGCCAAAAATATTTAGTGTACAAAAAATCAAGAGGATAGAAAATAAATACACAAAAAGATAAATGGCCCTAAAATAGCAAGAGGGTCCAAAAAGAGAAAAAAAAGTGTGTGCGTGTATGTGTACGTGCGTGTGAATACATGTTCGAGACTTACTCGTTATTCAAACATGTAATTCTCGAAGGGTGCAAACTGTAGACGCCAAAATGAGATTGACCCATCTAAGGGGAGTCCAGTCGCCCACTAGTCCATCATTCGTCCGTCGTAGGCTGGCCATCGGCTTGTCCATCAACTCAATGAGTTGTCGTCCACCAGCCCATCGTCGGGCCCATCGTCAGTGCCACGTCGTCGGTACTGTCATCATCATCATTGTCACCACTTCATCGCCACTTCATCACAGTCATCGCTTCATCATCTCGCCATCTGCCTGCCACCAAGCATCGACCAAGTCACAGTCGCAAGAGACAGAAAAGGAAAGTTATTCCATCAATCCACTTTCTGAGGATCGATGGAGAAAGTCAAGTCACAACCTCCCCCTCCTGGGGAGCAAGAGAAAAAAGGGAGGTCGATCCCCTTTCGGATGATCGACAAAAGGCTCTAGCTACAAATAGCCAGAAATCAGAATCACCAAAAGGAGATCTTTTGGTCCAGAAGCATTCTTGCATCCTGAAGCTTTCTCGAGCCAGAAGTTCCAACAACTTGTCGTTTGCCGAAGTTCATGCAGTTCAACCGGAGCAGATCTACACGTTCACAGGCAACGTCCATATGCCAAAACACACGGAACACAAATACTTATGTTCGGCCGACCAAAGTCATCATCGTTCGTGCACACTCGCTTCAAAAACTCAAAGTTTGTCGTCAACTCGCAAGAAGCTGTAACTTTGCCACTACACACGGAGATCGAATCAGAGGAAAGCTAGAAAATTGCATCCCTATAATTTCCTAATTCGCAATACCTAAAACTTGTAAATTTATCTGTATGTTTGTCGATTTAATCAATCAGTCACACTGCTTCGCAGACCGGAGGTTTTTCGCCGATAATATTAGTTAGTAATGTATTAAAGAAGAATTTTTTTATTATGTATATGATCATTTGGGTATATGTAGTTTTAAATAAACAAATCAGTACCGAGCGACTAAATGCCCCTTCAATTTCCATCACTTTAATTGGGAACCCCAAGTCTTTCCCCACAAACACAAACCCACCGTAATTATCCAAGAATCCCTTTGTGGTGAGGGTCTATTAATCTCAAAACTTGTCTCACACTCCCACTGCATCATTACACACTTTCCAAACTATATATAGACCCAATGTGATTCAAATGGTGGGGTACACGTCAATCATATATATGGTCACTAGATTTTATTTCTTGTTTTTTAAATTACTTTATTCCAATATTATTCTAAAAACTAGACCGACAATGTTTTAAAAACCAGATCGGTAATCGAACCGGTAGTATGTCTGGTTTTGGTAGATCAAGTTTACACTTTATCTGAAAAGTGGATCTAAATCAAAATTTGTGGCTACAAGTGGCTGGTGCAACAACCCTGCAACTTGTCTAATTTCTAAGGTAAGTATGGCTGAATTTCAAGAACCACATTTATAAAAGAGAAGGTCCAAGACTGAGGAAAGTAGAGTGTTTTTGAGAAGGAACGTCTCTGAGTGCACGAGTGAGCGAAAGTGCGAAATCCACTATCTAGAAGAAAGCTTACCAAAGGGAGCCTCAGTAGAGGCAAGTGAATTAGAGAGTGTGTTCTCAATCACAAAAGCATGCTCTTGTGTCTGTTCATCAAAATGTAAATGAGTTGTAAATCCATTTTTGTTTGGTTGTTGTAATTTTTCTTATACTAGTGAATAGATTCCTTGCTTTGGGCTAAAATCCCCGTAGTACAAGTGTAGTTTAGCATTGTGCTATGTCAAACATCACCTATTGTGTTTCACTTCTCATTCAGTGTTTTTTAGTTGTTTCTTATTCCAAGTTGATGTATAGCTACTACCGTTGTAACAACTCAGTATTGTGACGGATAGTTGAAGTATCACCAAATGCAGGGCTGACATGGTAGTATCAGAGCTGGGCCCTACTTATCTTGTGGGGTGATCTTAAGCCTGGTGATGGACTCACAAAAGGAGGTTGTGCAAGTTGCCAAGCCATGCATTTTGGATGGCACAAACTACCCGTATTGGAAGACTCGTATGAGAGCGTTCATCAAATAAAAGGGTGTTGAAATCAATTTTGACAGGTTGGACTCAATCAACTATTACCAATGAAGCTGTTGAAACCTCAACAAAACCAAAAGTTGACTGGTTGGCAACTAAAGATAGATAATCAAATCAAAACTCCAAAAGATACAATGCAATTTTCTATGAAGTTGAACAACAAAATTTCAAATTAATCTATACATGTGAATCTGTCAAAGATGTGTGGCACATTCAGTCAACCACGTTTGAAGGTAAGTTTAGAATACACGTCTAAACTCTAATAGTTGAATGCAAATTTTAAAATCTTCACATGGAGGATGATGAAACAATCACTGAATATGATGCAAGGATACGTGACATTGATAATTAGAAGTTTGCACATGGAAAGAGAATTCCAAAAGAGGAGCTGGTACAAAAAGATCTTCGATCTGATTGAGAAATTCGTGGTAAAGGTTGCTGCCATAGAAGAATGCAAAGATTTGAATGAGCTAAAACACGATGAGATATTGGGATTCTTGAGATCTTATGAAATGAACCTTGAAGCTAACTAGAGGCATACAGAAAAGAAAAAAGCATGCACTTCAAGCATCGAAAATGCAGAAAGAGCTTGAATCTGCCCAAAATGCACTAAAACGTTTGATGCAGGGCAAAGAAAAACTTGACAAAATTCTATCAATGGGAAAGTCAAATTGGGAGCGAGGAAGAATTAGATACACTTAGGGTATGTCAAACTCTCAATCTGTCTCTATTAAAGTACCATGTGTTTCTGGCAAGAAGTGGAAACCTACTTGTTTCTGTTGTGGTATCCCTGGTTATATACAACCAAAGTGCTTCAAATTATTGAAAGAGATGAGGTATGTGAGATGGGCCGAAAAAGGCAACTAGTTTGTTTAGAATAAGAAGAAACAAAAGATGAAATATGTGCAGGTGAGAAAGGGACTGGTAAGCAACTTTAATTTGCTGCTGATTCTCCATATTTTGCAAAAACAAACAATACATGTTTTTTTTTACAGTGGTTTTCGAAGCATATGATAGGCAACAAGAGATTTCTGAAGAATCTCATTGGAGGTGAGGAAAGTCAAGTAACCTTTGGCGATGGAAAGAAAGCAAATGTACTTGGACAAGGAACATTGCGTGTTCAAGGTATGCATGCCCACTCTTAAGAATATCTTAGTGGTTAATGTCTTAAGAATATCTTAGTGGTTAATGACTTAAAAGCAAATCTAATTAGCGTTAGCCAGTCATGTATTCTGGTATGCTAGTTAGGTTCACCAAAGATATGTGCACACTAGTTGAAAAACACAAACAGGTCATTACGGAAGGATCACGTACACTAGATAATTGTTTCAAGGTGTAGAAGAATTTAAGGTGTTACAACATCTCAAGCAACAGTCTGTAGAAATAGAATAAAAAAGTGGGTCATCCAACGTACAAAAGTCTATCAATTTTGGTAAACTATCAAGCAATAAGAGGGTTTCTTAATCTTGAAGATACAAAGTATCTATGAGCATTGTCCACAAGTTGAAAGTATGGGAAATATGGTTGCAGGAAGTTTTGAAATATGAACTCATTGGGAACTGTTTCCTAGCAAAAGTCTGATGCATTTGTGAAAAAAAAATGTACACAATGTGTGTGAAATTTTTGCCAATGTTTGTTCATGTTCCAGGGATGAAAGTATCATTGTACTCTTGGTTAGCATCTCTTTTGCTATCAAGGGGGAGTAAAAGTTCATTCATCGTGAAATGATGGTTTATCATGAGATTGGTGTAAATTTGATGCCTAAGCATAAGATAGTTTATAATGAGATTGGAAATTATATTTTTGGTGGTCAATCATGAGTTTGGTGGATCATTTCATATTCCTTATGTGACCAGTGATCTTTTATGGATTTTATGACTTGTTGAAGATCAAGGATAAATGCAAGTGACTTAGTATAAAGATCATGAGCTTAAGGACATTGTTACACCACCTCTGGGGAAGAACAACTTATGATGCCCATTCGTACACCTGCTGAACCAAGGGTGGTGATGACAAAAGGATGTCAAAAGGAAGAGATTGTTAAGTCCTACATGTTTGGCCATCTTTTTGGTCAAGTAGAGTAAAAAATGGATATGAGTAACTGACCTACAAAATTGCATCAAGTTTACACTTTATAAGGCTAACACATTCTCTTACACGTCCTCTGTTCAAAACAACCTTCTTGCCATGATCAGACACACCCTAGCTAGTGAATTCAATAGCAATGGAAAAGTGGATCTGGTCTAGATCCAAATTTGTGGTTAGAAGTGGTTGTTGCAATAATAAACTGCTGAAACGTGTCTAGCTTCTATTGTGAGTATGGCTGAATTTCAGGAAGTTCAATGTTTCCTTTACAGCTGTAGAAGCAAAGCTCCAAGACTGAGGAAGTAAGCAACTCAAAAGGTATTCAGCAGTGAGGAGTAGAGCATTTTTCTGAGAATTCGGGAAGAACATCTCTGAGTGCACGAATGAGCGCAAGAGTGAAATCCACTCCCTGGAAGAAAGTTGTTACCAAAGATGAGCCTTGGTTGAGGCAAGGGAATTAAAGTATATTCTCAATCACAAGAGTGTGTTCGTGCTTGTTCATCAAAGAGTGAGTGGTTTATAAATCCATTGTTGTTTGATTGCTGTAATTTTTTTTTATACTTGTGGATATATTTCTTGCTTTGGGCTAAAAGCCCTGTAGTACAAGTGCAGTGTAGCATTGTGCTACGTTAAACATCACTTATTGTGTTTCACTTCTCATTCAATGTTTTTGGTTGTTCCTTATTCCAAGTTGTTGTATAACTTCTACCATTGTAACAACTCAGTGTTATGACTGATAGTTGAAGTAACACTAGATGCAGGACTATCAAATGATTCAACCGTTGAATATTACACCCTATAATTTGTATATATTTAATACTTCTATAGTGCTGAGACAAAAGTATTTTAATTATGATGATTTACAGTGAACTACACCAAGTCACTAAGAACTGGACTGGCTCCAGTTCTGATTCAACCAGGTCGGACCAGGCGGTCTGGTTCAGTTTTTCAAACACTTCAAGGTCCTTTATTATTTCTAGTTCATGTCTTATACAATATTGATGCTTTACTAATTAATTTGCTCTATACAATATTGATGTTTTACTAAGTAATTTACTCTATACAATATTGATGTTTTACTATATAATTTTTTCTATACAGTATTGATGTTTTACTAATTAATTTGCTTCATTTTTTCCATATGCAATCCAAACGAAAATAATTTTTATTTCCTGACCTCATGTATCATGATTCGTGCTTCTGTCAACCCCAGAATAATGCATTCGCTCTATACTCTGGAGGAGGCATGCAACACAGAGGCAATTCGTGGGTACGTGACTATTATAATCTTTTCCTGTGAAATAAAAAAGGATTATATACTTTCCAGTTAGTGCTTGGCATGCCATTGTCAATTTTATATTTATTTAAGAATGAAACTTTGAATGTTCACGTTTTACTAAGACTAAGAGCATTGCCGCTTAGGCTACTCACAACATCCATTATCACCTATGAAAGGGCTACGACATGTGGCCATCTTTTGTGGTCACTCTCTACAAAAGAGGGACGTGGGATAACAACCACGTCTAAACATGGCTTCACAAAACCAAGACAACCCTTATTTTTAGACATGGAAGTTGTCAAAATAAGAGACACATCCACCATCATTTGTAGATCACGTTAGACCATGATTAGGGTCCCAAGCAACTATAAAAAGGGAGGAGAACTAGCTGATCGATGAACAAGCATAAACAGAGAAGAGATGGAGTAGAGTGAAGGTCCAAGAAGGTTGTCTTGGAATTCATGAGTAAGAGTACGGTCCATACTCTCAGGAGGAGAGTATCAACCAAGGGAGAGACTTGGTTCGGTCTAAGAGAATCAGAGATTCAAATCTCTTCCATTGTTGCGTGTGCAAAGTGGATTATCACCGGTTGTAAGTTTGTAGTTGTGTATTTATTTACTACTGTAATTTTGTTTCTTGCAACGTTGTATAAGATTCCCTAAGAGGGCTAGTTATCCCCGTAATATAGTATCATGTGGCGTTGTATTCCGTTAAATTATTAAGTATTTTTCACTTCAGATTTCCTGTTGTTTGTTGTTATAGTTATTGCTAGGGTTGGGAACACCTGGGTGTTATAACACCTCTTTATTGTTAAAGACCAGAAGCAGGGACCTACAAGTGGTATCAGAGTCATACTCTATTTATCTATAGAGTGATCCACGATCTGGTAATGAAGCCTCCGAAAGAAGTCGTGAACGCGGTCAAGTCACCCGTCCTGGATGGCACAAATTTTCCATATTGGAAAACTCAGATGAGGGCATTCATCAAGGCCCTAGACGAAAAAGCTTGGAAGTCTGTCCTTACTGGTTGGACCCCACCAACAATTACAAATGTTGCAAGCGACACCACAACCAAACCAGAAGTTGATTGGACTGTTGCGAAAGATAAAGTTTCAAATCAGAATGCAAAGGCACTCAATGCCATCTTTTATGGACTCGATCAGGAACGTTTTAAACTGATTTCTACATGCGAGTCGGCCAAAGATGCGTGGGAAATCCTGTCTACCACGTATGAAGGGACTGTCGGAGTTCGCTTGTCGAAACTCCAGCTGCTCAACCTCAAATTTGAAAATCTGCAAATGAAGGAAGACAAGACAATTACAGAATATGATGCTCGTATTCGTGATATAGCAAATGAGAGATTCACACTTGGAAGGAAGATACCTGAAGCTAAACAAGTTCAGAAGGTCATTCGTTCATTGACAGAAAAATTTACAATCAAGGTTGCAGCTATAGAAGAATGTAAAGATTTGGACACATTGAAATATGATGATCTGCTGGGATCCCTAAGATCCTATGAAATGAACATAATGAAATAAACATTGAAGCCAAGATGAAACAAAAAGAAAAATGAGAAGCCAGCATTGCACTTCAAGTGTCAAAGAAGGAAAGTGTTACAACACCTTCAACCTCGATTACTACAGAAGAACAAGACGAGAAAATAGCTCTTCTCACCAGAGGATTCAACAAGGCCTGCAAAACATTTGGTAAGAGAAAAAACTCTGGCTATACTAACAGATCTCGTGATTATACTCCAGCAAAAGATGAATCAACCCAGAAGAAGAGTGGTATCCAATGCCATGAATGTGACGGGTTTGGACATGTTCGATCCGAATGTCCAAGTACAAGGAAGAATTCTTATGCCATAAGCTGGAGCGATGATGAAACGGAGGATAGTAGCTCAGACGAAGATGAGCTGATTAACCACTATGCAGCTCTCACCTCTAAGGTCATCCGACCTAGTATTACAACACCCGATGACTGTGACACTGAGTCAGATGATGACATGAATGGAGAATCTCTGGAAGGTATGTATCAAAAAATGCTAGAAAGCTGGGCTGATGTATGCAAGATGAATTCTGATCTGTGTAACCAAATTTTAGTCTTAAAACCTGAAAAATTCCATGTAGGAGGCAACAGTCTCTGAATTGAATGCTCAATTTCTAACTGCTCAAGTCACCACAAAACAGCTACTGCAAGGGAAGCAGACATTGGATCATATTTTGAGCATGGGACAGGCTTATAGTGACCGAACAGGCATCAGCTTGCAACATAGAGCAAGTTACTCAAATCCAAAATATTCCTTCAAGAAATGCAATCCAAGATGCTTTCACTGTTATTTTAAGGGTCATATTCGATCCAGATGCCCCTGACGTCAAAACAAACTACCTCACAAATGGTCAAAGCTCGTATGGGACAGAAAAGGCTTGGTGAGTCACTTTGCTGCACACACTGCATATTTAGCTAACACAGAAATTACATGGTTTTTTTATAGTGGATGCTCCAAACAAATGACTGGAGACAATCAGCTCCTAGCCAATATTGTTGAAAGAAATGATGATCAGGTTACATTTGGAGACGGTCAAACTGCCAAAGTTCTTGCTCGAGGTACTCTTCGAGTGGAAGGTATGCCAAAACTAAAAAACATTCTTGTTGTTAAAGGTCTGAAAGCCAATTTGTTGAGTGTTAGTCAACTATGCGATCATGGTCTGATTGTTAAATTCAGTAAAGATGAATGTGAAATCATAGATCATGAGAATAAATTGGTTATGGAAAGAACTCGTACTTTTAATAATTGTTACAAAGTGATCAATCGCCAGTAGTGCTATAACACCACCACCGAAAATATTCAACTGTGGCATCAAAAGTTGGGTCACATCAATTACAAGAGTATGTTGAAACTCAAAAGTTGGGTTATGGCTACCAGATCTCAAAACTTCCCATCAGAAAACTTTTCCAGCATGTCTATGTGGAATACAAGTTCGTTCCTCTCATCAGCCTATTCAATGTATTACTACATCACATGTTTTACATCTTCTACATATGGATTTGATGGGTCCACTGGAGGTAGACAACATTGGAGGAAAATGGTATGTATTTGTAAACATTGATGATTCCTCCAGATTCACATGGGTAAAATTTCTTGCGAAAAAATCTGACACATTCTCGGAGTTCAAGAAATTATGTCTACAACTGATGAATGACACTCCAAGATCAAACGTATTCGCAGTGACCATGGCAGAGAATTTGAAAATAAATAATTCTCTGACTTTTGTGCTTTTGAAGGAATTGCTCATTAATTCTCAGCCCCTAAGCCACCTCAGCAGAACAGGATAGTTGAGAGAAAAAATCGTACTCTTCATGAAATGGCAAGAGTCATGCTGAATTGCAAAAATATAGCTCATAAGTTCTGGACTAAGGCTTTCAACACCGCATGTCATATCATCAACAGAGTCTACATTCGACCTCATACACGAATTACACCATACGAAGAATAGAAAGGTAAAACACCAACTCTTCATTATTTCCAAGAGTTTGGTTCCCCTTGTTACAATCTAATAGAGAGGGAGCAGAGAACTAAACTAAGCCCCAAGAGTGACAAAGGCATTTTCTTGGGTTATTCCTCCAACAGCAAAGCATACCGAGTTAACAACAAACGCACCCATACTGTGTTGGAATCTGCCAATGTCCAGGTACTTGATTCTATCACAAATGATGATACTCCTGATTATTTCTATATTTCAGCTGAACCCTCAGTTCCTACACCGACCATTCCAGATCCTCCTCCACCTCCCCATTTTTTTCCCCATAAACTCCTACCACCCACTCTTTTTTCACACCCATCCAGAGATGGCTCTGCTCAAGTACGCAAAGATCATTCCATACATGATATCATTGGTGCCATCGATGCTGGTATTCAAACTCGCGACTTACCTAAACAAGGCTATCAAAAAATTGTTCGATTTACTTGTTATTTGTCTCAGGGTGAACCAACTAAAATTGCAGATGCATTGAAAGATGCATTCTTGATCAATGCAATGAAAGAGGAGTTACCACAGTTCTCCAGCAACAAGGTATGGACACTAGTATCCAGACCTGCTCATTGCAATGTTATTGGTACGAAATGGGTATTCAAAAATAAGTCTGATGCACATGGCAATTTCATACTCAATAAGGCTAGACTTGTAGCACAAGGATACACTCAAATTGAAGGCGTTGGCTTTGATGAAACATTTGCCCCTGTCGCCAGACTTGAATCTATCTGCCTTCTGTTTACAGTATCAGCATACCTAAACATCCATTTGGTAAGATGTAAAGAGTGTCTTCCTTAATGGTTATTTGAAGGAAGAAGTTTATGTTGAACAACCAAAGGGTTTCATAGATCCAATGTTTTCAGACCATGTCTATTTGTTGACGAAAGCACTATATGGCCTTAAACAGGCTCCTCGAGCTTGGTATGAACGACTCATTACTTATCTTTGTGATCATGGCTATAACAGAGGAACAGTGAATAAAACCTTGTTTATCAAGCGCCATCACAATCATACTACAATTGCGCAGATCTATGTGGATGACATTATCTTTGGTTCCACATCTGATTCTCATCGTTCAAACTTCATCAACATCATGCAACGCGAATTCGAAATGAGTATGGTCGGTGACTTAACATATTTTCTTAGTTTTCAAATCTCTCAGCTTCCTGATGGCATCTTCCTCTATCAAGAGAATTATGCAAGAAAACTTGTTCAGAAATTTGGTCTCGAGCATACCAAACAGATGGTTACGCCTCTTGGTTCAGCTGACAAGATATGTCGTGACGATAATGGTATTACAGCAAATGGACGTGCCTATCGCAGTATTATTGGAAGCTTGCTTTATTTGATAGCTAGTAGACCAGATATATGCTTCATTGTCAGTCTCTGTGCTAGATATCAATCACATCCCAAGGAGTCTCATCTAAAAGCAGTCTGTAGTATTCTTCAATATGTCAATGGCACGATCAAATTAGGGTTGTGGTACACTAAAGACACTAACATCAGCATTGGTGGCTACACTGACATTGATTGGGCAGGTAACATTGATGACACAAAGAGTACCTCTAGAGCTTATTTTTTTCTTGGAAATAACCATATCTCTAGGTAAAGTAAGAAACAATCTTCCATATCTTTGTCCACTGCTGAGGCGGAGTACATCACGGCTGGAAGTTGTTGTTCTCAGGTACTTTGGATGTAACAAATGCTCACAGACTATAAGGTTGATTCAGATGTTGCAACAATAGTCTGTGACAACACCAGTGCGATTAATATCACCAAAAACCCCGTCCAACATTCCCGCACCAAACACATTGATATCCGTTATCACTTTATTAGCGATCTGGTGGAGCGCAAGTCTATTCTTCTATAACACATTGGAACCACATTTCAGCTTGCTGATATTTTTACCAAATCTCTCGATGGAAAATGGTTTCAATTTCTACGTGACTGATGGGGATCTGCACCCTTCCCAGTGCGTAATATGCAAAAAAAAAATGCAAGAAGTGTGTGCTGGTTATTTCTAACGTTTACCATATATTGCAGGTATTTTTCTTCTCTTCTTATCCATCAGGTGTCATTCTCTACTTCTTCACACTCACCAACATTACCACCCGTATACTCTATTTTTTATTTTTTTCATTTGTCTATTTACCCTCTTCCTTTTTACCCTGACCTTCTTCTTCGTTTTTTTTTCCAACCCTAATTTCTACTCCTCTTCTGCCTCATGGCGACGCCTCCATCTTTCCCCTATCCTTCTGTTACAACACCGATGTCAGCCACACACCCCCCTCCTCCCGTATTCGTTTCACCTCCTCCACTTGGTTTGCTCACGTGGATTATCCCTCTGCCATACTTTGTTGACCTTCCATCTCCTCTCTCTCCCTCGCACAATCCAGAACAAACCCGCCCGATTTCCCCTCCTCAGGCGCATTCCTCTCCCATTTCGGTTTGCTCCATCCCACCCCCCTCTTCCCTGCGTCGTCCTTCCTCTTCCAGATCACTCAAACGAAAAGCCCCCACGCCCTCTGTTCGCCGACGTCTTCAATCTGACTATCGTCTGCAGTCCTCGCCACCACAAACCTCTGCCCCTCACCCAAATCCGTGCCATGAACGCCGTTCTAAGCGTCGCGTAGACCGCGTCCATCCTCCCTCCACGAGTCGCTCCTCACCACCACCCGCATCCACTCCTCCAGCTTCTTCCATCTCGTCTGTTCTCCTCGATTCCACCTCAAAAATTCTGGTCTCTTCAGAGAACGACCCATCTGGCCCCAGTGCATGATTCATTGGGTGTCTTTTGAACGCGCCCACGTCATTCAGCTCTTGCGTGATCATCAGTTACTGTCAACCGTGTTAAAAGTGCCTCGCTACAGCCCGACCATTGTGTATGAATTGTATTCAAACCTGTGGCGGTCTATCATTGACGAACGCTCTCCACATTATCATCAAGTATGGATTTGAGGTCAGTGGGTCAATTTTTCTCCTCTAGTTATCAATTCTTATTTTGGTACCCCGACTTGTCCCCCTATTGCGTCGCCTTCCCTATCCACTATCATTCATGAACTCACCGACGGTGCTCGCAGTAACTGGCCGAAGAAAGATTTTCCAGCATCCGAATTCAGTGTTCGGTATTCTGCTATCCACAAAATTGCCCTCCGAAATTGGCTGCCTGCCAAACATACCACATCCATCGGTAAAGGCATAACCAACTTACTCTTCTCTGTTGGCACGGGTCACTCCTGACTTTGGTTCCTTTATTTTTTATCACATCTATCAGTATTCTGAATCCGGGTCCGTTTACTCCATTTTACCCTACCCATCATACATTTTTCTGAACCTCACCAGATCTCTGTCCATGATCGCCTTTACAAAGGCAAACACGTCTCTGATGTTCCCTCTGATGTGGAACCTGGTTCAGTGTCGCTTGTTCCTTCTCCTCCAGCCTCTCCGGCGCGTACCTCAGCTCCCATAGCCCGTCAACTGCGCCATTTGGATCTCTTGCGCACCATTCTCCGACAGTCTCAGCAGCATGAGCACGACCTCCACAACCTACACACGGAAATCAATCGTCGTCTCCGGGAGAACTCCCATCATATGTCTGAGATACAGGCATGTATCTTTGATCTTGAGCGCTAGTGACTCCGGTCAATCTTTTCGTCATTAAAGGGGAGATTATGTTCTTGATGCAGGATGTTTATGTTCTTGATGCAGGATGTTTATGTTCTTGATGCATGATGCCCTTTTTTTATTGTTTTTGTGTGTGATTATTGACTTTTATGAACATGTTAAAATCTATGATGATTTAACTGGATATGTTACCCATGGTGGTTTTTCTTTGAAGAATGAGTTTATGTCATGATTCAGTATCTTAGGGGGAGCACACAATATATCACATGATGTCAAAAAGATGTCCAAGGAGGAGATTGAAAGGGCTACGACATGTAGCCATCTTTTGTGGTCACTCTCTACAAAAGAGGAACGTGGGATAACAATCACATCTAAACATGGCTTCACAAAACCAAGACACACATCCACCATCATTTGTGTATCACGTTAGGCCATGATTAGGGTCCCAAGCAACTATAAAAAGGGAGGAGAACTAACTGATCAATGAACAAGCATAAACAGAGAAGAGAGGGAGTAGAGTGAAGGTCCAAGAAAGTTGTCTTGGAATTCACGAGTAAGAGTACGGTCTATACTCTCAGGAAGAGAGTATCAACCTAGGGAGAGCTTTGATTCGATCTGACAAAATCAGAGATTCAAATCTCTTCCATTGTTATGTGTGCAAAGTGGATTATCATCGATTGTAAGTTTCTAGTTGCATATTTATTTACTATTGTAATTTTATTTATTATAACATTATATAAGATTCCCTAAAAGAGCTAATTAGCCCCATAATACAATAGCATATAGCATTGTATTCTGTTAAATTATTAAGTACTTTTCACTTCAGATTTCTTGTTGCTTGCTATTCCAATTATTAAAGTGTTGAAAACACCTAGGTATTATAACACCTCTTTATTATTAAATACCAGAAACAGGGACCTCCAACCTACTTGGCTTGGCTGCCTCCTCTTCTTATCAAGAACACTAATTTTTGTAAAGCTCTCTTATTCTTGAAAGGAACTTTGCGCATCACTCGGTAAATAAACAATTTTAAAAGTTACAAGGGTATTTCTATGAACTCAATAAGCGGTTACACCAGATATTTTTTATATTTTCGTACTGTTTTTACCAAAAAAGGAGAACAAACCACCTGTCACGTATTTCTGCAAGAAAATTAGGAATTAAACGTGTCTTGTTCGGAAAATTTGAAACACTAAAATTACAAAGGACTGCACAGGTAGGATAATTTGGCTGATTCATCTCCAGTCGTTTACCAACAAAATTTCTTCTTCTGCAAAATGCATTAGAGGTTAGTTCCATATATTGGCAGCTTTTCAGCTTACGTTTTAAAAATATCCGCATCGTAGTTGTGTCAAACTTACCCGAAACTTCGCTTCCTCCTGCCGATCTATGTATGCAAGCAATTCCTCTTGCCTCATCAAAGCTTCATGCAATGCCTGTCCACCGAAATTCAATACACAAAATGAGTACTATAACACAAAACAAAAAAAAACAAAAAAAGGAAAACTTTTCAGTTACCTGACCATCATTCAGCATGCTAAAACTTTTGTTAGGTTAGCCTAGTTCATATCTTTACCCACTCCATTAATGACTGTTTTCACTACTTTGTTATCTACAGAAGAAGACTGATAACATCCTTGCCATAATACACAAGAGAATGATATGCCTTTTGTTGTTTAAACCATGCCTTACATCTCAGACTAATTGTCTACTTGACTAAGATATAAGAGTTGTTACTGGTTCCAAAGCAGTCCCACCATTTCAAGTGGCGATTCTCGTGTTCAAGTCTAGAGACCAGGTCAGGTCAACTTCAGCCAAAAAGATTACGCAACAGAAAGGAGGGTCTTCTAGTCACGTGTCCTAATAAGCATGGAAAACATCGATACAGGCCACTTGCACAAACTAACAATTTCACTAGATGCATTTGAATATCTCTTTGTTTTGAAATATTGTTATGTTAGTGGATTATACCTTTTTGGTAGCAATTAGTTCTGCCTCTAGAGCATCCACACGGCAAACAGCAGCATTGAGCAATTCCTCTTTCTCAGACGGCATCTCAGATGGTTTTGCTTGAAGAGTGTCAACCTTCTCTTCCAGCTCTGCCAGTCTCTTCAGCACAGAAGTGAGAAGATCTGCTTCAGAAAATCCAGGAGATGGTGAAGGGGGGCGAAATTCCTCCTTTGGCATTTGATCTATCACAAAGTTGGGTTGATTGACATCATGACGCGTCTTGTCTGGAAGCTGCTTAATTAAGCGAGACTTCACCAAATTGAACACAGTGAAGAGGGTCATGATGAATGCCACAAGCATGGCAAACATTTGAGCCCAGATCCCTTCTGGAGACTTCTTCGAGTCTAAGGTGGACAGTGAACCTGTGGTGAAGTTAATTATCAGTTATTACTGTTTATTTTCTGCTTTTAATACAGTAACCACATAAGCACATTGGCAAATACAAGAGTTTTTCATGAAAACAATGGTTTCTTTTCATGCAGGAAACTTCCACCATAATAGACCAATAAAACCTTAAACTCGAGCTTCAGGAAATAAATTGAACACCATAGGGGAACAGGGTACCTTTAAAGTAGCGAATAGGGTACAAAAAGAAAATGACTTGTCTAACAAAAAACCATCCCATCCACACATACAAATCTAGACTCTTCACTTGCTTCATTGGTAAATACTGAGGCCAACCAGATGTGCATCAGAGAACTCTCATAGTAGGCCAATGACCAATTCCGCAGAAATAAATAAATAAATAAATAAATAAAGATGAGAGAATTGGAATGTTAAGGAATGGCAAAGCTTCAATGCAGGGTTCAGGTATACTAACCTTTGGAAACAAAAAGCTTTGGATTAGACGGTTCCTTCTTCCATCCAGCATCAACAGCCTTGTCCACCATGGGAACATATTCATCATATTCCGAGAAGCCATCATGGTAACTTGTTTTCCCAGAAATTTTAGCCTGAATAGGTTTGAAAAATAATAACAAACAACATAAGTGTAATTTCCATTAAGCACCAGGAAAAACAAAGAGATAATCATATAAGATGACTGCAACAAATTAACCATCCTCACCACACACACTGCTAGTGATTTAATCCTATTTTTCATGAACAACATCTGACAGTAATATTTTACAATTAAACATCAAATAGAGAACTGAAGCAACTGTTCAACATGGCTTATCAATTTATGCATGGTGAAGACTTCTATGAATGCAACTTTGCAAACCAAACCTTTTAGGATTGCAATTACCAAGGTAAGCACATCCATAAGCAAGCAGAGCAGTAATCTCAACAAATGTTCTATAGTATTATTGGCTGTTAAGCAGCAAAATGTTTCATACAGATGCCCTAGTAGTAAAATATCAACTTCAAGAGTATAAAATTTACCTCTTCACGAACAGGAGTCAACCGAGGATGTGAAATATAACTTCTCAGTGCTTTAGGAGAGGCAATATCTTCAGCATCAGATCCAGACTCAGCGGTAGATGTGTCACCACCTTTTAACTGGTTGTGTAATAGAAAAACTAGTTAAAATCTTGAAGCAGAACTAACACTGTTGGCCTTATCAAATTAATATCCTCAAGTCAACAGATCTAAGGTCAAAAGGTCTACCCATGGATACTGAGGCTTAATATAGGTAATCTTCCCATCACTGTTGGAAACAGTCACAATTTGTCGAGCACATCGTGCTTCACCATTAAGAACCATCTGTTCAAGGCAGCAGACAATTATGGAAATATCAGATTGGGCTGGGGAAAAATCTATAAAATTCAAAAAAAAAATAAATAAAATAAAAACATCACATCCATCTAACATTAGAGAAAAATCTTAGCCAAAATCCAGAAGAAAGAGCATTGAAATATACCTTTAATATGTTGGGGTCTTTCCAAGGACCTTTGTCAGACCTCATGCAACCTCCCTCACCCGCACATGTACAAGCACCACCAAGAAATTCAGGCAATTCACTGAGAAATTGAGATATAGATATCACACAAAAATGATTTATACAGCTCAAAAGAGAATCCATAAAAACTTAAAGGTTCAAGAAATGAAAAGCATACCTCGCATCAATGATTTCAAGCAACTTACTTTGGAACTTGGCTCCAAGAACCTGAAGGTTTGTAAATATAGCACAGCATCATCAATACACTTCTTGGATGAAAAAACTAAAAAGAAAACAGTAAGGATGAAAGAGATGAAAAAAGCTTTCATATTACATGAATTTTTGAAGTGGTTTTTGGATCAAGGAAAGTCTTCACTGTGTTCCATAGCAGCCGAAAACCAGGTCCAGCATTGATGATAAACATGCGGTGCAATGTCTGCAACAAAACATTTACCATGTCCATTAAGAGTCCTTTCAAACCAAATTAAGATTGGATTAAGACATTGAACCAGAATCCTAGTAATATAAATTTCCTTCAACATAGCATACCTCAGGGTAATTATCACCATCTATCTTTTGAAGCCTAACAATAAGTTCCCTTGCAGTCTTGCTGAAGTTCTTTAAACCCTAAAAGCAGCAAAGGGAAAAGTAAACAGACATAAGAAAAATAGTGCACATAAATTTCTAACTTTTGAGGTCAAACAAAACCTGCAAGTGGTAGGGGAGACCTATATCATTAATGAGCAGAATGACCTACCACACCATGAACATCCAGGATGGTTGTACTTGAATCAATATGCTTCTTTGCAGCAATAGAGCAAGCTGGAAATTTTATTTCAAAACTCCTCTCAAATTCCTTCACATGGTATCTTATGTAGCGTTCCATAGTTGTCACCTGCATGAGTTTGTTTGGGTCTACCTTCCCAAGCCTTTCTATGTAAACTGGTCTTCCCTCCTTGTCCACACCATGATAACCATGAGGGTAGTACTGCAAAACTTCATTTATCTCATTGTACACAAAATCCTGATGCACAAATTGTTAATTTGTCAAAACAACCTCAACAAGGAAATTGACTAGGAAGACAACAATGAGACTTTAACACAATCCTATCACTAAATAAATTGCACCAGTGTAACTACTACCATCCAATATAACTTTACCTGTCCAATGGTGTCGGTACCAAAGTCTTTTCTCCACTGAAGCATTTCAGCCCACATTTGCTTTGCTTTATCAATATCAAACTTCCTTGCTTTCAAAAATCTGGAATTGAGAAAATCATGAGCTCATGAGCTTGTCTGGCTCTATGCAGGAGATGACTTATGGTTTGGAACCCACTGTCTGTAGCTACTCTAGGGGAAATACTTAGCACTTTTCTCCTCATGTACATATATTAATATTCTTGTAACTTTTCAAAAAATTGCTGAATGGCACCATATTTAAGTAAGTTTACAAGAATAGCTGCTGCATTACATAAAGAAGAGAAAAACAACTTTCTGTGTCCACCATACAGCAGCAGATACAGACGGTAACACCAGAATGTCTTCTTTACATTTGTGTATTCATTTTCAAAATTCCTTTAGTCATAGATAAGGACTTAATGAAGCAGTTAAATGTATTTATCATATTAAAAAAACAAAAGCATTTTCCTCAAAAAAAAAAGGAAACAAAAAAAACAAATCCTTTTGTGCCACCATAAAAAGATTATCATAGGGTTTTTCCTTATTCTGTGGAGTAAATTTACTCCATTGTAATATCTCATACAAGTAGTCAACAGATATACTGCCTAGTTTTTTTTCTTCAGCATCCTCTGATTCCTTGTTGGCTCAACAATCCCATTATCAATCATTCAGCTCAAACGAGAGGTAAAAATTGATATGAAGGCAGACTGATAGAACATAGGTAAGATGAGTAAAAGTAAAAAAGATAGGGGTAATTAGTACCTTAACATCATATGATAATCATCGTGCCTTGAAGGTAGCATTTCATCCAAAATTAGAGCCTGGCGAAATGCATCAACAGCCTGTAGCTCCTCCACATCCCGGACATCCTCTATTGATACCGAAATTACTCTACTGTCACTCTTCCTCCTACCCTTTTTCTTCAAAGAATGCCTGAACTTGGTAGATGCATTTATAGCCTTCTTCTTCAAGGACCCGATTCTAGTCCTTCTTTCATCCTCCGAACACTCAAAATCAGACTTTCTTTCTCTTCTTTCATCATGACTGGAAAATCCCTCAAAGCCTGCAGCGTTTAGAGAAAATTAAGAGTGAATCGCGACGTTGTTATGGCTTCTTTTCCTAAAACAGCTAAAAATAATCAGGGGTAGAGCATCTCAGAAGACCACGGAAACTCTAAAATAAATTTAGTAAAAGAATAAAACTCCTGTAGCCAAATACATCAAACTTGGAAATAGACGAGCTTGACAGTTGAAATATCTTGTAGAAATTTGAATCAGCAGATATCCTCTTGAAGACATGACGCAACCCATTAGGAAAAACTGGACCAGAAAATATCAAAAGAGGCTCCCAAATAACCCAAACATTAGAATAAAGAAAACAACTTCTAATTAACACCAAGGTTGTTTCTTTGTTCTTTTAATGATAGAAATGTGTTCCAATCGGCACAGAGGCCATCGGTAGAAAATATCAAAGCTACCACTGGCACGCCCAGCACAAGAAACCGATAACAAAAACCCTAAAATCTACTCGCAAATTTCACAAAAACCAAGTCCAACCTTACAAATAAAATAGAGAACATCATAAAAATCACCATCGAGAATGAAAAATCTTGAACGAAATCACTTACAAGGCCTCGCAAACCGATCGAGCGGTCCCGACATATCGATGCTGTCAGCTCAAAAAAATGGAGTTGAGGTCTATTGGCCTAGTCAATCATCACCAATCCAGCGGAAATCCCAAGCAGAACCTGCATTTGGATCAACAGAGATGTAACCCATCAGATCGCGCGCGGACCAAAAAAAACCCAACGAGATTGCCAGGAAGCTAGCTCCGGCAGCCGGACCAGAATCGAGATTACCGGTCGTCGACGAACACTTGAGTATCAGAAGAAGTCGAGAAAGGCCGAGTGAATTACTGAGGGCGAACAGCTCAGAATAGGGAGAGAGAAGGAGAGAGTTGTACAGGAAACCGCCGTGTGGAAACGAGAGCGTAGGAAACGGACGGCGAGTTTTCGGGAGTTTTCAGGAGGAAGAAGTTTACGGAATTATAGGGTGGGATTATCGAAGCGGGCTTGGCGTCTTCCGGTTCGGGGAGTCGGATGGAATTTTTCAAAGCGATGGGACCCATGGTTTTTATTAGTTTCTGTGGAGCCCGGGCCCCCCGAGATGAGCGCGTCACGTGGAGCGTCTGGAGTAGGATTCTCATCATGAAAGTAGCGTCGGTGGCTCAACGACCAACTCGGCCCCGGCGCCCGCCTCCGATCCGGTCGTTGCCTACTCGCTTCCAGAGGGAACTCGGAAACTCGGAAACTCGGAAACTCGGAAACTCGGATGGTGGGCAATTCCACTCCAGTCTATTCAATTGAGCTTCTGACCCTTGACTTTGGGCCTTTGGCTCTACATCACTACAATGTCTGTCAGGCGACTTCCGCGACTCTGGCCCCATTATAAAATTACGTTATTGTTTCTTTTTTTTTTTTTTTTTTTTTTTTTTTTCCTCCGCGGGTTTTTTTCGTGTTAGGAAGCTGTCGAAGCCTGAAAAACAAACGCCGTTTACTCTTTAATTTTTTTAAACAAATTAATAATCTTTAAATTTTCCTATAGGACGATTGAAAAAAATGAAAAATACTATGAACCTATTAACCCTGAATCAATTTGGGCTTAATTAATTTTTATTCCCATCGAAAAACTTCAGGAAAAACAAAAAGTAAAAAAAAATGGGGTATCCTTAATCGTCATTTGTCCATCTAGTTCATCTATAACCCTCCCCCATGCCACCCATCAGCACGGTGGTAGGAAAGGACGGTGTAGACCTTCCCCCCCATGGCCATCATCAGTATGGGTCTCTATCTTCCTTTGCAAAAATCTTTGAAAATTATTAATTCTATTAATGATTGCCAATAAGTTAAGACAAAGCTATTAAAAAGAGGTGAGAGGATGTGACCAATGAGAGAGTACCGTTTGGGGCCAGGGTCCATTTTTAAAGAACCCTGCGGTCGGATATTGACTCGTGAATTTCGTGGCCAGTAGTTAATGAATGGCCCTTTAGCTTGAAACCCAAACTTGACCAAGCCAGAATGTATCGTAATTCGTAATCTGCCTTTTATGGATTCCATTAAAAATCTCTCAGACGAGAGACGCACGCGCAGGCAACGCAATATCGAGCAATGGAATAGGTGACGGCGGAGCGAAACGGGAACCCCCCGGGGGAGAGGGGAGAGGGGAGAAGGGAGGAGATCGGCTGAGGAATCTTATTACCTCGGCAAATAAGGCAAGTGGCAGCTTCGTACCTGGTCGCTGGGCGTCTGCGGGAATTATGCATTATCTGCCTCTCCAGTTTGCACTCATCCGGCCTAATAATGCTGTCCGACAAAGTAAATAAATGCCCAAAGCCAATCAGAGATTCAAGAGTTCAATCTTATAAAATATAAAATATGAAGTCTAATCTCGACGAATTACCGCTGGATATGGGGAGCAACCGTTCTTAATTACTTGACACAGAAGCTCGAACCTTGTGCTTAGCCATCAACGTCGAGTATCTTTCGATCGACTTGAGACGGAAAAATCGACAAAAAAAAAAAAAAAAGAAGAAAATAAAAGGAAGCACGGCCTGACTTGTCAAAGCTGATGGCCTGTCTCGCATCACTTCAAAGTTCAAATCATGTTTTATTTTGAACGGCGAGTTTTTTTAATTTTATGTATTCTAGACAGTTTTTTTCTTTTTTTTTAAATCATATTCTAGGCAGGTTCGGTTAACAAAACTCGTTTGACAGCGAGAAGAATATCGGGTGATTGGTTAGAACAACCCGGGAATGTGACCAGACACCTGTTCCAGAAGATAAGGCAACGCTGTGACTGGATTTCTCTGGTTTTGCGAATCCGGCAGGCATCACTGGCAGCGTAGTTATTCACGCATCGGCTGGTTTTTCTTTCTCGGAAAAGTAAAACCTGTTTAATTCGCACTTCCTGCTATTGAGAGTCAGAGATGGATTCCAATACCACATTAAGAATTCTTGGTAACTTTTATTAAAAATTATAGCAGTAGATTGATTGGACCGGATACATAGTCTACTTAGTCCAGAATAAAAAAACTTTAATGAAGGCTATTTGTATTTTCAAACCAGAATTTTGATTTTGTTTAGGAATGCGAATACAGAGTACAAATCAAATGGAGTATGCAGTAATCTTTCTTCACCAGCAAAACGGGTTCTGCAAAAACAAAACAAAAAAGAGAAAAGCACGCAATTAAAAAAAAGCTTCCGAAATGGACTACTACCATATTTCACATGGATAAAGATCACTTACCATCTTCTTCTTCTTCTTCTTCTTGTCGAGGTAGGCAAGAAGTTCGTCCTGGCGTGAAAGGGCATCCTCCAAAGCCTGTGAAAAAAAAAACAGGAGTTAGCACTTAGATTGATCAAACTGTCAAATTGTTAAACAAATCTCCAAGCACATGGTTGCTCTAGGTCTTTCTTTTTGTCTTTCTTGCTTGGCTCAAGAAATAAAATTTATGGCAAATCACTGCAAACTAGCTTATCCAAAGTTGGTGTCTCAGTACTTGCCACAATGTAAAATCCTCTCACGCAGCAGTGGGCAACATTAAGGCATGCAAACTGTTCAGCATTACCAGTTTCCATGCCTATTGCACGAAAGCAGTATAGTGGACATGGAAAACCAAGTTGTAAACCATCCAACTCAAAATAATCTTACCTTCTTGGTGGCCAAAAGTTCCTTTTCAAGTTCATCAACCCGGCTCACCGCAGCATTCAACATTTCTTCCTTCTCAGGAGGCATCTCGACTGGTTTCACGGTGAGAATAGTCACCTTCTCTTCCAATTCGCCAAGGCGCTTCATAACAGAGGCATACTCGACTGGAGAGATGGAAGGCAACTGCTGGACTGAGGGTTTCATCATTGAGTCCACACAGTAAACCGGAGAACCACAGTCGAGTCCAGCCTCCGTGAGTCTCCTAGGCACGCCACGTGACACACGCAACAAAGTGACAACACCCATAACAAAGGCCATGACTCCTGAAAACAGATGAGGCTGCCTGGTTCCATCTTGATGCTTTTCAGCATCCATGATTGAATACATGCCTACCAGAACAAGGAAATCATGGACATTGATAGATCAATATTGACAGTTTTTATACTAGGAAAATATCACAACAAGAAGGAAAAGTTTTTTAACAAAATGTTAGTAGTTTGAGATTGAAATTCAAAAATTGATAACAATGATGCTGGAGGAATTTACTCTTTCATAGCCTTCAAACTTATAAATAAATTTGTTCACATATATATTTTGAGAGCAGTAGAAAAAGTTGAATCATATTATATTAATAGATATATCTATAATTATTTTAGAATATGGGCATTTGAACATGTCGGAAATTGCAGCAGTCTCAAATTCAGCCATTGATATAACAGAAGTCCTTCCATTTTTCTATTCCAAAGATGTCGACCTCTTTGAAGTATTAACTACACATAAGATAATAATCTGCATACCTTTGGAAGGGGAAAAGTCATCGTTCAACATTTCCTTCTTCCAGCTGGCATCTACAGCCTTGTCGACCATAGGGATGAATTCATCATATTCATAGGCACTTTGGAAGTTTCCATGTCCATGAGGGAGCTGCAGATACAAGAAAATAATTTCAGAACCCGGGTAAATACAAACAAAATAATATGAGCAAGGCACACGTACAACTTGATTTGGTAACTGGTAAAGACCAACGACTTGTAATGGTAGAAAACTTTGCACTAAGACGTTTTCAGTACACACAGTGACACACACACACAAAAGTGTGCATACAAAAGAAAAAAAAAAGGAAAAAGAAGGCATCCAAAGAGAAAGGAATAGGCAGGCAGACACTTTCAGATGCTCGATTCTTTCCTCTTTTTTAGGATGTATCATGCTCTAACTCTTAAAAAATTTATCAGTCAGACACCAAAACCTAGCAAGCAAGCTGGGATGCATACCTCCTCATGAACAGGAGACAACTGTGGGTGCTCAATGAGTTCCCGAGGCAGAGAGTGTACTCGCTTCTCATCCATATCGCCCTTTAGATAAAGTCAAAACCTTCATATTAGTAATATAACAATGGTATACTGACCAACACTGCAAAAGCCTTCGGGTAAAATGAGTGCTTTTTAGCATGAATGAAAAATGAACTCCAGTTTCATCCAAACAGGGCATATATACCTTCGGGTACACAATCTCCTCCTCAGAAATTGTCTTCTCATCAGCCTCAGGGACAATCACATCCCTCTTTCTGCACTTGGCTTCACCATTTTGAACCCTCTGTCAGTCATAGAGAACAGCACACGTCATATCAATAGTTTAGTTGATAAACACCAAAACAAGAAAGA
Source organism: Aristolochia fimbriata (assembly GCA_019845555.1). NCBI lineage: Eukaryota > Viridiplantae > Streptophyta > Magnoliopsida > Piperales > Aristolochiaceae > Aristolochia > Aristolochia fimbriata. Next base: position 8,577,980 of record CM034080.1, on the reverse strand, counting down.
ACAAAAGAAAGAGATAACCAACAAAAACCTTGAGAATTTCAGGATCCTTCCATGGTCCTTTATCTGAGCGCATGCAACCACCTTCACAGCTACAAGTGCCACCCAAGAACTCTGGCAATTCACTAGAACAAATCAAGCAGGAAATTAGGATCACATGTACAGACAAATCAGTAGCCAGTTAGTATTCTAGACTACATGAGAACTGCATTTTCCATAAAAATTAATTACTAACAATCATTATTGGCCATTGACAATTTGTTAGGTTATAAAACCAGAAAGTTAGCTACCAAGAGACAGAAAGGTTTGAGATCTAAAACCAAATCTTGGTCAGGTCAAAATTTTCTCCAAGGTATATGAATATGCGCTGATCCTTCAAAAAGAACTGTCAAAAGAGCAGAATAAAGAAAAGTGAAGTTATGAATTGATCCTTCACGAAAAAAACTCACCTAGCATCAATAACTTCAAGCAGCTTGCTCTGATACTTGTTGCCAAGAACCTGTAATGGTAAAAAAGATAAACAGGTCATGTTGGTTATAGTAGAAAACAGGCTTTAGAAGAGAAACTCAAGAAATCATAATCCTTACATGGATCTTTGCAGTTGTCTTGGGATCAAGGAAAGTTTTAACAGTGTTCCATAGCAGTCTAAAGCCAGAACCCGCATTGATAATGAACATGCGGCACAAAGTCTGCATTATGAGAAGAAAAAGAGTTTCAAGATATCATGAGACAATGTGATACTAATGACAAGGAGATTCAACTAGAGATCTATAAACACCTCAGGGTAGTTGTCTCCATCAATCTTCTGAAGACGTGTGATGAGCTCCCTGGCAGACTTGTTGAAATTTTTAAGCCCCTGAATCACCATGTCATGTGCAATTCACCATTAGCAGTCAACAAGCAAATGAGATTGCAATGGCCCCTCTCCTTATCTTAACAGATACCAAATAATGACCAAAACATGAGGGTATTTACTTTTCTGAGAATGAAAGAAAGAGTAAGTATTGGTACATACAACACCCTGGACATCTAGAATTGTTGTGCTCTGGTCAATGTGGCGTTTGGCTGCCAAAGAACAGGCTGGGAACTTCACAGCAAAGTTTCTCTCAAACTCTTGGACATGGTATTTCACATACCGGTCCATGGTGGTGGCTTGCATCAACTTGACAACATCAACCTTGCCAAGTGATTCAAAGTAAACAGGTCTTCCCTCTTTATCTACACCGTGGTGACCTTGAGGATAGTGCTGCAGTACCTCTTCGACTTCGGTGAATTCAAAATCCTTGAGAATGTCAAGTAAACACAGCATCAACAAATATTTATAAACCAGCATGTAAGTATCAGAAGAATATGAGGCATTAGGATCATCAAATTGAATTAATGATATCATTATATCTAATAAATACAACATCCAGAAAATTGATAACTTTGAAGGCATCATCATTACCTCCATGATCGTGTCAGCACCAAACTCTTTTCTCCACTGAAGCATATCAGCCCACATCTGCTTTGTTTTCTCAATATCAAACTTTCTGGCCTTCAAAAATCTGTATGGCAAGTTAATCAGGCAAAATGAGACCACATCGAACAAATTGATATTCAGCGTAGATTGTATTCAAATGTATTTAATGGCCTTTACAGTTCTTAACGCTTATTAGCTCTCAACCTAATGGAAAGGTGCTGAGTTTTCTCTGAACTAAATTTGGTCATACTTCATCCACAGTTTCAGAAGAAGCACTACATAAAGATTCAAAATCATATATTTATGCCCACATACATGCTCTTGTAAGAAATTTCTAGAAGCTGGTAAAGAAAAGTACCTGAGCATCGTGTGATAGTCATCATGCTTAGCTGGTAGAAGTTCATCCAAAATTAGTGCTTGACGGAAAGCATCTACAGCTTGAATTTCCTCTGCATCGTGAATGTCCTCAATGGTTGAGATAGACATGACTCTACTGCTTCTCCTACCCTTCTTTGTCAAAGAGTTTCTGAATTTGTTGGAGGCACTGATAGCCTTCTTCTTTAGAGATCCCATCCTTGTCTTCCTTTCATCTTCAGAAATCTCAACATCGGGATGACAGGATCCTTCAAGACCTGTGAATAACGAATGAAAAAGAATATAAAATTTTAAGAATTGCATCTTCTCAACTTAAAACGGAGGGAGATGGGAATTGGGGATCGATGCAGTAAAACATAACGTCACATAGTGCTACTACCAGGTCTTGTGGATCGGTCTAGGGGGCCTGACATGTTAATGCTCAAGATTTGGCTTGTGAGCGTCCTCTCGTGACAGCAAAGGGCAGGAGATCAAACTCTCATATCACAGATGCCAGAGAGGATCCCTGCATTTTTGGCCAGCACAACTCATCAAAAATCTACATCCGGGCTCCAAGGTCAGCCAATTGTTTTCAAGCATATCAATATAACTATCCAATATTCCAGATCAAGTTGCTCATATTCGAGCTTAAAGGAAAACTCTACCCATCTAATCCAGCTGAAGATAGCTCATACTTTTGGTAATGCTCATGTTCTCAGTTGATCCGGAACTCATACAAATCAAATTTCATGCATGTATATTGATAACCTACACTTGTACAGAAGAATCACTATACAAAACTGCAGCTTAGAACAATTAGGATCGGATTGGGCAAGAGTTACGATCAAACCAGGAATCCAAGTATAAAACATGAGGACTGAAAGGCAAGCACCGAAATTTTTTCCCAAAAACCAAGGAGAAGAGATGCATTCTCCCTAGAACGTTCAGAGGAGTAACAATCAGACGCAGAAAACAAGCAAACACACAAAGAAATGACCTGCTTCGTTTGTAGATGATCAAATATAAAGCTTAATAAAACTTCTAAGGAGACAATAATTTTTCTTTTCAATCAAGATGAAGCAGAGTAAGGGGAGGGAATTACCTCTGACGAAACCCACCAGAAGAGAGACAAAGAGGCGTATAAATGCCCGGATATTCCTCTGAGAATAGAGGGAAGCACGTCGGAAGAGATGGGAGGCGGTAGAGAGGGGGCTGTTGACGAGGTCGCCACGACCAATTTCTCACTATTCTCAGCCATGGAGGCGCCCGAAATGCAAGCCACGCCATTCGAATCCTTCGTATCCAAGAACACAAAAACTGCCTAACAAACTTGCGCGCCAACCTTGTTCTCGACTCCTCTTCTCTGAATTCTAATCCCATCCGTCTACACCTTTACTGTCTCCTAATCCTAGGCCCAACTGATTCTAGCCCCTTACAGTAGATAGCCAAACTGGGATAGTGATATGATTCTAGCCCTTGAGTTGAGCTCCTTCCTACTCCCTCCTACTAAAAGCTTCTTACTATTGATTTTTATAAGTTTTTGATTCTGATTACGAGACATGTACCAGAAGATGTTCAACCCACCAATTGGGTTACATTATTTTTATATAAATGATTTTTCAATTATACACAATATTTCAAGATTAGGTTCTCTCTTGAAAGTGTGCCTGCTCTGTTGACTTAATTATGGATCCGTCCGTTTGAAATATTTCGAGCAGTTTTGTTAATCGGTTGTTTTGTTTTTGTACATATTTATTTTTTCATTTATTTATGTTTTTTATGCAAATCTAATTTTTTTTTATGCAAAAACAACTATTATTAGCTTACGTGGAATATCTCTCATACACGAGGGCTCATGAGTACGTAAAAGGTGTAGAAAAGATTGGAGGAGGCCCGACCGATTTTTTAATAGAAAGTCCTAAAGTATGAGTAAAAGTAAAAACCCTAAAAGGCTAAAACCCTCTGACGGTCCAACTCGGCCTCCAAGCTCATTTGCTCCGAACACTTGAGGTCTGAACTGATCGGCAATGGCGACGACGTGTTTTCTAGCTCGTCCTTCGCGGTTCGCAAGGACCACCAGCCCTTTGGACGTGGTATGTATCACCAAGCCTTCCATCGCTCTGAAGCAACTTTCGACAAAAACCTCCAAAGGGTTCCGGCTACGAGCTGTCCTCTCCGAGAAGCCCCAAGTTCAATCCTCCACAAAATTCAAGCACTGTTTCAGCAAATCTGACGATGGTCATCTCTACTGCGAGGGTTTGAAAGTGCAAGAGTTGTTGGATTCTTTCGAGCAAAGACCCTTTTATTTATACAGTAAACCTCAGATTACCCGAAACTGTGAAGCTTATCGCGAGGCGTTGCAGGGGTTGAGTTCGATCATTGGATATGCTATCAAGGCGAACAATAATCTCAAGATTCTCGAGCATTTGAGACGACTGGGCTGCGGAGCTGTCCTCGTGAGCGGGAACGAGCTCAAGTTGGCGCTTCGTGCTGGTTTTGACCCCAAAAGGTAAAATGAACCTTTATTTTGTCTTGCATTTGGAGCGAAAATCCATAACTCCGCCACGTCTATCAATTTAGCTCAGGCCTACTAAAGCATAAAATCACAACGGATGCTCTGCGTTGTTCTTTGTTCTAAAACAAAGTTACGACCCTAAAGCGAATTGCCACCATTGTACAAATGAATACTGTAGAGCTACCAATTGAGAGCAGCAGCCCCAGGCTTCATTTTTACGGTTTTTCCTGCCTTGCTACAATCGACGAAGTTCCAGCACATGAGAGCCTGACATCCTTTTTTACTGTCTAAAATATCTAATGAATAATGTTGTGATTGTGGAGCGCATGAGAGCGTCACGAGCCTTCTTTTTCCCTCTTCTTGGCAATTTATGAAGATATAAATGGCTGCGTTGACATATCCATATACAAGTGTGACTCTTACCGCTATATATGTTGCAAATCCCATGCCAATTAAAAACTTAAAAATTTCAAGATACCTATTGTTAAGAGCATGGTTGTGTGACTGAGCCATGTCAGATCGGAGGCAACTCGACCCTTGGGTTTGATAGTCGGCTCAGAGTAGGAGATGTACTATCCAATTTTTTAAATGGATTTATTACATCCAACTCGAGCTGAAACAGACTGAGTTTGACATTCGACTGGGACTGACTCGGCCAACCCAACTCAGATTTTCAGGCATTCTGGTTGATCCCGAGCCCCAGTCATAAAACCATGGTTAAGAGGTTTTCTTTCTGAGTCTTAAAATACAGTGAATACTTAATTTCTAATTTGAAAAGTTAACTTGATTTCTAATTTCAAAAGTTGACTCTAGAGTAGTTACTGAATGGGTATTCCAGCTGTTTTTTAGAGAAATTTTGGATGCACTTAAGGAGTCCAGCTGTGGCTGGAATTGTATAGGTAGGAGTGCTAACTCTAGTGCTGATGGTTTAGCCAAGAAAGAGGTCAGCTTGCAATCTCTTGCTGTTGAGCGACCCTGAATGTATGAAGTCGTAATATTAGGGGAATATTATTTTCTGGAAGCTTATAAAATTTGCCTCCTTCAAAAAACATTTGAATTAAGTAAGTTCCTAAATTCCAGGACATACTCATTGAATATCCATTTGGACTATGTTCAGAAGATCAATAAAAGCATTGCCTTTCCCAGCAACCATATTTCTGGAGTACACTTTTATTTTTGCAGTATGAAAAACGATTTTTTCATTCCATGTACTCATATTCAGCGGCATGGTGTTTACTTATTGGCTACATCACTTGTTTTAGTGTCATTTGTTCGTTTTGGAAAGGCATCACTTGAAAAACTAGCTAATGGTTCATCTTGCAAAATTCTTATACCAATTTCACACAATCAGGTGCATTTTTAATGGTAATGGGAAGCTTTTAGAAGATCTGGTCCTGGCGGCAGAAGAGGAAGTTTTTGTGAATGTGGATAGTGAATTTGATTTAGAGAATATTGTAACCGCATCGAGAATTGCTGGGAAAAAAGTTAATGTGTTACTTCGGATAAATCCTGATGTTGATCCCCAGGTATATAATCTGTTTTGGTTTCGTCAGTGAATGTCCAAACATATTTTCGAAAAAGAAAATAAAACTTGTATGTTAATAGTGAATGACTTGCACATTTGATTGTGTTGTTTAAGTTGGCTGAGTGGAATGATATTGATTTTAAAGTGTTGTGTTTTGCTCACAACCTTAGGTCCATCCTTATGTTGCCACTGGGAACAAGAACTCTAAATTCGGCATTAGAAATGAGAAACTTCAATGGTTCCTAGATGCTGTGAAGTCACATCCAAATGAATTGAAGCTTGTTGGGGCTCACTGCCATCTTGGCTCTACTATTACCAAGGTAAGTTATGGATGCCGGTCAATCCTTCTGGACATTTGATTGAATGTACCAACTAACTAGTCATCAAATGAAACTTTTTGGACTTTTTAAAGCAATTCAAAGAAAAGAGAGTAGATAAAGTCTGTGCTGATAACTACTGTCCAAAAGGAATGATGCTCGGCCCAGCATTTGGATGCTGTATTTGGTTTAGTGAACTATGTTTATTATATGGAAGTGGATGAGAAAATGACCTATAAAATGCAAGTTGATGTTTGACAATTAAAGTGTGCATATCAATGATTTCTATATACTAAATTGTTGTTCCTTTTCCTTTTCCAGGTAGACATATTCAAGGATGCTGCAGTTCTCATGGTGAATTACATAGATGAAATTCGAGCTCAGGGCTTTGAAATTGATTACTTAAACATAGGAGGTGGTCTTGGAATAGATTACCATCACAGTGGTGCCATTCTCCCTACTCCCATGGATCTTATCAACACTGTAAGCCATTCTATAATTCAGTGCATAAATTGTTATAAGAAAAGTATTCATTATATAATCTGAATATTCCTTTCCCTCGCAAATATTCCCCTCCAAGAGAAGGCATTTATTTATATTTTAATGTCTTTTGTAGGTACGTAAATTGGTTATTTCTCGAAATCTAACACTGATTATCGAACCTGGGAGATCTCTAATTGCCAATACTTGCTGTTTTGTTAATCATGTCACTGGGGTCAAAACCAATGGCACAAAAAATTTTATAGTGGTGGATGGCAGTATGGCTGAACTTATCCGACCTAGTCTTTATGGGGCATATCAGGTAAGTTTGAAGTGTAAGTTATCTTAGTAAAGTTAAAGAAATTTTTTCTGCCAGATGCTTCTGGGACTTTTGTCAATGCTGTCATGTATCCGTTTATTGAGCACCTAAGACATTATTGAAAGAATTAAAAAAAAAAAAATGTTTTTAGTAGATTATATCAATAAACCATATGGAAAGAGTAGATTATATCAATTTTTAGTACAAAAATGTTTTGTTACTAGTTTACTATATATGCTCTCCTAATCCCAGTCTTTACTTCTCGTATTTCCAGTGTTTACTTCTCCTTATCCTAGTGTTTACTTCTCCTACGCCCAGTGTTTAATTCTACTAATCCCACTAACTATATCAATATTTTAGTTGAAATTTTTTTATGGGTTTTTATTAATGATGGGCTAAATACCTCACATCCTGTCCTGCAATCACACTAGTTAACCTGACTTCGGGACGAAAAAAAAGATGGGAAAAGTCCTTACTAGTGATATAGTTATTGTTATTAAAAAGTTATCTGCATTATTATATCACAATGGCCTATAAGTTATTCAATCAGGCCCCTACATAAATGTTCTGTGCATCCATGTATACCAAGGCCCATGTGATAAGAGCTGAAAAATTCATTGGCAGATACATGGAGGTATCTCAGCTGAAATAGGGATCTTTATATTTCTTAGAAAGTGTGTTAATTTGATAATAGGGCTGTTGACGAGCCCCCCTCTAGTGAAGGGATCAAGTATTGATTTGATAGTCTTCTGTTTCAGGTCACCTTGTATTTGTATTTTTTGTTTCCTCTTGCTGTCAATAATGAATTCATTTTCTGTCTTCTGTCAGAAAAGAAAAATAAAATAAAATAAAAAGATGAGAAGGGTATACTAACCTGTTTGATAATTGTCTCCTTTGCTTCCAATGACCCTTCAATGTTGCTCGTTCTTGTTCGCAGCACATAGAACTAATTTCTCCTCCACCATCTGATGCCGAGGTTTCAGTCTTTGATGTTGTTGGCCCAGTCTGTGAGTCAGCCGACTTCTTAGGCAAGGATAGGGAGTTGCCTACTCCTCCCAAGGTGGTTTTACTTTCTGGATTAATGTTGCATCTTTCCATTTTATTTTGCTTATGTAAATGTTGCTCTGCTACATCAGGGTGCTGGCTTGGTTGTTCATGATGCGGGGGCATATTGCATGAGCATGGCATCAACTTACAATCTGAAAATGCGCCCACCAGAATACTGGGTATGGATTTTAGTCTTCTTTAATTAGGTGACCATCCGACTTACTGGATTTCCGTTGCAGAATTCTGTTTCAAAAACATGAGAGATGTAAATATGTTCGATAAAAAAATAAAGGTGAATATGATGAAAATATTGTTCAATATTCGCTTAAGTATAATCTTCTTAGGACCTGATGTAATTGGTGTGCTGAGTTTAGAGCTACGGCTAATAAATCCCTTAGACTTGATCAGTTGCTTATATGTATTTGAAAATTCCTAGTGTACGCATAAGTTCTCTAGTAGTGCTTATAATGCCATTGGCTTGATCAGTTACAGACAGTATTTGGTAACTATAAGGCCACTCTTTATTCTGACAAATCTTTCTACATCCAATTGTTGATGAGATTTACCTGTCCCTGTAAATTTTCAGGTGGAAGATGATGGATCCGTGTCAAAAATCAGGCACGCAGAGACATTTGAAGATAATTTGAGATTCTTTGAAGGTCTATGATGGATGAGTTAAGGTATATGATTGGTGAGCTTTTGAATAATGGGGTCGTTGTTGTAACTTATGTCGCTTCTGTGCTGATTTTTACGACGTGATTCATCATTAGATGAGATAAAAGATATTTTGTTTTCCTACAGGAACACAGGTTCCCTGTTGGGAGATCATGTATTCCTTGGCCTGGCTTTTTTGTTAGTTCTACGTTTACCTTTTGTCGCTTATTAAATAAGATCGGAAGTTGAATAAAGTTCTTGACGGAATAGGTAAACTTATGAATTTTCCAATTAGTGGGTAAATTAAGGGTCTGTGTAATGAACTCCACTGCAAGCACTATGTACAAGCATGAAACGAAGAGATGAATATAATGGAAAGGGAGGAGTCGGGGAATGATTAGTGAAGAAGTTACCAAGACATTATTATTACAAAAAAAAAAGGGTGAAAGAAGAGTGGAGCTTTTAACAAGCATTAGTCTGCGAGTGAATATCGTTTTCATAGAGATTGATGATTAAGCACAAAATTATGTTACCCTCGTGTTAATTGAGTTTACTTAATTGTCGGTTCCTATTTTGTCTTTTTTTCCATATGGATCTTTACTTGTTGTTCTTGACCACACAAGAAAGAAACTGTAGAACTTTTGATTGATTCATTTTACTCATCTGTTTTTTTTCTTCTTTTGTTCCATATCTACCTATTCACAAACAGTTTGGGCTCGACTCGGCTCAAATTTTTCACAAACTCGAGCTGAATTTTGAGCTCTTCTTAAGGCTCGCTTATTTAAACGAGCCGAACCTAAGATTTCTAAGGTTTGGCTCGGAAGCTCATCGAGCCGACTCGTTTAAGGGTATCCCTAGTTTCTCTCCTCGATTCTTTTACTCTCTTCCTCCTTTCTCTTCCCACATTCCCCCCTCCCTCCCCTCTTTCTCCACCGTCCTTCCCTTCTTTTTTCTTCCTTCGTCATCCCCTCTCTCCCCTTGTTTTTCTCCTTCTTTCCCCTCTTACATTCCCTCAGTCCCTCATTTCTCTTCGTCGTTTCTCCTGCTTCTTTTCTCTCAATCCTCTTTCTTCAGGCCTCCTCCGCTTGTTTCACCGCCTCTCTCTCTAGTCTTTCCTCTCTTTTATCCTTTTTCTCCATTAACGTGTTGGCTTGAGCTCAAAAAAACCATTCGAGCCCGAGCTCCATCTTTACTTGAGGCTAGGGGTCGAGCTCGAGCCGGGGTTTTTCAGGTCAAGCCGAGCTCCAACATTCATTTCTGTTTTTTTGAATAAGTGAACCCTGCCTATTAATTACCCACTTAATGACCCCTAGGAGAAAACTCGATACTTCCCTTGACATCTACCAACATGAGATCATCTGAGCTATTGCTCGACATTCATTCTGATACAATGAATCCATAATCAAAAGCTAGCCAAAATAAGAAATCATATCAAGTTTTTTATACAAAACATGTCCTCAAAACCATATAAATCAAGAGTCACGTATCTCCTACACCAACGCATTTCTTGACACATTTCTTGATGTATTTCTTCACATATCTTTTCATGCATTTCTTGCAATTGGGGACTATTTTCCTTTTTCATCATCTCAAATTCTCAATCTCACGAGCATTCTAGCTTGTCCATCAATTGTTCTCTTACCCGTCAATGCTTTAAATGTACTTGATCAATCACATTTTGAACACATGAAGACTGAGATGCGATCCAACTACGTTGGGCAATCAGGCTGTTGCAAAACACCCTAATTGGAAACGTATGCTTTGTAGATTATTATTTTAGTTAACAATTGTTAATAAAAAAAAATTGCGATATCTACCCTCAGTTTGAGTCTCTGGACAAGTGAATGATAATACTTCTCAGCTTACGCAGCGTTTGGCATGGCTCTTTGATATCTCTTTGTAAAAAGTCCTTTTTGGAAAAGCTTTGTTTTTAGAGCTCTTGTTTCAGGTAGAGATTAATATAAAAGTTAGTTTACCCAAACACAAAAAAAAAAAAAAATTCTATAAGAACGGCTTTTCCCATGAATTGGAGGGAGTTTTTGGCATCCAAAGAGCTATGCCAAACACTCCCTTAATCTAATCAACAAGAAACAAAATGAAGTGACATGATTGATGCTAAACCGGTCTAGATATGGCCCAAGTTTCTAAAGAACTGAAAACCGTCCACAAATTGGGTTAGGGGATGTTTTAGATTAAAAGCTCTCTTTTGAGGTTTTGCCATTTCAGCTAAAACAATACGATTCTAGCTAGTAATAGTTCTCAAGGAGAAAATGCTATTAACCCATCAAAATAATTTTGTGGGTGGCTCGTTAATTAAATGAGACAAGAAGCAATTGATTTAGAGAACAAGAGCTCCCAGTATAAGATATGAATTTGCAACCATATGTATTTCTCGAGGACCGGATAAACTCAATTTCAGGTATGAGCTGGCTAGTTGTAAAACCTAAGGCAATCACTAGAATGATATGTAACTAGACTATATCGGAAATGAATGGGAAAGAATTAATCAAGCAGGAAAGTGGATAGAATGAGCTTTTATCAAATGTGTAAAGTAAGAAACGGATAAGATGCTTCTACATGAAAGAACTCAAGAACAGTGAGAAAATTAATTATCGGTAAACCTTTCAATACCTTGAAATAAAGAGACATGACTTAATCGATTACAGATTGCATTTTACTACTACTGATTATGAACGAAAATTGATGCAAGGCTAGTGATATAATTGATTCTAATAGAACTTTTAGGTTTATCGATTCTCCTTGTAGGCTCTACTCGATAACATTTTGATGCCATAATGAGGAAAAAAGGAGAACGATCATTTGACCATGATCGTTAAACAGTTTGATGACATGAATTAATCGATTAATAATAAATTCTGTCACTAATCGAGCAGACTACTCTCAAACATTGCATTGATAAACTGTTTAATCTTGCAAATTTTTCATTCTACTAAATGAATGAAGACCAGCAACTAACACAAGAGTCCTCAAACTTAGGTCATGATAGACTCGGCACAATCAAATGAACACTAATTCTAAGAAACTAAGCAACAGAACAGAGAGAACATTTCCCAGTACTGCTCTATGATGGTAATAGTATGAGTTACCCTGCAATGCATGAAATCATCCACGGTCAGTGTGTTACTGTTCTAAACAGCAAACATTCAGCTCCCTTAGCCCTGCGATGAGAGGAATAACAAACGTCTCTTGGAAAGTAGGGTTCTTGTCACAATCTAGACCAAAGTTATTATGCAAAAAATACTCAGTCTATCAACACATTAAACAAAAAAAAGAAAAGAAAAAGATTTCAGTTGTAGAACATAATTGTACATGGGAAAGACCAAGATAAGAGAAAAAAAAAAAGTGTGGGAAATGGAAATAAATATTATATTTTATACAGAATCTGTTTAAATGAAATAAAAATAAAATAAAACAAGGAAAAGTTTTTCATTTCTAGACATCATTGCTTCTGAGATTTTTTTTTTTTTTTAGGAAAATGAATACATTTTACTCCCAATTACAAGTTTTACTCTCGATGCTGCTGTGAGACCCAAACCCAAGACCTCCTGCAACAATAACTCCCATGGGACCATGAGCTACTGTCCAAGACCCATTACTTCCGAGATGTTGTTCTTGCTGCCACTGCTTGCTCGCATTCTGTGAGAGTGGCTGCTTGCTCTTGGAGTTGATCTGTTTTTGGTAAGTAATGTAATCATCTCTGGCTACGAGGGTTCACTGGCGCTCTTATCCAATTTGTCTCTTTTAATTCTGGTAGTTGCGTCGAGATTAAGAAAATAAGCTGGAAGAGAAGAAAGAATATGGCAATTTCAAACAACTTTCAAAGATCTTACCATGGTCGTTCATTGTTGCCAGTGTGGGGTGATGGTTGCCAATGTGCTTTGTATCTGGAGCGCTTTGGTGGTCGATCGTCGGTACCGTGGTGGTCGCTGATGGCTGGAAGGAGATGCTCAACTTACCGAGTTCCATGGTGCTAAAGCTGCAAAGGGAGGTAGTCAGAGGAAAATAACTAGCGCATGGGGAGACAATGAAAATTGAATGGAGAGCATATGTTCCTACTAAACAATCAACTTGTGGCTAATTTTATCATAAGCCCATCATATGCCCACGGTATAAAGATTTCATGGTAATTAAATTTTTCCGTTAACGCACTCATTTCCGGGGAATATATTGCCATGTAATTATAAAATCTTTTATATTTTAAATGACTTTTAGTTACAAAATAGTCATTTTTGTGGGTAATAAGTTTTCTAAAAGTTTAATATATTTTAATTCAATTTTTAGCCACAAAATAATATATTTCGTGGATAATATGTAATTTTAGTAACAAAAAAATTTTGTGGAGAAAAATATTGTTGTTAAAAGAAAATTCTTGTAGTGGGTTAAGAGTTTCAATTTGGGGTGACATACTCCAGCCAAGAGTGCTGTAAGAGAGCAGAAACCTTCCTATTAAAGCACTTCAGCCAGCTAAGAAAACAGGTCTTAAATTGCAGTTACCAAAATTTAGTCATTACATAACTCTGGAACTAAACAGAAATGGCATGAAATCCCAGATGCTAATTTATTTCCATTTAGATTCTTTTCCAAAACAAAGTTGTTTGACGTGGTCTGTCAATTTCTGCTATAAAACATATTCAGCATTTCGTCTCTCAAATATACCAACATTCAGCATCCTACTGACATCTTAACAAACTAAAGAAAACACTAGAAATCACCTAAAAAAGAGTAATGATGAAACGACTTAACTATTGGGGCAATTATGGGCACTGATGGGTTCATGATATGCAAATAGTTAGTCTACTTACTGCCCCAAAAGATTTGATTTAGGTCTGGAAGCAATATAGAAAAGTGGAGTATGCAGTGCCTGTATGTTTTATGGCCAGCAAAGAATTAATTACAATGCACCAAGAGATTCAAAAGCAGAGTGATGGCTATACAGCTAATCATCCACCAAAATAATGGCTGATAAAAAATAGTTGAAGAAAAGTTCCTTTTAACTGGCCCAAGTAAAAAAATAAATAAAGTGATGTGAGATTCAATAAGCTTGTCCTGGTAGACTAACTTGGATCCAATAAACCACTTTGACGGTTGCTGGACCTAAGCTATTGTCCCCAAAAGCTATGGACTTATGCTTGCTTTTCTTGTCCACCTGTAGTAAAGGAATTGGAAGGGGGAAACTCCAGTACAAACATGGTATTGAAGGCTAGACCAAGAGGTCAAAATCATGGCTCGCCTTACAGCATGAAATTAACTAGTCTAGGAATTGGTGCATTCACAAAAAAATGCAAATTTTGAGGATAAAAGATGAAAAGTGTTACAGAAATTATGATGAAGACTCTAGACCTATGATGTCAAGCTGTAACTCATGTTCCTTGCAAAGAAATCATCCAGATACTAGTTTCTTTTTAGTACTTGAAGCTTCTTAAATCACTTTACCATTTCGAAAACAGAAGAAAGCTGAAAACACTCCTGAATGAGGAAAAATTGCATGTATCAGTTATTTTTATGCTAACTGTACAATATGTCCAGCAGCTAAATGGTTACCGTCATTCATTCTTCAATCTTTTTGAACAGATAAAAGAATTCAGAACATGTGTGTTACTTACATTGTAACAGTCAAAGTTAAGGATGATGGCGATCATTTACAGAAATTATAATTAGATTGACACCATTCAATTATAAGATATAACTAAATTTACAGTGTACCTCGTCCATTTGCTGTGCTCCACAGGATTCCAGACACGAGGCTTTGAAATAGTACAAGGTTCAACTGTCGCCTGCACAACATAAAATACCACTTATCAATTATATTGGAAGTTGAACAATTCCACACAGTCCAATTACATGACCTACTACCAGCACATTGGCGACAAACTATCAATTATATTGGAAGTTGAACAATTCCACACGAGTCCTATTACATGACCTACTACCAGCACATTGGCGACAAACTTGGCAAATACAAGGACCCAACACAGAGCTTCCACACATAACTCAATGAAGGGTCTCTATATACTGCAGGAGCTCAAGTATTAACACTTTGAAAAAACACTAAGAATTACAAGGGCAGGAAATAGATAAACTACAGGATGAATGATTGAGGGAAAAGAAACAATCAACAAGCAGCAATGACTTTCCGGACAAGTAACAATCAACCCAGACAAGTAGAAATCGACCCAGACAAGCAGCAATCACAAGCTATTGAAAGAAACAATTGGCAGGGATGAGCACGGTACCTTGTTCACATGCGACAGGCAGCAATCCACAGGGGCGAGCAGCAAACCAATAGTCACACGCAGTGAGTGTCGACAGGAAAAGGTAACGGGTGAGAGGCATTTGGGATAGGCGAGCAGCGACTGGAGAAAGGAGACCAGCAACGGTGACCTGTGGCAAGCGAGCAGGGATGTTTTTAGGCACAGGAAAAAATTGACAAAGAGGGAAGGAAGATGCCCTAGCAATCCCCTAAAAATCATTTAAACTCCCCCAAAGAAAGCTATATCATCTACATTGTGGAAGGCTACCCTGGCAGAGAATGGAAAAGTTCAAGTTCACACAAGATTCCATGTCAGAGAGGGATCCAATGTATGGCTCTGGAGGGACCAATGGTTAGGAGACTCCCCCTCTAAAACCCCTCAACCCTGGAATTTAAATCTAATCAGGATGCTCACTGACCAGGGCGAGGCTCCTCACCCAACACATATTCTTAACAATACCTTCCTCACTGATGTTGGGAATGATGAAATCATATGGTGCCTTCTACAAGCTCCACTCAAGAACCAGTCCTCATGCCTCAACCTCTGCTGAAAAACTTGCTTTGAAGCTACCTGTACCACCTAAGATACAACACTTCATATAGACTGCAATCCTTGGGAAGATCCTAAATTGATGAGCTTGCTAAAAGGAGGCAAGCTATTGTGAACTCACTATGCAAACTGTGCAATTCTGAAGAAGAAAGCTACAACCACTTGCTGCTGCATTGCTCTTTCAATTCCTCAGACTGGGGAGCATTACTCAGAAAATTCAATCTTCCTCTCTGCATGTCAAGCAGCTTTGGGTCGCTTATTGAGCAGTGGTTTACAGTACAGCTACTTACATGTGGTTCCATTTTATGGAGAGCAGTCTTAGCTGCCATTCTTTGGAAATTGTGGTTGGAGAGAAAAGAAAGGACCTTTAACAACAAAGCAACATCAATATGAGGGGTAATTAAAAGAGTAATACTCAGTAGCTTACCTTGGGCAAGAGCAACTAACAAACTCCCCCTTTCCAAGCACTATCATCCGGATGTATTGGCCGAGGATAATCCTATTCAGTTCAAGTAAACTGAAGGCAATGCGAACTTGGGAGCCACCCTCTATGACATGTACAAGCTTAATTTTAATGATTCCTTATTAGGGAACCTGGGGCCTGCTGGAGTAGGTGGGTGTATAAGAGAGTGTTAGAAGATGCTTGCTTACCCACTCGGGGCCCTTGGCTCAATCCACTCCCAGCAGAGTAGAAGCATGTGCATTATTGGAGGGTACGAGACTACATCAACAGCTGCCTACTAAACCTGTAATCATTGAGGGAGACTCTAAGCTGGTTCTTGAATGGGCAAAGCAAACTGCAGCCCTGCCATGGAAATTAAAGCAGATTTTTTATGAGTTGCAGTATCTTCTTATTGGATGGCAAATAACATGGTACAAGGTACCAAGATCAGCCAATTCCCTGGCTGATGAGTTAGCTAAGGAAGGAGTACTCAAATAGGAATTAATTCTAAAGTTTCCCACGTCATTGTAACCTATATTTATGATGCAAACTCGGTAGTAGTTGCCATTGTGTCTCTGTTTTCTTTTCTTCAGCAACAAAAAGATTGCTATTTTAAAAAATATATATATATTAAACTGCTTTTACCCATGGTTTTACATTAAAAAGTGGCACAAATGACTATTTGCAACGATTTCATAAGAACTGTAGCTAATAATATCTATTGTCATGGTTCCTAGAAAACCGTAGGCCAAAGGCCACCAACAGTCACAGTTTCTGCCTAAACAGTGCAAAAGGGTTCTTTGTAGTAGTGAAAAGAGGGAAGTTTCTCTGCGCTAGTATTCATTTAAAAAGTAAAATAGTACTACACAACTGCAAAACAGGGGATGAACTCTCTACACTTGCGGGCATCCTAACCAATATTTTCTCTTGAATGTAGGTCATGCAGAAAAAAAAAAAAAAAAAGGAGAACAAAAACATATTTAATATCTTCCCGTAATTCAATCAGTATTAAAAACTATATAAGAAAATAACATTGACTAACCAACCAAAAATTCTTTCTCAGGACAAAATTGACGGGACCTTGCTCATAAAAAAATTCAACATGGTAGGAGAAAAGAGTAAAGAGGAAAACCCGGCTCTCATTCATGAAGCACAAAGATAAATAATGCCATAATTGGCTAAAAATAGCTCAGGCGTGTTGATAGTGATGCAACTTGTACAAAAGCACCTTTCCTGCTGCATTTCCTACTACCATGAACCCACCACCAGGACTAAAGTCCAAACTGTGAGGATATTGAAGCGTCCACTTTGGTGAAGGCCAGTTTGAGAGCACAGTAAAGGATGGAACATGCACTAACTTTAGACTGTTTTTCTTCATACTGGATGTAATGGCCAGAATCTGGGCATCATGATTAAACTTTACCCCGTCAAACTTGGTAAGCAAATTTTCAATTGTCTTCATGGGCTTTCTTTTACCCCCAAGAAAATCATCTCTATTGTAAACATTAACAATTCCACTACTTGACCCAGCTGCAAAGAACTTACCATCTTGCGATGTGCAAAGGGCTGATCCCTCCATGCAACCTTCATCAACAGCCTTGTGGAAACACCTTCTTGTCCTAAGGTCCCAATGGTAAACATGTCCATCACCACCAGAGCTCAAAAGCTGCCGTCCATCATCAGCAAAAGCCAAAGATCTCGCAGTCCCATTCATTTTTAAAGTCGCAATCAGCTCCTTTGTTTGGGCTGAAACCAAAAGGATATAGCCTTCATTACCTATAAATGCAATAGTATTTGAATCCGTAGAAACCTCAAAAGCTTCCAGGCTCTTCTCCTCTCGACCAGTCAAAGGACCTATTTTATCCACAGAGGCTTTGACTAGATCAAAGCAGTAGAAGAATTTCCTTCTTGGGAACCATCAGGTAAGAAGCAAGCTTTCCTGATAGAACAATCTTCTATAAAAATGCTCTCTATTTTGGGGTTACCTTTGCCGTCAATTTGAAAAAATCTCAATCTTCGATCTAATCCACCAGTGAGAAGTAACTGACCATTTCGATGAAATTGAACTGAATTTATAGGTCCATTTGACTGCTCCTGTGAATTTGCATCTACAAGCGTTGAGTAATCGAGTAAACCTGGGAAGAGCTTGGATCCACCTTTGACAACCACATCTTCATTACTACGAAGAATATCATAATCAGCTTCTACACCAGTATAACCTGGTGCAGCAATAGCTCCATCATCGTTTTCACTAGATTCATCGTCTGATCTATAATCCCCTAAATTTGGCCCCATCTGAGCCCACTCAGTTCCAGGATTCAGCTTAATATGCTGGGCACGCAATCTGGAGACATAATCTCTACCAGCAACCAAGTTGTCATTGGCTTCTTTCCTAAGTTTCCTCAATCAACTAATTTTTGATACATCTACAACAGTCTTTTCTTCCTCCTCATCCACCCAAACAGGTTTCTTTTCCTTTTTATGATCAACATGTTTGCAGTCTTCTTGGGATTCAAGGTTTTCTTGATAAGTGGCAACTTTGCCATCAGCTGATCTATCCAAGTAAAACAACATAGATTCCCGATCTGTTAGATTTTGCATTTCTTCTTTTCCTTCTTTCCCAAACTGCAGTGGGGAATAAATAGACCCAAATAAGAAGTTCTCTAGTTTCTTCATTTCATTTTTTTCCTGCTCTTCGTCAAACTCTGATTGTCTTCACCTCTTTTCCTTTTTCAAACTGACTTTGTCAGATCCATCCAAAGAATTTTCTTTTTCATTTTCTTTGTCACGTGGACCAGCATCAGCACCATCTGTACTGATTACTTTTGCAAGCTTCCTTGAAGAAGCATTTTGAGAAATTAAACTCATAATGGCAGTACGTTCTACACCCTGAAAAAGCACATAACATGTATAAGTTGAAAATAAAAGAGTTTCTTCATACTTCCATATTTCAGTATAATACTCCTGAGTAGAACTTGAAGATCGAAATTAAAAAGACATTTTTTTACCAGCATAGCCTCAGTCACAGAAGATTATTGCAGTGACGTAGAATAGAAAGTTGTTTCTGGCTATCTTTGAGAAGCAATCGAATACTACAGAATAGTAGAGGCATGGAATGACATAAGAATGTTCACTCATATCTTCCAATTAGCGTGAAGAAAGTGAGTCAAAGTTCATAAAAGGGGAAAACACGAAACAACAATTTTCTAGTGCATTTTCGCAGAAGCACGATATAAAAAATTTATTATGCTATCCATTAAAGTACTTCAAAGTAGGCCTTGGCCCCTGTAACACTATCGCTCTATCAGCATTGCAACAATATTTCTCAATATTAATACAAAGTTCATCATTTCAAACAAAAAAATTTATTAAGCTCTTTGTCATGCTGCTGAAAGCGAACAGATAGAGAATATTATTACTATTCTGTCAGTTTAGAAGTCAAGCTACGAGCGCCATCTTCCGCAATGTATGTAGCGAGAGCAGAGCAGGATGAAAAAATCCACCATATACAAGAGGATGAGCAACGCATAAGATACAATTTGACCACGCAAAAAAAGCTTGAGGGAGGCTGAGAGAAGGCAGAAGAAAGCGAGAGTATAGAAGTAGGAACTACCATAAAACCTTACCTTCGAATAGATTTAAGAGAGTTGCGAAAACACAAAAGAAGCTGGGAGAACGCGTATCACGAGAGATCCTGAGAGAGCGCGAAATAACCAGTCGAGAAAGCAGCTGGTCCACATAATTTGCTTCTCTAAACTGATGATGAAAGGTTGGGTTTGGAAGCTTGCAAAGGATGGTTTGATGAGAGACTTAATTTTCCAGCGCGGTTGAGTCTGTCCTGGGATGGCCTGAATCGTCAACAAGGAATCTCCCTAAAAAATGCCCAGTTGTTGTGAAAAATAGTGATATACGAGATATAAAGATAACAATAAAGCATATACTGTAATACTATCATTTGTAACCTGAAAAACACGATCAGGGTGCGACAAGTAAAGGATATCCTATATCGTTTCGATATTACCCCACCATTAGCATAACCCGATCGATTATACGTTGGCTAAGCCATCAAAATAAATTTGCTTCAAGTGAAGGGGTTGTTACTGGTTCCCACATAATTATAAGGTGTTGATGTTTCTTTTTGGGTACATGAGGTGGTCCTCGCGCGTATGAAGAAGTTGATTCGTGAGAGAAAATCTTACGAATAATTAAGTTGATGTACCGTTGTTGATTTCTCTTTAGCCAAATTAAGTTTCCATAATGTGGGAGCAAGTAGGGTAATGTGGACAAGCGAAAGAATTGTACGCATGCAAAATTAAAGATCTGCCATTCAGAAAATTCAGAGGACATGCAATTGAAGTGGCAATATGAGACCAAAGTTGGGAAGTACGTAGTAGCACAAGAAAAAAAGAGATGGTCACTGTTTTCTTCAAAACTAAAGCAGAAAGTACATGTTGGGGAGACAATTATATATATTACGACAGATAAGAGTGCTAGCTATAGGAGAGAAAACTTTCGTAAAAGGTGAGTGGGTTGAGATAATTGAGGGATTCAATATCGATCATACCATAGACAAATAGATTGACCCATGTCAAGGTGATGACGATAATATAACAAGAATGTTGGAATTTAAGCGTGAAGATGTTTCTAAAGCAAGGAATGTAAGGTTTTGACATGATAGTAAAGGGTGAGAAACCATATTTGGCCTGCATAAAGGAGGCCCAAAGGGAGTCAGTGGTTGTGATCATACGCTGCAATAATTCATTTGCAAAATTTTGAGACTCTAAGGACACATTGATCACTTGATTTGCTTGAGCACTAAATGTATGTAAGATAAGAGTTTAAAATCGTCGCATTTTGATGAGTAGCCTGTAGGTACGTACGTAGTAAGAGATCATCAGCATAATGCAAATTGCGCACATGGATTAGAAGACGAGAGGGTGTCCATGGGATTAATTCTTTATTGTGAATAGAGGTGGTGATACTAGCTGATAGGAGTTCACTTACATAGAATAAAGAGACATGGGGATAATGGATCCCCCTATCGAATACCACGCACAGTGGGGAGGGATGAAAAGGTTTGGTAGGTGTGCCACTTATAGTACATGGTATGTGACCGTAGTAATAGAAGACATAATGAGGTCTTGCAATAATAAATGGCCAAGATCAAAAGACTTTGTAATATCTAGTTTGAGTTCGGCAAACATATTACGTTTCATTTTTTGCCTAAAAGTGTTTAAGATTTCATGGGCTAAGAAAATATGATCGTGGATTTGACGGCCTTAATTTCAGGAAGGCTACCTGCTTTTGACTAATAAGATCTGGTAAGAGGTGTTTAAGACTATTTGCTAAAACTGTAGCAAATAATTTGTAGTGAACATTTGTAAGGCTAATTGGGCGGTACTTTATAAATTTGCAGGTCGATGGTGTATTAGGTATAAGGCTAATGTAAGTATGATTCATGCCAGGATTTAATTTTTCGGATAAAAACATTGTATTAATTGAATGTAGAGAGTAGATCTTGATGTAATAAAGGCTAATGGTGTTTATAAATATAGGGTGGAAATCGTTAGGTCCCGAGGATTTGAAGGAGTCCATAGTATAAAGAACCTTTTTAATTTCTTTTAAGGATATGAGTTTAAGGAGAGATCCTTGTTGCATGTTGGAAATGGTGGATTTTGGAAAAAAGGTGGAATATGTGGGTAAGGAAGACGGTGAAGTGTATATATCTGAAAAATTTTAAAATCCAACATGACAGAGATCCAGTAAAACCTCTATATGGGCACTGTGTCAGGTGTAATGATGTGGAATTCCTATTTGTGTGGGTAAATGCCAAAATCTTATTGACCCATCTACGGTAAGTCCATCCACTCTATCGTCGCAACCTTACTATCGACCTGTCGATCAAATTTTAGAGATATCGTTCACAGCCCATCCTCGGGTCCATCAACTTGCTACGTCACTGACACTGTCATCATCATCATTTTCGACACTTCATTGCCACGTTGACACCAATTTTTGCCTTGTCATCGTCCACACATTTCAAAACCCAAATCGACTAAGTCTGGTCGCCGCTCTACAGAGAAAGGCAAAAATGGCAACACTTTCACTGATCCCTTTCCTGAGGATTGATGGAGGAGAAATTAAAGGAGGAAAAAGCCAAGTCCTCACTCCCCTTCTTGGGGGAGCAGTGAAAGAGGGATCTAGATCACCTTTCTGAGGATCGACCTCCAACGGGTTAATTCTGCCAGCTACAAATAGCCAGAAGCACATTACCAAAGGGGTCAAAAAAAATTTCTCGCAAGAAGAAGCATTCTCGAACCAAGAGTTATAGCTACCTTCAGTTCGCCGAAGTTCACACAGCTCGTCCGAAGAAGCTCTACACGTTCACCGGTGACGTCAACATGCCAAAAACACATAACAAAAATAGTTCCGTCTGGCCGACTACATCCGTCGTCGTTCGTGCACACTCATTCAGAGACTCAAAATTCATTGTCAACTCGCAGGAAGCAGCAGCTTCGACCTACCCACGGAGATCGAATCAGAAGAAGTATAGGTGATCGCATCCTCACAATTTCCCAATTTCCAACATACAACTTATAATTCTCTCTGTAATCTTGTTGGATTAATCAATCGGTCACGCCACTTCTTGGCGGCTGCACATATGTGTTGTCTAATTTTCACAAAAGAATGGAAAAATCGGTTATTTTCATCTCCCAATTTAAAGAGATTTTGACGAGTCTGCTGAAAAGATTTATGTGTGTCATTTCATAAGGGTATGTTAAAGCTTTTTTTATAGAGTTAAAAAACGTGAATGTCTGACGTCCTGCACATAAACAAGATTTTGTAGAGCTTGACGTATTTTATAATGAAAAAATTCAAATTTAGTTTCATTCCAAGAGGAAAGGGGGGTTTAAAGCAAAAGTTTGACCTTTTGTTGAAGTAATTCAGGAGAAGTTTGAGAAGTATGAGGGTGAGATAATGATTTGATGTATTTGGCAACTAAATCATTGTAATCTGAATCCTCGGGTCATATATATTGGTAACACTTAAGGTGGTGGGAGGGGGGGAAGTGACTTCTAAGTTTAAATAGGATAGGCGCATAATCAGATCTTATTCGTGGTAGAATATGAATTTTGGAATGGGACAAGGACCCTAACCACGCTGAATTAAACAAGGCACTATCTAATCAACCCGTAATTTGAGCGGAAATCACGTTTTAAGGTAAGCACAAGAGAGTAGTCAACTGTAGCAACCAAAAGGCTCTTAATATCAAGGAAACGGGTAAAAGTTATTCCGTTACTCGATTACCTTACCCGTGTTCCGTTACCCGTTTCGCCCGAATAAAAATCCTTTATTCCGTCACCCGAATTTCTTACCCACACGGGTAATTGGGTAAATAAATAGATAAATAATATTTTAATAGATTTAATTATCTAACCCTTATAAATTTAAAAAAATACAAAAACCTATAATTTACACCAAATAAAATAGTATGAGAGAGAAAGATAGAAATGAAATCAAATTGAAAAATTAGGGTAAGTTATGATAGGAATAGTATATTAAAATAAAGGGAATAAAATTTAAATAAATTACCAAATTACCATTTGGGTAATCGGGTAATCGGGTAAAAAATAATAATTATCCATATCCATTTCGATTAAGAGGCGGGTAATCAAAACATAAAATTTTTGTTCCTTATCCATCAAATTTTTATTCGGGTAATCGGGTAAAATTAACACCCTTAATAGGATAAGGAGGCTTAACCCTATTTTTCCACGGCCCATGTGTCTTTTGCTTTTTCGATTACGTATAAAATCACCCATCATAAGATATCCACCAAGAGGTAACAGTAACAGGATCTCGGCCAGAAGTTCAGGGTGCCAAGATATTGGTGGGAAACCTAATATGCATACCTAGACGCGGGCCTTTGCGAACAGACAATTCTTCCGTTGCCACGTAAAGAGGTGGACTATAGTATCATGCACCCGAATAGGAAAAGTTCTTTACTGATGTGCGTTCCTACGTCGAACGAAGTTACCCGCCCTCCATTTTGCCATTCCCGTTATTCGTGACTCCCCCTCTTCCCGGTGTTCATTGCTCCTTCCGGCGAGCGCCATTGCCATCATTCGCACCCCAGCTTCGTTCTCGAATTTTCCCTGCATATCAATCTCTTTCTCCACTGGTAAAAGCATTTTCTCTCCTTGAACCGTAAGTATTATTCCCGGAATCTATCACTGGCTTTTCTTCTCGACTTCCCTGACAACTTTCTCTTCTCTCGTTCCTAATTTGTCGTGGCCGTCGTTTCGTAAAACAGTTTAGTGATGAGCTTCCTATGTTCTGTTCCATCCACATGTGTTAGTTTTTGTCTTACACTGTTAACGAGGTCGGCATAATGAGTTTAAAGTGTAAAATAATCAGTTTCAGTTTTTCAAGGATTTTGCCAAATTGGTTCTTTTGGTCGATCATAGGATTGGGGAACTTTTTTGTTTCAGGAGTTAAAACTCGTACTTAAGCTGAAGTCTTTCTGCGTGCTGAACTCCATTTCAGGTATCTGTTAGGACAGGGGATACTAATGAAAGGGACCATCTTGATACCTGATCACCATAGAGTCATTGTGGCGAGAAGTTTGGAGGTGAAGTGAAGGCGCACAGGAATTTAACTCTTAGGTAAGGCAATAGACATCCGAAAATCATTGTCTCTCGATGAAGGGTTCAGAAGTCCGTATTTTCTTCTATTGTCTCCCGCATTGCGATTTTTTGTGGTTTTTGATATCCTAAAGCAACAAGGCTACTGCCGAATTTTGGGGGAGATAACCTTTGATCATACATATCTCTTTTCAAGAATTGTGTGATTTTAGTCGATAACTTTAAACTGTTCATGTGTTTACAAGCTAGAGTCTGAAAGTGGACTTTGTGATTAGTATCGGAAGGATCTAAGTGTTCATGTGTTTACAAGCTAGAGCCTGTAACTGGACTTTGTGATTAGTATCGGAAGAATCTAAGTGTTCATGTGTTTACAATCTTGAGTGTGGTATTGGACTTTGTGATTGGTATCAGAAGAAATCTAAATTTTCTGCATTGGATTACATTTTTCCATGAAGCATCTAATTTTACTCCTCGATTACATTTTTGAAAATTGTTAATTTTGGTTCTTTTGTTTCAAAGTGAATGACTACTAGGAAGAGTTCAAAATTGTAGGTGAGGAGGCCTTTGTTCTCTGAATTTCTCTTATCATTAAGCTCTTACACAGTACATTTAAAATGTTTCATTTACATGTAATATACTAAAGTTAATTTCGTTGGAGAGTGTAGTACTAATAATTCATTATGGACATTACTTTTTTTTATATGTTTTGGGTTCAGAAAATGGAGTTTGAAATGATTATTGGACAATGACTGATGTTTGTTAAATTCGTGATGTTTTTTTAATTTATTGTGATTGTCTTAATGCCTTTCACTTTCTGCATAAAACTTGGCTGCCTGCCTTAAAATTTTGTAATGGTGTTTTCCACTGTTCCATGCACCTTCATGATTTTCATATCAATACACAATGTAGATACTCTTTTAACCATGAAAATGTTGAAGTTTGTAACTGATATTTTTTGTCATTCACTTGCTAGTACTTTCTGCAGGAATTTC
Source organism: Aristolochia fimbriata (assembly GCA_019845555.1). Classification (NCBI taxonomy): domain Eukaryota; kingdom Viridiplantae; phylum Streptophyta; class Magnoliopsida; order Piperales; family Aristolochiaceae; genus Aristolochia; species Aristolochia fimbriata. The sequence goes on along the minus strand of CM034080.1, from coordinate 8,552,410 downwards.
TGACTTGTTTATAAGCAGTTCTCTTGTTTTAAGAATTGCTCGTAGGCAAATGTTTAGTTATTAAATCTTGGATTATCATGCTCAGGGATCGTACTTTTAGCCAGGTGTTTTCATCACTCTCAAATTCAAATCTTAAATTGGTTGCTTTTAAAATATTCTTTTCCCATATTCTGTTCTTGTTACTTTCCCTTTTTTGGTTCATTTTATTTCAATTTTTGGTAATTTTTAATGGTTATTTCTTGTTTGATACGCTTCAGGTTCTACTTCTTTTCCATAGTAGAAGGTTTCAAAATTTTGTTTCTCGGTTTGTGCCTTTGCAAGTTGCTGATTTAAACAAGGCCAACTATTGTGCTGGTTTGTCAGCCATGGCTGGAAAAATTTCCATGAATCTTCAGAATGGCCATGCCAATATCCATCCAGATCCCGAGAGAACTTATCAAGTTGTAGTTGCTGCAACTAAAAACATGGGCATAGGCAAAGATGGGACGCTGCCTTGGAAATAGCCCTCGGACATGAAATTTTTCAAGGAGGTGACTCTGACCACATCTGATCCTGTCAAAAAGAATGCTGTAATCATGGGTAGGAATACATGGGAGAGTATTCCTCTGCAACATAGACCTTTAGCTGGTCGTTTGAATGTTGTGTGATGCGTTCTGGAAATTTTGACATAGCAACAGCAGAGAATGTTGTTATAAGTGGAAGCATGAGTTCAGCTTTGCAGTTATTAGCAACGTCTCCATATCATTTGTCAGTAGAGAAAGTATTTGTGATTGGAGGTGGTCAAATTTTAAGGTGTGTTGGTGGGCCTGTAATGTTTCAGGCCTTTAAGTTGTCATTCACTGAGGAAGATAGCGTTTGCTTTTTATTGCAGGGAGGCTCTCAATTCACCTGGATGTGATGCTATCCATATTACTGTAATTGAGACAGATTTTGAATGTGAAACTTTCGTCCCTTTCATTGATTTGTCACTTTACCAGCTATGGTATACGTCCTTCCCACTGGTGGAGAACAGCATAAGATACTCATTTGTGACCTATGTACGTGTTCAAAATCCTGTAGAGTTAGATGGTAAACCAGGCACTCCTAAACTTAATGTTGAGAGCTTCTCATTTTTGCCCAAGATGATTTTTGAGAGGCATGAAGAGTACATGTATCTTAGACTGGTCCAAGATATCATTGGTAGTGGTATCCAGAAAGACGACGGGACAGGAACAGGGACATTATCTCAATTTGGTAGTCAGGTATTCAACTTTATAGGATTTCTGTTGGTTCTGCTGTATTATTTCCTTTGTACATTTGATCTTACTGTCGCTGGCAACCAACTAAAGAATTTCTTACTTGGCTTCATTATATTTCCACAGATGCGGTTTAATCTTCGAAAATCTTTTCCACTTTTTACCACTAAAGTATGTTCTTCCTCATTTGACTGTAATCTCATATTTTCCTAACATCTCTATGTTTTCATAATTTTTATTACGATATTTTCTCCACTTGACCCTGTACTTGTGAGATATGCATGCAACAATCTTGCAGATGTCTTATTAAGTAGGAATTAAATATCTGCTATCCCACTATGCTCTTGTCCATTATGGCTATTACTGTTGCTTGGTACCACAGAAAGTGTTCTGGCGAGGTGTTGTTGAAGAACTTCTGTGGTTCATCAGTGGCTCGACAAATGCTAAGGTAATATCTTATCAGCTTTACTTGAGGGATTTCTTAATTTTCCATTCTTATTTAATCTAATATTTTCAAAAAATATTAGTCTTCTGTTATCTGTGAAAATGTGTAGGACTTTTTGGGTGTACTTTTTTAGTTGAACTGTATGATTTGTTGAGTTACTCTTTTAAATATATGACCTGGCACTCTCTTAAATATTGTACAGTTTTTTGCTGAATTTAACTCCAGAGAGCTGCCTCAGCTGGATTTCAAATTTTACTGCATTGTGTTATCAGTTTGTTGTTGTCATAACTATATTTGTCTGATTGAACGATTGACTGCTGACATCTGTCTGGGTGGTCAGTGACACATTTCTTGACACTAGTGCTGTCTTATTTTCTGTTTTAGTAGTGACTGTTTGTTTTGATGATTTAAAAATCTTAATCATAATTGGTGCCTTCTCTCTTTTGCTTATTTTCTTCTTCCACTTTGTTACAACAGATCCCTTAAATGGAGGTGTGTTCGTAGTCACATGAAATGTGATGTTTTTGTTTGTCTATGTAGTGTCAGCTGTACTTGTATAGTTCTTCTCGGGTCAATTGTCTAACTTGTTATATCATATGGTTTTTTTATGTGCTCAAGATGGCTGTGCTATATACCAAGTACTTACAGATTCTTGGTTTATTTGCTTCATCTCTTATAGGACCATGCTGCTTTAGTAGTCTATTCTCAAGATCTGCTCTCTAGCTACACATGATACAGACATCCTTTTTTTCTTTTGGTGATCTTAATTGGACTTTGTTTTGAAGCACCGATCGAATTGTTTCAACAGATGCTACAAGACAAGGGCATGCATTTATGGGATGGCAATGCATCTGGAGATTACCTCGACAGACATTTACTTGGCTTCAACTCTGGTCAAGTCTTATGAATCACTATTTGCATGGTTTGACCTCTATAATTTCTTTTATCAGTGTTGTTTTGACCGACAGAGAAGAGGGTGATCTGGGACCCATTTATGGGTTCCAATGGAAGCATTTTGGAGCCAGGTTAGATCAAGTCACACGAAATAGAGTTTTCTGTCCTGTCTTCTTTGGTTGGTCCTTACTCAAGCATGTGCATCTTTCAGCTACACCAGCATGCACGCTGACTACACAGGCAAAGGATTTGATCAGTTGCTAGATGTCATTCACAAGATAATAACTACTCCTGATGATCGTCATATTGTTCTCTCAGCTTGGAATCCTTCTGATCTCAAACAAATGGCTCTTCTTCCTTGTCACATGTTTGCACAGGTCTGAAAATGCTTTTATTTAATTGGCTGGACTATTTATGACAATGTATTGGTCTCTCTCATTAAAAAAACAGTGTTTACAGATTGAAAAAGTACATATGCTTATTTTCCCCCTCAGGAGTGAACATCATAATTTTGTAGTCTTAGATCAATTAAATGGGGGGAAGGATAATTTCTCATTTTCGCATTCATTTAGTTTCTGTCGAACTGATTTTACTGGAATTGCAGTTTTGGGTTGTCAATGGTGAACTATCCTGTCAGATGTACCAGCAATCTACAGATATGTTTCTTGGTGCGCCTTTCAATATTGCCTCTTATGCCCTTTTAACCTACATGATTGCTCATGTTTGTGGTATGATTTCATATGTTCTCTTATGAATGTGATATTTACAATTCCCTCCCTCCCTCCCTCCCTCCCTCGTCATGCTTAAATTTGAAGATATGCCATGTGAAGTGACATATTCATTCTTCTAGAATGTGTCGATGGTCAGACACATGCACTCAAAGGAGTAGATACTCATATTGAAGCTTCTAGAATTTCCTGAAATGAAGCTGCTGTTACGTTTATTGGTATTCATTACATACTTCCTCTTTCCTTTAGGTCTTACTCCTGGAGATTTTATCCATGTCCTTGGAGATGCTCACATTTATAAAACACATGTTAGACCACTCCAGAAGCAGCTTCAGAAATCCCCTAAACCTTTCCCAGTAAGTTAATATTTGTGGAATACTTTGTTAATTTCTGCTTAATTGATTCACATTTACATCTTCCTTCATTTCCCAGTTCATTGATAATGTAAAATGTACAGATTTTGAAGATTAATCCACAGAAGAAGGATATCGATTCATTTGTAGCAGCTGACTTCACCCTCATTGGATATGATCCTCACCAGAAGATAGAGATGAAAATAGCCTTATAGATCCTGATATCTCGACAGTAGAAAAGTCAAACAACCTTCTCCCCCTTTTAGTGTCCCCGTCATTATGGTTGAGGTAAACGCATGAAGAGCATGTCCGCTAATTCTTCTCCATAAAGTACATCATATACAAATGGAAACCCCTTTGTGCAATAAGTTCCATTATCACCTAGTGTGATGAATATAGTTTGGGCATCCTTTTCCCGAACATTTCTATCATCCATGAATAAAGATGTTAATTGTACTGATTGATTTTTCCTGTTGCTGCAGGTACTTATTGATTGAAAGAGAGTGAGAGAAAGTCATTTTTCAGCACTACTCTAGTGCATAAACAAGAGGATGAGTTCAACCACATCATAGTAGCGAGAGTCGTCACTAAGTTACAATTGCAGCGTGTAGCCTTCCACATGGCTTTGCCAACCGAGTTAGGGACAGCGTTTGTTGTGAGCACACGCCGTGGCCATGGGGGAGGCGTCCAGTTTGGGGAACATCCTGCAGTCCCACCATCGTAAGCTGCATCTTAATTATCACATTTTAAAATATTCCATTTCTGGAATTTCTCTGGGACCTGTTTGTTCCAATGTTTAGGGAAGGTACCAAAGAAAGGCAAGATCGAAGACCGAAGCTTTTACTTCCTTTGATAGTTTGAGATCGTTCGTATTGAAGGTTTTACTTGCCTCGCAGATTTCATTGTAGTAATGGCTGACAATTTTGTTAGTCGGCTTGTAACGTGGTTGGGACCCTACAAATATATGGTGGAGAAGACTGATGGATCCATCTCTCTGAATATGTAAAAGCGCTTTATTTATGGTCATGCATCAAAACGTACGCCGGATGAAAAAACAATAGCAATATATATACATACGCCGTAAGGTATCTGCACAAGGGTACGTAAGATATATATATCGATTAGGACTCAGAAAAAAAAAACGTAATCGGATTCTAGTACACCTTAGAAACAGTTACCAGCGTCTCTTAATTTCCAACTTGATAATAATTTATACTTTCCTTATTTAGCTGAGTCCGTTAAAGGAATATACTTTTGGCTCCAAGCGGTGGAGAGTCTTGATTCTTTGCAGCCCCCAGTTTGTCTTCGGCTAGACGAATATTCCCCGCCCCTATGAAGCCTTACTGGCTTTCTTTCTTTTGGACTGATAGAACTCGACCACCTGCATTTGTTTTTGTCTTTGCTGGGAACATTGTTTATTCTCTTTAAACGACAAAACAATGAGAAGTATAGATACTCTAATTAACAACAAATTAGACAATGTAAATATTGCCTGTTTTCCATGTTAATAAAATATGCTTGATTTCTTGGAATATTCCTACAAAAAGAAGATGAGAAAGGAAGGGAGACAGAGCATATGAGAAAGAGACCTAGAGTGAGCAACTGAGAGAGAGACCCTAGAAAGAGACAGAGCAAACGAGAGAGACCTAAAGAGAGAGCAAATGAGAGAGACCTAGACAGAGATCAAATGAGAGAGAGACCTAGAGAGAGATCAAATGAGAGAGAGACCTAGAGAGAGAGATCAAATGAGAGAGAGACCTAGAGAGAGAAAGAAAAAGAGAGAGAGACCTAGAGAGACCTAGAGAGAGAAATCTAATGAGAGAGACCTAGAGAGAGAAATCAAGTGAGAGAGACCTAGAGAGAGAAATCAAATGAGAAAGACCTAGAGAGAGAAATCAAATGAGGGAGACCTAGAGAGAGAAATCAAATGAGAGAGACCTAGAGAGAGAAATCAAATGAGAGAGACCCGAGAGATCGAGAAATCAAATGAGAGAGACCCAGAGAGATCGAGAAATCAAATGAGAGAGACCTAGAGAGAGAAATCAAATGAGAGAGACCCAGAGAGATCGAGAAATCAAATGAGAGAGACCCAGAGAGATCGAGAAATCAAATGAGAGAGACCTAGAGAGAGAAATCATGTGAGAGAGACCTAGAGAGAGAAATCAAATGAGAGAGAGACCTAGAGAGAGAAATCAAATGAGAGAGAGACCTAGAGAGAAAGGAAATGAGAGACCTAGCGAGAGAGAGAGAGAGAGAGAGAGAGGGCACAATTAAATGTTCTTCTATGTATATTTGAAGTTGAATGTAGGAGAGGTTGAAAATGGGAGTCCTTTAGGCCCCGTTTGGCATAGCTGTTTGGAGATGAAAACTCATTTTTATTAGAAAAAGTCGTTATTACAAAAAAAATTGTGTTTGGGTAAACCTCCTTTTAGATAAATCTCTATTTGAAACAGGAATTTTTACTATTTCAAATAGATCCGAAAATAAGCTTCTCCGATATCTCAAAGAGTCCTTTACCAAAGAGTGATGCCAAACGGGGCCTTAGAGATTGATAATTCATAGGATTTCTGGAAGCTGATTACTATTTAGGATGAGGAATTGACTCCACTTCTGAACCTCAAACAGTTCCAGTGGCCCCTATTTATAGCCAAATTGCTGTAAAATTTCTTCAGTGATGTACGACCATTTCTCAGTGTCCTCATGTTTACTGATCATTAATGATGATTTCTAGCTTGTCATATTGTCATTTCCATATTATTTTCAATCATTTTCTTCTCTGTATCATGCGCCTCTATGAGTTAATCAAACCTCAATGATTGATTAATATATAGAACTTTTCTTTTCTTAATTCTTCTTCTATTCTTCTTCTTCATTTATTTTCTTCCTCAAATAACTGATCTCCTCAATATTAATTCTTTTCAAGTGCATCACTTCCCAATTAATAAAACTGCCCGTCTCTTTATATTTTATCCATATCTAAGCCCCACACGTTCTTGTCGTATTTGGGTTTTCTTCCTCTATTAAAAAAACAAACCAATGGCACTGCCCGGGCGTAGCGCTGTTTCATTTCATGCGGTCTTAACTTGATATATATGCTCTTTCTGCACGCTGCTGGGCATGAGCACATCTGTAAAGCTTGAGATGTGGAGTGGATTTAGAGACAACGCGCTCTCCTCCAGCTTTGTCCAAAACTACAGTTCCTATGACGTGGTGAAGCTGGTTGTGATTTCAGTAGGTTTCTGTGTCTTGCTTTCCAAGGCTTGGAGAAGGCACGGAGGAGGCAAAGGCGAGATTCCTGGTCGCCTGGGCTGGCCCTTTCTCGGTGAGACCTTCGCCTTCTTATCTGCAACGAATAGCACTAAAGGGTGCTATGAGTTTGTTAGACTTCGTCGTCTTTGGTAAGTAATATTATACATCTGATCGATCCCTTTTTCTTCTTCATCTTTATATATATATATATATATATATATATATATATATATATATATATATATATATATATATATATATATATATTCAGTTCGATCGATCGATCAAGAATCAAGAGTTTCGGTTTCAGAGATATATATTATATATAAATTATGAACTACTTCCTGCAATATATGTTAATATGCATGTCAAATTTAGGCACGGGAAGTGGTTCAAGACGAGGATCTTCGGAAAGACCCACGTATTCGTTCCGAGTCCCGAAGGTGCAAAAACGATTTTCTCCAACGATTTCGTGCAATTCAACAAAGGGTACGTGAAATCCATGGCGGACGCCGTGGGAAGGAGAAGCTTGTTGTGCGTCCCCGTGGAGAGTCACAAGAGGATAAGACGACTTCTCTCGGACCCTTTTTCCATGCCTTCTTTAGCTAAATTCGTTACCAAATTCGACAAGATGGTCTCGGACAGGCTGCAAATCAAAGCGGCCAAGGGGGAGAGCTTCCGACTCCTCGATTTCAGCATGAAGGTATATATATATATATATGTATATATATAGTAACCTCACTGATTATCAAAATTAAACACAAACCCATCATTTTTTCAGTAGTATTAGTATTAATTTTTTTTGCTTTTAAGCTTCAACCCCATTTCTGTCATTGTTTCTACTTTCTTATTACCATCCTGATTTATGTGTCTAGGTTTGATTTACGTGTGTCTATCTTTCTTTCTTTCATCCAACTCTTCAGCTTTTGCCTAGGTGCATAACAAAGAAGCCTGATCTGGCCAAGTACTATAGAACAAACTGACCATCACTAAAACCAGAAGAGAAATAATTTTTAACTTTATGGGTCATTAATTTTCAGAAAGAGTAGTGACATCCGTCTTAGGTTTTAAACCTTTTCGATCTCTTCATTTCTTTCCCGGCCCGTCGACATTATATAGAGTCACTTAATTTATTAATCAAGAATGGTATAATTAGGTAGGCCGGCAGAAGAAAGAAAAATGATAAAACGTGACCTTTTTACCGGCGATTGACGGTACTCTTAGGTCTGATCGTTCTCATGTCCAGGTAACTTTCGATTCCATGTGTGAGATGCTGATGAGCGTCAGAGATCCCTCCCTTTTGGACGAGATTCAAAGCCTCTGTGATGACGTGTCCAACGCCATGCTGTCACTTCCGCTCATGATCCCCGGCACCAGATATTACAAGGGTATCAAGGTATTAATATTTCATATCATATTTTGTCCTAATTAAGCCTCCTTAATTTTATTTTGTAATAAATAAGCTTATATATAATATATATGCTTTTAATTAATGATCTTGATCTATATTAACTATTCATTTGGTTCTATGTACATAATAGAATATATAATATAGTCATTTTCTATAGTATTCTTGTCTTAATTAATAATTATATGTATTATTAATTAATATGAGGAATTTTAATAGAACGATATTAGCTAGGAATAACCCAGAATTTTTGGATGTGCGCAGGGTCGGGAAAAGCTGATGAAAGTGTTTGGAGATATGATTGGGAAGAGAAGGAGCGGGGAGGAATCATGGGAGGAGGATTTCCTACAGTCGATGCTGTGCAAGGATTCGTTGCCACCAGAAGAGAGATTGGAGGATGAGGAGATAATGGACAACTTAATAACGCTGATCATAGCTGGCCAGACTACCACCGCCGCTGCCATCATGTGGAGTGTCAAGTTCTTGAATGACAACCAACAAGCTCAGGATCTGCTCAGGGTGGGTGGGTGCATGGTCATTACTGACTCCTACTATGTTGTGACGTTGAATATTTAATACTTGCATATACACAGGAGGAACAGTTGCTGATAGACAAGAATAAGCCCCACGGAGAGGCACTTACCCTAGGAGATCTCAATGCCATGTCCTACGCTTCCAAGGTACGCGCGTATATGATCTACACACTACACACCGCGCGTGTAAACAAAATTAAAGTTTCTGAGATGCTGATGTACCTGGTTTATGGGATTTGTAGGTTATGAAAGAGACGTTGAGAATGTCAAACGTCTTGTTGTGGTTTCCCCGTGTTGCGCTTGATGACTGCAGAATTGAAGGTTAGTGTTTTTTCTTTTTGTGTTTGTCCCTGATCTGTTTGTAAATTTATTTCCGAGCCCGGTAGAAGTGTTGTCTTTGCGGAGGATGCAGGAGCCAGACGCCATTGTTGGCTCTCTGTACCCAAGTTGCTAGGAAGCAGGGAATTAAGGGATCAGAACTGTGCCTAGTGCATAGTACTGCATATATATATATGACTGTGTCCCATACCCCCCATGTGCATATATCCCACGTTAAGGGGGTCGGTGAAGTCCTCATATCTCCTTCCTCCTCCCTCGAATGAGCCTTATAAGTACGGCTAAATTTTACCAGGTCTGAAGATCCAAAAGGGCTGGCATGTCAACATTGACGCAACTTGCATACACTACGATCCTTCTTTCTACAAGGACCCTATGCAATTTAACCCGTCCAGATTTGATGTAAGGAATCAGTTTTTTCTTACTGTCTAGCGTTTTGCTCTGTTTTTTAATAATCCGGGATGGGATTGATTTCAAGAGATTGAAAGGCCGCTTAGTGTTTGATGGTTTAATTAAACATTAGAATGCTCTGTTAACTTCTCAATATTTTCGTTACGACAGGAGAGGCAAAAACCGTATACTTACATGCCTTTTGGATCTGGCCCAAGGACATGCCTAGGTATCAACATGGCGAAGGTGACAATGTTGGTTTTCTTGCATAGGCTCGCCGGAGGCTACAAGTCAGTAACTAGCATTACTCTATATGAAACTTCCCCTTTGCCTTATTAGGTTTAATTTGGTAACCTGTTCCAACATTTTCTATTTCCACCACCGCTTTATCAAATGCGCATTAACAGTGAACTGTCTTTTCACAAAGCTTATTTGGCTCAGTCTTCTCTCATTGCAGGTGGAGTGTTGATGATCCAGACACTAATCTCGAAAAGAAGTCGCATATTCCTAGACTCAGAAGTGGCTGCCCAATAACTCTCATACCCATTGAAAACTGAGAAATCCAATAAGGTAGAAAATTTTTGTCTTCTACAGATGAATCCTTTTGTTGTAACTGTGTGCTGTACGACACATAGCCTGATTTATTTATTTATTTATTTATTTATTTATTTATTTATTTATTTATTTATTTATTTATTTATTTATTTATTTATTTATTTATTTATTTATTTATTTATTTATTTATTTATTTATTTATTTATTTATTTATTTATTTATTTATTTATTTATTTATTTATTTATTTATTTATTTATTTATTTATTTATTTATTTATTTATTTATTTATTTATTTATTTTTTTGCTGCGGTCGAACCCTTTCAACTGATGTCAGTTCAATGCACAAGAAACTGAGATCAAATCCGCTTCTCCTAATGGAGCGCAACACATCTGTTTCTAGCGAGAGGGCTTTCTGCATAGTGACTGTAATATGACGGAGCACATTTGGAATCTTATGAATCTACTCTTAAGTGAAAACGACGTGGCAGATTAGTTGATTACAATCACATCTTAGTTTCTACCTCTGTGGGTGTCTATCAGAGAAGATCAGGTTAAGAAGAAGGGCACGGTTATTAGGAATTACCTTGTCTCTCGTTCGGGGGGACTTTGGGCTAATAAGTGTTTATTTTATATTATTTTTAGAGTTAATTTTAGTTGTAAATTACATTTTGAAGTCGGTATTTAACAGAAAATTATGATATATGATTCAAATTGTTCTCCTCTCTCTTAGGAATCCAATGCAATAAGAATCACTAAAAATGGAGCTAAAACAAAGAAATTACAAAAATTTCAATCAAACAAGGAACAAGGCATAGGAAGCCTAGAATTGACAACATTAAACATGGCCAAAAATACCCTTGGAAATAGGGGTGTAAACGGGTAATAATCGAAATGGGTAAAGGTTATTCCGTTACCCGTTTTGATTACCCGACCCGTCTTCCGTCACCCGTTTTGCCCGACTAAAAATTAGTCATTCCGTCACCCGAATTTCTTACCCGATTACCCGGGTAAATAAATAGATAATAATATTTTAATAAATTTAGATTGAGTTCAAATTTGGACCACACACTGCCCTAGGGATAGAGAATCATGTCACGAAAGAGATTCCTAACTCAAAATAATTTTAAATTTCATATAATATTAAGGACCCTCTAGGAAAGGTTTGGATGAAATTTCATGCAATTCTGAGCGAAAAGATCTAATTTTGGTAGCAGAACATAAGCTAATTTCTAAGCTTGGACCAACAACAACACTATAAATAGGGGTTCAAGAGGAAGACTTGGCATCAAGTTCTCAACCAATTTTCTGAGTTTTCACTTCTTGTTATGTTTAGAGTCTTGAGAGGCCACAGGAAGTTGTGAAATGACCTCTAGGTGCTTTTGGAGTCAAGGTGGAGAGTCAGTCATTGGAAGCAATCATCAATAAAGTGGAGGCAACCAAAGGGGGTCTTTTGCATAGTTTATTCTTATCTTTCTTCATGTATGTATTCAAAACTCTGATTTGTGCTTTAATTTCCAATATGGAGTAGTCTATGTTGAGAGTCCATGACTCCCTAGCTATGTAATGAGATTGCTGATTTATTTTTATAATTTAGAATGCGAATTTGTATATAAATGAGTGTTCAATTGTTGTTAATTCCTAGATTTTATTCTTGTCATCTAATGAAATACCAGATATGAAGAAATTATGACTTGCATGACATGAATGATAGGATGTACAAGTTATTTCTGAGTTTGTACACTAGGTGTTTCAAACATGTTTTAGGATTAATTCCAGGAGTTTTCGATAATATCTTTTAATTTGTTCTTGATTCATCTATGACATAAGACTTATCCCAGGTATGAAGTACAATCGTAGGGCTTCATGTTTAGGCTATCAAATAGAATTAATCATGTTAGTTGGTTGTCTCTAGGAGCTAGAATGTAATGCCGAAGGTACGCGTTACCATGGGTTTAACAAGCTCATCAAATTTGTTTTCTAAAACCATAATTCAAATCAATCTCTGAAGTAGCTAGGGAGGTAATGAATTCCTAACACTTTTCCATACTCATTTTATTAAAAGCTATCTCTTCATCTCAACTAATTTAGTTGTTTAGTTCAAATTCTATTTTTACAACTCTTTTCATTCGATTTCTGAAAATTGGGTTTCTAAACTAGAAGGGTAATTATCTATTAACTTCGTCCTTGCGGGACGATATTCGGACTCCAATTTTGAAGTTAATATTACATAGATTAGTCCACTTGCTAGTGATAGCTAGGAGCACATCACGAGCAAAGTCAGAAAAGCAGATCCCCTGATAATAACAATTTATGTGATTCTTCATTACAACTAGTTAAGCAAAAAGAATAACATGTGATAGACAGGTGACAAAGAACAAAGATAAATCAAAGAAATGCAACAAGTACGGATGTAGCCAACAGGAGATAATAGACAAACATATAATATAATGAACAAACATATATTAGTTTCTTAGTTGATGGAGATGAATTTGTACTGCTTAACTGTGTTCGTGATAGCTTCTTCCACAGGTAACCTCTCCATGCTTGATGCACCATAAAACCCATGAACTCCTTTGGTTCTCTTTAGCATGTACTCTGCTTCTTTGGGACCAGAAATTGGACCTGTAAAACACTCAAAGAAGTTTTCCATTACTATTGTAGCAACAAACAACATTACCATCACCATTATTAAAGAGAAGCTTTGTCACAAGTTATCTCAACTAAAGTCTATACTCTGTATGTGCTACTGTTTATAATGGTATATATAAACACAGACTACCAAGTTAACTTCTAAATCTTAACAGATTCCCACACAAAGGAAATTAGGCTGGATTTACGTGTAAGGCAGTAAATGCTGATGGATAAGTCCCATTACCTCCATGACAAAGAACTATTATATTTGAATTGATCCGTTGAGCAGCATCAGCAATTGCTTGCACACAGTCAACACTATCTTCCAATGTAACAGCTGTCTTAGCACCAATGGACCCTGCCGTTGTCAGCCCCATATGGGCTACTATAATGTCAGCACCAGCTTTGGCCATCTCAATGGCTTCTTCTTTGTTGAAGGCATAGGGAGTCGTCAATAGACCAAAACGGTGTGCTTTTCTAATCATCTCCACTTCCAAGCTAACATAGAGATGTATAAAAAACAGAAAACTCAAGTAAATTTGAAGGCATACTAAAAATCAGTATTGTAGAGTACTACAATGACAATTATTTTCCATATAAAGTAAGGCAGGTGAGCTAATATCTGTTGAGACCAACTGTCCCCGAAATTTAAGGACCATATAAGTGGATCCTTGAATTTGCTTACTGGTGTGTTTTGTTTGGTGCTTGTGAATCATTAGGCCCCTAATATCAGATGTTTCTTAGGACTTGACCTATGATAAACCAGCAGTAGGTCCGGATTTAAATCTTTTATCTGTGTTGATGACGACACTATAGGTATCTTTACTCCTACCTGTATCCCATTCCGGTCTCCTCCAAGTTTTGACGGAAGTTGCCATCAAAGAGTCCTACTGTTGGGAAATTCTGGACTCCAGAAAACCCGATTGCTTCAATCTGCCTAAGAAAGTAATCCATTCGACGAAAAGGATCAGTCCCACACACTCCCGCAAGAACAGGAACTCCTTTGACCACCTACATTAATTGAAATGCAATAAAAGATAAATCACAAAATGTATAAAAGTAGAAACTTGTCAAATATATGAGTTCCTAGTTCCGTGCACACTATCTCTGTTACCAACTAAACTCGAATGAAAGTCGTGAGACTGCATGCAAACGGAAACAAAGCGTCTGGAAAAAAGATAGGAGTTCCAAACTCACAGGCAACACTTCATTAGCCATATCGAGTACCACCGCATTTGCATCTGCAAAAGGAAGCAAACCAGCGAGGGAACCTCTTCCAGCCATCCGGAAGCGGCCCGAATTGTAAATAACTATCAGATCAACACCTCCAGCTTCTTCAAATTTGGCAGATATACCTGTCCCTGCACCAGCTCCAATGATAGGAATTCCTTCCTTAATTTGTTCTCTTAACCGCTGAATGATATTGTTTGTTTTCTGCAGTGTTTCTGCAAAATGACCAATTAAAATCTCAGCTACCAGGCTTAACAATGTCTTCTAGGAAGTATGTCAAGTGCATGACCATAGCATTTGATAGAAGTTCCTGCTCAAAGAAAGAATCTGAAGAGAGATGCTAACCAAAGAAGAGATTCTAAGACTGGCCATAAAATTTGACATATAAACCTTCTTCTGGCAATATACTAAGAACTGTACATCTGCCAATAAAATGATTGCATTTCTTACTGAGTTATATGATCTTCATGAATCATGTACGAGTCATATCCGACACAAAATAATGATTATATATGATCCAAGATATGAAAACAAGAACGGTCTCAATGCCGAACCGTTTCCATTTATTCAACTACATTAGATGGTTAAAACGAAACTTATCAAAATAGAATAAGGAGTCTGGCTGGTTAATAGAATGGCCAGCAGGGTCTTGGGCATTAGCTCAGTGGTCCCATGGGAGTTATTGCTGCGGGAGGTCTTGGGTTCGGGTCTCCACAGCAGCATTGGGAGTAAAACTTGTAATTAGGAGTAAAATGTATTCACTTTCCTCAAAAAAATAGAATGGCCAGCAGAATTTGGTAGAAAGATCAATAAAATAAGACTAAGTTCATGCCATCATGGTTGCATAACCATCAATATAAATAATTTTTCGACTGATTCATGCTGTTTTTAACTAAAATTGCTGAAAGCTTCCAGTGTCAACAAACAGAAAAACTGCATTTTTTCTAAAATTTAAATTTCTGAAATAGAACAACCAATACCTGATTTTGCATCTGGAAAATCAGCTGGGGTTCTTTGCATCGGTCCACCATACAATAAACTTTCATTTTTTGCCACTTCTTCCACATGGTGGTTTTGATTTGCTTGATCAGTGGTCTGATGTTGAGGACCCTTACTCCTAATGTTCATCTCCAAAAATGAGTTGACCAATGCATCAACAAACTCTGGTTCATTTATGTGGTATGGAAGTTTCTTCACCTATTTCAGGAAGAGGAAAAAGCAGAGCTTTATGACTAACAATTCTTTGTTAATAATGTCACATAAAATTATAATAAGTTAAAAATTTAAAAGTTTCTGAACATCAGAAGACTAGAACACAAAAACAGTTTGAAAGATAAGAAAATATGGCTCATATTAAATGGATAAGGTTCACTCTCCACCTCTACCCTGAGGTTCTAATTAGCAGAGAAGGTGTTATCTTCAATTATTCTTTAATCTATTGATTTCAGAGGCAGGTAGAGTTCTTTAGCACTTTAGCTAGTCCTTTTCTTATGATGTTTGATCATATAAAAACCATTGAAAAGTAATAATTCCGTACATTTCTCTATATACATGGCAGACCATAAAGTGATGATCTTAGTAAGAAAAAGAGTACGACTCCAACTACAGTACACAACAACTTGTGCCTAACCATATTTTACACAGAACAGTGACGAGGCCATCAAATTACATCAGCACTAAAAAAGAGAGGCCAATGACATGGACGATTTTGCATATCACAGGAGCCAAAGACCCAGCGGGCCCCTTAACATGTTCAGGCTGTGATGTTGAGGACCTCAACATTTAAAAAGAGACCAGCAGTCACTCTGAAAGTCGTTCTCAACTTAACAGAAACAATGATACAATATACATATGTTCCTTATAGATGAATGTTACCTGTCTTTCTTCAGTTGCAATTATAAGCTGTTCTAGTTCATTTATAATGGCACTTGTAGCCTCTGGATCATAAAATGGCTTTCCAGGTGCATCTAATGCTGAAACCCCCTTCATTGGAAGGCAAACACATACTTTTGATGATGACTTGTTCAGTTTTTCGGCAATAAATTTGGCAAATTTCAGGTTTTCTTCAACTGTAGTTCGCATGAGTGAAACCTGCAGAGGATTTAACTGATCCACGTTATTTATTGAAGTAGGCTCCAGCAAAACCATCAAGATAAACGAAATCCAATATAGGAATGCTATTATACAGCTAGAACACTCCAAGCAAACAACACAAGGCAGAGTACCATAACCGTGTGGATTTCTGAGTATTAGAATGAAAACGGAATCTTATAATTAGCCATACCCATTTCCCGAGGTTCTATTACATGCTTTTACCTGTCAATGCCATGATTCAAGCAAAAGTCTCTTTGTAATCTCATTAAACGAATTTAAATTTTAACTATGAATGATAGATGTTGATAAAAGAATGATAGAATCCAGATTGAGAAAAGTTCTTAGAAGTAGAGTAGCACAAGCATGCACATCTTCCTAGTTGTCACAGGATCACAGGTTTGTAGCTCACAGGAGTGACATAAATCAAGCCGGTGTCCAGTTCTTTAAAAAATGTTTTCCTTTTTGTATAATATGGAGAAAAGCTAGATTAGCTGAGCCATGAGTAGTAGAAATACTTTCAAGTGGAACTTCACAGAAAAATTCATCTTTCTAAGGCTGTCTCCACTGCAGAAACAAGGAAAGAAAGTTCATAGGATTTAAGGAAGACAAATGATAAATGCATGGGAAGGAACTTATTATTACCTGATCATTATGGATATGTATCCTTCTATCTCCAAATTTGGCAGGTATTGTATGTTTGGCGCCAAAATTCACCATATCCAAAGCCCCTACACTGATAACTAGGGGTACTCCGTTCTCTATCATTGCATCAAAGCGTGAACTATCACATGCCATGACACCTCCGACCACATAATCAGCAACTTCTGTTGTTGTGATGTCCAAAACTCCCTATTGAATAAAAAAAAAAAAAAAAAAAAGTGTTTGTAGTCATTAGAGCAACTTGGCGTCCTGTCTTAAGCAGCTTTAGCAGTTTTGACCTGGTAAATGCAACTTAGCGAACAGATTGCAAGTCATAGATGCACTTTATCTGTTCTGGCCTCTGAGAAAAAGAAAGATATAAACAAGTGCGAGTAGAAGACAACTTTTAGGAGATATACCTGTATAAAACCCCCTCGAACAAGATCTTCCATTGCCCTGCCACCAACACCCGTGGCGTGGAAGACCAGTGTTTCATAGCCTTCTCGAGCCAATCTCTCCTTCACAGCAGTGACACACGGCGTGGTAACTCCGAACATGGTCAGACCAACCGTGGGTTTTTCTGTCACCTCAGGGGAATTCTCTGTTCTTGAGAGTCTTGCAACGACCATTCCCACAAAAGCAGCTGCGGCATTAGATAACAGGGCCTTACTCACCCTGTTGAGGCCAGAAATGTCCACCACCGACGGAAAAAGTATCAAATCAGAAGTTCCAATGTAAGGTTCCGTTCGACCGCTGGCGACAGTGGACACAATGAGTTTAGGAACTCCGATAGGCAGAGATCTTAGAGCAGGAGCGATCAGAGCTGTTCCTCCACTGCCGCCAATTCCAATAGCTCCGGAAAGAAGCTCATTTTTGGCCACTTTCTCGAGGAAGCATTTCAGTGCCTCACTCATTATAGCAACTGCTTCGCCTCTCCCATCTGGAAGCAAGTAGGAACCAGACGATGTCTCCGCCTGCGTGGCCGTCTTCGTCTCCTCCAAGTAAGAGCACAGAACATCTTTTCTCGACACAAATTCAAAACCTTGCAGCTCTTCCGCCGCCTCCTGGCTGGTTGAAACATCAACTACTGTAACTCGGACCTGTAGACGTCGGAAGGTGTATAAATGACTCTAAATCCTCAAAATTCCGACCCTGCCGGACCGCTTGACGTAATGAGATTGAAAAACAGCAAGGCAGCGGAGACGAATGCGTGAAGGAAGAGGAGAAGCGGACAATTACGAATACCTTGGAAATGGAGCGGTCGGAAAATGCGCGCAGGCTGGTTGTTACGGAATCAGATAGGAAACGAAGCTCTTCTAACTTTGTATCCGCCGTTCCTATGCAGAAAACCCGATGGATTTTTTCTCGATCGGCCACCATTTCTACGACGAGATCGTGCGGGACAGAGAGGCTAATGTACACTACACTCGGTTGGTACGACGCCTCTCAAGCAGCAGAACAACAGGAAATATACTTGGAAGTAGGAATTTCCTTGATTCATCACTTTATATTAATATTTAGTATGTAACTAAGTCATAATTTTCCGTAATATATGACATTTTACTTTTAAATTAGTAGTTTAATGAATAGTAAGTAAACGATATAAGAATCATTTCTCATGTCTTAATTAGGGGTTGATTATGTCTTAACTAGGGGTTGATTATGTCTTAATTAGGGGTTGATTATGTCTTAATTAGGTGTTGATTATGTCTTAATTAGGGGTTGATTATGTCTTAATTAGGTGTTGATTATGTCTTAATTAGGGGTTGATTATGTCTTAATTAGGGGTTGATTATGTCTTAATTAGGGGTTGATTATGTCTTAATTAGGGGTTGATTATAAGAAGCGCTGCGCGAAGGCGAAGACCGTCTGTCCGGATACCCTTATGTTTCACGATCTACCAATCCATAACCACAAACCACTCTTACACCATCGATGGACAAGTCTTCTTTCGTGTTCTTATACTCTTCTATTCCCCCCTTTTTTTCTTGGCTCCTTTGTTCAGTTAAATTCGTGATATAGTAACCATAGCTTCTCTCTCCTATTTATGCTACCTTTTACCGGCTAGTAGTATACCCCAACCATCTTATGTTACTTCGTTACGTGTCTTTTTATGGGATGACACTTGTATTCTAGCTATTTTAATGGTGACATTCAGGATTCTTTGTTCCCGGTATTTGATTCGTTTTTATGGCTGCTTCAACGATGGCTAGAGGATAGAACGGTGGGATGGTTTCCTTCACACTGTGGGTTTGCTCTTCTTCTCCCAGGCTTGGAACTGTCGCCACCCCATTTAAAGATTACTTAATTTGGCAATGACTCACCGTTTTTAGTTACTGTGACTGACGTGTCAACGCAATACTTTCGGTCATTTTACTTTTTATCTTATTTCCTTTTCTATTGAGATTACAAGCTTCATGATTTTGGTAATTCAGCATGGTCTCGACTTTTTGTCGCCTAAAACCCCCTCATTTCACTCCTCATTACTTTTCAACCTTATCACCACTTTTCCCAAAATTTTCATATTCTTGGGACTTCTACATGCCGTCTTCTCTCATTTCTCAATTTTTTTCTCTCCTTTTTTTACCACTTTTCCGGCCGTATGCACTACTCTTTATTATGTCTCTTAAGCGTTCACTCCGCGCACTCTAAGCATAACACTCTATACGGTTAGACATCAAATATCACCTATTGATACAATAAAAAATACACAAAGAGTTGTACCCAAAGTAAGTAATAGAAGATCGTACAATCGGCAGTACACTCTGACATACCTTCCTTGTTAGACTCCTAATCAGTTACGAATTCTGTAATCTTATCCGACTGTAATCATAATTTTCTTTGATTTTATTCTATAAACTTTCTTAGTCCAACTAGGAAACAAACTCTCATGAAGTGTATATATGTACCTGACTTTCGATTCCGGTGCAATATCTCTTATCATGTTTTCCAATTACCCAAGGATTTGTTTTCAAATTAGAACAGCTATTCCGATCTTTTCTTTGGATTTACTGGGGAAAGAGGAAAATACACTTACTTAACTGGTCCCTTTTACAAGAAAGTTTTGCATATAATTAAGTTGCTCTGGCAAATGTTTACGTCTTTTGACTCTCTCTATATATATGGTCCCCTTTCATGAGGTTTAAATATGGCTCATCCCCTTTTCTGGTAAAATTAAGAAATTCATACAAAAATTCCCTTGTGTGGAAGCACATTAGAGCTTCTCTCCCAACCTTCATATAATATTACCGTCGATCCTTAGGTAATGGCTCCTCCACCTCTGTATGGTATGGCCGAAGGTTGCCTCCTTTATCTCACCCCTTAGTTGATCATCGACGCCTTACACAGGGACCTTACTTCCGAGATACTAAGGTCTTCTCCCTCTTGGCAGAAGGAAAGTGGGATACTCGTACATTGCTAATGACCTGGTCACCTAAGATAGCCCATATTATTCTCTATACTCCTACTTTTCCTTCTATTCTGGACTCTTTTACATGGACCCCTACATCCTCGGGCAGCTTCTTCCTTCGTAGTGCATATGCCTTGGCTCATAAGTGCTACTTGTTACAGAGAGGTACTCAACAATATGGGCCGGTTGATAAGATTTGGTCTATTAATTCTTCGTAAAGCCCCCAAGAATACGGTTTTTCTTGTGGTTCACGATGCATGATTCCCTCCCTACAACTATCCTTTTACTTATGAGACATATTTCTGTTTCTTTCACTTGCATCTTTTGTCATCACTCTGATGAAACCATACATCATCTTCTTTTCGTGCACATTTGCATTGGCTATTTGGTCTGCCATTTGTACTCACATTGGTTTTCCTTTGAGGTTTACAAATGTTTGCACTTTGTTACTACATGCTTTTTCCTCTTATATTATGCAATATTACCCTTCTCATATAACCCTACTTTTTATTACATTTTGGGAAATCTGGTTAGAACATAATAAGCGGCAGTTCCAACATTAGACTTGTACCTGTCAACAAATTATTCATAAGATTTTTCTTCTTGCAAATCAGCTTTGTTCTACCCGTGGCTTTCCTCGCTTACCTAAAATAAAGTTGTCTCGCCTTTCTACTATGTGGGAACCTCCGCCTTATTCTTAATATTTGAAAGTTAATTTTGATGGTTCATCAAATCTATTGTCGGGTCATACTGGTGGTGGGCTAATTATTTAGGATTATCTTGATTTTCCTTTAATTATAACATTATGGCCCCTTACACAAGCCACAACAACATGGCTGAAGGTTACGCGATGTTGTCATCTCTTTATCTGGTATATTATTTTGTTCGGCTGATGCAAGTAAATTTCTTGGGGGACTCCCTACTTCTCATCCAGGCTGCTCGGGGTAAGACACAATCATCATGGATGGTTCGTCTGTTAGTTCTCAAAATCCAAACCATCCTCGGGACCTTACCCAACTTAATGCTTCTGCATCAGTTTAGAGAGGCAAATTTTGTAGTTGGCAAAAAAGGTAACTAGTTACGCTTCTAATTCCCCTGCCTTACATATTTTGAGTTTTCCCAGATTCTACCATTCACACTCGTTTATTATCCTTCCTTTCATATGAATTCTAATTCCCCTGCCTTACATATTTTGAGTTTTCCCCTAGCATAACACCACTACTACGGACCTTCTGGATTTGGTTTTATTTTGTTCAAGTTTGTTTACCTTCATTTTTGTCACACCTACCAATCCTATTCATGTCCCGCTCTTATAACTCTCCAGCGATCTTCGTCCCAGCCATTTTTGTTCGATAACTGTGTTACGTATCCCTCACTCTCTTCTTTGCTTTCTTGTCCATACTTCTTACTCAGCATCTATCCGCCAAGCCCTCTCACCTCCCTTCGTCATATATTGTCCGACCATCCAGACACTCTTCATCTGTTACGTTCTCTCCTTCACTGGAAACCCCCGTGTCTTTCGTCCACCTTTCTCCCCACTCACTTTGGCATCATGGCTGGTCCTTCTGACAAAGGTAAGAAACCGTTTTCCCCAACCCCTCTTGTCCCCTCTTGCGTTCGCCTCATTCTTCTTCTTCTTCCTCCTCAATCACGCTAGTTTCTTCGACTGTAGTGAACCCCACAGATGCCATTTTTACTCTTATAAAGAATTTACTTCACATCTCGCTTTCTCAAGGGTCTCGCATTCCTGGTTTTACATGTCGTCAGTCTACTTTGGTGGGTATTTTTGTGTGTCGTATCCCCGATTCTCCCCGCATCACGTCGCTTTAGATATCCAAGAGATACTCCGTTCTTCCCATTGTCCTAACCCTGATGTTAATATTTTATTTCTCGCTTGAGGTTTTCTTACTGTTGAACTCCCTGATCCCCGTTTGTGTCCAACACTTGTCGAGTCTTGCCCTATTAGAGTTCAAGGCACAATAGTTGACCTTTTTCCTTGGCATGGAAACAAGAAGGCAGAAGTCTGTTTTTACATGCATGCACTTCAAAGTCTGTATCCTCAACTTACCTTCTATTCATTGACACTCTGATCCACTCTAAAAAATCATTCCTCCTTTGGGCACATACCTTACTATGGATGAGGCAACACGACAACATCAAGGCAAACGTGTACCAGCGACAGTAAAAATTGAGCTCGACCCGCTCACTCCAGACATTGAAGGCCTAGTAGTCCAATTGACTTATGATGAATCTACTGTGTTATTGTTTAAAATTGAAAATCGACCCCATGCATGTCTAAATTGTCGTCACTAGGGCCATCACATGGAGGACTGTCGCGAAGTGGCTCGGCGAGATGACACAAATTCCTCTGATGATACTACCCACCGCCCTTCGCACCAGGTTTGGCTCCCTATTACTCAACTTTCATCAATTGCTCCGTCTTCTTCTCCCACCCCACACGACAGTACAGGTTCTCCCTTCAGCTACCATTGATCCACCCCTCCTTTCTACCATACTGACTCCTACTGATGCCTCTGCCCTGATCCATCTTGTCCTTTCGCTTCTTCCTCAACTTGTTGTGCCCCCACTCTTACCTCTCCCACGACCGAGGTTTACCCAGCCCTCCCACTGGAATCCTTTCTTATTTCCAGTCCCCGTGCCTAGTCCGATTCCTCTCACAAATGAAACCGGTCCACCACCCCTCTCCATTGTGTATCCATCGGATTTAGTTGGCACACATTCTCCTCCTTCCCCTTCACATACTTCTCACCTGCAGTCGCTACCACTCCTTGTGACACACCTTGCATCCATAAACGTGTTGATGCTTTACCTGATCCTGCTTCTACTGGCATTGTTTGATAAGGTAAGCACAAACTTTCACGTGTTACTTTGACTGGTCCTTCTGGCATGGCTAACCATGAATCAGATACGTATATTTTTCCACACATTTCTTTTTATACTTTTTTTTTCATGGTTTCATCATTGACTCATTTGGATTCTCCTCTCGCCTGATTATGGATAATATACTCTATTGGAACATTAGGGGTATCCGCAACAATACAGTGTGGTATACCGTAGATCTTTTACTCAAACAACATACTCTTGATTTACTCTATTTTAGCGAGTCAAAAGTTCCAGATCCACAACAAACTACTCTTTCGTCTACTTGCCCCTTTATACCCCAATGATTTTTATTCCATCTCATTCACTGAGTGGCGGGCAATGGCTTATGTGGAAACCGCATCTCGCCCTCACATAGTCACATTTATGTTTTCTTATGTTTTTAGCATAGTCGTAAAAATCTCTCTTCCAAATGGTGACCAGCAATACATCTTATGCGTCTACCTCCCCTCCTCTGATCGTCCTCAATGGAATGTGGCCTTAAATGGCATTCAATTCTAGATCTCCCAAATTCGGGGGTCTTGGCTTCTTTTTGGTGATTTTAACTTCACGGTTTCCCCTTGGGAAAAATGACCCTGCAATTGTCACCTCCTGCCATCAACATCCAAATTACAATGTTTTATCACATTAGGCGATTGGGTAGATGTGAAATTTACTGGGCCTCTACATATTTGGTCCAACAACCGGGCCCCTCCCACTAGAGTCACCACTAGGGGTGGGCACGGGTCAGGTTTGAGTCGGGTTTTTTAAAACCCGAACCCAAACCCGACCCGACCTACCATTTTACAAACCCGTACCCGACCCAAAAAACCCGATTTATATATATATATTTTATAAATAAATCAAGAAAAAAATATTAAAAAAATAAAAATAAAAACCCACGGGTCGGGTTTAGGTAAACCCGAACCTAAACCCAGGTTTTTTGGGTCGGGTCGGGTTACCCGGAAAACCGATCCGATGCCCACCCCTAGTCACCGCCCGGCTAGACAGGGACCTCATTAACCCTGCATGGCTATTACGATGGCCTTCCACAACACTTAATTTTCTTCCTCAATTTTGGTCTGATCATTCCCCACTACTATTGATTGTCACTAGCCAGGTCCTGGATCCCTCTCTCCGGCGCTATCAACATATGTGGACCCAGGACAAATCTTACGCTCAATTGGTTGAGTGCGCTTGGTGTACCTTTGCGAACCCTTCGCGAACCCTTCCGCTTCCACACCTTCCCCTGACACTTTTCAATCTAGCCTTAGTTTCTCTTGCAGCAATTACTAGACTGGAATAATAAGAATCACTTGGGTAATTTTCATTACCAAATTCGGCGCACATTCGAATGACTTCAACAGGTCAAGCATGCTAGTTCCCTTCAGCCATTCAACCAGTCCCCTCTGACTATTGCCAATGCACTTCAACAAAGAATTATGCATTCGCAGCGTGTTCAACACATAATCCTTTATCAAACTGCCCATCAGAACACACTCCGGTTAGGAGATGAAATAATAAAATTTTCCACTCCTTCAGTAGCAGCTGCCTGGCCTTTATCTCATGCAACGAATAACATGGCAGAATTATATGCCTCTTACTCTTAACATTATACTGCATTTCCCATTTCTTCCCACACTCTCAAGTATAGATCGGGGGCACCCTGCCCACACAGGCGCCCACGCTACGACATACTTTTGGTAAAGCAAATGCGGTTGCTGGATGGATTGATTCGTAATTATGGAACTATCAACTATGACGGCAGTCGCCAATCCGGTTTTCCCAAAAAAAAAAAAAAAAAAAAACTTATGAGATACGGCATTGGTCACCCACATGCATGCCCATCTGTTCACACACGTAGCAGGTGTGCGGCAGCACAGGTACGGGCCCCTGAGCCTTGTGATCTTCGCTCTTCTTCTCTCCTCCGCCCTTTTTCTCCTCCCCTTTCTTCTGTCCGCCCCCGCCGCCACCGGCGACATCTTTTTTAGGCGGAGGAGCTGGTGGGCCGATGCTCACAACCTCTGCGGTCTTCCCTGTCTTTCTTGTTCGGATGATTATCTGCACCGGGTCTGCGTCGCCGGTCACCGTTATGGTGTTTTTCGCCGGGTCCAGCTCGATTTTGTCTATTCCTGTCAAAAGCGAGGCAAACGCGATTTAGTATTTGAATCTATAACACGCTAATCTGGGCGCAATTCGCGTTAAAAATTACGTTTATATATATATATATATATATATGTTCCTTCTTCTAGCATTTTCATATATATTCTATTTCTCTAACAGATTTCTGTGGTAAATTAGAGGGTCTGAATCTCTGATCGTCATGATCATGCACAAGAAATATATATTACAAAATAAATTAATAATAACAAGCAACCAGTACCAGTAATTACAACACATAATCCCATGAATTATTGAACAACAGTAAGCTATTCCTGAGTGGTACGTATTCTCGAGACTGCTAAAAAAGAGCATTCAGAAATGTGAGCATCAGGTAGGGGTGGGTTACCTTCAAGGCCTGAGATAGCTTTGAGGAGCTTCTTCTTGCATTTCATGCAAGAGATATCGACCTTCAGGACCGTTCTGGTCACCATTCTGTACTAGAAGAAGACTCTTCGTTTTCAGTTGATCGACGATGATAAAGGGTACCAGGCTACCAGCTACTCATGACAAGTTTCTTGATAGTATCTTCGGGTCGTTCACCTCCTGAAAATTAATTCTGTTATTAATGGATCCATCTCAACGAGGAAGCCGGCTTATGTCATTTGCTTCTTGTCTTCACCATAACAGGCATTAATATATACATATATGTATATTGGTTCTTAAAACTAATTACAAGGGGAGACTGGTCTTGATTTAGACTAATTTGATGGCTCGGGGTTGTTCTTGAATATAATTAATTTTGTCACTGGGTTATTAATTTATTGTTACCAAATCACAGTATCAGTGCATCGAAGAAACTAATTAATTCTCTCGGGAAAGAAAAAAATGACTCGGGAAATTGGTCTCTCTTGCTTGCTTGAAGGTACGTAGAGTCGGTTGTTGAACCGAAAGTGATTTTAGTGCTACTGATTCAACACCAAACTTAGAAAACAAATAATAAAATGAGGTGCTATTTAATAACTTAAAAAAAAAAATATGGTGCTTAACAGCTATTACTTAAATAATGAAGTATATATGTAAAAGCGTACCTCCTCATTATTTACCTTTCTATACTCTTTTGTGTACTTTCTTATATCAATAATTTGCTTAATTTGTCTTAATCAGTTTATTTTTAAGCTAATAAATAGCAATAGTATAGATAAAATAGATATTTTAATTAGCTCAAGTGCACAAGCATTAGTTTGCCCTAAATTGTAAACCAATAAGTGTAAAACGTGATTCAATTTTTACACTATTAAATAATTTAATATGGCATATTATATATCAACATAAATAATTAAAAAAAATTAGTTATTGTTTTAAATTTTTACTCTTTGGATTTTGGAAACTAAAAAGAATATTACAAAATGCTAACAGCTAAAACCTCAAGGTATAGACTATGGAAGGGCATATATGGAATTTATGAGGATTATGTTTAAGAGAATTATGATTTATGAATTAATTTATATAAAAATATTGAACCATACTCCATAAACAAACTGAACGAAGACCTTCTCCAAATCACTGACCCGGACTAGCTAGACAAAAAAAATAATTAAACCAAACCCCAGACCTCAGCTTCTTGCCCCGACCTTGGGGAGAAGTCAAGGGCGGGGAAGGAAGCCGAGGTCGGGGAAGTTGTTCAACCAACCTTTTTTTTGTCTAGTCCTATTTAGTGACTTTAAGGAGAAGGGTTTAGTTTAGTTTATTTTTTGAAGAGGTATTTTCGTCATTGTATCATGATTCTATATTTTAGCAACATTCATTTATGACTCAATATTTTCACATCAAGGAGTCATTGAAATGTAATTCTCCCATTACGTTTTAAGGGTTAGAACTAGGACCGAGAGATTCCAGAATTACCTTTTTACTTGAAAAACATTTGTTTTTACAAATATCTAAAAAATATGACCTTTTAGTGAATTACTTGGGCATATGAATGGACTAACACTAGTAGAAAGAGCCTTTCTACCAAGAGTTTGGTTGTTGTAACCGTTGGTAAATGTTTCTATACACCTACCTACGTTCTTCTAGCTCCTCCAACTCCTAGCCTCGGTTCGGGTATACATAGATGTATTTCCAACTATCTTGAGCACGATTGAACACTGGCAATCAAAATGGAAATCAAAATCGATCAATCCAACCATCGATCTATAACCTACTTGATTTGATGGATCAGATCAATAATTGTGTCAAGTTTCGAACCCAGGACCTCTCAGATACTAATCAAGCACTTTTCCAACTGAGATACATCCCAATTGTGGAAATAAGATAAAACTTATAGAAAATGAATTAAAATGAATTACATCATTTTAAAACTACATAACATCCCCCACCATTTTAAAATGATGAGACAACTGACATGACACAAGAATGACAAGCTGACATAACGCAAGAAAGATAACTCGACAGAATGGAAAAACAGTCAGTACTCATAAGCTTTCGACGAAAGGTGTCTTGTGGACTTGAACCTCCGTCTAGTTGATGTTCTGCTACCCATAACAGTCGTAAGTGAACAAGTCTTGAACTTGGACTTTATATACAGGTTTTAGAAACACCAAACAACCTAGAGATGGTTCTGAAATATGAGTTCCATCAGGGTTGCGCGTTACGGCCATGCGCAGGTATCTTGTGATGTGAATATCTCTTCAGAGAATAAGCCCAGATTCTCTTATAGACTGCGGCACCACAGTCATACTCACATTCGGTGATATCTCAAAGGGTATACTGCATCTTTATACCTGTTATAGTAGCCTCGATATCATTAAGGTTTTTCACCAACCTCAAATGATTGCAGTTGAGCACCAGCTTCCTAGAGATGGGACGTGAATAAATTCACTATTTTTGGTGCTCCTACCAGTTACTCAGTTGGCTTGTTTTTACCCATTGAACCTTCATCATGGGATAACCATTCAGATAGGTTGGGTTGCTACCAACGGTAACTCTAATAATAGGCTTTAATCCCATCCCCCTCGAAGCAAATTGTACTTGTCCTCTCGACAAGCCCTTGGTCAGGTGATTTGCCAAGTTTTCCATGGACTTAACATAACTTAACGTTATGATTCCAGTGGAGGTGAGCTTACGCAAAATCTTGTATCTAAGCTCTATGTGCCTAGACGACTTTGAATTGTGATTTTTACTCTTCACTTTCATTATAGTCGCCTGATTATCACAGTTTATTAGGATAGCAGGAATAGACTTATCCAACAAGGGAATATCTGATAAATGACTCTGAAGCCATTCTACTTCCCCACCAGCCAACTCCAAGGCAACCATCTTAGCCTCCATAGTTGACCTGGTGATCAAGGTCTGCTTGGAGGATTTCCAAGCGACAACACCACCACCTAGTGTAAACACAAAACCACTAGTGGATTTTATTTCATCAGAGTTAGATATCCAGTTAGCATCACTGTACCCTTCAAGTACAGTTGGTAAACCGGAATAGTGTATCCCATAGTTAACAGTCCCCTTCAGATATCTCAGGAGTCTCTCAATAGCACTCCAATGAGTTTTATTTGGATTACTCGTGTACTGCTCAATGCCTACAACATATGAGATATCAGTGCAGTGCGGTTTGACAAATACATCAAACTACCAATAATCTGGGAATATATCAACTGAGAGACACTATCCCCACCATTCTTCTTTAGTTTAACACTAGAGTCATATGGTGTACTAACTGGTTTGCTATTCTCAAAGCCAAAATCGCTTCAAGACTTTTTCTACATAATGAGACTGTGTCAAACAAATCCCATTCTCATCTTTTATGACTCTGATTCCTAAGATCACATTCGCTTATCCAAGATCTTTCATGTCAAAATTATCACTAAGGTAATTTTTAACCTCTAAAATTTTGACATGTTCTTTCCCAAAAATTAATATGTCATCTACATATAAACACATTATGATGAGCAATTTTCATATACTCTCCAAGTACACACATTTATCAAAATCACATATCTTAAATCCATAGGAGAGAATTACCTTATCAAATTTCTCATGCCACTGTCTAGGAGCTTATTTTAATCCATATAGAGATTTAACTAGTTTATAGACCTTATTCTCCTGACCAGGAACTACAAAGGGTTCTGGCTGCTCCATATTAATCTCTTCATCTAACTCACCATTAAGAAAAGCGGTTTTAACATCCATCTGATGTATCTCGAGTTTATATGAAGCTCCCAGTGCTATAAGCACTCGCACAGTAGTGATCCTAGTTACTGGCGAATAGGTGTCAAAAAAGTCGATCCCTTCTTTCTGACTATAACCTTTGGCAACTAAGCTAACTTTATATTTCTCAATGGATCCATCAGGATTCCGTTTCCTTTGAAAATCCATTTGCATCCTATAGGTCTAGACCACGGAGGTAAATCGGTCAACACCCATGTGTTGTGTGAAAGTATGGAATCCATCTCACATTTCACAGCTTCCTCCCATAAAGATGCATCACTAGATCTCATCGCCTCAGTGTAAGTTAAAGGATCATCCTCTATAAGGAAGGTATAGAAATCATCTCCAAAATTTTTCTCTATCCTAGGTCTCTTGCTCCTCCTAGGTTCAGTTTTCGGCAACTCACTAGTTTTCTCTGTATGTGATTGACTCACCTACATCTAGTTTTCTCTTTTCTTTCATGGGAAAGATGTTCTCTAAGAACACAACATCATCGGATTCTTTGATTGTATTTATGCTGACCACTTGTATATCAGAGCGTATAACTAAGAATCGGTATGCATTGATGTTTTCAGCATATCCTATGAAAGCAGCATCGTAGGTTTTAGGAGTTAATTTCGTTGTTTTGTTAAGATTAACTTTCACCTTAGCAAGACAACCCCAAACTCTAAAGTACTTAAGACTAGGTTTCCTACTCCACCATAATTCATATGGAGTTTTCTGGTAGTCCTTGTACGGGATACGATTAAGTATTTTACAAGCTGAAAGTAAGGCTTATCCCAATAAATTGTTGGGAAGACCAGAACTAGACAACATAGAATTAATCATGTCCAAGAATGTTCTGTTCTTTCTCTCAAAGAACCCCGTTTGACTGGGGGTGAATACTGAGGCGATGGTTTCATGAATGATTCCATACTCCTCACGAATTTCCCAAACTCTGCAGAGAAAGTATTCACCACCCCTGCCCCGACCTAAGTCTTTTAATTTTCTTTTGGGTTTGGTTTTCAACTTCTGCTTTATAGGTTTTGAATTTGTCAAAAGCTTCATCTTTAGTTTTTTTATTAGATACACATAATAAAAGTATTTTGACATATCATCGATAAAGGTAATAAAATACCTTTTACCTCCTCTAGTCAAGATACCGCTCATTTCACATATGTCACTATGTATCAATTCAAGTAAGTCAGAACTCCCTACTTGACTATCTTGAAAGGTTTCCCTAGGTTGCTTGGATTTGGACACATATCTCACATTTGTTATTCATATTTATGTTATACTTGGGAATTAAATCTAAGTTCATCATTCTTTTAAGTGTGTTCGAGTTCACATGTCCTAGTCTTCCATGCCATATGTTATGGGAATTCGTGCACAAAAACAAAGATGAACTAGCAGCTTTATTATCAGAGTGAACAGAAATTACATTGAGTTTAAATAAACCATCTATTACATAACCTTTGCCTACAAAGGAGCCTCCTTTGGTTATTACAACTTTATTTGATTCAAACACCAACTTAAACCCTAATTGACTCAGAAGAAAACCGCTAACAAGATTCTTCCAAACATCTGGCACATGTTGCACACGATGGAGGGTGAGAGTGTTCCCAGAGGTAAACTTCAACTTCACTTCTCCTTCTCCTATAACTTGTGCTACACAAGAATTGCCCGCCGTTACAGTTCTCCCTTTTACTTCCTGATAAGAAGAGAAAGAGGAAATATCAGAGCAAATATGAATAGTAACACCAGTATCAATCCACCAATCGGTGGGTGTATATGCCAGGTTTAATTCACAGTTAGATGATACTAACTTGTCATTGGTTCCAGTAGAACTGGTTCCTGTTATCATGTTTGCCTGAGGGGTAACCTTATCCTTCGTTCTCTGGATTGTATTTCCTATGCCTACTTTGTTTGGCAAAGTGTCCAGGTTTTCCATAGACAAAACATGTTCTCTTGTTTTCCGTCCTTGAATCTTTTGTTTGGGTTTTGTAAATTCTGTTTATTTTTTTTCTTCTTGTTGAAGTTAGGCCGTTTAGACTCTACTAAGTTGGCCTTTTTCACTAACTTCTGCGATAACGCCTCGAATCCTTTTGATCTCTGTACTTTTTTGGTTTGAAGCCTTTCTATTCTTTTTTTCAATCTGAAAGACAACTAACACTTCTTCCAATGAAGGGATTATTGACTTGTGCCTCATACGATTTCTGAATTCGACCACGATGGGGAAGTTTATCTATCGTCTTTGAAGTTTGGACCTTTTCAATAAAGGTGATCCCTTTTTGAGCGGAGCTTGGCTACTATGTTTTGAATTTCATGAGCCTGATCAACAACTGATTTTTCATCGACCATTTTATAGGAAAAGTAATTTCCTATGTTAAAACTTTGCTCTGACTCCGATTCAGTTCCATACTTAATCTCTAGTTCTTTCCAAAGGATTTTAGCTGATTCAGCTTCTTGATAGAGATCAAATAGATTATCACTTAGAGCACTAAGTATTGCCCCACGACATATATGATCATCATTCATGAATCTAGCCTGTGTTCCAGATTTACCAGGTTCATGATCTTCAGGATCAGCTATAGGTGGGTCTTTTAGGACAAGGTAATATAACCCGATGGAAGTTAACTAATATTCCATCTTTTTCTGCCATCTCCTAAAGTTGCTTCCATCAAAAGTTTTCGGTTTCAAGGTTTTGTTCAACTTATCTCTCGAGTGCACCATTCTAGGACTATATTTCTTTCAAAATTGTTGGAAAATTATGTGCACAATTCACTCCAGATACAATAACAACAATTGAACAATTCACACAACCAGAAACCAAATATATAT
Organism: Aristolochia fimbriata; assembly: GCA_019845555.1. Taxonomy (NCBI): domain Eukaryota; kingdom Viridiplantae; phylum Streptophyta; class Magnoliopsida; order Piperales; family Aristolochiaceae; genus Aristolochia; species Aristolochia fimbriata. Next base: position 8,520,268 of record CM034080.1, on the reverse strand, counting down.
GCGTACCTTGTAGCCGAACCGCTGCAACTGCTCCTATCCGACCATCGATCTATAACCAACTTGATCTGATGGATCAGATCAATAACCGTGTTATAAAATAAATGAATCTCAAATGGAGGTGCCGAGTTTCGAACCCAGGACCTCTCATATGCTAATCAAGCACTTTCCCATCTGAGATACTTTCCCATCTGAGATACTTTTCCATCTGAGATACTTTCTCATCTGAGATACTTTCCCATCTGAGATACTTTCCCATCTGAGATACTTTCCCATCTGAGATACTTTCCCATCTGAGATACTTTCCCATCTGAGATACTTTCCCATCTGAGATACTTTCCCATCTGAGATACTTTCCCATCTGAGATACTTTCCCATCTGAGATACTTTCCCATCTGACATATATCCCAATTGTGGAAATATAAAACTTATAAAAAATAAATTAAAATAAATTATATCATTTTAAAACTACATAACAATTTCTAGTATTGATCGCTCGTTGTCTTCGGCTCTGCGAGATCAAAGATCATCGACGAAGAGTGCGAGTGCGGGATAGATACTCGATTTCGCGGATCACAGAATCTGCTTAACCAGAAAGTGTGCCTTGTGGGAGCCGAAACCTGATTTCATCGACCTCAAGTGGCTCTGCTCGGAGCAGAGGTACGGAGGTTTGAGCAAGGGCGTTGGGGAGGTGCAGAGGTTTCTCTCTCTCTCTCTCTCTCACACTCCAGTTCCACCTTATCAGTGCTCTGGTGAGCTACTGAGCTACCCGTCGTGTTCTACGATGCTGTCCGACTCTTCTCTATTTTTGTATTCTCACTTAGAGAAGAGGTTCTATTCGGTGTGGACTCTCTCGTAGGATTTCGTTGGGCGAATTCAGAATTGGCGTTGTCTGCGACCTAAATGTATGTTGTGCTGCTTTACTTTTATACAAATCGCATTATAATTTATTTAGTTGATGGTGATGATCTTCATCATCTTTACTTTTTAACTTAAAATTTTGATTTCAGCTGACGATATTGTCATTGATTCAGCAAGGTATTGCTCATCTTAGACAGATTCCGTAGGCCGACGCCAGAGGCAAGTTTCATCTACTTGTTTTGCTTCTTGGATGCAAGTTTTGCTGCTTTCCATTAGCTTTGACGAATATTTTTCTTTGTTATTGTAATGTTGAGATTGGGATTCTGTTGCCGTTTTAAATAACTTCGGTATTGTTATTTACTTTGTTTTCCTGCGAAGAATGACAATTTCTTTTCAGTGAAGAATGAGTTATGAGGAATGCTTTGTTCTTCACGTTTTATCTTTCATTCATATAAATGCAGTCACTCCTGCGTTAATCAGTTCTCAATGAGCTCTTCCCCTTTCTATTAGCAGGGTGAGAGCTCTTCCCCTTTCTATGAGGAATGCTTTGTTTGATAACCAAGTCTTTCAACAAGTAATAGGATGAAAGAAATGATTATCAGTCATTCTCTCTCTCTCTCTCTCTCTCTAACTCTAGCTTAATTTGTCACTCACACACACACACACACACACAAATTCTATTTCCCTTTCACTCATTCATATGTATTTGTGTTGATGCAAGATTGTGTTACATTTGATTAAATGGGATAATTTTTAAACTCCTGTGGTTAATACTGATACTGATTCAAGAAAATCTGGCATTATGAAAGTGTCTTATTAGTTACTAGCTACTAGAAACCTTTAATGTCAAATACTGTATGCTGTTTGCATAAATTTATGGAACATAACATTCTGTTTATGACCTGTGCATGTTGATGTTTCCATTAGTTGTAATTTTCTCGAATTTATTGTTTTGTCAAGATTCTATAAGTAGGTGGCAGAAATGGTAGGCAAAAGAATTCCAGAGGGTTATCTTCTTAGCTATCTACTGCCTCCCTATAAATTTGTAGCTAGTTGTGATGCTTAGTTGATCTCTAAATGAAGAGGGTTGTGCTAATCAGCATACTGTTTTATGGATGTGCAGGGTAGTGCTTCTCTTAAGCATTTTGTATTCCTCTCTAACCAATACTAACATGTTTATTATCCATTGTTTTGCAGGAGAAACTATACGTAAGTTTGGCCATTTTATGGATCCATCACATATTGAAGTGGGTATGTTATGAGTCTATCTTTCATCTACTTTACTGATAATTTTTCAAGTTTTTCGATTCATCATGCTTATGTTTACTGCTTCAAAAAATAGGTCAATCATCAGCAGTTTCTGAGACACGAGTACTGACTCTCGAGTCACATGAACCAGTGATAGCTCTTGGGACACATGAGCCAGTCGGGAGGGATGTCCCTCGGAGGTGCAGAGACCCCACAAGAGAGACCAAGCTCTTACCTCCAAAAGGTGATAAATGGCAATGCACAGTAAAGAATAACTAAAAGGTGATAAAATACCCTTTTTGTGTATTTCAGATTTTCTTTTTTGTTAAACCGTGAACCAACTCGAATAAAATCTAAACCAAAACTACTCCAAACCAAAATCGTTCGACTTTTTCATTTTGAGCTAACATATTAGTCAAGGGTCACTAATAATATGACATAATATTTTGTATAAGCTAGCATACTATTCGATTGCAGTTAACATATTACATAATATTGTCATTTCATGTGATTAATGAAAGTTATAGAAACATTGACCCATTTCATTGTAGATTAACATATTAGTCGATGTTCACTAACATAATAATTTTTATAAACCTAAACTGTTCTATTGCAATTAACATATTAGAAAATTTGTAGTTTCATGTGATTAATGAAAGTTCCAGAAATATTGACCCCTTTCATTGGACTAACATAGTAGTTGATGGTCATTAACATAAAATTTTATGTAAGCATAACATACTATTTGATTACAGCTAACATATTTCATCATATTTTAGTTTCACGTAATTTATAAAACTTACATAAATGCTAATTCTTTTCATTTTGGATAAACATATTAGTCGGTGGTCACTAATATACTATCTTGTTTAAGATTAACATATTATTCGATTGTAGTAAACATAATATAATTTTGGTTCAGAAATATAGTTGGATTAGATTATAATATTCATTTAATAGTGGTCTGGGTTCAAAATATTTGATAAAAATTAGTTTAGAGACAAACTCCTAACTTATTTAGTCCGTTTATGTACCCAGGTAATTAAAACATATAATTTATAATTTTTTTCATTATTATTCTACTTCTTACCTGATTACCCGTTCTAGTCGAATAAATAAATGGATAAATAGTATATTGTAGCGACGAAAATCCTCCGGTCCGTGAAGCGGCGCGATCGATTCATTAATTCAACAAAGTTACAGAGAAATTTACAATTTGGGTGTGAATTGGGAAATTTTGCAGGTGCGTTCTCCTAGCTTTCCTCTGATTCAATCTCTGTGGATTCGTTGACGAAGTTGCTACTTCCTGCTAGTTGACGAACTTCGAGCCTCCGATCAAGTGTGCACGGATGACGACGGATGTAGTCGGCCGAACGAAAGTATTAGTGTTCTGTGTTTTCGGCGTGTTGACATCTCCGATGAATCTGTAGAGCTTCTTCAGACGAACTATGTGAACTTCGACGAACTGAAGGTCGCTAGAACTTCTGGTGCGATAAGGCTTCTTCTTCTAAGAAAACTTTTTTGACCAAAGATTTTCGAACCCACTTCCTTTTTGGGTAGAAGATAATGCTTTCTGGCGATCCTCCGCAAATCACAAACCTTTGAGAGAGTGCACACGAGTTGCAACGGATTTAGTTGGTCGAACGAAAGTATTTGTGTTTCGTGTGTTTCAGCTTGTTGACGTTACCGAAGCCGTGCAGAGCTCCTCAACAGGTTGAGTGTAACCGGAAGGATCTTCAGGTAACTTTTGCGAAAGATAAATTTTTCCCACTTAAATTTCTTCTCCCATGGCTTGAAGGTGCTCTGGCTATTTGTAGCCAGAGCTGGAGTCGATCCTTGGAATGAGGATCGAGATCCTGCTCCACAGGAGGGGGAGTGGCGACTTGGAGATTTCCTCCTGTTTCTCCTCCACCGATCCTTCGAAAGGGGATTGAGGAGGAGACTTTCTTTTTCTGGCTCCTGTGGTTGAGACAGACTAGGACTTTGTCGATCCTGGTGGCAGACAGGTGGTCTGCTGATTTGGTGCTGACGACGACGATGAGGCGACACATTAGCGGTGACGATGACGACAACGTGGCAACGAACTGGACCCAAAAATGGGCTGCTGAACTAGGGCTCCAAAAATTAGAGGACAAGCCGTTGATAAGCCTGCAGCGAGTGAACGACGAGTTGATGGATTGGTGGGCTTATCGTTGATGGGCCGTACAAATTTTGGCGTCTACAGTTTGCCCCCTTCGAGAATTACGCGTTCGAAGAACGAGTATGTGTCTTACACACGCACACACACATTTTTTTTTTTTGTCCTTCTTTATCTTTTAGGGCTGTTTATTTTTTCTGTGAACGGATTTTTCGTCTTCTTACTTTTAGGACAACATATATTTTTTGTACACTCTATGTGTTTATTGGGCTCTCTTGCTATTTTAGGGTTGTTTAATTTACTTTTTTGTACATACATATATGTATACGTATGTATATACAAGGAATATGGTGTACCTGGATGGTGAATTCGCCTTGATTGAGTCTGATTTGGGTTGCGATAGAGTTGGCTGTAGTGCCGTGTTCGATTCGGGTTGCGTCCAAGCGGTGGTGAATTGCAACGTCTTGCAACAGATTATAGTTTATGGTACAGGTATGGGATTGCGACAGTCTGACTCCGATATTGGGTCCCGCTCTACGGGTCATTTGATGTGTACGCGAGGCTGGAGAAGGTTTTGCTTCAAACTGTATATGCTTAGTGAAGTTAGAGAGGCATTGTGGGGCCCAATTATGGCGTGGATGACTCTTTGGAAGTCATGCAGAGTAGGTCTCTGCATGGGAATTTCTTCTAAGATTCTCTTCCCGATTTTGTCTCCCATGATCAGGGATTCTAACCAGAACCCTAATCTTTTGTTGATGCTCTTCTATGTGATTTGGCGTGTGCGACTTTAAGCCTCGCGGAGACTGTGACTCTGCTCTGACTCCAGTCTTCCTCTTCTGTAGTTTTATTCTCCGTGGTGCATGGTGGTTCCAAGCTTCTGATCTTGCCTTGCGCAAATTAAAACCTTGCTTCGAAGCTCCTTTAGGACTACACGAATTGCACTAGGTATAGATTTTTTTTTTTTTTGTGTTCAAGCTTTGTTCGTTGCTGATTGAGGGTGGTGGGTACGTCGTGCCCACTTTCTTTTTTTTATTTTCTTCTCTCCTTCTCTTATTTCTTCTTCTTTTCTTCTCATTCAATTCTTATATATGTATATATATATATATATATCGCTATTCATCTTTCTCTCTCATTTTTTTTCCCTGTTTTTTTTTCATTCTCGGTCTCTCTCCTTCTTTCATCCCCTTTTTTTTTCTTCACTCCTTGTGGCGGGCCGGAATTTCTGTGGATTTATGGCCGACGCCACCGTCTCCAGGAGGCCGAGAGCGCGGTTGGGGCGGTGCGCGTCAGGCAGGGCTCTCTCCCCTGCCCTGTGCCCCTTCCATAGCTCGCCGGTGGGTCGGTGGTGCGACAAAGTCGAACTTGGCGTGACTGAGTCAAACTTGACACGACGGAGTCGAACTTGGCACGACGGAGTCGAACTTGGCACGACGGAGTCGAACTTGGCACGACGGAGTCGAACTTGGCACGACGGAGTCGAACTTGGCACGACGGAGTCGAACTTGGCACGACGGAGTCGAACTTGGCATGACGGAGTCGAACTTGGCGCGACAGAGTCAAACTTGGCACAACGGAGTCGAACTTGGCGTGACTGAGTCGAACTCGACGTTTAGGACGAATCCATCTTTTGTCGGTAAAGAGTGCCGGTGCCCTTTTCGTAGCTCGCCGGTAGGGCGTGGTGCCACAAAGTCGAAGTTCTTGACGTTTCATTTTTTTTGAGAGTTGTTGCAACTTGTCAGTGCTGGTGGACTGAGTTCGGCTTGGCCGTAGGGTGGCGGGTTGTATCTAAATTTCCCACTCTCACTTTTTTTTTTATCCTTCGTTTTTTTTTGTGTAACTCCTTTTTTTTCTTTTTTTTTTTTAAGTCGCTTTGTTTGGATTTTTTTTTTTGGAAAATTGTTTTTTTTTTTAAATTGAGGAAATTGCGTACCTGTTTTTGCGTCGGACGATTTTGGCATTTTGGTGCTCTGCAGATGGCGATAATGACTTTCTCCTTTTTGGGGCCAGAGGTTTCTGACATATCGCTCCCTTCAACGGTGGTTCAAAGGGCTTCTTGCATATTCGGACCCGAATTCACCTCGACATGTGATTTTGTGTGCGAGCAGGGGATCGGTGCAGGGTGGCTGCACCAACTCTCCTATTCCGCCGAGTGCAGATGATTTATGGAATCGGCCTAGGGTGTTTGAGATGCATCGCAAGCTTAGAATGTTTGAGACACGAAGAGCTAGGATGAGGTACAGTGGGCCCCACCCAGCTTGGTCAACTTCCCGTGTCGAATTCGGCTTATCACCATAATTGTGAAGAGTTGGTCCTTTCCGTAGTTCGTCGGTGCGACGGTGGTCCAACAGAGTCGGACGATGTGAACTCTCCTTTTGTCGAATTCGGCCTTCTGCGACTCACAGAGAGCCGATGTTCTTTCCATAGCTCACCGATGTGGCGGTGTTGCGACAGATTTGAACAACTTTAATTTCGCTAAAGTCTCCTGTCAAATTCGGTTCGGCTGCCGAATTGCGAGAATCTGTTTGCCAACTCACAGAGAGTCGTCCTATCAAAACACTCTCTTTTCTGTGATGGCAACACTTTCTCTTCCTGATTGATTCAAAGGTATAGCTCTTCTTTTTGTTGTTGTAAAGCGCGTGTGGCAACGTTTTATCGCCTGCTCCGGCCATCTTGATCATTGATGTGTCGACTTCGACTCCTGTCGCGACTACTTAGCCTACACATGTTCTGTTGCACAATCTGAGTGACGATGATGATAGCGATGAAGTGGACCCTCGGCGCAAGTGGAAGCAGGCCGTACCCAACAAGGCAAAGGCGGTGCTACAACAACCTTGGCCGAGGAGGCTTCTAATTTGCTGATTGTTCTTTCGTTGTCGGCTACGACCGCTCTGACTTGATGACTGCACCTGCGTGCTTGGAGGGGGGATGGACTGATTTGCGGCGGAACAACCAACCTTCCCAAGTTATGCTCCTTTGAGGACAACTTCTTGCCCCCAGAGCTTGGTGGTTGACGAACTTTCTTCCAAGGACGATTTTCTGCCCCCTGGGGTTCGGTTTTTTTACCAACTTTTGTTCGAGGGCGATTTTTTTTTTCTGCCCCCTGGAGTTCAGCTATTGAGAGAGCTTGTCGACTCCATGTTTTGATTTTGAGGGGTTGCCCCCGGTTGAACTTTTTGTTCTCTTAGGACTTTTGGCTCCTGGATTCGATTGGAGCTTGAAGATTTGGAGGAGTTAATCCTCAAGCTTTTGCGCAGGGATGGAGTCCCTATGGTTGAGTGAAGTTGGTTTCAATTGGAGGCGCCGTAAGACATGCTTCGAGATACTGCGACATGATTTCTCTGAATATGTTGATGTGTGTTTTGTTGTTTGTGTTGTTGGAGGAGTTGCAGCTGCTTTCGAGCGACTTGCGATTTTCCACCATGACCGGGTTGAAACTCCCGAATTTAATTTGGAAGGGATTAGTTTTTTGAGGGCTCGTTCCCATCGACAAATTCTTTGGTCTCCATTCATATTGGCTTTTAGTCGAGGCGAGCCTTCTCGCTTTCGAGCAGTTCGACGTGGCCTTTGCCTTTGTCGTTTTAGTGATTTTCCAGCTTGGGAGTTGACGTCGAGCAAGTGACAACCATAGCGGTAGGTGGTGCATAGAACTTCTTGGGGAAGAACTCTGCCAATGTGACGAGTGTTCTTTTTTCTTTTATCCGTTCCCCGAACGGAAGTCTTTGAGGATTTGTATTGGCGCTTCACGCCTCTTTTCTTCGACCTCTTCGCCTTTGTCTTGGTGATCATCGGCAATTCGACCTCTCGGATCAATTTCTTTCGTCGGGTGACCGAGATCCACCCCTCCGCGTCTGCTGTAGCAGTTTCTTGGGGCGCGGCGCCGAAGCAACTTTTGCCAATGGTTTGTTGGGTGGGCCGGATTTAAGACGATACTCTTTCGCCACGATCCAAGGCTTGTTGAGCCTAGTTCTCGTACTAGACTTGGCCTGGACGAAAATAGGGTTGGCCGATGCGGCATTTTCTGTTTTGTCAATTACGATGCGACCGTGCGTTGCAAGCTTCAGTATTTTGTCCTTTAGGATAAAGCATTTCTCGGTGGAGTGCTCGAGCAACCAGTGATATTTATAGTAATTGGGGTTTCTGGATTTCCCAACTTCCTCCGGTCTCTTCGCCTCTGGCAACTGAAGCAAATTGGGTTCGACTAACTGCTCGAGCATTATTGGTACGTCAGACTCTAGGAAGGGATATTTCTTATCCATCTTCTCCTTTAGCCTTTGTTTGTAGAAGGTTCCAGTGGGTGGCCTGTTGCTTGGCTTTGGCTTCCACCCGACCTTTACCAGCTCGAAGGTGTCTATCTCATAGGAACCCTTCGTCTTCTCTTTAAGCTTTTGCGTGACAACCCTCCCTTTTTTTGTTGGGTCGGGGATTGGGGCGACGTCATCACCAACTTCCTCCATGATGATCTCCATGTTATGGGCTTCCGTCGCGAGCTCCTAGAAGTCCTTCGACTTCTGGCTCTGGAGGAAGTACAGAAGCCCCCAGTTCATGCCTCGGACGCACATTTCGATTTTCGTTTGTGTGGTGAGATTTGTGCTCTCCTTACAATTGAGGCCGAGATTCCTCCACCGGTTGATGTAGTTGATAACTTTATCGCCTTTCTTTTGTTTCAAATTGGTGATCTCGGCCAAAGTTACGGTGCGCCGGGTGTTGTAGAACCGGCTGAGGAACTCGTGCTCGAGCTGCTCCCAGCTATCGATCAACTCCTGTGGTAGTTCAACATACCAGTCGACGGCGTTACCCTTCAACGAACGACCGAACTGCTTGACCAGCAAGTCTCCATCGGTGACGGTGTTGTTGTAGGTTTCGATAAAGTGTGCGACGTGCTGCTTCGGATGGCCGTCGCAGTTGAATTGCGGATGGTAGCCGGACAACATGGGGATGCTTTGGATCCTCTGAGTGTACGGCCTTCTGTAGGCCACTGATTTGTTTTCGCATGCGTTGTTGCAAACGACATGGTTGATCATCTCGTTCACTACGTCGAATATAAGGGAGGCCGACTCCTCGAGTCGAAGCTCTCGGGTGGTTGTTGGTGCTTCGATTTGCGGCTCTTCGGGGTGAGGTTCAATCGACGCACTCGTCGTGGCCCGGTTACGGTTGACCTCTTGCAAGACATCTCCCATGTTTGTAGTGAAAAACTCCAACTTCTCCATCATTATCGCGATCTGTGCATCGCGGGCCAATAGTTGCGCGTCTTTCGCGCGGATTTGTTCACTTTGTTCCTTGAGCATGACTTGCATCTCGGCAAGTTACTCCTTGACTGTCTTGGCCAATGTCACCATGGCGGCAACTCTAATGACGACAACTCTAATGACGGCAACCGAGGAGGTAGTCCCCGTCGTGAATCAAAGGGGAGAGATCATGTCTGACGACCATGTTGGAGAAGCGGTCGCTGGTGTGAGTTGGCTTGTCGTAGTTCTCTTGGAAGAACTACAACAACGTTCCTCATATTTTTTGATTATTTTTTACACTGTCGTGGGGCTCGAAGTACAATGAACACCACTTTTTGACGATATCGGCACAAAGTTCTTCCTCTGCAGTGGAAGTTTCTACTTCGGGGATGGTGATCCGGCGCATGATCTCCTGGGTGCATTTTGAGCTCGAGTTAGAGTTTGCGATCTTCGGAGAATCGACCTCCTTTGCGGCTTGATATGCCATTTTGTTGGAGGATTGATTTTTTTTTTCCGGAGAAATAGATGAGAGGTAGGAGATGTCCCTCCAGGCATGCCAAATCTGTAGCGACAAAAATCCTCCGGTCTGCGAAGCAGCGCGACCGATTGATTAATTCGACAAAGTTACAGAGAAATTTATAATTTGGGGTTGAATTGGGAAATTTTGCGGGTGCGTTCTCCTAGCTTTCTCTGATTCGATCTCCGTGGATTGGTTGACGATGTTGCTACTTCGTGCGAGTTGATGACGAACTTCGAACCTCCGATCAAGTATGCATGAACGACGACGGATGTAGTCGGCCGAACAAAAGTATTTGTGTTCCGTGTTTTCGGCGTGTTGACGTCTCCGGTGAACATGTACAACTTCTTCGGACGAACTGAGTGAACTTCGACGAACTGAAGGTCGCTGGAACTTTTGGTGTGATAAGGTTTCTTCTTATAAGAAAACTTTTTCGACCGATGATTTTCGAACCCACTTTCTTTTTGGGTAGAAGGTAATGCTTTATGGCGATCCTCGACAAATCACAAACCTTTGAGAGAGTGCACACGAGTTGCGACGGATTTAGTCGGCCAGACGGAAATATTTGTGTTCCGTATGTTTTAACTTGTTAACGTTACCGAAGTCGTGCAGAGCTCCTCAACAGGTTGAGTGTAACTGGAAGGATCTTCAGGTAACTTGTGCGAAAGATAAATTTTTCCCACTTAAATTTCTTCTCCCTTGGCTTGAAGGTGCTCTGGCTATTTGTAGGCAGAGCTGGAGTCGATCCTTGGAATGAGGATCGAGATCCTGCTCCCCAGGAGGGGGAGTGGCGACTTGGCGATTTCCTCGTGTTTCTCCTCCACTGATAACTTTCCTTTTTTGGCTCTTGTGGTTGAGCTAGACCAGGACTTTGTCGATCCTGGTGTGGTCTGATGATTTGGTACTGACGACAACGATGAGGCGACACGTTAGCGATGATGATGACGACAACGTGGCGACAAACTGGACCCAAAAATGGGCTGTTGAACGATGGCTCCAAGAATTAGAGCACAGGCCGTTGATAAGCCTACAGTGAGCGGACTACGAGTTGATGGATCGGTGAGCTTGTTGTCCATGGGCGGTACAAATTTTGGCGTCTACATATATAATTTTTTTTGTTATTCTATTTATACCACATATCATTATAGAGATTATTAATAAATGGTATATAGAACCCTATTCCATTCTATTTTTATACACTTTACAGTTTACACCCCTATTCTGAAATAACAGCAGCACTGCAAGAACCAATCTTGCTGAAATAAAACGTTATCTAACCGAGCACATAAAACACAAGTTGTAAGACTGAGATGGGACCAAAATTGAGAAAAAGAAATAAAAAACCAACGACCAGAAAATCAATTCGGTTCAGTCGGGTTCACGAAATCAAGAGGAGGGAGAAACAAGTTCTCTCGAAGGATAAATTTGAGAGAAAAGGAAAGGACACAAAGAGGCATAATACAATGGAAAATTTGATTCACCGAGCTTCGTAGCTCCCGTAGGAAAGAGGCAACAAAAAAGGAACTCGGATGCTTATCAAGCAGAATTGAAGAATGAAATGAAAGTTTCAGAGAAATGATGCTCACCAGAGAGACGTCAGGACTGAAGAACAAAAGAAAATTTAGTTTCAGAGTTTACACAGAACGGAAGAGCAAAATCCGAAGAGGGAAAGGGGAAGAGTGAGAACGGAATCCCAACAGGGAAAGCCGAACAGGGAAAGCCGAACAGGGAAAGCCGAACAGGGAAAGCCGAACAGGGAGAAGAGAGTTACTGTAAGTAAGGACTTTTTTTTTTTTTTGACGTAAATGACCGACGGAGATTTTTTTGCCCTGGGATGGGACCATACGTGTTTAGTCGTGGTTTATTGGAGTAGCAAGAGGCTACGTCTCGCGACGTAGCTGATCCGAACTCTTTTGGCGCTGTCTTTGAAGTTATCCACTGGTTTAACTTAGTTGAACATCTATGAAGATTGAAAGTGGGGAACAGAGGTTTCGCTAAAGAGGGGTGGGGTTTTTGTCTGATGAACTTCTTCTAGGCATTTTTTTTATCGTGGACATTGCAGGAGGGTGGATAAAGCATACCCGTTGTTTATCGATGAGTTAACTGTTTAAGAATTGTTAAGATTGTCCGAACTCTTCTTATACTGAATCTCATATTCAGTGCCGCCATGTGACATTGTAACCCTTTTCGAAATGTCAGTCTCTGGTTTTTGAACTTTCACTCCCGGTGTCTGTATTACTCTGGTCTGTTGGATGGTCTTGCGTCCATCTTCTTGGTGCGATTCACCCTTGTAAACAACCATTCATAGCTTAACGGGTTCTTGGACCTTTACCATCAGCCGTGTGATGTTCGAGAAGTTTGTCATCGTTTTTGCCCGAGAAAACGTGTTGCGTAGATTTTTTTCTAGAAGAAGAATTCCTTACTATCATCAATTCGACGTCATGCTTTTTGACTGTCGGATCCTATTCGGGCTGTGGAATTGTTTTTTTGAATTTCTTCTACTATCTGTACAATTCATCATTGTGAATTCTGCTGTTGTGCCTTTTAGTCTGTGAGTTTCTTCTTCCAGTTCCTTCTACTTTCTATGCAATTCACCATTATGCTTTTGGACAAGTTACACAAATATCATAGGATGACTTTGTAGCTTGCCTTACGTGTGTACAAGATTCAGTTGAATAACCCTAAATTCAAGTTCATTGAATAATTTATGCCCTGTAGAAGACAAAAAAGGAAAATGTTATTGTTATTTGTTCTTTACATCACTGCTAAGATTTCTCAGCTACATCCTAAACCTTTTGATATATTTTGAACTTAGTTTCTTCCTAAGGTCTACATCTATTTCCTTGACAATTAGTTAAAATGCCAGAAAATATATGAAGTAGGTATGAGGTAACTTGAAAACTGACAGCAGCAAACCTGACCAGGCTGCTTGGCTGTTAGATAACTCTATCATACATTCAGGACAAATGCATTATATATTCAGGGACAAGTCACAGCAGGCATTCTATTTGCATACCTCTTTCTGAAACATAGGATTTTAAGTTTTCTGTTTGATAGGAATGAGTGTTTTATGCTTTACAGCTCACATGCCATAATAAGAACAGTGACAATCAAATGTTTAACGAAAACATTATTGGATTTGTTATTCATGCAGAACTGAATATGGAACATAATGACTTGTGAGCAACTTATACATTCTTACTGTTTTACAAAATTCCCTGGGACAGAAAGTTGCAGAGGTAAAAAACACATAACATCTATATTAATGTCACTCTTGTTCTTAAGGTCACCCTAATTCTTAATGATATCCACCTTTGAATCCATTGACTGCTTCATATTGTCATCAACTTTGTATTAAGCCATGAATGTGAATGATCATCTATATCTAGTATTTTATTAATAGATGGATTGATGTGATGGTGGAAACATTCCTTGCCTTAATGTTTCATTTGATATGCTGCAAAATTACAAACTTGTGTCCCACAGTTTCCTTTTAAATATTGAGCAGAATTCTACCTTTGAATCCGTTGACTGCATGTTGTCATCAACTTTGTATTAAGCCATGAATGTGAACGATCAGTTATATCTAGTATTTTATTGATAGATGGATTGACGCTATGGTGGAAATGTTCCTTGCCTTAATTTTTTCATTTGATATGCCACAAAATTATAAAGTTGTGTCCCACACTTTCCTTTTAAATATTTTGCAGAATATATATTTATCGCATTCGTTTTCATGAGATAGTGAGATTCATGCCCATGTTTGGTGATGCGACCTTGACCATTTGGTTGTGGGGTATTCATTTGTGACATTGTTTGAAGTGTGTCCAACGTTGTCACCGTTTGATAGGCTATCTCCTTGTTTCCACTAGCAAAGAGTAATTTCATGGTCACTCACTGAATTCTATCTGACAATAGAAATCTTTTCAGAGAACTGAGCCTGATAATAATTCTTTTGGTGTTAACCTCTTCATTCTGCTTATGAGTGAGCTATTTCCAACGGATCCTTATCTCAATTTGGATACATGAAAAGTGAAATTTGTAACTGGTTCAACAGAGAGTGAAATATGTAATTATGGATTAGATCGTCCATGCCTGGTAGAAGAATGTTTTACTGTTGTTATTCTTAGTGCATGTTCTACTCCCTTTTTGCACCTTCCCATCTTGTTTACGCAAAGGAGACATTATCTTCGATGATGGAATGTAATACATGAGACATTCTTTCGGCAAGGTGAATCTGGTTTGGTATTAAAGAATTCAGAAAAGAACTAAATATTCTTTGGAGGAATTTCACATTTCCAAGAGGCTGTCCACCATACAAAAGGGTTGTGAACAACATAAATAAGCTCCACTTCAACAATGTATCACATAATAAAAATGGGGATGATATTGCAATATGCTTGTGAGAAAAGATTCCCAGACTGGATTATACTAAGCAATTAGAGGGAAGATCTTGAAGTACTGATCTGGCTTCACAGACTTGGAAAGTAAGCCTGTAGCAGAATTTATTGTAAACTTGATACTTCACTTTTTGTCAATGAAAGAGAGAAGGAACTTCATTTATTTAGCATGAGACATAATCTTGTAGGATTTTAAAAAATATTGCGTCTATGCAGATTTATTGGTGGCTTACTTGTTATAGAATTGAACAGTAGTTAAACTGCTCTTCTCCTACTACATACCATGTGTCGCATTTGTGGCATGTTTTTGGGCAATATGAGTATATCTCTTTCTTCTCATCTTTCTTCTCATCCTTGGGAGGACCTATAGTCACAAATGTGGCTGATTTTCTGAATTTTCTCACCTTGTTAATGATCTGGACTGGGTCTGCCTCTCCAATCACCGTTGCAGTACTTTTGGAAGAGTCTAGTACTATGGAGTTTATTCCCTCTATTCCTGCAAGCAACTTCATTACTTTCTTCTTGCATTTTGAGCATAACATGTCCACTGACACCACAGTTTTCTGAAACAACCAGAGATAAGCTTTTAGTACCCTGCACAGATTTAGAAACCTAACGAAGTGAAAGTTGGAAACTGTACTTGAAAGTTCTGATGCTAGTGTCAGAGGAGAGAGAAGAAATTAAGGAGACTTGCACTAAACCCTATAAAAGAGAAAAAAAAACAGCAACAAAAGAAGAGCAGCCAGAGATGTTAAGGGAGAAATATACAACCTTTGACATGGTGAAAGATAACAGCAAAATAGTGGCAAGAATCTGTAGCATGGGCATCTGCGGAAGAAAAATGTGAGCTCTACTCTGATATTTATAAGTTCTTTTCCATCTTCTTTTCTTTCTCATAATTGTTGAATTTCACCTTAATTTGTTCTCTATATTCTATTAAGCTGTACTATTGTTCTCTGCAATTGTTCTGTTAGGTTTTCTGGTGGGAGATTGGTTGAAGATAAATGAAGGCGAGTAGCAGACTTGTCAGAAAAAGTAAATGTTGCTCAGATGGTTCTTGATAGGAATCACCTATGGGGCATTGAATGGGAGGCGTCCAGAAATAGTTAATAAAACTTGCACGTCCAGTTTTCAGTACCAGCATACACTGTAGTTGCAGTGGAAAGGAAAACCCATGGATACAGAGGCTGCACCACAACATTATCACCGTACTTTTCCACAATATCGTAGTTCTGATCATAGCTTCTACAAATGTATGAAACTCAAATGCATCAGGGTGGTTTTTGCACATTTAAGGTTATCCAATTGTTCTGAAACAGAGTGCTGGAGCTACCTTGGATTCCTAGTATGCCTCTGCATTTGGCAAAAGTTAAATCAACGACAGTCTTCTGTGAGCACAGAAATCTCGTAAAAGCAACCGGCTATCCAGCTTTCGTTGGAGAGAACTTTTATCAACGGAAACCTGTCTATCAAATTGCAGAACGCTACTCGTCTTTGATTAACTGGTGTGGGATGGAACAGGGGAGGCTTCCCATGTCATGTCCGCCTACTTAGAGAATCTAGTTTTAGAGATGACCATGAAAATAGCCAATTTGATAGATGATATTCAGAAAATTTTGAAAGATAAGATTTAAGAACAAGAACTCAAAAGGTAAAAATGTACGTGAAACCAGGAATGGATGCGGCTTTCCACTAGTCATATTGCATGCGGAAAGTCTCTAATGAAACAATACAACCCACCCCTGGTTAAAAACTAGATTTCAAATAGTACTGCAGAAAAGGAAAAGTACGTAAGCCAACAATACCGACATGAATTCAGGTTACTGAGCGAGTTTGAACTAGATTTCTTCCCCTTTCACGATGACCTTTAACCACGTTCCAGCTAGCGTTTTAAATGGAGACATGTGGGCTGTGAAGGCTATCCTTTTCTGCTGCCCTGTGTAGTTGCTCTATCATTTTCCTACGAATGGCTGAAGACTCGCCTGTCCTTTTCTCCTTTTTTATCTCCACTGACTAGTCTCCAAAAATTAACTAAAAGATTCTACAGCAATCCGAACAGCAATCCGAATATTTACCGTATTATATGAGTTCTAATGTTCATGGAGTGTATCAGCTAGGGGTGACACTGAACCAAGAACCAAGGTGGCTCGTTTGAGTTTCGCTTAGTAAAAATTCAATTTGGCTCGAACTATTTCAAGTTCGAATCAAATTTGAGCTTTAAATACGTTTCGTTTAGTTAAATGAGTCTAGTTCAAGCTTTAGGTAATTTGAATCGAAACTCGATGAGCGGCTCAATCGTGTTTTAGAGTTATATATTTTTTGAAAATATTAAATATTATTAACTCACCATCTCGGCTCATTTCCAGCCCTAAGTCATCAGCTGACCTCTACTAGTCCTAAGGGGTGGCAATTTTACCCGATTACCCGATTATACCCAAATGGTAATCGAATGGATAAGGAACAAAATTATGTGTTTCGATTACCCGATTACCCGATTATCTAATTACCCGATTACCCGCCTCTTAATCGAAACGGATATGGATAATGCGTATTCCTTACCCGATTACCTGATTACCAAGATGGACCCGATTACCCGGATGGTAATTTGGAAATTTTTAAAATTTTATATATTTAATATTATTTTTAGATAATATGTGTGTTGTATATTTGTTTGAGTTGTTTTTAGATAAACTTAAGAATTTGGATGTAATTTTTATATGATTTTAATTTTTTAATATTTTTTTAAATTTATAAGGTTTAGATAATTAAAATTTATTAAAATATTATTATCAATTTATTTACCTGATTACCCGATTACCCACGGGTAATCGGGTAAGAAATTCGGGCGACGGAATGACTACTTTTTATTCGGGCAAAACGGGTGACAGAAAACGGTTCGGGTAATCGAAACGGGTAACGGAATAACCCTTACCCATTTCGATTATTACCTGTTTATACCGCTAACTAGTCCCACTCCAAATCCTGATCTGCCAGAACGAGCCCAGTTTGAGCTAATTCGCTGCTATTGCCCTAACTGCCCTGATACTACTGCTGTAACTGCAGCATCGCTTGATAGTACTGCTGTAACTGCAGCTGAAGTTACTAGCTCGCAGCTAAAGACTTGCATGGTTAGCATTTTGCTATAGCATCATTCCAATACTTCTATGCTTGTAACTGATATGAGTGGAGTTAAAGAGTTAATATTCTTTGGCGCTTTGTAATTTTTCTCCCACGAAATTTGGAATACATGACAGACTTCTGAAAGGTCAACAGTGCCCTATTACTTCTAGAAACCACATAAATAACAAGCAGGAGAATTAAGAGCAGTAACAGTACATGAAACTGCACAATACATATCTGTGTGATACAGTAGGAAGGTTCAACACAAGCAAAGAAAATAGATGGGTGTAGGAACACGGGTCACAAGTGACCCCTTCTTGCACATCAGTTTGCTGAGCGCTTCTTCCTGTTCAGATACTCAAATGCAGGCCCCTTTATTAACCCTCTGCTCTTCAACTTGTTGCCTCTGCATCATTTCCACACAGGGATCTGAACCATCTGATTCCAGTCGCTCAGTCTGCTGAGAGATTCATCTATCACATTGAGTAACCTGCATTTTCTTATAGCAGCTCACAATCTTCTGATCCAGCTCATAGTAATAAACCATCTTTTCCAGTGGTTTCATATCAAGATCAATGAAGTATGCCTGCAAAATAAGCAGTTTAACATCAACTTTACAGTTTTTAGGTTTGATTGATTTCCTAATTCAATGGTTGTGCATATTCTCAAAACAGGAAGACAGGGGAAAAGCAGACTGGCAAAGCAGAGTTAAATTAACTCCCTGTGTCTCTTTGACACAACATAGAGGCCCAGCAACTGTTGTTGCTCATCTATAGCTCTTTTCCTCGATTAGCCAGTCCCTCCCTTGACACCATACCAAAATTTATACATTTATACAAACTTATTACCATGCAAATAAGAATAACCGGACAGTGTTAACATGAGCATTTTTCTCAACTGGGTATGTATCCAAATATTTGATAGCATGGGTTCAATAGCACAATACACTTAGCTACCATCTACAAATGAAAAACGAAAGAGATAATGGAAACAAGAAAGCATCTTAAAGTTCAAGAAAAGACTGCATACCTTGTAATCAAAGGTTTCATTAGATTGTTCTAACTGTACAATCCCAAAGTCAGATGCCAAATTGCCACTACTTCTCAGTCTAAAGCTGATCATCAGACTACAGTCCTTAGCAGTTGCAGCTACCAGGTACTCCCTAACAATTTTTATACTTTCTTGTATTGAAATAGAATGAAGGAAAGAATGTTTTGAGATGCCAACTTCAGTCTCGCATTTGCATGCTGGGCATTTGCATACTGGGCATCTGCATACACGGCATGGCTCAGAGATGATGTTATAATAGGCGTGAATTGCACCCTCTATATCAAGCTGATCAAGCTTCTGAACTCTAAGAAGCCTCTCTGTTAATCCTGATCTGAAAATAGTCTCTGAAACAAGTTCTAGGAAACTTGATAAACGTTGGCCATATTCTGCATTGATAATACCTTCTGTTAAATCTTCAAATGGACCACTTGACTTTGATTTGACCTCATCCATGCCACCTCCCAAGCCACCAAAAATGAGAGAGCCATTCAAAAAAATACGAAAATTATTTTGTGGGGCAGAATAAAGTGCTCTGATAGCCCGACTTATTCTCTCTTTGGATCCAGAGAAAAGATCCAGTGGATCATATTCACTAATCCTTGATATCTAAAAGAGAAACTAGAACAGTCTTAGATTAATAAGAAACAAACAGCAACAAAATAGCTGACTGTATGTAATGAAAACCAGTTGAGTCTAAGCTGTTGAACAAAGACATACTAACTAAAAGTCTTTAGCAGCTACATGAAAGAAATTACCTCTTGCTTATGAAGTTTGAGGAGTTGATGCATTTTAAAGCGGCTTACACTCTTTTTAACTGCATTTCTTTCTTCTATGAATCTTGAAGATGGAAGAAAACCACATTTGGGCTGCTTTCGTGGAAAAAGAATAGGAAAAAAAAAATTTATTAATAACATAAACAGATGTAGGATAAGCCAAAATGACATTGCCATTGAAGTCACCTTTATTTCTACAGCTAGACATAGATCCTCTTTAAGGGTACCTGAAACTATTTAAAAAAAAAAAAAAAAAAAAAAAAGTGATTTTAGAAGGCCATGCTTTACCAACATCAAAAGGTTAATGTGCACATCAGTAACCAGTTTCCCTGCTGCCTGCAGAAGGTCTACAATTAAAAGCACATCCTAAGAACTATAATTTTTTTTTTTTTTCTAGAAGGCAAAATAAGAGGTGATGATTATAACTTAGAATGGTGGATAATCTTTACCGTGAGGAAAAACTGAATGATCAGATATAAGAAGTGCAGATTCGCGAACTGTATTAACCTTTGCTGCATCAACACGCCAAGAAGGACGCTGACTAAGAACATTCTTTTCAACTGATTCCAGAAACTCCCTAGATACAAAAACCGGCCTCTGGCATATTCAAAGTTAAAGATAGTCATGGTTTACCTTATCAAATTAAGCTATTTCATCAAGTTTAACTACTCTTCTGCTGCATATCAACACTAAGAAAATATATTACTTTTAGAGTACAAGCATAAGCTTTAGAAAGGCAAACTGATGTTGGTTAGGGGATTTATACTGTTCCCTCCTTGAAACGATAAAATCCGATAGGGTGGATCGTCCAAAACTCAAGAGGAAAGAAACTTACCTTTTTAAGCAATTACAAAGACTAAAAGCTATTCCTTGGACTTAACAAAGGTAAATGGAATCTGAATAAAGTGCAGAAGTCAATCGCAGTCCAAGTGGAAAGGACCAGAACAAAAGAATAGGGGAACTTCGACATCTTTCTGTTGATGGCTACTTTAATTAATTTCACGACATTAAATCTCCACTTTTGAGCAATTGATGGCGGCTAATTATTTTATTTCAGGCACTTCTCATATCCCGGATCAACTTCATACATGTGGTCTTCTCCAGTTTCGAACAAATATTTCTACAACTCATCAGAGTCGCTATTTAGCGAATTCAATGGCAAAACACAGATTGACCTATCACCCCGACATCATTTGAACATGTAGGCATTTAAAAGATAAACAGATACATGGAAAAAGTGACTTTTTACCCCTGCATCAACATGTTGGGAGCCCAGTAACGGTTTCATTACATGCAGCACGAAGGATCGTCTCAATGCTTCTTTGGACTCGGAATTTACCAATTCTTTAACATCTCCCCATACGACGCGCTCGTTAGTCGACAACACAGAGTCGTCATGATTCAATTCGGTTTCACTACGAGGGACCTTCTCAACTCGTAGGACTTTACCCACCTTCAGAAAAGAGACAGAAGCAAGACCCTTGTAGCTTTGTTAAAGAATTCGAGGTTCAAACATATAAAATGAGTTTAAAGCAGGACGAGTAAAAGGGAATGGATTTCAGTGAACAAAGGCATACAAAAGCAGGGGATGAGCCACGGTAGCCTAAAACGAGATTTGCAGCTCCTTCTCCCCTGTAAACCCATTCAGCGGCGTCTTTTCCTTGTAAAATGACATCCATTGAAGTAAACCCGGATTGGAAACTCATCAGCTCCGGAGCAACATGGTGGCGGCCCGCGGCCAGCCTGCGAAAAGGGGGTTGAGGCTGGAAGGAGAGATGAGCAGACGCAACAGAAATAAGAGCGACGGACACTTCGGGATCCGAGCCTTTTTTTCAAAAGATCGAAACCACTAGCAATGGCAACTACAGAAGTCAGCCGCGTCCGCGTGCAAAACATGGTTGGTCGACTCGGCTGAGTCAATCTGATTTCTCAAGCGGCGAACCGAGTCATGAGCTGAATCTCTGATCTGACTCGAGAACATGTTTCTCCCCTAAATTTCTCAATCAATCCATCGTTTTTCTTCAATAGTGCAATTCGCGCTAATCCTTACCCTCCAGACATTCCCACACACTCACTGATTTGGTGTCACCTTCTTTTTATTCTTTTCTTCAGTAAAAAACTGCAGATTTTCCGGCGCTGTCTGAGACGGAACGTCGTCGCCGGGCGAGCGCCGGCGACCGGGCGGCCTCACGTCACCAAAAATCAGCCGAAATCATGTACTGTTCTATTCTTTTATTTCTCCTTCCTCTCTCGTTTAATTCCATTCGTTCAGACGCTCAGCGTCCTTCCGAATCCAATTAAATTTGAGTACCCGGCGTAAACGCGATCAGTCCGACGATCGGGACTAGGACGGGGGTATGTTTCCACGGGTTAAATTTATTTTAGTTCTTCCCTTTCTCAACTTTTCTCTAACTTTCAAGTCCAATAACATATATATTAAAAGTTTGTTTTTATATTAAGAAAAATTAAAATTATGTAAAATTAAGTAATTTTATTTGTTTACGAAAAAATATTAACTCCAAAGTCTCACCTTCAATGTAATTTGGTACTTTTGAGATGGAATTTGTTGCCACTTACAAAAGTGTGGAACTTTGTATTCTCTCAAATTCTTTTACTGTGCCTAGGCTAATATAATAAAATAAAATATGAGATTTCTGACAAGGTTTTATAGTATTTTTTATTAGTTTTATTATGTGTTCTCACCCTAATTCTGATTTTTTTTTAACAACTAAAAAAAATATTATTAGATCTTGCAATAGTACAGCAATTTTGGAAATTATTCACAATAAAATATTTTAAAATAATTCTTAGGTGTAAGATTAATTGGACCATTGTATAATAAGAAATTTAATCAAAGGGTAAAACAATAAAGAAACTAATTTATAATAAACAAGTTAATGGAAGGTATAATAGTAAATTAAGTTTCTTTGATGATGAGGAGGTGGCTATTTTACTTATACGGAAGCTTCCCAAAAAGATATCTTGCAAACCTATTGGTTCACTCATAAAAGGCTCGATTGACCCAATAAATGACCTGGTTCAATATTCATAGTGTCAGATTTGACTGAAATTTGAACCATGTGTGTAATATGCCTTGCTGAGTCTTATCAAAACTTTGTTTCATGTTATTTGAAATGTTCTATAATTGTTTTATATTTTATTTATATTCTCATTATTATGGTTCAATGCTTGTACTGTTTTGGTTCAGTCAAATTATGCTATCTTATGTAGGTTTATGGTTGGTTAGTGTTTCACCGAAAATCCGCCGGTCCTCGAAGAGGCGCGACCGAGAGAATATGTCGATTACTTTAGAATAATTTGTGTTTACAATGTGTGTGAGTCAGGAAAAAGCGAGTTCACTCTCCTAAACTTCCTCTGATTCGATCTCCGTGTGAATTTGGTGAAGTTCAAGCTTCTGCGAACGAACGTCGAACTTGAGTTCTTTGGAACGAGTGTGCACGAACTGCTTGTGGCTTTTGTCGGTCGGGCGGAAGTATTTGTGTTTCGCGTGTGTCAACTTGTGATGTTGCCGGCGAGCGTGTAGAGCTGCTCCGATTGAACTGTTGAGTTGCGACGAACTGCGAGTTGCTTGACTTCTATGGTTCGAGAGAGCTTCTGTGCGCCAAGTTTCTTCTCGGTGAAGGGATTTTTAGACCTCCGTTTCGAGAGAGAAAGAACTTCTGTGCGTGAAGTATTTTCTCGACTAGAATGCTCTCAAACTTGATTTTTTCTCCACCTGATTTCACCCCCAACCCTTGGGATTGAGAATTCCTTGGCTATTTGTAGCCTGTCCTGTGAAGTTGTTGTGATTTCTTCCTTGGAAAGGGGATCACGATCCCCTTTCTGCTGCCTCCTTTGAGATGGGAGGAAGACTGAAGAATTTCTCCTCCTCGATCCCACAAATGAGGATCGTGCTCCTCTTTCCTTGGTTTTACCGTTGATGGCCAGACATGATCGTTGGTTGCTGAGTTGTGTAGCAGCGTGACGAGGCATCTTGACTAAAGGCGACGCTTGGCGGCTTCTGGCGGCGACGGTCGCCGATCGGTTGATGACGCGACGACACGACTGGACTTCGCGATGGGTCAGTAGCGATGAACCGAAGATCGACGGGGCCTACCCACGATCGTTCTTTGATGGATCGGTGGGTTGATGGACTCATCGAATTTGGGCGTGCACATTTTGGTGCATCTGATTGCCCTTTTCGAGACTTGTTCGTTCGGGAGGAACGAACAAGTTTTGAATGTGAAGATGAATGAACACGACGCACACACACACCTCTTTTGTTTTTTTTTTTTTTTTTTGTTGATCCTCTTACTCTTTTAGGATCGTTTATCTTTTGTAATGCATATGCTTTTTACGTCCTCTTCTTTTTTTTTAGGACGGTGTATGTTTTTTGTACACCTTGTGCGATATTTTTTTTTTTTTCTTTTTTTGGCTCTCTTGTTGTTTTAGAGCTGTATGCTTTATTCGATTTTTTTTTTTTTTTATTTTACATATGGAGTATGTGCGGTATAGAGAGATGATGGATACGAAAGAGATGTCGCCCAGGTTTGAGCAACAACGACGAATTGGGGTTGAGCTGCTGGCTACGGTTTGCTTTGAGTGTTGCCGAAAAAGTTGTTTCAAAACCTCGGAGAAGGCCAACGCGATAGATTTTGCGAACTTCGCAAGTCTCGACGACTTTATTCGTCCGCGCCGGGGAAGAGGTGTCACTTTCGGCGACTCAAAGGTGCGTCGCACTAGTGAGAGGTGCAGTTTGGTAGCTTGGTCGTCCGGACCAAAGGGAAAACTTCGAATCCGAATAAGACCCGGGAGGCCGAATTTAAAATTGGCTGATGTCTCGGCGAGTTGCAGTTCCTTCTGCGAACTGTATTGACGCACTGGGAAGAGGATTTTGAAAGGAGGTGTGTGTAGTGGGGCCCCTCTTGGATGAATCGATCCTCCCAACAAATTGGGATCTCTCTGTCGACGGTTTGGCTTCTGCGAGTTTGAAAGATAGTCTGCGCTCTGGGTGCTGCCCTCTGTCTGCGAATTGGCCTTCTGCAGTTACGACCCGGGAGACTGTCTGCAACTTCTCTCTGTTTTGCGATCCTTGTCAGGTCTCGGCTTACATCAGAAGTTTTCCGCGAGCCAGAATTCAAAGGTACTGTAAAAGAAATTTCTCTCCCGGCGGCTTCGGGTTGAATTCGAGTCAGCCAGGGTCGACCCCACTCTCTTTTCTTTCTTCTTCTCTTATTCCCTCTTTCTTCTTCTTTTTCTCTCCTCTCATTTTCGACCTCTCCCTCAGTCTCTTTTTCTCTCTCTCTTTCCACGATTTTCTCCTTTTTTTTTTTTTTTTTGAATATCCTCTCGTGTTCTTCTCTCGTTACTTACCCTCTCGGTGGCTTTCTTGCACACTAAGTGTGCGTCAATTTGTCAAAGTGACGGACTAACGAATTGTAATCGCGAGATTTTGGCTCGACAAGCAGAACAAAAAGTGTTGTGTCGCGACCTGGTTTGATCGCCATGTGCTGAATTCTGCTTTGAGTGTGCCGCATTTGGGTTCTTGGGGTGTTGCATTTCCCTGTTGTCGCATCCGACTTGGTCGTCGGGTGCTACTGTCGCATTCGGCTCGGTCGCCGGGTGCTGATTTTCGTTTTGGCTTTGGCCGGCTCGGTCGCCGGGAGATAAAACTTATGTTTCGGTCGCCGGGTGCCAAAATTTTGATTCGGTTGAGCCCGCCTTGGTTGCCGAGAGGCTGAATCCCTGCGCTAGCGCACTCAGCATGGACACCGAGTGCGAGTTGCTGTTTGGTCGCAGCCAACCAGGAGTTGGTCGCCGGTGCGAGTTGTTTTGAGGTCGTGGCCGACAAGAGGCGCCGGGTGTGAGTATGTGCCGACCTCCTATTTTTTCTTGTGACTGCTTCTTTTTGTCGTGGCTCTTTTTTTTTTTGTGGTGACGACTTCTTTTTGTCGCGGCTTTTCTTTTGCGACGACTTCTTTTTGTCGCAGTCCTTTTTTTTCTTTTGAAGAGGAGTTACATACCTGACTTCGTCTGGCTGCGTCCGGCTCGGTCACCGGTCGCAGGAGTTTGCAACGCGGCACCAGAATCGATCGCCGGGTGTTGCATCTGATAGTTCCTTCATCGCGTTTGGCTTGGTCGTCGGCCATGGATTTTTATTGCGTCCGGCTATGCCGACGGTCGCGAAGCTTCTTTCCTGCATTCGGTTTGGTCACCGAGTGCATTGCTCCTGTTTTGGTCGCATTTGCCTCGGTTGCCGGGAGGCTGAATTTCTGTGCTGGCGCACCCAGCTTGGTCGTCGGGTGTTGTTGTCGCAACTTGCTTGAGCGCCGGGTGCGAGCTGCTGAGTGATCGCAGCAGGTTTAGTCGTCGACAACTTCTTTTCTTTTGCGACTGCTTCTTTTTGTCGCTGCATTTTTTTTTGTTCTTTAGCGACAGCTCCTTTTTGTCGCTTGCTTCTTTTTGTTCATTTTGTTTCTTTTTGTCGCATCTTTTTTTTTGAAGAGAGGTTCGCGTAGCTGGTTACGTTGGCTGCGCGTCCGGCTCGGTAGCCCGACCGCGGGGAGTTTTCTGATCTGACATCCGCTCGGTCGCCCGGGTAGTGCCCTCGTTTTTTTTCTTCAGCGCCCGTTTTGTTCTTTGGCGCGGACTTTTGAACTTGTGCTTTCGGCTCGGTTGCCGGGCACAAATTTTGTTGTTTCGATCGCGGCCGGCCGGTGGCTAGTTCTGGCTTTGAATTGTGCTTTCGGCTCGATTGTCGGGCACTTGTTTCTATCGCTGACCAGCTATTTGGCTGGTCGTGGCTTTGAATTTTGCACTGCTTCGGTCGCCGGGCATTTGTTTTGATCATGGCCGGTTGTTTGGCTGGTCGCCGGTCGCGAAGCCTTTGGGACTGTGCTTTCGTCGTATTAGAAGGTGTGTCAAAGTATCTCTTCTTAGCTTAGCGTTTCCGTTAAGCCCGGCTCCAATTCACCCGGTGAGATCTGCCTTGAGTGTAAACGCAGAGTTTTTCGCTTTCCGGTCACACCTCGTGACCCGGTCATTGGGCTTACGTGATCCGAGGTCCCTGTTTCGTCGTCGGCTGTGGTGAGTGAAAGGAATCGATGGGTAATCGCCTCACGGTGCTTTGTGTTCGAAGCAGTCTAGATGACCTTGTTGAAACCTCTGGTCCCCGTGAAGAATGTTTTGGTCTTCGTTTTAGAAAATTTGGGAGACCTGGCCGCCGAGGAGAACATACGATCTGCTACGCGACCCACGAGGGCCCCCCGGTATTAAGCGCATAACCGAATCGAACCCAAGAATGATATCGGCCGAATTCCCTTTGGAAATAGGCAAAATGGCGGAAACAACAAGTGGCTCCAAGAGATAATCTTCTTCTCAGAAATCCCCTTCGGATCGCTTATAGCTTAACGCTTGCTTTCTGGTCGTAGAAGAAACATCAAATAGAGCAAATGCAGAGAGGTAGAGGACGAGGAGAAGTTGTGCCTCGCCATTGTTGACTCTGGAGTTACCGAGGGGCGGAGGCCTTCATGGCTCCCGGGGGGTGATCGGCTGAGCCTTGTAGAAGTGCTTAGCGGGCGAGAGTAGCAGAGGGTCGGCGTGGTCGGCCTTCTTGCCCACAACCCATAAGGTTCGAGAAGAGCCGAGGCGCCGGAGCAGAGGATGGCCGCGACCACCCTGGCCAGTGGGAGTTTCAAGGCGGCTGTCGACAGTGCCATCTTCTTCTAATTTCGTCAAACCTAGGGCCGCTGCTGCTGCTGGAAGGGGAAAGAGAGAGGGATCGAGGAGGATGGCCTGTCAATTTCTTTCTCCTTTTTTTTTTCTTGGGGGCAAAATAGAAGGCGGGAAGTCGCGATTTTTTTTTTTCATCGCGGCTTTCGGTCGTCTTCTTCGGTGACGACGCCGGCTTCTGGTCATGTTCTCCGACGACGACGCGTTCCAATCTGAGGGGCGCTTTGAATTGTGCTCGGCTCGATCGCCGGGCACTGGTTTTGATTGCGGCTAGTAGTTTGGCTGCTCGCAGAAAGCCGGAAGGGTGCTTTCGGCTTGGTCGCGGGCACCTGTTTTGGTCGCTGCCAGCAGTTTGGCTGGTCGCGGAGCTTCGAAAGGGTGCTCGGCTTCGGTCGTCGGGCACCTGTTTTGGTCGCTGCCAGCAGTTTGTCCTGGTCGTGAGCTTGAAGGGTGCTCGGCTCGGTCGCCGGGCACATGTTTTGGTCGCGGCCAGCAGTTTGTCTAGTCGCGGAGCTTCGAAGGGTGCTCGGCTCGGTCGCCGGGCACCTGTTTTGGTCGCGGCCAGCAGTTTGTTTGGTCGCGGAGGAAGAGGTCATGCCCCCAGTTGTGCATCCTTCTCTCGGAACACAATGCGCGGTGGGTAGGAGACGACGAGTGCCTCTTCTAACTTTACCGGTTGCGGGGAGGATTGTGCATCTTCTTCCTCCTTTCGGTAAGGTGGAGTTAACCCGACCTTCTGCAAGTCATGCTTTTTCATGAGCAACCTCTCGACTTCGGCTTGGAGTTCCTCTAGTTTGTCGAGGACTCGAATTAAGGCTTGTCTTGACCGAATGGCCAAGTCGAGGTCGTCTTCTATCTCGTTGAGTAACGAGATTTGCTTCAATGACGTCTCGAGGTCGTCGCATTCGACGACCGGTCGTTTGCCTTTGTCTTTGGCTGCTGTTGGTTCGGGAGGATCTATCGAACAGGTTGCCACCATTGCTGGAGGCGCGAAAAACTCCTTTGGGAAGAACTCCGCCAAAGTGACGGGTCTTCTCTTCTTCTTGTTTGCCTCCTGGACGTTGGTCCTGGGAGTTTTCTTTAGCGCCGCGGCTTTTTTTGTTTGGCGCTTCGCTTTGGTTACGGTGTTCGCCCGGTGCGGTTCGATTTCTCGAATAGGCTTCTTTCTCCGGTGACCAGGATCCACCCCTCTGCGTCGGCTGCAGCTTCTTTTTGGGGGTGCCGGTTTTGGTGCGACCTTAGCGGTGGTCGCGTCTGTGATTGTGCGGTCGGTTGGAGGGACCGGATTTTTGGACGGTACTCCTTCCTTTGCGACCTGTTGTTTGTTTGGCCGAAGTTCGCCGG
The DNA here is from genome assembly GCA_019845555.1 of Aristolochia fimbriata. Taxonomy (NCBI): domain Eukaryota; kingdom Viridiplantae; phylum Streptophyta; class Magnoliopsida; order Piperales; family Aristolochiaceae; genus Aristolochia; species Aristolochia fimbriata. The sequence continues at coordinate 8,491,865 of CM034080.1, read as the reverse complement.
TTTGGCTCGGCTTGAATGGAGACAATATTTGTCGACGCTGCTCCTTCTGCTCCGTCGATCGCAATGCGACCTTGCACCGCAAGATTCATGATTCGATCCTTTAAAGAGAAACATTGCTCGGTCGAGTGACCAAGCAGACGGTGATATTTGCAGAAGTTTCGGTCCTTTGATTTCGCAAGGTCGCTGAGTCTTTTGATGTGCGGCAACTTAATCAAGTTGTTCTAGAGTAGTTGCTCGAGCATGAGAGGAACGTCGGCGTCGATGAAGGGGTAGGTCTTTGCTTGCCTCTCCTCCAGCGACGGTTTCCAATAAGTGCTCAGAGCGGTAGGCTGTGGAGCGAAGTTTGTTTTTACCTTGCTCCCGACTTTTATTGGTTCGAGAGCGTTCGTCGCGAAGGATGCTTTAGTTTTCTCCTTCACGTATGTGGGTACGGTCGCGGCGGCAGATGATGAAACTTCCTCCCCTCGCTCCTCCATGAGGTTCTCCATGTTGTGGGCCTCTGTTGCGAGTTCTTGAAAGTTTGTTGGCCGTCGACTTTGTATGTAGCGTAGGATTTCCCATTGCATCCCTCGAGAGCACATTTCGATTTCTGCTTCGAGGGATAGATTCGAGCTCTCTTTGCAATTGAGGCTCAAGTTCCTCCACCGGTTGATGTAGTCGACGACCTTCTCTTCCTTCTTCTGCTTTAGATTGGCTATCTCGACCAGAGTGACGGTGCGTCGAGTGCTGTAAAATCGACTGAGGAACTCTCGCTCCAATTGTTCCCAGCTATCGATTGATTCCTGCGGCAATTCGATATACCAATCGAAGGCGTTGCCTTTCAAGGATCGGCCGAATTGCTTGACCAACAGGTCGCCGTCTGTGCCGGCGTTGTTGTAGGTCTCGATGAAATGAGCGATGTGCTGCTTTGGGTGGCCATCGCCATTGAATTGCTGGAACTTCGGTGGATGATAGCCGAACGGCATTGGGATGTTCTGTATCCTCTGCGTGTACGGCTTTCGATAGGCCACCGACTTGCTTTCGCCAGAGCCGTTTCGCATGGCACGGTTGATGAGTTTAGTCACCGTATCTAAGGTGAGGGCAGCCAGCTCTGCTTCAGTTCGACCTCTGTGGATGACCGTCGGTACGATGGGCTGCATCTCGTCGTCAGAGGCAGGATCCTCTCGCGATGGTTTGGCGGAGCCACTAGTAGTCGCCCGGTTTCGGTCGACCTCTTGCGAAACGCCGGAGCTGTTCGCGGCCGCGCCCATTTCGAGCCGCTCCATCATCCTTGTGATCTGGAGATCGCGAGCTGCGAGTTGCGCGTCTTTGATGCGCCAGATTGTTCGCTTTGTTCTTTAAATGCAACTTGCATTTCGGCAAGCTGCTCTTCGATTGTTTTGACCGACGTCGTCATTGCGGCCATTTTGACGGTCGGCGTCAACGGAGCTGTTCCCAACGCAGATCGAAGTGGAGAATATTTTGCCGGTGACCGCATTGGGGAGATGATCGTCGGTGTTCTCGGGTGTGGAGAAGTTGTTGTGGGCGACTGGCTTGCGGAGGCAGCCCTCGATGAGATGCGGCAAGGCGGAGTTGGTGATAGCGCAGCCGGGGAGGTCGCCGGTGTCTGTCGACGAGGCGAACGAATGGGTGGTGAGCCGACTGCTGAAGTGAGTGCGGCTAAGAGATCGTGAGAGATGGTCACGATTGGAGATTTATCTTCGGCCGTCGCTCTCTGTACGGAGGAGGCCGATGGCGAATTCATTCTGGCCACGGAGGAGGAGTTAGTGCCCCCCTGTTGTTCGTACCGCTGCACCAAAGCAGAGATGACGGAGCTCCTTTGCGATGGTGGCGACTGGGTTGGACTGACCACCGGACTGTGCGCCGGTGGTGTGGTGTCGACGGGCAAGTAGGTCGGCCTATTTGCTGCCGGGATCATTCTGACCGGTGCGACGACCGTTTTGGTAGAGGCCGCGGTAGCCTGTGGTTGGTAGACTGCACTCGGACGGCACACTTCTAGAATTAAAGGAGTCTCTCCAGTGGACAAACTCCTGGCCAAGGCCCTTGTAATTGGGCGAATGGCCGGTGGTGGAGAGGTAGGAGCGCGGAGGTCGAAAGATGGTTCGCGAGCTCCTGCGGTTGAGCTTGCGGTCGCTGCAAGGAGCGAGTGAGCAGAGCTCGAGGAGGCAGTTTGCTTACCCCTGTTGTCGTTGTTGTTGTTGTTGCCGTTGTTGGCGTTGCTGGCCATGGCTGAGGTTGGGGATTTTTTTTCTTTTTGGTTGGACGGAGAAGGAGATGAGAGGTAGGAAAAGTCCCACCGGGCGTGCCAAATCTGTTTCACCGAAAATCCGCCGGTCCGCGAAGAGGCGCGACCGAGAGAATATGTCGATTACTTTAGAATAATTTGTGTTTACAATGTGTGTGAGTCAGGAAAAAGCGAGTTCACTCTCCTAAACTTCCTCTGATTCGATCTCCGTGTGAATTTGGTGAAGTTCAAGCTTCTGCGAACGAACGTCGAACTTGAGTTGCTGGAACGAGTGTGCACGAACTGCTTGTGGCTTTTGTCGGTCGGGCGGAAGTATTTGTGTTCCGCGTGTGTCGACTTGTGACGTTGCCGGCGAGCGTGTAGAGCTGCTCTGATTGAACTGTTGAGTTGCGACGAACTGCGAGTTGCTTGACTTCTATGGTTCGAGAGAGCTTCTGTGCGTCAAGTTTCTTCTTGGTGAAGGGATTTTTAGACCTCCGTTTCGAGAGAGAAAGAACTTTTGTGCGTGAAGTATTTTCTCGACTAGAATGCTCTCAAACTTGATTTTTTCTCCACCTAATTTCTCCCCCACCCCTTGTGATTGAGAATTCTTTGGCTATTTGTAGCCTGTCCTGTGAAGTTGTTGTGATTTCTTCCTTGGAAAGGGGATCGCGATCCCCTTTCTGCTGCCTCCTTTGAGATGGGAGGAAGACTGAAGAATTTCTCCTCCTCGATCCCACAAATGAGGATCGTCCTCCTCTTTCCTTGGTTTTTACCGTTGATGGCCAGACATGATCGTTGGTTGCTGAGTTGTGTAGCAACGTGACGAGGCATGCTGACTAAGGCTGACGTGGCGGCTTCCTGCTGACGGGGGCGCCGACTGTGCTGATGACGCGACGACACGACTGGACTTCGCGATGGGCTGCAGCGATGAACTTCGAAGATTGACAGGGCCTACCCACGATCGTTCTTTGATGGATCGGTGGGTTGATGGACTCATCGAATTTGGGCCGTGCACATTTTGGTGCATACAGTTAGTTATTGTGTATTCTAAGGAGTACCCAAAGGTACACTTGGGATGTATTGTTGACATGCAACCATTTTGATTATTATGTTTATTGTGTGCAATGAGCATGAGGAGTACCCAAAGGTACACCAATGTGTTTGTGTTATGGTTATTTATAGAGGATACTCAATTACGTAACTTCAAGAGTGATCACCCAAAGTAGAATTTTTGAAGTTAAGTGTGAGTGTCCCTATTTGATGTTTGTTGGAAAAAGTTGAGTGATCACCCAAAGGTGGAGCTCTTGATACTTTTTGTTTGATTGTGCAATTTTGTCGCATATTTTTCTAGATCCATGGGTGGCCACCCAAAGGTGGAGTTTATGGAGGTTGTAATGGATATGGAATTGTTTATGTTGCATGTCACTGTTTGTCGCATATTCCTCTATATCCATTGACGACCACCCAAAGGTGGAGTTTATGGAGTCTGTATTGAATATGTTAGGGCCAGAAATGTCGTATTGACTATCTTTGACAAAATCTCACGTGGTGCACATGGTGAATTACGAAGGTCAACTCGTAAGACATATAAGAAAGGGAAAGAAATGAGTTTGGTGCAAAAGAAGGAGGATTTCAAACTATTTGAGAGGATTACATGTGACAATGAAGATTGATTTGTGGATCTAAGATTGATTGGGGACAACAATCAAGGAACATGACTTATGCAATTTCTATGAAGAGGGACATGTACAAGTATATAAAAGCTTTGTTGGTGCATAGAAGTTGTATTGGCTATTTATGACAAAACTTATGCTTGACCACAAGGTATTGGCTATTTATGACAAAACTTGGCTATTTATGTATTGGCTTATCGCGAAGCTATTGACCATTGTAATGGTGTTCTCATCCTGAGAAGCCTGCATGAAGAGACTCCCCGGTGATAGGGAACACACTAAGGGGGAGACTTAGTGTGCGGGTATCGAAGGGCTTTTGTTGAAGTGAGTAAACAGGAAGCTTGTCTAGGAAGAGGCTGTTGTTCGAGTCCTTGAGGGGAGGAGAACTTATTACTGTAAGTCGTGCTGTTGAATTACTGTAAGTCGTGCTGTTGAATTACTGTAATACTCTTTCTAGTGGATTTTGATACCCTGGGCCGAATGCCCCGCAGATTAGGAACGATTGGTTCCAAACTGTGATAACAAATTGGTGTTGTATCTTTTGTCTATAAGTATAACGTTAAGTGTCATTACACCAGTCCTCAGTTGTAAGTACACTCCTGCGCTCACGTTTTAAGCTTACAAAAAATTCTGTAAGTACACTTCTGAATACACGTCTTGAGTTTATTGGGAGTTTCAAGTGGTATTAGAGCGGGCTCCAGATTAGTTTGGAGATAAACGATTTTATAAACTTGACGTGAAGGAAGATGGCAGCATATCATAAGGAAGGAGTTTCAAACACAAGACAACCGCTACTTAATGGAACAAACTATGCCTACTGGAAGGGAAAAATAAAAATTTATATCAAGGCTCAAAATGAAAATTTATATCAAGGCTCAGGATGAAAGAGCCTGGCGATCTGTTGAAGATGGATGGGAACCTCCAACAGTTGAAGTTGGAGAAGGTGCTCATAAAAAGAGAATTTTAAAGCCTAGTTCAGAATGGAACGATGTGGAGGACAGATTATCAAACTGTAACTCCAAAGTATTGAATGCAATTTTTGAAGGAATCGATGAAAAACAGTTCAGGAGAGTATCTGCATGCACTACGGCTAAAGAGGCATGAAAGATACTGGAGGTTCATTATGAAGGAACCAAAAGTGTACGTGCAGTAAAATTGCAGATGCTGATGACTCAGTTTGAGCTCATGAGGATGAGAGATGATGAGACGACTTTGGAATTTGAAGGTAAGGTCAGAGACATTGCAAATCAATCTGCCAACCTGGGAGACATGATACCTCAAGACCGATTGGTTAAAAGGTACTTCGTTCTCTATCTTCTAAATTTAAGATGAAAAGAATTGCTATAGAGGAAAACAACTCTTTAAATGATATGACCTTGGATGAACTGATTGGAACTTTGAAAACTTTCGAGATGAATGAAGAGTCAAGTGATTCAGTAAGAGAAAATAAGAGAGAAAGTGTAGCACTTCAGACTTTTGCAAGTAATGAAATGACTTAGTCAACATAGGAATCTGATATTCCCACCATTACTCTAACAGAGTTAGATGCAAAAGTGTCTTTCCTGGCAAAAGGACTTAACAGATTCATAAGAAAGAGAAAGAAGAAGAATTATTCCTTAGGAGAAGGAAAACCAAGTGGAGGAGGTTTTGATGTAGCAAACAAGAGCAAAAACATAACGTGCTATGAATGTGGAGGCCGAGGACACATCCAATCAGAATGTCCTACCTACCTGAAAAAGAAAAAGTCATTTGTGGCTGCCTGGAGTGATGACAGTAGTACTTCGAAAGATGAAGAATATAATTATGTTGCATTCACTGCTGGTACTCTAGTGAATAGTGAACTACCAGTGCAACGAAAAATATAAGGCCTCTCAATAGTCTCGGATGATGAAACAAATTATGAGGATGATATTGGTACAGTAGAGAACATCATCAAGCAGTGGGATGGGATTCTTGAGAGTACTAAGGTTCTAAGAGAGCAAGTTGTAGTCCTGGAAAGAGAGAAAGTCGTGCTGAAGCAAAAACTTGATGAAAAAGAGGAAGAAGTCAGGAAATAGAAAGGAAAGAAGGTCTGTTGAGAGAACAGACTTGTGCCTTAGGTGAAGAGAACCACATGCTAAAACAGAAAGTGAATGAGAAAGAGGAAAGAATTCTGAAATTGGAAGAAGAACTAAGGAAGGCAAAGGAGATTTGGGTGAAGTTTGACAAAGGAAAGCAACAACTAGATGATATATTGACTCAAGAGAAACGAAGGGGTAGTAAGCATGGACTGGGATACAGTGGGGCCAGTTCATCTCTGCAATCAGTATATACCCAGCCTCGTCATAGACAGGTCAGAAAATTCATTCCTACATGCCATTTATGTGGGGTCTATGGTCATATCAGACCTTACTGCTACAAGTTACAAAAAGTTCGGAGAAGGAATGAAAACTTTAAAGGAGTTAAGTCTAGTGCTCAAAAGTTAGTCTGGGTAAAGAAAGATATTAGTCTGTTTGCTGCTCATACTGCTAGAAAAACAAACATTGATGGAATATGGTATTTTGATAGTGGCTGCTCTAGACATATGACAGGAAGTACTGAGTTACTTACAAATCTACTAAAGGAGAATGGTGGACAAGTTACCTTTGGAGATGGGGCAAAAGGATCTGTAGTTAGAAAAGGTGATTTGAATGTTCAAGGACTTCCAAAGCTAAAAAATGTGTTATTGGTTGATGGTCTGAAAGCAAACTTGATAAGTATCAGTCAATTGTGTGACCAGAACATGTATGTGAAGTTTACTAAGGATGGTTGTAAGGTAATACATGAGGAAAACATCTCTGTACTAGAAGGAACAAGAACAGGTGATAACTGCTATAAGCTAATACTGTCGCATCAGTGTCAGTACACTAAAGAGAACACTGCTCAACTATGGCATAAGCGACTAGGACATATACACTCCAGAGGTTTACAGAAACTGATAAAGTATGGAGCTGTCAGAGGATTGCCTACTCTAATAGGAACCGTTGAGACTGTGTGTAAAGGTTGCATGGAAGGCAAACAACATCGAAATCCTCACCCTGCATTGAAAATCATTACCACCAAACAACCACTAGAGTTGTTGCACATTGATTTAATGGGGCCAGTCCAGACTGAGAGTATAGCTAGAAAGAAGTATGTTATGGTGTGTGTTGACGACTTCACCAGATTTACATGGGTTGAGTTTCTTAGAGAGAAGTCAGAGGCTTTCAAACTGTTTGTGAATCTGTGTAAACAACTTATGACTAAAAAGGGGGTGACTATAGGAAGGATAGTTCGGATTAGAAGTGATCATGGAAAGGAGTTTGAAAATCTGGATTTCGCTAACTTCTGTGAAAGTAAAGGGATTTATCTTGAGTTTTCAACACCCAAAACCCCACAACAAAATGGGATTGTAGAGAGAAAAAATAGAACATTGTAAGAAATGGCAAGAACTATGATCAACGCCAAAGAACTACCTCACAAATTATGGGCAGAAGATGTAAACACGATTTGCTATGTCAGCAATCGTGTACATCTCAGGTATCTAACTAACAAAACACAATATGAATTGTGGAAAGGAATAAAACCCAAGGTACTTTACTTTCGTGAGTTTGGGAGCAGATGTTATGTTCTCAGAGATCGTGAATAGTTGAGAAAGTTTGATTCCAGGAGTATGGAAGGGATTTTTGTAGGCTACTCCAGGAACAGTCATGCATACAGAGTATTTCTAAAGAATGCAAACATAGTCATTGAAACAGTGAATGTGGAAGTAGCGGACCAAACTGAAAGTCTTCAGATGTCAAATGATGAGCAAGAACATGTACCCCTTATCCAGGAAGAAGGAACTGTCAGTACAATTACAGATACACCTGAATGTGCACCAGAAGATACAGGAGTGTCTTCTATAGAAATCCAGGAAAGTGGTACTACTAAAGAAAAGGCACCTTCTATAAGAGTACAAAAGAATCACCCAGCTGATGCAATAATTGGAGATGTAAATAAAGGTAGAAAAGTTACATTAGAGTACTTATCAACTGAGAATTAGCTGGCAGACATACTTACAAAGAGTTTGGGTGCAAAAAGATTTGAGTTCCTTCGTGGAGCTCTGGGGCTGTGCTGCATTTGAAAGAGTACCAGTTAGTGTACTTAGACTTCAGGCAATAATCAAGAAAAAAAAAAAAAAAAAAAAAGGGAAAAGAAAAGAAAAAGAAAAAAAAGGGAAAATAAAAGAAAAGAAAAAAAAGGAAAAGAAAAGAAAAAGAAAAAAGGGGAAAATAAAAGAAAATAAAAAAAAGAGGAAAAAAATAAAGAAGGAGTTTGAGTTTGTAAAAAGAAGAATGCAGGAAGGAGAAAGGTTAAAGGTAAAAAAATTGTTTTTTATGTTCGGTGCCACTGTTCAAACTCCTGGAGCTTGATGATGACAACAAAGGAGAAAATCACAGCAAGGGCGCGCTGCAATGCTAGATTGGTAAGATTGATGGTAGATTCAACCTCCACAAGTGATAGCCAAGGTATGAAATCTACTACTCCATCTTCCGTACCTTCGTTGAATGGTGAAGAATACAGCGACCATGGGGACTCGATGGTTCCTTCACTGGAGACACTAGTTGTTGTTGTAGAAATGCCCTCACAGATACAGGAGAGTGATTTGATGGAAGACGATGTCACACTTAGACATTTTCTTGATGTTCTTGTAACGTGTGTGTACCTTTGAACCTTATGAGAAGGACTGTTTAGAGTTGATGAAGAAGAAGAAGAAATGGAGTTTCAAGTTGCCACATCAAATGTTCGACAGCTAGTTCAGGAATCGCAAATTCAAAAACAAGGATCTACAAGTAAAGAAAAAGGCAAAGGTGCTACACAGGTTGCGGGCAAACCGATAGAATACCAGGAATTGGTTACTAAGAAGTCCAAGCATCCTACAAAGGCGAAAAATGCAAGGTTTGCAGACTCAGCCGTGGAGAAGAGTTTTTTTAACAGTTGTTAAGAAATAGTTTTGTCCAGAAAGAGAGTTGAATTTGGATGAATTCAAGGTCATCATTATTGTTGGAAAATCTTGGGTTCATGAGCACAGTTACTCACATTGCACCATACTCATCAGCGGTTGTGCAGGAATTCTATGCAAACCTAAATAGACTGCGACAGGGTCTGAGTTGTCAGGTATATGTAAGAGGCAACTGGTATGAATTTGGGGTCACACAGATTGCAGACTATCTCGGTATTCAGTTGTGTCACACAGAACCAGAGGAGATAGATGATGAAAGTATGCTGAAGGAATTGATTGGTGGACAAATCCATCTGTGGCCAGCTTCTCATGTCTTTCTAGTTTCAAAATTAACCCCAAAGTATTCAGCACTGCACAAGATCGCTATTTGGAATTGGATACCAACCACTCATAGAGGGACTGTACACAAAAGTATGCTGGATTTTTTGTACAGAATAGGCACTAAACAGAAAATCAATCTAAGTGGAAGGATTTTTTAACAGATCGTTAAAGTGTCTGAACAGACTGATAGGCAACGGTGTCTCACATTTCCGTCTTTGATTCATGGTATCCTGAACAAGCAAAAACCCGTAGGTCTTACAGAGTTAGTGCTGGTTCATAGCAAAAAGAACAAGTTACGAAACAAGACAAGCACTTTGAACAAAGAAAAGGTGCCAGAAGATGATGTGGTTCCCATTTCTGAGGAGGTTAATCCTGCTGAGATATCAGATCCAGTGGTAAGTGTTGGTACGGTGCCTACTCTACCCGTGTCTATACCATTAAGTGCAATTACCACTGACAGTACACTGATTGTGGTATGTGCTGCACCTTTCACTACTGTATCTGAGGCGCCATCAATTCCTCGAGATGAACATATTGAGGATATGTCTTTGCATGAGGGTATGGATAACCGCCCAGAATTACATCCGCTACCGGTTACATCAGATACAGTTCTTATGCCCCCACCATCAATGTGAGATGGCATTAATATCAGCTCTCCTCCAGCACTGTCCGTGCTTCAGGGTTCCTCATCCTCAGGTAATTCTTTTGATCAGATGACTCATGATTATCTCACTCGGAGGTTGCAGGGTGTGAAGAATAAGATGGATGATTTAGGGTGACGGCACAATTTCTTGATGAATGAGATGAAACTTTTAAAGTATCTCATTTCCCTATTCTCAGTAGAGGATATGTTAGTGGCGTTCTTTTTGACAAAAAGGGGGAGAAGAGTTGAGAAGAGTACAATGGTGGCGATCAGTTTCAAAAATTTCAGAACCCTTTACTATTTACTTACCTCTATTACTGAGTACTACATATCAGTTTAGCTGCATGTGTATCTGGACATAGTTGACACTTCATGGTTGATGGATACAATTGACTGATGGTAGGATGAGTGGTTTGATGTGTGGATTTTGTACTATTAAGGAGAATTGTATGATTTCATGTCTTTTTCTATTCATTTATGTGAATGTGCTTACGTGAGAAATTAAATGTTCGTTTCTGAGAAAGTATACATGTCTAGAACTCAGAACAAGTATATAGTGTGTAGCTGAATTCAAATGAGGGTGTATCTGTGCTATCAAGGAGTTTTATAAAAAAGAGCCAAAGGGGGAGAAAAATGTTAGCGCATGGATGTTCAGTTGGCTATTTATGACAAAACAAGTTGTGGGTTAATGTGGTGTGGATTGATGATTGATATGTGGATGTTGGTTGGTATGTTTGTGGTACGTTTGTATGTTTACATGTGAATCTGCGTACTCAAAGATTTGTATGCTTGAAGAACCATGGAACTCAGATTAGATATAGCTAATTTTAGAGTGGATGTGAAACAATGTTCATGATGTGTGCTGATCAGGTTCATCAGGAAAATTTAGTGATATAGCTGATTTCAGAGTGCATGTGAAATAATGTTCATGATGTGTGTTGATTAGGTTCATCAAGAAGTTTTGTCAAAAAAGAGCCAAAGGGAGAGAATGTTGGTGCATAGAAGTTGTATGGGCTATTTATGACAAAACTTATGTTTGACCACGAGGTCTACGTCAGAGATAGAAATCATGAATCGTGAGTATTTTGAGTTTCCTAATTGAGGACATTTGAGTTTTCTAAGTTGTATAGGAAAGATATCAGCACAAGATATTATTGAGGATAAACATGGAACAGACAAGGAGTCTGGGGTGCTGGAGTTTCCTAGTTAAGATAGGAAAGAAAGGAGCACAGGATGTAAGGTGTCTAAAGACAGATTTGGACATGGTTTTAACCCTAATGGTATTTATAGCACAGGACGTGCTGGGCTAGGGTTACGCAGAAACTGAAGAGTATCTATGAAGGATGAGTTTGAGGGGGAGCAAAGAGGAAAAGATCGATATGTTTACATCCTGAATGTTATATGTGATTGCTGAAGTTGATCAAGAGGTCTACAAGCTTATCGAGAAGCTATTGACCATTGTAATGGTGTTCTCATCCTGAGAAGCATGCGTAAAGAGACTCCCTGATGATAGGGAACACATTAAGGGGGAGAGTTAGTGTGTGGGTATCGAAGGGCTTCTGTTGAAGTGAGTAAACAGGAGGCTTGTCTAGGAAGAGGGTGTTGTTCGAGTCCTTGAGGGGAGGAGAACTTATTACTGTAAGTCGTGCTGTTGAATTACTATAATACTCTTTCTAGTGGATTTTAATACCCTGGGCCGAATGCCCCGCAGATTAGGAACGATTGGTTCCGAACTGCGATAACAAATTGGTGTTGTGTCTTTTGTCTATAAGTATAACGTTAAGTGTCATTACACCAGTCCTCGGTGTAAGTACACTCCTGCGCTCACGTTTTAAGTTTACAGGAAATTCTGTAAGTACACTTCTGAATACACGTCTTGAGTTTACTAGGAGTTTCAGGCTTGAAGGCTGACAAGGCCCGACATACAAGACATCTGACTAGAAATGTATTTTTGAGAATTATAGAGAGTCAGTGCCTCCTGAGGCCTATTGGTTCTCATCCATTTACTTGTAGTTAAGAAGCGGTTGAGGAGATGGAGACAAGGTTGCAACTGGAGTTGCAGCACACTTGCTGAATTTTGTGTTGGAGATAGACTGTCTTCTACTCTGGAAGCTCGTACTGAGGGAATAAAAATTAAGAGAGGGAAGAAGAGAAGGAAAAAAGATCGAGAGAGGGAAAAAGAGAGGGAAGACAGATCAAGAGAGGGAAGAAAGATCGAGAAAGGGAAGAAAGATCGAGAGAGGGAAGATAGAATTTTATTTAAGGAAAAAAATCGAAAAAAAAGGATATCGAAAACATAAGGATGAAAAAGGATAAACGAAGGATAAGGGGGATAAACCAGCTAAGAAGAGGAAGGATAAACCGAAGGAAGGATCTAAGAGGAGGATTTACCGAAAAGGAAGGATAAACCCATATAAAAAGGAAGGATAAACGAAAGGATTAATAATCGACAAAAAAAAGGATTTAAGGATAAACGACAAAAATCTACATATTTTAAGAAAAGGTATTTAAGGAAAAAAGAAGAGGAAGGATGATTGACCCATAAAGGAAGGATAAACCATGAAGAGGAAGAGATGACAAAGGATAAGATGAGATGACAAAAATCAATAGATGAAAAAAGATAAATGAATCAACCTATAAATGACAAAAAAGGATGAGAAAAATAAAGGAAAAGATAAACGACAGAAGGAAGGAAGACAAAAAGGAAGGGCTTCAAAAAAGAAGGGAAAAGATGATGAAAGGAAGGATCGACAAGAAAAGAAGGATAAGAGTAAAAAAAGAAAGGAAACGACAGCCCAAAAAAGAAGGAATGATGACAAAATCTAAGGTAGGATGACAAAACGGAATAGGATGACAGTCTATATATAAAACATTTGAAAAATATATAAAACAAAAATATATATGATCCCAAAATAAGAATATAAACAAGATCCAAAGAGGGGATACATAAATGGAAGGAAGATCCAAAGCAAAAGAAGAGAAAGCAAAAATAGATCCAAAAGAAGAAATAAAGAGAGAAAGACAGATCCAAAGAGGGAAAGAAGAGTGGAAGAAGATCCAGAGATTTGGAAGAAAGATGGGAAAACAAAAAAGAGGGGGAAGAGGAGTGGGAAGAAGAGAGGGAAGAAGAGAGGGAAGAAGGGAGGGAAGACGGAGGGAAGGAGGGAAGGAGGGAAGGAGGAGGAAAGAAGACAGGTAAGAAGAGGTGAAAAAAAAATAAATCCAAAAGAAGAGAGGGAAGAAGAGAGGAAGAAGGAGGAAGGAAGGAAGAACAAAGGAAGAAAAGATCAAGGAATAAAAGAAGAAAAGAAAATCAAAACAAGGAAAAAGACAAGGAAGAAGACAAGGAAGAAGACAAGGAAGAAGACAAGGAAAAAGACAAGGAAGAAGACAAGGAAGAAGACAAGGAAGAAGACAAGGAAGAAGACAAGGAAGAACAATGGGAAGAAGAGAGGGAAGAAGGGAGGGATGAAGACAAGGAAGAAGATAGGCAAGAACAATGGGAAGAAGAGAGGGAAGAAGAGAGTGAAGAAGAGGGAAGAAAGATGAGAGAGAGAGAGTGAACGGGCACGGAAGAAGGATGATTAGGGTAAAATTTTTGTTTTCCTTTACTTCCCCTATTGAAGGATATAATCACTTTAAAGAGAAAAGAGTTCTTTTGTCTTAAATAAAGTGTAAAAGGGTAAATGAGTACGTAAATATTAAATAAATTTTATTTAATATAAATATATAAAATGGCGCGGGTCAGGTTCGACTTAACTCAAACCTGACCTGATCTGCGATCCGGTTTGCATTCTCAAACCCTTACCTGACTCATGGGTTGGATCTGGGCCTCTAAACTCTAATTTTTTGAGCCGGGTCGGGTTCCCCACCAAACCTAACCCAATGCCCACTCTTAACCCACTGAAAGTGTAGAGTTTTTCTACTTGAGACATATCATTCTAAATAGGGCTGGCAATGAGCCGAGCCGAGCCGAGCCGAACCTATGATGGCTCGAGCTCGGCTCAGCCCATAATACATGAGCTCGAGCTTGGGCTCGAGCTCGGATTCGAGTGCCACCCCTAATTTTAAACCTAAAAATGGTATGCTTAAATGGGTAAATTTCTCTATTGTACTTGACTTATTTATCTTATTTCTCTATTAGAAATTAATATTCTGGATGGCTATTTATTTTTTGGGAGATATTTCTCTTGAACTATCTTCAAGAAATCTTATTAAATTTCTACCTTTTTACTATTGACTTTAATTTTTTTTATGTTATTTAGTATTTTATTACAGTTTGTTAAAAAATTCCATTTACTGTTATTATATTAAATTAAACCCTTGAAATGAAAAAAATGTGTTTATACTCTTTTAAGATTAGTTGATTAACATGATTTACACTTATGAAAAAAATAAATAGATAATGGCCTTAATAAAAGAATCAAAATTTTATAGTAATAAGTATTTAAATGTTTAACAAGCTTGATTAATGAATAAAAATAATCAAAGAATAAGATCATTGGTAAAAATGAAAACCCTCAATGTTACCTAATCAAATTTCAATCATAAAATTCATTTATAAAGATTATTAAAATAGAAAAAATAGTGCAAATAAATAATTTCTATTTTTTAGAAAATATTTATGGTTTTTTATATTCCCTTGCGTGTAGCGCAGGGTTTTGGCTAGTTATGATAAAAGCAAATCATATTCTCAAGATGAAGTGCATATAAAATAATATCACACATAGGTGCACTCTCAGTAAGAGCTTCATCATCCAACCAAGGGTCACTTTTCTCATAATGTTTTATGGTTATTCTCATGCTTCTCTGAAAATAATTAATTATTTTAATTTACATACTATTAATTGCATGGAAATTTATCCATGAGGAAAACAGGCCATAAAATAAAAAAATAAAATGATTAAAAACATGTATAATTGGACAAAATGGAAATGAAATTCATTAGAATAATGGGAAATATATACCGAAAGATCTACTCACTTTGTCCATATACTATTTTTACCTCACCTGGTGACCTTATACAACAAACAAGCCACCTGCTTTAAAATCTTGTCTTTAGTATTTAACAATGTTTGTTTATATACCTATATATATATATATATATATATATAGTGCAGGTGGGTGATTTTGTGTATGGTTATGGGGCATGGTTGGGAGCTGGTTGAGTTGTGTGTGTGAAAGAAAGTCACATTTAAATGGTAAATATGTGAGCTTTTTCTTACCTATTGTAGACTCGAAAATTTGGTCAAATATTGAAGATTAACTATTTAAAATTGGTCAATGGTTAAAGCCCCAGTCTTTATCAGAGTATTAATACTATCCGATCGATAAGATTAAATCAATTAATAGTTGAGATGATCAATTAATGTTTTAAAAACCGAACTGGTCGGCACTCTGCCACCTCTTGCTAAAATAAAAAAGGATCGCCGCACTGATCGAGCTCTACTCAACCATTTTAACTAAAGAAGTTGCAACAAGCACTCAATGTGCCAACATTAATTACTCTTAGAATACTACTAAGTCATGCATACACGACACAATTTCTCCCGTACGTCAAGCTCAAGGTGGAGGCAAGCTGATCACAAATCGAAGCATATATACATGCATATACCAAAGAGTTCGTGATACTACTCCACCAAATTATCAAAAGCACTAAACAAGTCCACCACATTAGAAGTCTGAACTCTGAAAGCTGTAAGAACTATAGATCCACCCAAAAGATTGCAAATTAAATTGTGGTTGAAGAACCATCAAAATTCTTTTGGGTACGTAGTAGAAAATTAAATCTTATAAAATCATGGAGACAAAATTTCTGCAGTCGGATCTTCAGAGGTACAAATCAAATTGACTCCTAAAAATCTTGAACAAAAAGTTAAAATATCGATCACATACTAAGTAATTATCAAGCATGACTTGGAGGTTGGAGACTCAAAGACAAGATAAAAAAAAAAAAAAAAAAAAGTTGCAGAGACATGACCTCGACTTAGCAGCAGCATTAACTGATATTGCTTGCTTAAATCTTGATCCGATACTGGATACAATTTACTGAGACTTATATATGATGATCTATGAGGCATTAATATTAATTGTAAAGCTTACTCATGATCACTTTCTTAATAAAGAAAGAACGAAGTTGCTGTATTGTGTGTTCATTCTCAGCAAGTGCTCTTCTACGAGTTGTTCGTACCTTCGAAACAATTCATCCATAATCCCATGCCCAAAATGATCGGCAAGCATCGACTCTACGACGGCTCGGATTGTCTTTACAACTTCCTTTCCCCTAGTCATCTTCAGTAAACTACATTCATCGTTTTGTTGAATATTATTGGTGGCGTCCCAATCAACTTGAAAGACCTCGAGACGATCAAGGAGAAAGGAGCCTTCTCTTTCGATCTCCAGCTTCACCTCTTCCCTCGAAGGTGAATAATAAGGGACATCTATGCAGTCTATTTCCTCTTCTTGTATAATGCCCTGAGATAAATAAATAACTAATTAATTTGGTCCAGTACTAGCTAATAGACTGTCTCAAATTAATGATCACTTTTTCAATTGATATATAGATATAAATATAATATAAATATATATATATAGTGAAAACTATTGATTATCGTGATGGTGTAGTTAATTAACCAACCTCTAGAGCCATGGAATGAAGAGCCTGGGCGATGAGCTCCCATTGATGGGTGGCCTCTTCTGTGGTCGGATCCTCTGTTGGCCGCCCCACAAAAGATAATACCATGCGGCCTCCTTGAACTATTTCCGCGGATCGTGACCTTAAGAATACTGAAAAGTCTCTCTGAAACTGTGCTAAGTAGGCAAGATATACTTTTAGAGGACTCGTTTTTGAGATGTACAGTTTTCCCTTGTTTAATGGCCCTGTCAATGCTCCATTGTTGAGATCCGCAGGAACCTGCGTAAGTTAAAATTAAGAAAAACTACGATCGACTCCACAGAAATTAAACAATAATAAAGAGATCGAAGCATGTAACAATTAAGTAGTTTAAACTTGCCTGAGAGAGCCAATGGAGACTGGAGGATGAATGTATAAAATGTAAGCTTTGGCTTGGGAAAAGCCTCCCGTAAAAGGATCCGGGCGTTATAGCGACGAAGCAATGGCGAAACTTGTCCTTGTTGGTTTCCTTGAGTTTGGAGTAGAAGGCCGGTAAGGCGCGGAAAATGTTGCTAAAATCGTTTGCTGGAAGATCATTTAAGAAAACTTGAATTTGAGGAAGAGGGAGACAAAGGCTTTGGCATCTCTCATCGACCTCATCGACGACCTCCTCTATCACAGATAGTGCCGTGGGTCCACACGAACATCCCAACTCTGCAATGGCCAAG
This sequence comes from Aristolochia fimbriata, assembly GCA_019845555.1. NCBI lineage: Eukaryota > Viridiplantae > Streptophyta > Magnoliopsida > Piperales > Aristolochiaceae > Aristolochia > Aristolochia fimbriata. The sequence goes on along the minus strand of CM034080.1, from coordinate 8,474,658 downwards.
CCCTGAGTGGCACAAGGGCTGCTGCTGCTGCTGCTGCTGCTGCTGCTAAATAGGTCCTCAATGGCCTCCTTACGGATGGTCTTTGTTAAAGACAGTATCTTATTCTGCAGATCATGCATATATAAAAACAACAGACAAATTAATTAAATGTTATATATAGGTTAATGAGAGTAATTATTAGAGAATTTGGTATATGGAAGGGATATGATCATGCATGTACCTGAATGTGGGAGTTAGCAGCGTAGCTTCTGTCGCCAGACCCACCATTCATGCGTAGAACTTGGTGCACATCCATATATGATTCCCGCACACTGTTTCTGAAAGGGAATTAAGAACGTCTTGACCGTGATCACTCTCGTCCCCTCTATAATATTTATACCTCAACTCGACCAATAAACGTCTGTACGTGGAAGCAATGAACAGATGCTACGGTTTCATCTCCAGCCACACAAGCGCGGGCCGGGATCTGCTTCGATCAACGCACAGCCAATAAAAGCACGCTTGCACACGACCTAGGCGTGCGAACACTTAAATTTGTTTTAAATCAGCAATTAAAGCAGAGCTATTTAGCGGCGCTTTTATTTTAGCGGTGCTTACAGCCTATTTCTGTTGGCTGTGCGTACCCATACGCACAGCCCTTGTTCGCAGCAGATCCCGGCCCCACAAGCGCGAGTGCCAATCTCCTTTTATTTGATTTTCCCTAGAAAAACGGCAAACACACGTACATGTACTCTTATTTTTGGTCCGCCGCCCAAAGAGAACGACTTCAGATATCCATATTGACTTGACTCTCGTACATATATATATATATTCTCTTGACTACGTACATACATATATTCACGTTTAACACATGAATTATATGTTAATATCCCGTACGTGATATTCACGTTGGCATGTATAGTACCACATATTCACGCTGAGCAACATGTACAATCCAATAACATAGAACAATAACCATCACCACCTACGAACAGCTGACCATAAAATTGTCGTGATATTTCGTCCTGTCTATATGTTGATATGACCACAATTACCACGGACCATTCTCGTTGAGAATACGTACAGTACAGACCTGCAAATTCACCGGCCATCATCCGAGAGGACCATTACCAAAGGACCATTCTACTTCGTTCAGATGACCAACAGTTAAGTTCACCAGCCATCATCTGAGAGGACCAATACCAAAGGACAATTCACGTAAGATATTAATGTACAGATATGTTCAACATGGTCCCGTAGGATCATTAATTACATAACATTTTGACCATTCTCTTTCAGTCTTCATATGATCTCTCTCTCTCTCTCTCTCTCTCTCTCTCTCTCTCTCTCTCTCTCTCATTTACTCTCTCTATCTCTCATTTTACTCTCTCTCTCTCTCTCTCTCTCTCATTTACTCTCTCTATCTCTCATTTTCTCTCTCTCTCTCTCTCTCTCTCTCATTTACTCTCTCTATCTCTCATTTCTCTCTCTCTCTCTCTCTCTCTCTCTCTCATTTACTCTCTCTCTCTCTCTCTCTCATTTTTTCACTCTCTCTCTCTCTCTCATTTGCTCTCTCTCTCTCTCATTTCTCTTCTCTCTCATTTCTCTCTCTCTCTCTCTCTCTCTCTCTCTCTCTCTCTCATTTTCTCTCTCTCTCTCTCTCTCTCTCATTTTACTCTCTCTCTCTCTCTCATTTCTCTCTCTCTCTCTCTCTCTCTCTATTTATTTACTCTCTCTCTCTAGGTCTCTCTTTCTATCTTTTCTGTCTCTAGGTCTATCTCTTTAGGTCTCTCTCTCTCTAGGTCTCTCTTTCTATCTTTTCTCTGTCTCTAGGTCTATCTCTCTAGGTCTCTCTCTCTACTATCTATTTCTCTCTCTCTCTACTAAAAATTAAAAGAATGAGATAGGGAAAAGGTCCATGCCCACTAAGAATCATGATTTGGAGTAAATAAAAGCAACCCAGCCACATGCTCTATTGAACCACCATGTCTCTTGATTTCCAAAATCAAAACCAAAGCATGAACAAGCAAAGAAAAAAGACAGCCCGCAATGTCAGGTCATACAAGTAATATATCAAAACTAGCAAGCTAGTAAAAGTTCAGATATGGTCAATAACTATTTTTAATGCTTTACCATCCCAAAAGGAAACTCAGATAGACTAGGCTATGACAGGAAATTTTAAATGCTTTACTTGCATCATAAATGAAATTTTATTATCGGATCATAACAAGCTTCATTGGAGAAGACACTTCATCTCATTCCGAAACCGACCAAATCAAGAAAACAACAAGCACGTGATGCGAGTCGTTCACAATGAGCATGACTGTCACCAACAGGGTTGGTTTTATAAAACAAACACATCTGAAACAGATTGATTACTTCTTAGGAAAATATCGCACTAGGAAAATGCATACAACTATAATATGAAAAGGATAAAATACCAAAAGAAACATGTTCCAACAGTAATTGAAGCCTTAACAGATAAAAAGGCCACCACAATGACTCTTCATTATAGCCTCAACTAAGATACTACACCCAGAACAAAAAAAACATATTACTGCACTGGAATTCAGGGACCACGCCAATCCAGGAAACCGTCAAGCATCTGACTAAAGAACATTCTTTTTAGAGCCTCATTGTTGAGTAAAAATTTCAAAACATTATATCCATATTTTTCAAGAGTGACAAACAAACCCTGGATCTTTTTTAACATAGCATCATGCCACACATATCTAAGCACAATTCAAGTCAAGATTTGATGATAATTAGAAGATTAATAACTACCTTCTGAAAAGGAATTTGCATCTACAACTTCATATTGACATAATCTTTAATGAATTCAAAATAGAAATATGAATTCAGAAACATTTCACCACACCTTCTACAACAAACTGATTGAATTGCAGTACCAATTTCCAATGCAAGATCAACAATATTATAGCTAGAGCTGCTAAACAAAAACAGGTAAGTGACTCCTCTACAACACTCACATCTGACATGTTTCAGGTTGGGTTTAATAAGATAAATGTATCCAACACTATTTACTCTTTTCTGCTAAGGCCACATCTATTGTACAATTAATGTCCAAAAATAAAACAAAGACCTCATGGTGACAATTTTTCATTATCAACCAAGAGAGAAATCAATAAACATAGAAGGAAAGAAATACAACGGGTTATTGGTCAACTGTTTAAGTTATAAATATCAAATCTAGGTGAGATTAGCTCTATTTATTAAAACTCAAACCAACCATAGTATCCTTCTTCCTTATAATTATCTTTGCTTATAAGATGCATCACAAATCTCAGATAATCTCTTTCTCAAAAAATTATTCAGATAAAGATAATCCCTCATGCGAAAGGGACATGAAGAAAAAAACTTAAAAATCTAAAATAAGCAAGAAAACATAGAATCACACATTTTGACAAACCAAAGATGACGATCATCCGTGCACTAATCTACTAGAAATCATTTTCATAGAAGATCTGAATGGATAATGAACCTGAGCTTTTTCTTTCGTCTTCCACAATTTCTTTAACTCTTTTGCTTTTGCTTTCCTCTTGGCATCTTTCTCCACCTGAACATTCCAAGAAGTAGATTCTAGAAAGTTGAGTTAATTTGGCCAACCTCATTATGAAAATGATTTTTCAGAACTAGGAAACGAATGGTAATGAAGTTCCAAAAGCAATAACAAGCAAGACAATCATTATAGTAATAGAGATTGAAATTGTTCTAGTGATATTGGTTAGTATAAATTATTGGGTGTTAAAACTCTACTTGTAACTCTGTCTTAAACACCTCGAGAAATAAAGAACAAAGCAAGCACAAACAAGTTATTATCGCAGTTTTGAACAACTGTTCCTAATCTACGAGACATTTTTGCCTGGGATAATAACAATCTACAAGTGATTACTGATTACAAGCCTTTACCAAGGCATTACAGTATTCATTCACTTTACAATATTTGCATGGATTACCTTCAACCATTCACCTAACACACCCAATTTGAGTGGTCACGTTGTTATCCCACTGAGGCTCCCCCTCAGTACGAGCTTCCAGTGTAGAAAACTCGATTTGTCTCTAGCACAGACTTAAACAATGGTGTTACAACTCCGTCTGCAACTCCGTCTTCATCTCTTCGACTACTTCTATGATAAGCGGATGGATGAAGAACTAATAAACCTCAGAAGACTTTGATTCTCTAGAATTCTAAAAAAAACACCTTTTTAATCAGATGTCTTGTATGTAGGCCTTCATGCCCTTATATACTAGTACGTGTCCACTTCTAACGCATGTATTTTAATCATGCTTCAATCACAAGTCCTTGATTTGATCAATCTTTAATTCCTCACGTGTCCTCTCCCTCATAATACTCTCATGTGTTCAAACTTCAAAATGCTTCATATTATAATTTGATCCAGATTATTTGCTTACCATATATGTTTTGTGCATTGACCTTCATAATTGATTTTTTCAAAGATAGTCAAAACGTAATCTTTGGCACTAACAATATCCCCCTTTGATTTTATTTGACAAAATACTTATCAAGCTTGACTTTTGTATTTCTATTTGAAACTCCTGAGACATCGGTAATAACTCCGAATGAACTGCTTGTGAAATTGTTCTATTACTTCATGAGTTCATAAAGTCACACCATAAGCAAACAGTAATAAAAAAATCAAATTATTTTCTCCCCCATATTGACAAGGAAAGACAAAGGGTACCCCAACCAGGTGTTAAACATCTTCATCATCTAGAGCATCATCCTCAGACTCGGTTGAAGGCACTTGATTGTCGTCATTATCTTCACACTGGCCAATCTGAATAGAAGCTTTTCGAGTGTTGATCTTCAATGTTGTAGATTGAAAGCACATGGGACCGGGAGGTAGTTTGAACTCCTTTTGAGACATCAAAATGGTGTAGATAGTGCTAGGAAACATCATGCTGCATAGTGTTTCAGGTGTTCAGCAAACTTTACCACTTGATTAAAAATTAACTGCCCAAGATAAATGGGAATTACCTTACCCACTTCATATAGAAATTGTGCAAGAGACTAGTTAATAGTGGTGTAATTACCTATTGGCATCCAGTGAGATTTAGCCGCCTTGTGAAGCCCATAATACTTAGTGGTCAAAGCCGAGGTGGGGAAGGTACGATGGGAGACCCACTTTTCCTTGTATCCACCACTAAGCTTGTAAATGATTTCATCAAGGCTAACATCAACATTAACTTCTTCTACTGTTGGAACACCAGCAAAGACAACCAAATTTTCTGGAGAAAACTCATATATATGACCCCGAAGTCATACCTTGTGATATCTAGGAGAGGTTGGATTGAAGATGGATTTCTTCAAATTTGAAAATAATTCATATATGATCATGGGATGGAATTTGGCAGTGAAAAAGTAGACTGCCTGAGAAGCAATTGATCCAGCAGTTCAAGTAGACTTGCTTTCCTGAACTCATCTTCACATATAGGAAGTTCAAGCACAACCTTCCAAGTGGAGAATGTATCCCACGAGGCTTTGGCTATGTGATCGGCTAGAACAGGTTGTGTATGAGGAAGGAGAATAGGCATATCAACTGCTGATGCTACTTCCATCCGTCTCTCTTCTCTGTCATGTTCAACAACAGGTACAACAGAGCTTGGCTCTGTTTGAGCAGAGGCCAAAATAGAGATTCACTTTCTGGCACTAGAGCGCAAAACTGGAGTTGCTTGAGGAGTTGGAACTGCATCTTTTGAGATTCGTGGGTGTAGACGAGATGAAATACTAGTCGAGGAAGAAGCAATAGGGCCACTTGATTTAGCAAGATATTGCTTTGCGCGTGGATGATTTGACGAAGGTGAACTTTGCTTCGGGTGCATGCAAGGTAACTTAGATATTGGAATATTGTCAAGATTAGAGGAATCTAAACTTTGTACCTCATTGGAACCAGAAAGTGATAGTTCATGAATGTCTTCCCCTAAGAAATCTGTCTTAAAAAATTCTGTTGCTTGCGGATGATCCTCAGAGAATGCAGTAGAAGGGGTAGAAGTGTGGACGGGTGGATTTCTGAACGATATGTTGGAGTGCTTCTATCATGGTCAAGGAGTCTCACATACAAGGAGAGGATTGAGCCAAAGAACCATCAAATGATGGGGAACTGCTTGTTGCTGCCTGTAATGGCTCTTTGGACGAAGTGGGTTAGACATTGATGAAAAGAAAATCATCACGACCAGACGCCGAAGGAGCAGTAGAATAAGGAGAATGAGTCGTCTCTACTTCCTTCAGCTCATCGTCAGGCATTGCAAGAGCTGCATCGACTTGTTTTGCTTCAGCAGACGTCGGTGTGATACGATATTTTGTTTGGAGAAAGAAAGAAACCACCTTGTCAACAATAGCAACAACACCCATCTTTTTGCCCGACGAAGATGATGGAGAATCCATCGATTGAGGTATACCGAAACCTCGCATTGCTAGGGCACGATATAAGAATCTCGAGTTGGAGACAAAATAGGAAATAGATCAGAGTGAGGAGGCGTGATTGAAAATGAGTTGAAACTTATTTAAATAGACACAAAATTTCCTTTAAAAAAATTTGTGACAACCTAATTTTTCCATTGGCAATGATAAAATATGTATTTCGAAAAAAAAATTAACGCCTTTTGGAAATATATCTGCCAATTGATTTTCTATAGATATGTACTCCAAATTAATTATCTTATCTGCCACCAACTCTCTAATAAAATGGTACCGAATATGAATATGTTTTGTACGTGAGTGTTGTACTGGGTTTGTAGAGATGTCTATTGCATTTGTACTATCACAAAACACTATAAGAATGTCTTGATCAAAGCCATAATCTGTCAACATTTGCTTCATCCATGGTAATATAGTGCTACAACTCCCTACTGCAATATATTCGGCTTCAGCAGTTTATAAAGATATTGAGTTCTATTTTTTACTATACCATGCCACAAGGTTTGTTCCTAGATAGAAACAACCACCAGAGGCACTTTTTCAATCATCAAAATTCTCAGCCCAATCTATGTCACTATAGCCTGCAAGTGTCATAGTAGAAGAATTTGAAAAAAATACACCAAGTTATGTTGTCCCATGCACATACAATTATATTCTTTTCACTGCCTAGAGATGCGACTCTTTGGGATTCACCAGATATTGTGCACAAACCCCAACACTAAAATATAAATCAGGACAACTTGCTATAAGATATAACAAACTTCCAATTATACTTATGCACAAGTGTTGATCAGTTCCTACTCCTTCTGAATCTCTGTGTAGTTTGTCATGTGTCCCCATTGGAGTAGCTTTTGGCTTAGTGTGTTCCATGCCAAATATTTGCACCATCTCCTTAGCAAACTTTTCTTGACACAAGAAGATAGCATTATCTTGCTGTTTGATTTGAAATCCAAGGAAGAATGACAATTCTCTAACCATGCTCATTTCGAACTCCTGTTTCATGGTCTTGACAAAATAATTTAATAATGCTCATTTTGTTGCACCAAAAATTATATCAGCTACATAAATCTGTGCTATTATCATTTCTCCATCAATTCTTTTAATAAAAAAAGTTTGATCCATATTACCTCGACAGTACCCATGACCTATTAAGAAGGAGGTCAATCGGACATACCAGGCACATGGTGCTTGTTTTAACCCATTAAATGCTTTGGAGAGCTTGTAGACATGATATGGATTGTGGGGATCTATAAACCCCTTGGGTTGCTCCATGAATACTTTTTCTAAAATGTATCCACTTATAAATGCGCTTTTGATGTCCATCTGATAGAGTTTTATCATTAATTGACATGCTACCGATATCATCAGTCTTATAGCTTCCAATTGAGCCACTGATGCAAAAGTTTCTTCAAAGTCTAAACCTTCCACTTGAGTGTACCCTTGGGCTACCAATCTGGGTTTATTTCGTATAACTGTTTCAGCTGCATCTGTTTTATTTTTAAAAATCCATTTAGAAAAATCTATTGTTCCTTTCAAATTGATGTAGTTTTTCCTGCATTGCCTGAACTCAGTATTCATCGTTGAAAGTAAGGGTAGCAATTTTACCCGATCACCCGATTACCCGATTACCTGAATGGTAATTGGATGGATAAGGAACAAAATTATGTGTTTCGATTACCTGATTACCCGATTATCCAATTACCTTATTACCCGCCTTTTAATCGAAATGGATATGGATAATGGGTATTCCTTACCCGATTACCCGATTACCTAGATGGTAATTTGGTAATTTTTTAAAACTTTATGTATTTGATGTTATTTTAAGATAATATGTGTATTGTACATTTGTTTGAGTTATTTTTAGATAAATTAAGGATTTGGGTGTAATTTTCGTATGATTTTAATTTTCTTTGTATTTTTTTTTCTTTATAAGGGTTAGATAATTAAATTTATTAAAATATTATTATCCATTTATTTACCCGATTAACCGAATACCCACGGGTAATCGGGTAAGAAGTTCGGGTGACGGAATGACTAATTTTTATTCGGGCGAAACGGGTGACGGAACACGGGTAGGGTAATCGAAACGGGTAACGGAATAACCCTTACTCGTTTCGATTATTACCTGTTTACACCCCTAGTTGAAAGCTTCTTCAACTTCGTTGGTTCCTGTGACGAAGTGTAGCACACAAAATGAACCATATCTCGATAATTAATATCAATCCCTCTAGTTTTCATACCTTCATTGAGTTCTCCAATAATACCATCGGTTGGATGATTTTTCTGAACTCTAGAAGATGGTTTCTTGGTAATATTTTGTAGTCTGTTAGGTTCGTCTTGTACTGGTGTGCCCACAACTGTCTCAGGAGTTTCAATTGGAGTTTCATTACTTTGCAGGTCTGTAACTCCTTCTGAAACTCCTTCTGAAACTCCAATGTCTTCTGGTAAACTCTCATTCCGTATTTGTAATTATGGATTGGGCAGATCATCATCATCTGATCTATGAGTTTGAATTTCATCATAAAAAATTGTTACATTGACATATTCCAAAATAGCTTGAGTTCTTTTATTGTATACTCAATAAGCTCTATTATTGGTTGAATAACCGAGAAAGATTCCCTCATCACTACGAGCAGCAAACTTGTCAGGTGCTTATCTATCACACAAAATATAACATTTACTTCCAAAGTTGTGGAAATGACTAACCGTAGGTTTTTTACCTTTGTACAACTCATACGGAGTCTTATGAGTGAAAGGACGAAAGAAAAGTCTATTGGTAATATAATAGGCAGCGTTTATGGCTTCAGCCTAGAGTTTTTCAGGGAGTCCTTTTGAAAGCAGCATGACTTGAGCATCTCTTGCAGTGTTTCGTTCTTTCTTTCCACCACTCCATTCTGTTGTGGTATTTTTGGGCAGAGAACTCATGATGGATGCCTTCTTTATCACAAAATTTAGCAACGTCTTTGTTTTCGAACTCCCGTCCATGATCACTTCTGAGTGTTATTATCTTCTGGATTGTTTCTCCCCTTTCCGTCATCACCTTTGAGCAAAGTTTTTGAAAAGACTCGAATGTATCTGAATTTTTCCTGAGGAAATCAACCCAAGAGAATCCTGAGTAATCATCTACACAAACAAAAATGTACCTTTTCCTCATAATTTTTGGACTCAAACTCTTCTCTTGGCAGCAACTTCCTTCTTTGAATTGAACTTCTTCTCTTTGATCATACAATGCACCTAGACTCGAGCACATTACCTTAAGATCTTCGTGGATACCTTCCTTAGACACTTAGACTCCTTCTCCCAAGTTTGGACTCGATTGAATGTCAGGATCCCGAGATTTTCGCGACTTATCATTGCTGAGTCATTTGGCGGGTCATTTGGCGCAGTCGCGCCAAAAATAAGCTTAAAAATGGCGCGGTCGCGCCACTGGAGCAGAGTACTTGAATGGAAAGAGTTCTGGTCGAGTTTGGCAGCTTTCTGGGACCATTTTAGCGTGGTCGCGCCATTTTCTGGTACGGGCGCCAGATTCTGGAGCGGTCGCGCCGGATTTTGCCTTCAAACTGGTGCGGTCTCGCCGGTCTCTACAACATTTAATGATTTTATGATGAATATTGACTCCAACATGTAATTTCTAATCCCAATTGAGGCCTAAAAATAGTGTCTTTTAGACACTTATCAGCAGCACTATTTTACATAGTGTTGCTTGAATATAAAGCAATGCTTTTTAGCATTGCTTTTAATCATGCCAGCCTATTAAATTCTGTTCTTTTGCTTTTCTTAAATCTGTATGAACCTGTTTGTGCATCTAACAACTGTGTTTGTGCATCTTCATTTAATTTCTTCTCTTCCGCCAAATCCTTCAGACTTAAGAAACTTGATTGAGGTGAATCCAAATCCAAACAGACTTTGCAAGTTCTCTAGTTCTGACCAAGAAAAATAACATGCTGTTTTAATGTTCCAAGATCAGCAAATGCCATTGCTGATCACCTAGCTAAAGAAGGAGTTAGTAAGCATGAACTTGAAACAGGACAATAGTGTATGCAAAAATTCATTGCGTGTACAAATATGCATTGACTAAACAAAAAATTTGTCCACAGTATACAAAATATCACTATGGTACTGATATTTATTGTGAGTATACAAAAAAATTTACCCACAACATTCTCTATGCTATTTAGGACAAAAAAAAGTTTATCTACACCAACTACATTGTCTACACAAAGATATCAACTGTAGTCAACAACTTTCTTCAAGAGCTATCCAAGCACTTGTTCCACACAAAAAATATACACCTTTACCTGCAAAGGAATTTAAATGGGTTAGTTACTTATTTTTGTATACAACAAATTGAAAATTTAAAAACAAATATAAACCAATCAACTCACAAGAAAATGTTATATTCAGAAAGGCCTTGACTGCAATGATCCATTAGCGAAACTTTTGAATCAGGTTGAGTGCTTCTATCCGATAGGCTTATTAAACCCCTACATATGAATAATGTCGTTAGAACTTTTTAAAGAATATTAAATAAATTCAACATTAACTTGTTCAATATATGCCACATGCAAAATCTATGAAATGTTTGTGGGAGTGCCATAGCTATAGCTTTTTCAATTGCGAGATCTTGATCTGTAATTATGTTACGATCCTGATTTATGTGCCTAGCCTACCCTGTTCCATCAGCTCTTGAGCTTTTGGAATATCAGCTAGGTGCATAACATTTGGTATCAGAGTAGGCTCCATGTCACGTGTTCGAATCCCGGAGGGAGCGACCTATGGAAAGGGCTACCTGGGCTAGAGTGAGAGCCGTCACAAGGGTGGAAAGGGCTACCTGGGCTAGAGTGAGAGCCGTCACAAGGGTGGAAAGGGCTACCTGGTCCAGAGTGAAAGTCGTCATAGAGTTGGTCATCGGGGAGGTCTCGGAGGGGGCGACCTATGAAGAGGGATACCTTTACTTGAGTGTTAGCCGTCACAAAAGTGAAAAGGGCTACCTAGTGCAGAGTGAAAGCTGTCATAGTGGGCCGCCGAGGTCGTTGGCACGAAAGCGTGGTGGAATGTTACGATCCTGATTTATGTGCCTAGCCTACCCTGTTCCATTAGCTCTTAAGCTTTTGGAATATCGGCTAGGTGCATAACAAATTATGACCTTAGACGGACTCCTTGACATTGTTTCTAACCACTTTTCAAACAACCACACAAATGACTCCGCTTTTTCATCTCTTAAAAAACCCGCACCAAAATTTATAGTTTGTCCGTGATGATTGACTCCAAAAAATGGTGCAAATATAAGACAATATTGATTGGTATTGTTAGGATAAAAAACCACTACATCACCAAAATGGTGATATGCTTTCCTTACCCACCCATCTACCCAAAAACAACGAGTCAGCTTGTGATTATCATCTACTTCGTATCGATAGAAAAATGAAGGATTAATTTCTTATGATTCTTTGAAATGCTCAATCAACAACTCTGCATCATAATCCTTCTTTTCCATTCTAATGTCTCTCTCAACATTTCTTATATCTCTTGATGTGCATCCGATGTTTTGATACCCTCTTGATTAAATCTCCAAAAAAGACATTATTTGTGAAGTGGAAATGTCAGCCTCGCAGAACATGCTAATCAAACTTTTTTGTGCACTTGTGACTTCTCTGTGAGATGGTAGAAATGGTACTTTACGAGGTGTTGCAAGGATGTGACTGTGTTCCTCAATAAACTTGACAACAACCCATTTTTCATCTTTACTTTTAGATACTCTTAGTGCAACTTCACAATTTTCTCTGACTTCTCCTCGCCTTCTTTTTTTAACAGGATCCAAAATACCTTTTCCATTATTAGGTTTCCCTTGTTTAGAACAAACAAACAACTAGGAGTATAGCTCTTTTGTTAGGCTATTTTTGCATTCCGATCCCTTACGTATACTAAAACCGGCCTCCTTGGCATATGCATTGTAAAATACCTCAGCATCCTTCACTGACTCAAAACTCATGCCAATTTTAGGAACTCCATCTTGGACAGCCCTTGGAACATAAGTTGATGTAGAACTCCCTCCGTCGACCAAGGGAGTTTTAGGAAGATCCATCAATAAACACTGTCATGAGAAAATAAAATAAATCAATAACAATTAAACACGTCTATATATTAAACAATCATATTGAGACTAAATTCAAACTATACAATGTGTTGAAAACGGGTCAAAATTTCAATTATCACTCGATCACTCATTTGATCACTGTAATCGTGGATAATTGAACCTTATTGCCAACTAAGCCCTGCTGGGAATCGAACCCAGAATCTCCACCAATAGTGGTGCCTTACCATTAGGCCACAGAGTTTTTCACAATTTTAAAAATTTAAAACATAACAATGAATTAAAATTAGCAGCACAGTAGATATAGACCTAACGTACCTGATCCACGATAAATAAATCACTGTCAAGCTTTCCAATAATGAAACCAAGATTAAATTGCCCAATAACCTGTAAATTAAACACATTAGTAGATATGTCAAGAAAATTAATCTACTCAAATGCATATCACTTGAGCACGTAGCTGTTAGATATACAACATTGGTACGCTAACTTTTTTAGTGTCCAGATTCCAATTTGTACCATCAACAAATCATAAAAAGCAATTTGAGAAGAAACTCAAGGAACGCAGGAGAAAGAGTCGATCTTTTTCCCCTAAAAGTAACCAGAAAAACACAATCAAAGGATCTAGAGGAAACAAGAAAACAGAAAAAAAAAAATCTAACGCTTCTTTATCTCCAGGAATGGAGCAAGAAAAAAAAAAATTAAAGCCACCATTGGTCTCGTGATGCAAAGCAAAAAAAAACATGAAAAACAGTAAAAGAAACCGAGAATGTGCGAACCTTGGCCGGAAGGAAGAAACAGGAAAAGATCAGATAACATAATGATCTCAGATAGAAGAAGAACCCCAGCGTCAATTCGGTAGAAAGGGAGGGTGGAGGATTTTGGGAGGAGATAGAAGTGAAGGGGAGCCTTGCAGAGAGGTCGTAGTGAGGAAGCGGGAGCGTCGTCGCCTGAAAGAGGGGAAGCGGGAGCGTCGTTGCCGGAAGAGGGGAAGTGGAGCTTCGTTGCCGGGCGGAGAGCTTCCCCACGATAGAAGAGAACCAGGGCAGGGCAACTGCGTTTAGGGTCGGTGGCATTTTTGTAAATTTAACAAAATTATGTTATATTATATTACAACCATCCGATCAGAAGGGACTTGATCGGACGACTCAAGGGTGTTGAGCGCACTTAAAAGCGCATGTAAGGTTTGAGCGCACCTGATCAAGTCCCTATATATATATATATATATATATATATATATATATATATATATATATATATATACTTCGGAAGACATCAAATTTTGCTTCTAATTAATGTTAAGGAAACATGATATTTCTACATAAATATAGTATGTAACAACACAAATAGCAATCTAAGAAAACTCTCTTAAGTAAGCTTATAACAAAGCCAAAAAATATTCAATAAATCCAGAAAACAGCTTAACAACTACATTCTACCGAACAATACGAAAACACAATCTAGAAGTCACCCGAATCAAACAACAAGAAACGATAAGAATGCCATATATAATATAGAACAAAGGGAGTCATAAAAAAAAGAGACTTAATAAACATGCTGAAAAATTACAGTATTCCGGGTCCTCAGGGTCACTGACAAGAGAAACACTAGAAGATGCTTGTCACTGACAAAATAGCAATGTAAAGGCCGAGATGGCCTTCCTTGTGTTTGTTTCTAACCAGATTTGTCCTTGCCTTCTCAATCAAGTCCTTAGTGAAGAGGAAGCACACGACTCTGTTCTTTGAGCAGCAAGAGATCTTAACGAATTCTGCTAATCCGGGAGAAAAGTTTCATCGAAATGACTGAATATACAAGTAAACTGAAAAGAAAAAAAAAAAATCCAACAACAAAGGACAGGAACGCCCAATGCCCAATGATCAAGAATCATCGTCAACCAAACGAGAGAAACGAGAGAAGAGAAATGAGAGCTTCCAAACCAAATGACGATGTTGTATCAGTTGTGAGCAAAGGACCAGCCGGCTATAGGTTCCAACTCAATTTCGGCTGGAGGTTCCAAACTGTTGGCATCTCAATTTCAGCTAGCAAACGGATTTCTGCCAGAAGCTTCGCACGACTCGTAGCCTAAAATTCTAATTTGTTCTCTTCTCTTCTCAAGAATAGTGGTGACGGGCAATATTTTGTGAATCGCTATTGAAAAAATTAATCGCCAAAATTGTTGTTTTTGAGACTGACATAAATAAACCGGTGCTCATTCAGTAGTTAACTCGTTTTGGACTTCTCGGATAACTGTAATAATATGACTCCAACTACGTACTATCTTAAACTGCATGTAGTTAACTCGTTTTTCTTTAGATTAAAAAAAAAACAAAAATTGAAAGTAGGTGATGATTGCTGCATCTATTTCAGCAGCTAGCGTATATATATATATATATATATATATATATATATATATATATATATATATATATATATATATATATATATATATATATATATATATATATATATATATTGTCGTCGATCTCTCTTGAGATGTCTATGTGGACGTGGAAATTATCCATCGACATATGGAAGAGGACTTGATATTGTACGTCCATGGATGGAGTACTCGATTATCGAGGGTGTCTTCTTTCCTCAGTAAAGATCTTTCAGCTGCAACATTATTGTTCACATATTAATTTGTTAGGCAAGGCCCCGATGGATATGATGTTGCTTTGTTTCACGAAACGGAGCTCTTTCGGTGGTCGAAGGCACATCAACTGAATAATATATTAATTTCACTCTGCTTAGCGCTAATAAGTCAATGTGTTCAATCCGCGAATCGACGAAGAAAAAAAAGAAGGATGGAATGTGTGGTGGACAAAGCTAGAGTATACGTACAACATTTAAAGTGGACCGCCTGCAATTCAATTCAGTAATGGGCGCCGTAGCTCATAGGAGTTGATCATGAGAAGTGACTTGACTTCCTAGCAAAAGCAACAAGGGTGGGTGGCTCCCGATTCCTGGCCATTAATATTGAGGGAGAGTCCCGAGTCCCGAGTGGTGGTGGAGTACTGGAGGAGGAGGCTATCTATGGATTATTACTTCCATGTATGATAGGGAAGCCAACTCGCATACGTAGGCTAGGTCCTGTTTCATTAAAGTGAGAGTGGAGAGATATATTATTGTGTTTTCCGACAAGAAACCACCGTCGTCAATCTGGTCTCTGGTTCGACTTTTTTACACGCTTCCGTGGAAGCTCAAGCTTCCCACGTGTGAAAAAATGTTAAACAATTCCCGGAGTGGTTACGATTCAATTAAAAGCAATCTGCTTCCCGACCTACCCAATAAATTAATAGTGTTAATTAATTTTTACCCAATAAAATATAAATAACATAATTAAGATTCTCATTATATATAATGGTTCAGTTATTGAGGCACTTAGCTTGTAGAGATTGTATTTAACCGGTGGGTTGGCTGTGATAGTGAATGATATCTCATGACCAGTCTCTTATAGATCTCCAATATTGCCATACCACTGTAGCATCCATTCACGTACAGAAGTTGCAGTGTTGCAGAGCAGAGGGTGTGGCCTGTGGGGGCGTTCTCTTAGCTAATTTCTCCCTGCAGCTTCAATATTTAAGTATTTGGAGACACGGGTAGCTAGGAAGAGAAAAAGTTTAAATGGGTTCTGACGCTGCCTATGGCAGTAACTTAGCAGCTCAAAGGTACCAAGCCTCCCGGGGCGGCTCTGCTCTTCCAGCACCACCACCACCGCCACTCATGGATGTGGAGAGAATCTTCCACATGAAAGAAGGAAGAGGCGACACCAGCTACGCCAAGAACTCCACTAATCAGGTAATAATTAATTCTCCATCGGCCTACATAGGTATATGATCCATTTTGCACACTTGCACATTGAATGAAAGTTGAAAGCATAGGTTGATTGATGATGATCTGTATATATATATATATATATGTATATATATATATACAGAGGAAAGCATTGGAGAAGGTGAAAGAGTGGAGAGTGGAGAGCATTAGGGATGTGTACCTAAGCACGTTGCCGGAAAGCATGGGCGTCGCCGATCTGGGTTGCTCCTCCGGACCCAACACCTTCTCCGTCCTGGGCGACCTCGTGGGAGCCGTGGAGGAGAAATGCCGGAAGATCAAGAGGCGGCCGCCGGAGTTCCGGCTATTCCTCAACGATCTCCCCTCCAACGACTTCAACTCCATCTTCGCCTCGCTGCCGGAGTTCTACAGTCGAGTGCTGAACAGAGGAGGCGGTAGCGATGGTATGGCGGAGGTGTTCGTTGCGGCGGTGGCTGGGTCGTTCTACGGGAGGCTTTTCCCGAGGGGGAGCCTCCACTTCGTTCACTCTTCCTTCGGCCTGCACTGGCTGTCCCAGGTGAGTAAATACACCGAAACGCACTGTGTATACAGTCGCGAGTACTTGTGCTTTCTTTCTCTTCCATTCACTGCCCTAATTTGGTCCTGACACGATGGCTTCATGCACTTTTGCGACTCCCGCCAGCCACGGCCGGTCGGTCGGTCGGTCGGTCGGTCGCCTCTTTTTTCTCCTTTACTTTTTCTTTTTTTTTTTTTTTTTTTTTTCTTTTTTTTTTTTTTTCTTCTACTTCTTTACTCCTCGGTGAAAGACAAACCGAGGGTGGGACCCAAAGTCGCCCCCCACTTGGGTTGGTACTCGGTAGAAGAGTAAAGAAGACGGAGGTCTCAGTCAGTCTCCCCGTTGCCCTCGGCTTTTCTCCTTTTTCTTTCCAGTTTCCACTCTCGGGTGGAGTCGTGGGGCCCCACAAAACAAAGTACTTAATTTTCCAAATATTGAGGAGACATGCACTACTAGTACTAGTACTAGTGTTAGTAGTAGCGGTCGTAGGCTTACTTTGGTTTGGTTCGGGATCTTCTTCAATCAAACGGTACACAAATGATTAAGAGTGCGCATTATAATTTTGAAGTAGTATATATAAACAAACATAAAGGACTAGTGTTAGATATTTCTCTCCACCCCAGGTGGGAGATTGAGGAGAAGGACTTGTTGGAGATGATGGTGTTATTATATTTTAGGCTGGGGTAGTAGAAGAAGCTATTTATACGCACGCACATATATCATCATTGATTGTGTAGTGCAACTAGTTGGAGAAAGATGGAGGAGTGGGAATCCCACCTTCTTCCCACTCGAGTCTACAGCGGATGTTCATGTTCCTTCCCCCTTTAATTAATTCCCTTTTTCAAACCGACACCTCGACCGTTACCGTCCTCCTTCCTTCTCGCAGCCTTCTCACGAACTCAATTCATTTTCCTTTAATTCTTCCTCTTTCGTTTTGGAACTGATATATCATCGTGCATGAATGATCTGACTGCACCGTTTTCTAATTAATTAATTTTATCCAGGTCCCACCGGAACTGTTTGATGATCGAACCGAAAAATCCATAAACAAGGGAAAAATCTACATCTCCGACACCAGTCCAAAGAAGGTCGCCGAGGCCTACTCGATGCAATTTCAAAAGGATTTCACGCTCTTCCTGGATTCCAGATCCGTCGAGCTCATTCCAGGAGGTCAGATGGTGTTGATGGCTCTGGGAAGACCCACCAGAGATCACACCAACACGGGAAACACTATTTACTGGGAACTCTTATCTCAAGCATTTGCTCGAATGGTCTCAATGGTCTGTGTATATATATATATATATATATATATATACATACATCATCTACAAATTGCGCCTTAACAACTACACTATTTCTAATCTGAATATAACCTCATCTGCGTGCAGGGAGAAATCGAAGAGGACAAAGTAGAGTCTTACAAGACCCATTTCTACGCTCCATCCGTCGACGAGATCCAAGAATTGGTGCAGAAGGAAGGCTCTTTCGCCGTCGATCGCTTGGACACCTTCGAAATGGGAGGGAATTATCAAGAAGACGACGGAAAGTCCATGGCAGCGGCGGTCAGGGCAATCCAGGAGACTTTGATCGCCCACCACTTTGGCCAGGCAATCCTCGATCCTCTCTTCCAGATATACGCACAACTGCTTGACGAGGAAATGGCCAAACAAGAGATTAAAGCTTTTGCTCTCTTACTGATTCTTAGAAAGTTAATCTGATAAATAAAACCAGAATTAATGTACTGTATTGAATTGGCTTTGTATTAATTAAATGCACTTCCTTCTGTTTATGTACATACGTAACATTCTAATCTTATTCTAAAACTGAAAATGGTCTAATGACTGTGTTAGTATTAACTGTGATGTTTCAAACTCCTAGTAAAATGTTAGTTAAAACAATGCCCAAATAACACAAAAAGGAAAAACATATGACGTCATACCCCATATGTCATCGCAGTTAGGAATTGGTAGACAGAGAAATTTTGATCTTTTACGGATCATATATCCACTTTAATTTAAATGTTGGACCAAATGTTGGACCATATATCTAATCTTGATTTTGATCCAATGATATATTATCGGACGTTTTTACCCCTCCTCAACCCAACTGCTGAGACCGGTCTAGTAACATTAAAGAGAACATCTCCAGCTAGTTAACTATTGCGCTCTCAGCTTTTTGGGTGTCTCTCGGCAACACACTCTGTGTCCCTCTCGACAACTCTCTCTCTCGGGAACCCTCTCTCTCGGCTACCCTCTCTCTCGGCGACCTTCTCTCTCGGCGACCCTCTCTCTCGGCGACCCTCTCTCTGGACGACCCTCTCTCTCGGCAACCCTCTCTCTCGGGACCCTCTCTCTCGGTGACCCTCTCCCTCGAAAGGCTCTCTTTGGGCAACGCTCTCTCTCGACGACGCTCTCTCTCGGTGACCCTCCATCTCGGCAACCCTCAGCACCCCTCCCTCTCGGCAACCCTCCCTCTCGGCAACCCTCCCTCTCGGTAACCTTCTCTCTCCCTAGGCAGCCACTCTCTCTCTCTCTCTCTCTCTCTCGGCCACTCTCATTCTCTCTATGCAACTCTCTCTCTCTCTCGCTGCAACTCTCTCTCTCTCTCACTGCAACTCTCTCTCGACAACTCTCTCTCATTGCAACTCTCTCTCATTGCAACTCTCTCTCGACAACTCTCTCTCGGTGACTTTCTCTACAACTCTCTCTACAACTCCCTCTCCAACACTCTCGGCGACTCTCTGCAACTCTCTCTTTTCAACTCTCTCTATCTCAACTCTCTCTCTCTCTCTCTCAGTTACTCTCCCTCTCAATAAGTCTCTTTCTAAGTCTCTCTCTTTCGGCATCCTGAGCTTTAACATTTTAACTGCAATTAACTCCGTGATTGTCCAAATTAATTATGCAACTTTGCACCAATAGACGAGGTTTTTGGAGACTTCATCCATAGACAGAGAGATTCCTCCTGTGTTTCTACATAAGAATGGTAATTGTGCCATGAACTTTAATTTCCTTTTTTTGCATTGTTTGCTCTTGAAAGATTTTTTTGCATTTTGTCCTTTTATTATGACCTTCAAATTCTTTTGTATTGAATTGTATTGCATCAAAGATATCTTTTATCTTGTTCTTTATGGTGTCCCTTCATTTTGGGTTCTCTAACTGATCAAATAAAGATAAATTTTTTCTTCTCCTTTAATTTTGTATGTTTCCTTATGAAGTTCTGTTTTGTGCTTTAGTTACTTTTCTGGAGCACATACACCATTGTTGCAGTTTTTATTTGACTTTATGATATTACTGGTGAATTATAGAGGACCTTGAGTATTGATGTAACTGCCCCTGTATTCCAACCATTCTCCTTTTAATTTAAAGCTCTTAAGTTAGAGAGATTGAGTGCAGAATTCTGGAATTTGACTTTTTATTTTCAATAAGAGATCTTGATGTGAAGTCACTAGTAGAAAGAGACTTTCTACCAAGGGTTTGGTTGTAACTGTTGGTAAATTTTCCTATACACCTACGGTTTCCTGATGGTCCGTTAGTAAATACATGCTTTTACCAAGGGTTAATTTCTACCTACAGTCAAAAATAACACTCTTGGTATAAGTGTTCGAGTACTCATGGTTTAAATAAACACCCTCGGTATTAATCCCCAAATAACTAGGGTTATGAGGTAAACCGTTGGTAAATGTAGCGTTTCTGCTTTACCAACGAACCTCTCTAACCATTGGTGTATTTAACCCCTTCCTCTTGATGGGTGTCGGATAGAGGTTGAATTGAACCGAACAGTTCGTGAATCGTTCGGGCTTGGTTCGGCCAAAGCTCGGCAACCCAAAATCCCCTTCTCAGCTTTGTTGTACTCTGCGACAGCATAAGCGGCAATATCCCGCACATGGGCGTTGCCCACGCCCTCGATCTTCTTCCATCCCCCTACCAGCCTTTTCCGGCCGCTCCCTGTGACAGCAAAAACGAACGCGATTAGAGAAAGAAGCCTTCTACTCTGGCATTGGGGGTATTTTGATTGATATTCATGCGAAGCCTTCTACTCTGGCAAAACCTGGGACCATTACACCTGGCAAGGTAATTCTACTTTTTCTTCTTTTCAATTGTCTCTTTCATTTATATACTCGTATGATTTTATCTGATGCTTTACAGGTTTTCTTCTTCTTCTTCTTAAAAGCGATAAACTGAATTTCTGAAGAATTTGGTAGTTATGAACCGATTGCATTCCCTCTTGTACTGAAAAGTAATATTTTCTGTGACCACAAATTGATATTTTAATGAACCGATTGCATACACACGTGAGTTACAGGGATTTATATATATGTTATTTTTTTTCAGTATACCTTCAAGACACGTGAGTGACCAGAGCTTTGATTGTTGTTTCTCTAGCCCTATATGACATGCAAAGGTTGGAATAATTCCCTTGTCATCTCTTTTCTTCATATAATTCATTTTTGTTCTTTTTTTCAGTATACCTCAATTAAGACATTGGGAGATAGAGTGCTAGTTAAAATTAAGTTAGCCGGAGAGAAAACTGTAGGTGGTATATTGCTTTCCACATCTGCTAAGTCGAAACCACAAGGAGGTGAGGTGGTGGCTGTTGGAGAGGGAAGGACAGTTCGAAACAATAAGGTGGATATTAGTGTTCAGGTACGCAGTTGGTTCGTACTGTTACCATCTGCAATTGCCATCACTAACTGATTTTTATGTGATGTAGTGCATGATTGCTGCTTACACTAGATCATAGTTGCCCATTTGCATGAATTTAGATATTGTCTTAGCTTTTGTTCGGAGTACTATTTTGTAGGTACTGAATAGTTAAGGTGTATACTGCTTCTGCATTTGATCCTCAGTTTTTGTAGACCAACTTAACATTTTGAGCCTGATCAATTGATTTCTATTCAGCACCTTTGTGCCTGAGAGTGGAAATGAAAAGATGTATAGGACTATGCAGACAATCACTACACTAACTCCACAATGGCATAAGATGAATGAATTTTATTCCTAAAGTGTTGTGCACTTGATATGATTTACTTGTTTAATTATCACATTAGTATGATATAGTTGTACCAGAGGATAATTTATGCTTTCAAACCGAGAGTATGTGCCTTGCACCTGCAATCTTTCTGTTGCGAGTTTCAAAGGCTCTGTTGTTCCAATTTTTTTTCTTTTAAAAAAAAAAAAAAAAAAATTGAGTTCTTGGCTTTTGTATGAAATTTTTGTCATTATTAGCTTCCTGAGTTCTAGGACCTTTAAGAGGTGAGAAGTGATATTTGTATGTTGTGAAATTACTACTATTTCTTGTTCTTGAGTATTTGGTGAAATTGGATTCTACTTACATGGCTCCCATATTGACAGAAGAGAACCCAGGTAGTGTACTCAAAATATGTTGGTACTGAGTTAGAGCATGATGGAGCTAAGCATCTTTTACTAAAAGAGGATGACATTGTGGGTATTCTCAGCACCGAAGCTTCACTATCTTCTTGTTTTTCGCAAGGTGTCTGCAATGCTAACAGCAGAATTCTATGCAAAGGGTCACTTTCTTGGTTTTGCGCGGCCTTTTGTGTTCAATGCAGAGGTTTTGCTGAAGCTAGTAGAAAATTTTGTTAAGTTATAATTTTTTACTTCTTTCAAAGTAGTTTTTAGTTGAATTTCAACCTGGGGATGGAACTTGTTGTCATCGGGTTGAAGAGTGTCTGTTATTCTTGACATTGTTTTTTTCTGAGTTTTTTTCTAGAGTTGGACATAAGATGAAAGCTAAAGATGTTGCAAGGGTGGAATCTAAGAGTGAAATGCTGTGACATGTTTTGTAGCACATAGATAATGGTGAGGTAAAGCTGCTTGTGTGCTCTATTTTTTGGTTATAGTCCCACACAGTTTCTGTAAGTATTCATTTAGGGTAATGAAAACAAAGCATGGTGTACTATTGGGTCCTCATCATTTATCAGAACCCTGTTATATAGTAGTTGGGTCAGGTATGATAAATCTATCTTATCTCGATTCATTCAACTTTGATTTCTATTTGCTGCATTTCAAGTATTTGGTGGGGTTCATTGCTTCATGACATCATTTGGAGCCATCTGTTGTTTAAAGGAGGTCTCACTTAATTGGTTTTATTCCAAGTTGTTGATTCATGTGCAAGTTTTTTGAGTGGCACATCAGGTCTCTCTCTTTTTTTTTGTTCTTGATAAGCTAGACATAAGCAATTGTACTACATTATGTGTGGCGCTTACACTGCTCCTTTGGCCCTCTGATACTTATGAATATATGAAATGTCATACCCTGCTCCTTTGCGCTTCAGATGTTGGAGCCTTTTCCAAATCCATTAATAGAACTTATCTCAATAGTGCTTCCTTTTCATTGGCATGGTTGCACACCACTTGGTTCACAAGGCAGAATTGATGAGAAGGCTCACTTTTGGTGACCCTGTTGGTTAAGTAGTCAAAGGGGCATTATTTATTAATGGCTACAATGGCATGAAAGATTTATATGCAGGGTATTTAGTGTATTAGTGCCAAGGTTTTTTTTCATCTTTGTTCAGAGTATTTAGTGTAGCAATTTCTTGAATTCATTTTTAGTCTATAATCGTTTCTCTTACTGAATGAAGTCCTTTAGATAGTTGAACTCCAACAAAATCTTTATGATGAAAGTCTCTATGAGGGGGTATTAAATTTTCATTGGTTTGAATGTTTTGTCTTTCTTTCTAATTTTTCTTCATTAAGTGTAAATGTTGTGGTCAATGAGCTCATGTTACCTCTAGAATGAGGAAGGTTGAGTGATAAAGGCAATGTGATGCCACAAACATCTGAGATATCAGCTGCTCTTATATTTTGAGATGTTTGTTAAGGTATTTTCTTGTATGGTTGTAGATGTCCTGACATTTCATTCTAAGAATCATTCATTTGCTTTTGTAATAGAATGTTCTGAGAGGATCTTTAAGCTCAAAATGGTAGAACGCTCAAATTAATCATTTGAGAGGGTGGTGGTTCGAATCCACCAGGATCCATATTATTTATGTTAAGTTATTTTGTGTATCTCTTTTATTTTTTAATCGATTTTGCTTCTTTGTCTGAAATTTGAAATGTAGCTCAAGAACTTTTGACCAAAAGTGTCAGTGAGAAGTACATGATGTTATGCTGCATCAAACACCATGTGCTTGTGCTCAAGAATTGTTGACTTGCCTCGTTTAGCCTTCAAGGATGTGCAGCATTGGTCATCGAGAAGATTTGCAAGTTGGTGTGAAATTACAGTAACGCAAAAAGAATTGTGAGCGAGATGACATTGGTCTAATCCTGATTTTACGTACGTCGAACATCTCACTGAGTCTTTGGATTATTGATGCAATTTTGGTAGAAAATGTCAGAATTTATGAAAGGGGATGTTATTCTAGCGTGAGATTTTGAGGTACATGTGGTTTGGAATTGGGATGGGTTGTATAAAGGATGTTATTCAAAGCTATTCTCTTAAATAGTTAGTCGATTTCTATTTATTGTTCTGTATTGTTCTGTATTCTTTAAAGTCTTTTCCCAATATATTTTTCTATGGAGAATTACTTTTATCTTGTGTTCCGTAATCCCTTGTTTGAAGTGTGTGAATTGAGGAAAAGTAAGAAAAATATAATGTTATAAACAGGGTAAGTACTATGTTATAAGGCAGAAAAGTACAACGTTGTAAACATGATAAGTACTATGTTATAAATAGAGTAAGTACTATGTTATAAGCAGGAAAAATATAAAGTTATAAACAAGGTATGTACATCGTTATAAAGTAGGAAAAATACAACGTTATACACACGGTAAGTATTATGTTATAAGCTAAAAATGTACAATGTTATAAATAGGAAAAGTACTATGTTATTAATAGGGAAAGTACTATGTTATAAATAGGGTAAGTACTATGTTATAAGTGTTGGACTACATGAGCACCATGACGCCCAGTTCTTTATTTCACAGTGCTTTGGTGTCACTATTGGCGCCTTAGGCGTTCGGTCTATACTAGGGGTGGGCCCAACACTTTGTTTCACAGCGCTACGATGCCACTACTGGTCAGTACAATGTTATAAACGGGGTAAGTACTATGTTATAAGAAGAAAAAGTACTACGTTATAAATAGGGTATCTAAAAAATTATAAAGCAGGAAAAGTACAATGTTATACACAGGGTAAGTATTATGTTATTAGCTAGAATTTTAGAACATTATAAGCTAGGAACATACAATGTTACAAATAGGGTAAGTAGTATGTTATATAAATAGGGTAAGTACAATGTTACAAGTGTTGGATCACTATTAACGCCTAAGGAGCTTCACCTAACAGAGCTGCTCACGGTTCAGCTCATGCCCGTGACAGAAGGCGTGACCGGCTCCCAAGTAAGTGGCCAACTCAAACAGAGCTCCTCACAGTTTATCTCACGCCCGTGACACAAGCCGTGAGCGCATCACAAAGAATGAGCTTCACCTAACAGAGCTGCTCACGGTTCTGCTCACGGTTCTGCTCATGCCCGTGACAGAACCGTGAGTTCATAGCTGAATTTGATCGGCTCTCAAATCGCATGCGTGGATGGACAACCAAAGTTATGATTGGTTGCTTTATCAGTGGCCTTTGCAAGGACATACAAGCTGAAGTTCTCTCTTTCTATCCTTCCACTCTCTCTGAAGCTAAATTGCTTGTTGTGATCTAGGAGGAAAAGCTTAATGCATTGCGTTCAATTTTGTGGTCTAGTCGACATTGGCCCCTCGCCCCAAAACCAGAGCCATTAAGGGCAACACGGTTGGCAACCCCCAATTGTAAAGTGATGGTCGGCAATGGAGCCTATTTATTATGCAGTGCTATGTGCCAACAAGTTCGATTGGCAGTTCAAGGAACCATTATTTCAATTGACCATCATATATTGCCAATTGAGGGAGTCGATGTAGTTTTAGGCATTGAGTCGTTCCACTGGCTTGACCTAGTAAATTGGGACTTTGCTGTGTCCACTTTTTCTTTTGTCCATGAGAACAAGCAGGTTACTTGGCGAATAGGGCTTGATCATACCCCTGTTGTCATTCACACCTATTCCAAAGTTCATGAAGTGTCATTGTTTTTAATGTGGTGCCAGTAGGTGACACCAACTTCTGACGACGGATCTGCTATCCCAAAACAGCTCTCTCCTCTATTGGACGAATTTGATTTGCTATTTCAAGTACCCAACGGCCTTCCTCTAGTTGTTCACATGATCACCATATAAATCTATTGCCCCACTCTCAACCAATGAACGTTAGACCTTACCGGTACCCTCATGCACATAAGTTAGAAATAGAGGCGCTAGTTCATGAGATGCTGGCTAGATGAATAATTCAACCGAGCATAACTGTCTTTCCTTATCCAATCCTACACGTAAAAAAGAAGGACAGTTAATGGCAATTCTATGTCGACTACAAAGCTTTAAATAACACCATAGTGAAGGATATGTTCCATATACCTGCAATTGATGAACTCTTGGACGAACTACATTGTGCAACCATCTTTTCCAAGCTCACGCTGAGTTCTGGGTACCACAAGATCATAATGCATCCAGCAGACGTCCATAAAATGGTGTTTCAAACTCATGATGGCCATTATGAGTTTTTGGTCATGCCCTTCAGTCTAATGAACACGCCGGCTAGAGTCTTATGAATGATTTGTTCCAGTGATTTCACTGTCGCTTCATCTGGTGTATAGTTGCTGCATGGAAGAGCACATCTCTCAACTACGTCTCACTTTTGAGATATTGGCTCAAAACTCACTCTTTTTTAAATTGATAAAGTGCATATTTATTTGGTTCCCCTAGAATTGGCTATTTAGGCCACAAATTTTACACTGCCGAACTGGTTGAGAATTTGGGGAAACTTGAGGCGGTCGTTGCATGGCCCACCCCGACCACACCCAAGCAATTGAGGGTTTTTTTTTAGTTGGCCAAGTATTATAGACATTTCATTCGTGCATTCAGAGTGTTAGATCTTCCTCTGATGAATCTCTTGAAAAAAGGGAGCTTTTATCGGACGCATGTCACTTCTAAAGCCTATGACACACTCAAACAGGCATTACTGTCGGCCCCGGTCGTTCCATTGCCCGATTTTACCAAAATGTTTATGTGGAATGTGATGCTTGCAGCGAAGGCGCGAGTACCATATTACAACAGAATGGTCATCTGATAGCCTTCTTTAGCAAACCATTTGTTGGGCGACAGTCAGGTTTCTCCAGTTATTAAAAAGAGATTGTTAGTGCCAACACATGATGGATTGACTATCTTTGGACAAAATTGTCATGCACAATCAAGACATATATATATATATATATAGAAGGTTTGAGATATGACAACCTTACAAAGGTTATCAGAGATATTCGTGGATGAAAGAAGAAAGAATAACTCTAGATTGATCGAGATCAATGAGAGATTGATATTGACTGATGACTGAAACGAATTTAAGAAAGTAACCAACTGGACTAAAGTGATTGATAATCAATCAAGGAGTTACTATATGTAGGATACGTACGAGTATAAATAGGCATGAAGGCCTGTACATAATACACGACTTCTGAGAGAGCTTTTGCAAGTATTCAGGAGAAGTTCGTGTGTTCTGGAGGATACTTGTTATTCATCAATTTGCTTTCTGAGAGGCGGTCAAGGAGATGAAGACGGAGTTCCACCCGGAGTTGGAACACCCTTGTTGAAGTCTGTGCTGGAGACAGACTGAGTCTTCCACTCTGGAAGCTCAAACTGAAGGGGGGCCTTAGTGGGATAATGACGTGACAAGTTACACTGAGTGGGTCAGGTGTTGAAGGTAATCCACGATTCTGTTAAGAAGATGAATCAAAACTATAATGTCTTTGTAAAAGGCTTGCAATTAGTTATCACTAGTGGATTGTTATTATTCCAGGCAAGAATGCCCCGCAGATTAGGAACAGTTGTTCCGAACTGCGATAACATCTTGTTTGTGTTTTCTTTGTTCTTTATTTCTCTAGGTGTTTAACGCAGAGTTCCACACGGAGTTTTAACACCCGATAATTTATACTAACCGATATCACCAGAACACTTTCAATTGGTATCAAAGCAGGCACCAGACAGATTACTTGGTGAGATTCAGGAGTTCTGGTGAAAATGGCAGACATGATCAAGGATGGAGGTTCTTCAGCTCGTCCACCTCTTCTAGAAGGAACAAATTATCCTTACTGGAAGGCTAGAATAATTGCTTACATTAAAAGCATTGATGAAGATGCGTGGCTGATAGTACTTGAAAGATGGGCACGTCCTACTGTTGAACTTGAAGGGAAGACGTTAGATAAGCCACAAAAGAATTGGACTGACAAAGAGAAGAAAAGCAGCAATTTGAATTCAAAGGCACTTAATGCCATATTTTATGGTGTCAACTTAGAGGAATTCAACAGAATGTCAGCTATCACCTCTACAAAAGAAGCTTGGGAATCACTAGAGATACATTATGAAGGAACTGCTTCGGTACGTATTGCTAAACTCCAACAGCTCATGACAAAATTTGAGTTAATTAAAATGAGAGACAATGAGACCATCCTAGAGTACGATGGGAAGATCAAAAAGTTGGCCAATGAAGCAAGACTGCTTGGAGATCCGTTTCCATAGAACAGACTGGTAAGAAAAGTTCTGAGGTATTTAAATAAAAAGTTTTTTGTGAAAAGCATTGTTATTACTGAGGCTAACAATATTGACAAGATGGCCTTGAATGAAGTGATTGGCTCATTGTGTACATTTGAGACAGAGATGGAAGCTGAGGTAAATGTATCTTCGGTGAATGACCAAAACATTGCCTTTACTGGTGAAACCAGAAAAGAAGGTCAGTCATCAAATGAAAATTTGGATGAAATAATTGCTGACCTGTCCAAAGGGTTTAACAAGTTGTACAGGAAATTCTCTAAGCTAGGAAACTCCTCAAAGTATGGTGAAAAAAAACTTGAGAAGTTTACTACAGAACAAAGAAGAGTGCAATGTCATGGGTGTGATGGGTATGGTCATATCCAGGCTGAATGTCCCACAGTCCAGAAGAAAAAAAAAACTCATGCTATAACTTGGAGTGATTCAGATAACAATTCTTTAGATTCAGATGAAAATTATATTGTGTTCTATGCTGGAGTTCAAGATGGTGTTTCAACACTTGAGGTAAAGGAGGACGACACCTCTCATATGAAAGGAATGAAATATAAACTGGACAATCTCTCCATTATGAATCGATAACTAATTGTTAAACTTAATGAGTCTGAAGCTTCTCAAAAAATTCTTCAAATAGATGTGATGAAAAGAGATGAATCATTAAAGTTGCAGAAAAAACAGATTGAGGAGTTACATAAGGAGTTAAACTCGATAAAACTAATCTTGAAGAATCTGGAGAAAGGGAAAGGTAAGTTAGAGGAGATTTTGAGTAGTGGAAAACCAAGTGGTGATAAGAGGGGGTTTGGATATGGTGGCAGCACTCCTAGAACACAAACAGTGTTTGTTAAGGAAGGTATTCAAAAGAAGATTTGATATCAGAATCTCAGAAGCAGTGGTTGTTACTACTGCAAATATTTGGGACATATTCGGTCTCAATGTTATAAGTTATTTCGAGATTTAAAATACAGTAACCGGAGCTTTCCTAAGAAACATCTGAAATATAAATTTATCTGGGTTCAAAAATAGTCATCTTATTCAGCCTATCATGCTTTGAGAGGTACTACTAATAATGTTTAGAATTTTGACAGCGGTTGTTCTAGGCATATGACAGGAGATTCAGGTCTGTTGAGCAACATTACCAAGCATGAGTCTGAACAGGTGACATTTGGAGATGGCGTGAAAGGCACTATCATTGGAAAAGGTACTTTAAATGTTATTGGTTTACCAAAATTGAGAAATGTGCTACTTGTTCAAGGTCTAAAAGCAAATTTGGTTAGCATTAGTCAATTATGTAATGAGAGTTTGTTGGTCAACTTCACTCGAGAAAAATGTTTTGTTTCTGATCTCAAAAGAAACTTGGTGATGGAAGGAGTTCGAACAAGAGATAATTGTTATAAGGTATTGCATCACAAGCAATGTTATTCTGTTTCATCTAACCATATTGATCTTTGGCTTAAGAAGCATGGACATGACCATTACAGACATATGCAAATGTTAGTTAAGCATGAAGATGTTAAAGGACAACCTGATCTCACGATAACCAGAGACAGAAAATGTGGAGATTGTCAACTTGGGAAACAGCATAAGGTTCAACACAAAAAGGTTATATAGATAAACACCACCAGACTGCTAGAATTCCTTAATGCTAATGTAATTGGACCAGTCCAAACACCGAGTTGTAAAGGTAAAAAGCCCAGAAATCAGGATATACATGATGAAGACATTTACTGTACACAGACACTTGGTCACATTGAAGAAGTATCATATACAAATATCGTTTTAGATGTTGTTCCAGTTGGTGTTCCAGACGGTGTTCCAGACGGTGTTCCAGACGGTGTTCCAAACATTGATCCTGAAAAAGATGAACGATGCTTTGGGTTCTTAGAAGGAACTTTGAGCATGTGTGCTGTTTGAACATCCCATCCTTCGAAAAGAGAATTAAAGACAAGTGGTTGTGCCTTACACTTGTCTTGGAGAAAGTAACAAAGGCATCACATAGATGTTTCTACATGATATACTAAGATAATTTGTGACCACAGGCAGCAGTACTACAACAAGAAGCAGTAATAATACTTAATTTATTTGCTCTTATAACATGGTTTTCTGTAGTGTTTCATCTGATGTTGCAGTTTAAGCCTTGCCACCAAAAAGATATAAGAAAGGTTAAAGCTCTTCCTGCTGACTAGCCTGATAATTTAGGTGTAGACGTGTCCCCTTGCTGTTTCTCTTAGATGGTGTTTGAGATGATGTCTCAGAAGGAGTTCGAGTGGCCACCCGACCCTCTGAGTTTTTGGTCAGCAATATTGAAGATCAACACCAGAAAAGTTTCTATTTAGACAGGCCATCTTAATATCAAATAAGCAGAACAAGGTAGTCCTCTGTCACTCTATTCTGAAGCTTTCTCTAAGAGGCAACAAGAGTATTATCAAAAGTGTCTGAAGAGTTTATTATCTGAGATCCCAATGCTTTAGAAGTTACTGGCTATTCATAATCATAGGAAGCGACAACTTCAAGCTCTTCTTGCATATGAGCCCAAGGTACCTACTTATGAAGATGGTGAACTTGACCCTTGAGATCTTTGCCTTGTCTTTGCCAAAAAGGGGGAGAATTTTGTGTTACTTTTTGTATCATCTGGGCTATGAGTGTATCTATCTGATAAATATTTGGTTGATGTTCATCATTGTTATGAATGTCCTCTCTGCTATTTTGAAGCAATATCAATCATGGAGATTCAAATGATGTCTCAGACAGTGTTTCAAATACTTCTACAAAAAGAATGATATTTTGTCAAAGAAAATCAAAGGGGGAGATTATTAGTGCCAGCACATGATGGATTGACTATCTTTGGACAAAATCGTCATGCACAATTAAGACATATATATATATATGGAAGGTTTGAGATATGACAACCTTACAAAGGTTATCAGAGATAGTCGTAGATGAAAGAAGAAAGAATAACTCTAGATTGATCGAGATCAATGAGAGATTGATATTAACTGATGACTTGAATAAATTTAAGAAAGTAACCAGCTGGACTGAAGTGATTGATAATCAATCAAGGAGTTACTATATATAGGATACGTACGAGTATAAATAGGCATGAAGGTCTGCACATAATACATGACTGCTTAGAGAGCTATTGCGAGTATTCAAGAGAAGTTCGTGTGTTCTGGAGCATACTTGTTCTTCATCAATTTATTTTCTGAGAGGCGGTCGAGGAGATAAAGACGGAGTTCCACCCGAAGTTGGAACACCCTTGCTGAAGTTTGAGTTGTAGACAGAGTGAGTCTTCCACTCTGGAAGCTCGAACTGAGGGGGAGCCTCAGTGGGATAATGACGTGACCACTTACACTGAGTGGGTCAGGTGTTGAAGGTAATCCACGATTCTGTTAAGAAGGTGAATCAAAACTGTAATGTCTTTGTGAAAGGCTTGTAATTAGTTATCACTAGTGGATTGTTATTATCCCGGGCAAGAATGCCCCGCAAATTAGGAACAGTTGTTCCGAACTGCGATAACAACTTGTTTGTGTTTGTTATTTCTCGAGGTGTTTAACGCAGAGTTCCAATCGGAGTTTTAACACCAGATAATTTATACTAACCGATATCACCAGAACACTTTCAAAGATGCTAGCAGCAGTTCTAGCTGTCCAACAATGGCATCATTACTTATTGGGTCGGCAGTTTATTATTCTAACAGATCATCGATCTTTGAAGTTTCTGCAGGACCAACGTCTTCTAACACCACAACAACAACGGTTGCTGGCAAAACATTTCGGATTGGACTTTGAGATAGCCAACCAGAAAGGCAGTGAGAACAATGCAGTTGATTCTCTCTCCAAACGCCTAGTCAGTTTATTATTACCATTGGTCCTTCGGATGGCTCATCTTATCACCGAGCGTGTGCACCACGTTTTTGACACTAATACGACTGCCCAACAAACTTTGGTATTTGTTAGAGATAGGTCTACCAAAGACACTCGTTACCAGGTGATAGGCTACCTTATCTTCTTTAAAGGTCGTCTTTATATTCATAATGTAGACTTGTTGTGGTTGACATGTACTCGTTTGTGAGGTTCATGAATCTAAACAGGTGAGCATGAGGGTGCTTTGCACACTTACAAGCGCTTAGCTCCAATTTTTTATCGGCCTTAGATGCTTCAGGACGTCAAAGGGGTAATTGCTGCATGTGACACATGCCAACGAGTAAAGGCCGAAACTACAACTCCAGACGGTCTTTTGCAACCTCTTCCCGTCCCTCACCAATTTGGGTTGTGGTTAACTGTCTCAGCAAATATGCCAATTTCCTACCTCTGGAGCATCCTTATACAACTAGTAAGCTTACTGACGTCTTCATCAAAGAGGTTGTCCGTCTGCATTGCCTTCCTCCATCCATTGTATGTGATCGCGATCCAATCTTTATGTCTGCATTCTGGTTGAAACTCTTTCGCCTATCACAGACTTCAGTACTTCGGAGCACTGCCTACCATCCCCTCAGACTAACGGCAAGACAGAAATTGTGCATAGAGGCCTGGAAGCATTCTTAGGATGCTTTGCAAGGGATCAGCCTCGCCAATGGGCCCAGTTACTACCGTGGGTCGAATGGTCTTACAACTCGGCCCACCACTTGACCATCAAGATGTCTCCCTTCTAGGCGGTCTATAAGTTATTTTAATTGATTCTTCTACTCCTTCTATCCAAGACATGATCAATTTCATCCAAATCGTAGGATATGCCAAATACACCTCTTTTACGTGAAGAAGTTTTTTCTATTGAGTTTCGCAGTTTTACTTTAAGAAGTCATTTAATCCTAATTTCATTAAGCAATAATAAACAACTAAATTTACTTGTGTAATTTTAAAATGAATCTTGTTTTATATACAAAACATATATTATAATAATTTTAATAATTTCTTTAAAATAGGATTATATACTAAAAATTATCAAAATTCCCTTAATTTCCATAAAAGTGTTCAAAAGGGTAAAATCATCTTTTTACAATAATAATTTGCAAAAAATTTTATGAATTCCAAAATACTAGAATATCATAATATTCACTTTAAATGCTCAGTTACTTATTGAATAAAAAATTTCTGATCTAAAATGACCAACTATATATGCACAAATTAACTATAAGGGCAAAATCATTATTTTACCCCCAAGACAACTTTTTGACAAATCAAAATTTTTTCCAGGATAAAATACACAGAATAGAAACTTAGAATGTCTTAAACAAACGTTCTGGAAAAAATTTATGATGTTTAAAAAACCATATTATGTCCAATATGTCCCTAGCTAGGGCAAAATTGTCTTTTCCCAAAAAAATTCAAAAATTTGAAAATTTCCAGAAAATCAATGCAAATCTATTTTGAAAGAATAAATGATATTTGACTATAACCTTTCTATAAAATACAACTTATATAATAATATATTTGCAATTCATGCATAAATTTCTAAATATACAACTAATTGTATTCTAAATCATATAAACAACAAAACAATTTTGTAAATTCGATTTTGAAAAATTCATCCACACATACAGAAAATAATAATGGCTCTGATATCACTGTTGAAAAAATTGAGTATAATTAAATACCAATTAAACTTAATTTAATATAAATTGGATGATATAAACTTCTTATAACCTATTTTTACTCGAAGCTTTTCGTCTATGGAGTTCAAACACGAGATCACACCTTTTTAGCCACCCGCACAGACCTTCTTTGATTAGTCGCAACCACTATTAATCTTCTATCGCTAGAACATGAGTTTCTTTCTTCGTTGAAATTTTTAAATTTTGTAGGGAAGAAGGGAATTGAGAGAAATGGAGAATTGATAATACTGAGAATGTTGAAAATTCCGAATATTTCAAAGGTCTTTCCCGGTAGTTAATTTCATAAACTCTCTCATATTAAAAGTAATTAATTTCAATTATTTT
Organism: Aristolochia fimbriata; assembly: GCA_019845555.1. NCBI lineage: Eukaryota > Viridiplantae > Streptophyta > Magnoliopsida > Piperales > Aristolochiaceae > Aristolochia > Aristolochia fimbriata. Next base: position 8,440,210 of record CM034080.1, on the reverse strand, counting down.
ATAAAAAGATCCATATATATATAAGAAAGTTCATGACTGTGTTCCAATTGAAATCCCCGGTTGAGCTATGGGTGTAGCCCATGTGATCCAAGTGGCGGTCTTTCGTTCCACTAAGGGCACTGACTCGCGTTGGTGGGATTGACGAAATCCGCCGACGTTTCTTCGATGTCTGCTACTTGTTCGACATTCCTTATGATAATGTCTGCCACCCCACGAACAAACACCACTTATCTCTGCGAGCGTCCCATATACTTGCTTTGTAATTCACTAGCTAGCGATCAAATTTAATCTTCTGGGGCTCGCTTGGGTACTGCGTTCAGATCGTTGAGAGTGCAGAGTAGAATCAACCCTGCAATATGCCGCCTTTCTTTCTATGCCATCTATTGCTTCTTCTTCTGCTCGCCTACTGCACTACTCTTCTCCTCGTAAAAATGATTTCCCGTGTTCGGGACTCGAGGGCGGGTGAGCCTCCCGGAAGCCGCGGATTCCCTCTGATTGGAGAAACCCTGTCTTTCATCGCCGCAAATAACAGCAGCAAGGGCTTCTACGAGTTCGTCAGAATCCGGCGTCTCCGGTAATTCATCACAAACTGTTTCTTTCAAATTTTTCTATTTTCGTATTTCTCAACCTCTGAAAACAATTGAAATCAATTTATAAGCATATGCCATATATATATATATATATATATATGGGCCTTTAATTGTGAATCTCTGGTCTTCGATCTGTTTCAGATATGGGAATTGCTTCAAGACTAGCATATTTGGGAAGACCCACGTTTTCGTTTCAAACAGGGAAGCAGCAAAGGCGGTTCTGGGCAGTGATTTCGCGAACTTCACGAAGACGTACATGAAATCAATTGAAGAGGCGGTGGGAAGGCAGAGTCTGCTCTGCGCTCCTCAACACGTTCATGCCCTCATCCGGGGCCGTCTCTCCGACCTCTTCACGACGGAATCCATGTCTTCCTTCATCAAACACTTTGACCGCCTCACTCTTCACGCTCTCCACCAGTGGGAATCCAACCCCACCGTCCTTGTCCTCGATGACGCCCTCAAGGTCCGTAATTATATAATTCTGATCAAAATTAATTAATTAATTGATACTGATCATCATCTTCATCGAACTTGTATGAATTAATTAAACTTCTCACGGTATATATTATTTATTTAATTAAGCAGATTACTTTCATGGCCATATGTAAAATGGTGATGAATTTGGAAGATCCGGATCAACTGGAAATGTTACAGAAGGATGTTTCTGAGGTCTGTGATGCAATGTTGGCCTTCCCTTTGAAGCTGCCATGGACGACATTCAACAAAGGGCTCAAGGTACGTACGTAAAATTATTAACAACCATGCATTCGGTCAGTATTAGTACTAAATGCTGCTGGTAGGATTTTCTTTCTTGGGTTACATAATATATATTTAGTACTGTACGTCGTGCTCGATCGAGAGAAGGCTCATTAATTAATTTGGTGAATTAACATAACAGGCAAGGAGACGATTCATGGGTACTGTGAAGCATCTGATTGCTTCAAGGAGAAGAAGAGGAGATGAGCATCACGAAGATTTTTTGCAATCTTTGATTAGTGATGAATTAGGATCCTCGCGAAGAAGATCTTTGACTGAGACTCAGATTCTGGATAATATTCTAACACTCATCATTGCAGGTTATATATTATAAATCTTAAAAGATAGGCAAATAATTAAGGAAGTTAATTACCCATGTTAATTAATTTCTTCCAGTAGCTATATATCTATATATGGAATGATTTATTAATTGAGGATGGCGAGAAATTGCAGGTCAGGTTACAACAGCAAGTTCGATTACATGGATGGTGAAGTACCTCGACGAGAATCAGGATGTCCAAGAAAAACTCAGAGTATAATTAATTAATTTCTCTCTCTCTCTCTCTCTTAGTAATTATACATATATTATCAAAAGTGTAATTAACTGCAATATGTACTGTGGTATTGGGGTCAGGCTCTTCAACTCTCCCTAGCAAAGAAGGTGTCGGCTGATCAATATTCATCACTCACACTTGATAATCTAAATGAGATGACATACGCCTCCAAGGTTAGAAAAAGCTAGCCAGCTAGAGATCATATTATGCATGTATATGCATGGTTGAATATATATGACTGTCTGATTTATGGAATTTCTTAAATTAATTAATTAATTATATATTATAATATTGACACACACAATTAATTAATATTCAGGTGGTGAAGGAATCGCTGAGGATGGCTTCGGTGGTGCCTTGGTTCCCTAGGGTTGCACTCAAAGACACTGAGATCGAAGGTCAGAAACATATATATGATAAACAGTAGTACTGGTTTGGGCAGAGTAATTAATTAGTGACTAGGATCTCTTTTGCATGCAGGTACGACTGTTATAAGGAAAGGTTGGATCGTGAATGTAGACGCCCGTGCAGTGCATTATGACCCATCAACCTACGATAACCCCAACGACTTCACCCCTTCCAGGTTCGATGTAAGTTATTATAAATACATGCATTTAAAAGTTTTTAACATCCATGTGCATGCCTTAATATATATGATATTTGATCCATTCAACATATATATACTTGGATATTATATAGTTTTAATTGAGTCTTCAATTAATCACGCCTTAATATATATATATGATGGTTGATGCACATGCAGGAAGACTGCATGCCTTACAGTTTCTTAGCGTTCGGGACAGGGGGAAGAACCTGCTTGGGGATGAACCTCGCCAAGGCCATGATGATCGTCTTTCTACATCGACTAGTTACAACATACAGGTGCGTGCATGATTTGCTAGCTCATCAGTACTACTGCCCAGCATTAAGATCGATATTTTTGTGCAGGTGGAAGGTGATTGATTCGGACTCGAGCTTAGAGCGACGAGCCCTGTTTCCTAGGCTCAAAACCGGATGCCCCGTGAGAGTCTGCCGTATTCCGACTTCCGAATGATACATTTGATCACTACATTTTAAGGTCACCCTTCACAACCAAATTAATTAATTAATTAATTAATTAGCTTTAATAATTAAGGAGGTTAGATGCATGCATGTATCAGTTATATATATATATATATATCAAATAATTGGAGACTATATATCCCACTTGTTTCCCTTTTCTAAGCTAGCTAGCTAAATTCGTCAATTATGATCAAATGTACTAATTATAAAGTACCACATCCGTTCGGTACTAGTCTTAATTAATTTATTTGTCCATTAATTCTTCAATCTTCCCTCAGGGTACGGCCTAATTGTTGTAGTTGCTGAGCGGGGGAGTAAAGAAAAGAAAAGAAAAGTACTAGCTGTGGTCCACACCACTATATATATAGTCCACTCCACTATAGTCTCTTCAAGTTCCAAACTCCCTTACCAGTCTGAGTTGTGATTAGACAATCGATCAGTACTGCATCCCTCCGCCTGCATGCCCTGCCACAACCTTACTTCTATCACTTCTATGTCTATGCCTTGCCTGTCATTTATCACACTGATTTGATCACTGCCCCTTGTCTCCTCCAATTTGTGGTCACAGAAGGGTTAGGCGCATTACTGCCACTGGGTGCAGCTTCACCTTCAACGCCCGTGATTCCTTCCTTCAATTCCTCGAGGGTAGGCAGGGAATGACCAGCCATTGAATGATAATAATAATAAATAAGAAAGAAGAAGAATTGGGTTCCTTCTCAGATTGCTATTTCGTCGAACATCTTGCAGCTAGACGGTCCCAGGACTACTCTGAAGTACTCTGAACCACCCTCTCCTACCTTCTTCGATATGAAATGTCTTCGATATATATATATATATGCAGAAGCCATACGGACTGCAGAGAGGTTGTAACTGCTGAGAGAATATATTGTAGGTTAAATTAACCGCAGTTCCTGCATACGCGTCACATTAACAGATCAATATATATTGAATACAGCACTCCCTAGTACTGCAACTAGCTAGATGAAATTAATTAATATATCAATTCAACTTGGGTTTTTCAAAATGCAGTTCCTGCATACGTACTGGGAGTAATATTTAACATTGGAAGAGATTGACGGTGACAATTTTTTAGAATATTGAAGATTTCATCATCCACTTATGTGTCAATCATAGATAACCAATCAAGCGGAACTGAAGAGGTATTAGGCAGCCTAACTCATTTTACTTTTATTTTTTTTGCCTTTTTAGGTGAAAAGCACGAATTAACAACCAACGTTGCTTGAAGATATTTGTTTTCTATATTGGCCAAATGTATCATATATTTTTAAAACGTTAATTATATATATATGATGATGATATATATATACATATTTATAATAAAATGCCCTTCAACTTTAACCTATTGAAATGGAGTGGGCACAAAAAACTCGGTAATATATATATATATATATATATATATATATATATATATATATAGTAGTTGGTGATTAATAACATAATAACTAGTAGGTAGTTAATAAACTAGTTGGTAGTCAATAACATATATACTAGTTACAGTATGTTGTTAACGAGGGAACATGTTCGCTAGCTAGGTTTTTATAATATAGTTTTTCATTAATGACTAACATATTCATTATATATTTTGATAGCAATCCATAGTTGAGTACTCATTAATTTCCCTTTTGGATATCTGAGTTGCCTCTCTAGTCCTAGTAAAAAACACCGTACGTGAATAAAAATTTGTTGCCTTCCTCCAGCAAGCTAGTATATATATATAGAATGGTGATCGTGGTTAGAGTTGTTTTCAGCTAATTAATTGATTAATTTTAGATAGACAGCGTTTTGGCTACCCTTGATTTTACATAGGCGAGCAGCATTTTGGCTAGCTAATTTCTTCAAGTGATATTTTTCCTAAAAGGAGGTTTAATATTTTATCAAATGTAAAAAGCGACTTGTTCATCTAATTAATTAAATTAGAGAAGCCTTTTGTCTCTAAATAAATTAAGAGTTTGACCAAATTAACCAGCCCCATATTATAGTTTTAAAAATAAAAATATATAAAATTACAAAATAATTAGATGCATAACATGATAGAGGCAATATTTCTATACACGTACAACATGAAAATATAAAACAAAACAAATAAAAGGGTTCTTCATATATATATATATATATATATATATATAATCTAGGCCTCCATATATATATATGTGAGCTTTTAAAGTAGTCGTAGCTAGCTCCTGTGCCCCCCATCTTTAATTTGTCCCTGATCTTTTGTAGCTCTTTAATTTGCACCATTATTGGTCGTAGCTGAGTCACCCGAGGCAGTGCTACCAATTGCTGGGAATCAGTTGTGATGCGATTTCAATTAGGCACCATATATATGTGTATGGAAGAAACCATGCATTAATTCTCTCATATAGATAGATAGATAGATAGATATTTTTTTGATATTTGATACTGACCAAGAGAATAAGATTCTGATTCCCCAGTTTCGCGGATTAGTTTTGTGACTTGATTGAATCAAAGTACAAGGACAGCCCACAAATTTCTGCATTGACAAGATGAGGGAACAAGATGTAGTGGCTCTGTCCAGGTCCCAACATTAATTTCCAAAAGGAAAGGAAAGGAAAGGAAAGGAAAGGAAAGGAAAGGAAAGGAAAGGAAAGGAAATGAAAGGAAAACCCTAAAAATCCCCACAACTAGTAGCTCTTCAGTCTTCTTTTAATTTCTTTCTTTCTTTTTTCCATTTTTATTTTCCCTGATCGTTGTTGCTTAAACAGTGGAAATTAATTCGTTTTAGAAAACGGGGGTGGAATGGATCGATATGATGTCTCTGAAGCTTTTCTGGGGTCCTCCTGACGAGGCCGTAATAGCAAGTGGGCAGAGACAAAGATATTATTGCAGGAATATGAGACAAGTGCGCATATTAATTTATTCTAATCCTCCTCGACTCTTTTTCTTTCTTTTCATCTGTTTCCGTTGCCACTCCGCGTAAGACGTGACTCGAAAGCCAGAAAGACGATCTCTTTCTTTTTCTTCTACTTCCCAAACATGGCTATGGGTATCGAGATGATCAGATAGAGGAATAAGGAATAAGAGTAAATATTTACGAGGATGATGATCAGAAAACGGACATTATCCGAATCTTACAGCATGTGGGTCTTTCGAAATTCGCTCCTCGATCCTTATAAAAAATCCTCAAAATGGAATTGAAAAGCAAATTGGATCCTTCTCGATTAATATATATATATATAATGGACAAAATACAGATGATCAGATAGAAAAGAGAACAATACATGACTAGTAGAAAAACAAAAGTGAAACAAGGACTATTAAAATTACACGAATCATTTTTCAATCTCCTTCCTTAGAATGAAATTTCATATGAAAAATATTTTAAATTGAAATATTTCTAACTAATAATAGAGCTCAAAAGTAGATGATCAACATATATAAATATTTTATATATGTGTGTGTGTGTGTGTGTGTGGCAGCACCTCCGGCACTAGATGATCAGCATGCCTCAACGCAGGGGTCCCTTACACCATTCAGCCGCAAATTAAGAAATGCTATACAAATGAAAAAGGAGAAAAAAAGAAAAAAAGAAAAAGAAAAAAGAGGACGAAAAAAAAAAAGAAAAAAGAAGGGAGGGGAAAAAGAGCCTTTTGCAGTGAAATTACTTTAAATTAATGTAGTAGTAGCAGAGAGTGGAGAAGGTGGTGACTTTTCCTGATCATATATAGTGTGTGTTTTCTTTAGCCGGCCCCCCAATTAAGTCCACCCCATGACAAATAATAGTTAGTGGAAGTTATTATTAGATCCCAGAAGAAACCAAACACTAGTATTAATTCACGAGTACTATATATTCATCACTTGAGCCATATGCATCTGCGCCATTTTTCCTTTTTATTTCTGGCTTCTTAATTTGAAATGATCAAACCAGGTTACGGCAGACATATTAAATTAAGTGTGCCTCAATGGGCCGATCTCTAGCTACTACTGGAACAATATCATAAGATGAGAAATATATTTCTGATGAATTAACGAGATTATAATTATTAGTCCTTGAAATAATTAAAAAGTTCCTTGAGAACCAGCTGGTGGCAGTAGTGTATCAACAGATCGAAAAGAAGAGATCTTCGCTAATGTAATAGATCTAGCTAGCTTTTTAAGATGGAATAGGAATTCGGTACGTAAGATTTCACCCTAATTAATCAGATTCTAATCTCTTCTTCTTTAGATAAAAGTAAGAATATAAGATGGGATGCTTTTCTGCACATGTGAGTGCCGATGGAGTGGCATAGGAATTATACACACCTGTATTGTGTAAATATTTTGTATGTAAAATATTGTAAAGAAAGAAAGAAAAAGGAAAAAAAGAGTCGGAAGAGTGGGACGACGGGACAAGACAGTAGTTTGGATTTGGGGAATACTATACATTCTGTTTCATTTTCCTTTGTGACATACTGACATTAATTTCCAAGGTGAAACTGAAATCCCATTCCTCTGTTTCCCACCACTTCTGTCTTCTTGGGTTGTTGCGTGCCTTGTCTTTGTTGCCTGCATGCCAGCCCCACTCCCTTAAATCCATAATCCTTTTGATTTTGATCCTTCTAAGCACAGTTTTATATCTTCATGACGAATCTATAAAACGATGGGAGACACGGCGTCCCATCGGACCCACATCACCACCTCCCTCCCTCCCTCCCTTAACTCGCTCTTCTATTCCTACCCCCGAGTACTCAAAAAGTTGTTTTCGCCTTCCGAGTATAAAATTATTTAAAAAGAGGAAAAAGAGCATCTTATTCTTATTATATATATTCCTCTCACGAAAAAAAAATAAATAAATAAAAAAAAAAAAAAAAAAAATATTGCACTTGCGTAGTTGCAAATTGCCCGCACGCGAGTGAGGCCCTCGAAAGAAAAAAATATTCTCATCTCTCTCTCTCGCTCTCTCTCTCTCTCAAATCAAGTGAAGACTCGGTAGCCTACTACTCACTTTGTCAGTCATGGTTTTCCTTCCTTTTCCGGCTTTACCTTTTCGTACAAGTAAAAAGTCCGTTCCTGGAATGAATGACTGGCTGGCGCCTGTGAATCTCAGAAGAAGAAGACTAGTAGAAAACGCGCGCTACCTTGCGCCTGCAGTTTAATTACCTTCGGAATTTCTGTACCTGATCGAGATCTGTAAATTGATGGATGGATATATCTTTAGAAGAAAAGAAAATGAAATTCAGATTTCATGCCGATCATCAACAGAGAAATTCAAAATCAATGTCGTCTGGACAGACGGAAGAACAAAAGGAGTGGAACTCCCAAAGTCCGTGGTTCTTCAAAACTACTTTGCTATGTACAGAAGCGCCAAGAACATTGTAAAATATATGTCAAAGAAAACGAACTGAAGTGATCAAAGGCCCAAAGTTCAAACTCGGAACACTCAAGTTTTTTTTTTTTTTTTTTTTTTTTTTTACCGTTTCCGGCCGGGAATTAATCCGAATTTGTCTTTCACCATTTCTCCAAATTACCGACCGTGTCATGTACGACAATGGCCATGGACTCCTGTCGCTGGAACCTTTGCTGCTTCGCTATGAACGCCTCCACCGCAAGGCGGAACTCCTCGTTGCTCATCTCCGTCTTAAAACAAGACTCCTCCTCCTCCCCGCACTTTTCCTCTACCACGCGTGTCTCCGCCGCTCCGCACCGGTACTCCACCTCTGCCGGCTTCCTAGTCTCCGCAAACGCCGCCACTCGCTCACTACGCCGCTTGCGAGGCGACTCTCTCTTATTTGGTAAAACCGTACAGGAACTCGTACCGAAAGAACCGGAAGCGGCAGCGGCACCAGCAGTTCCCTCGCGTCGGCTCTCTGCGCATACGGCCTTGTCCTGGTACACAACCTCCTCCTCCTCCTGATCCGTACGGACCTTGGCTCCTCGACTACTCTCGCTGTTCTTCAAGAATTCCTCGTAGAGATCGGAGGCGGAAGTGGAGCAGCCGGAGGAACCGTTGCCGGAAAACTGGCCGGACTTGGCGACGAGCGTGATGATGATGGCGTTTCCGAGGAGGAACACGAAGCGAGGGCTGACGATCAGGTTCAGTAGCTGGCGGGAGATGTCGCCGGAGATCTTGATGGCGATCGGAAGGCGGAAGGAGATCCATGTGAGGAAGACGAGGCCGACGAAGACCTCAACGCATCGGAAAATGTTGGCGAGCTTCTGAATCCGTCGGTACCTTCGCATCGCCATGGCCTTCTCCGCTTTCACCGGATCGATCTCGAACGATTCCATCCTCTCCTCTCTGTTGTTTTCTCTTTACTACTCAACTAGCTGGCTAGGATAGAGAAAATGAACGGAAATCGAAGCCAAGACGACAGAGAGAAGGACTTCAGGATAGCATTATATACACTACCATTCGACAGCTCCACACGATCTGGCTAGCTAGTTAGGGATGATGAAGAGCAGCTGAGACCAGCAAGAAGCAGATATAGAACGGCGGCCTAGCTAGAAGAAATTTTTAAACCGGAGCGATTGGATGGATGGAAATGGTCCGAGCGGTGGTGGTGGTGGTTTGGTTATTGACTTAACGGTGTTAGAGAGGGGAGGAGGAGGAGGAGAAGATAGTAGAAAGTAGAAAGTGTGGGGTGGCCGTGATGGAGCAGATGAGCAGAAGACAAAAAGGAGGAAAAGGAAACCGACAGAGAAACTTTCCGGCGTGTTTCGCGGAGATGAGTCGATGAAATGGCAGATTATAGCATCATCGGGAGTAGGAAGCTGGAAGGCTACGAGGGCGATCTCTCTGTATCTATCTATACCCGGGCGTCTTCTCGGATGGCTCACCTTTCCCGCTATTGAAGTTTCGAAAGGAGGGAAGGAGGAGGGAAACCAGAGTAAGCAGTAAAAAGGGCAGGCAGCCCCTGCCCGGCAGAGAAATTAAGGGGGAAGATGACGCGCGATCTGTTTTCCCTCTCAATATCTCTCAATATCTCTCTCTCTCTCTCTCTCTCTCTCTCTGGCGTGTGTGTGTGTGTGTTGTGTTCACTTCACTCGAGTGTGTTCGAGGAGACGATGTCTCTCCCAAGAAACACACACACAAAAAAAAAAAAAAAAGGCAGTAGCTGGAGCTTCCGCCCAGGGCACTCCCTCCTTTTATAGCCAAGCCAGGCCCAAACAAGTGAACAACCGACACGGGGGCCGTTTATCCGTCGTACGTGCGTGTAAGCCGTAAGTGAAGCCTATAAATGTTAGGCCCCGCACCGGCGCCGGGGCGGGGCGATGGATGGTCCTCACTCGTCCTCATCACGGACCCAACCCAAAACGCCTCCTCGCGTCATCCCTTAATTACCTGCTATTCATAAGATCATAAGAGTGAAGACATGTATATCTGGATTATCCGGATATTGATGACTGATAATTTATCACTCATTAAGTAGTGTATATAGTTACTGATCATCACACTCGTAGAATGACCGTGCACCATTAATTAACTATCCCTGCCCCCGTTCAATATTATTTTAAATTAAAAATTATAATAAAGAGGAGGGGCCTCAGACAGAGGAGAGCATGGCTGCATGGGGGGAGGGTGTGTCATGTGTGGGGCCCGCCCGGCGCCGGTGGGGTTTCGGATAGTCGGAAAGGGTACAACACCTGAATCATGGTTTTCCCCTTGTAGTGGATAGAGAGAGTCGATCGCCCGGCGAGGGATTAGGGATAGGCATGACGTGGCCACGCTTGTCCGTCTGCATGGAGGATGCCTTTGACGAATTAAAAACCTGTCACTCATGGCGCATTGGCGCGGGGGAAGATTAGAAGAAGGAAGAAGAAAGGAACAGTACTCGCCAGACCGGGGTTCCATCGATCACCAGAGACTCACCACCTTTGTTAGCCTCCCTCTGCCTAAAAGTGTCATACACGCGACCAGAGAGTCCTTAATTCACATTCATTTCTATTAAATTTCGTATCTTAGTATACCCCCGCCCCGTATGTAATTTATTTATATATATTCACATTACATAAGCTCTGAAGCTCGTGAATTTTTCTATTAAATTTTCTGGTCTTGTACACTCGTACTGAACCAAACAGATGGCCGCTAAAATAATTATTCCCGGCCGGTTAATTAGGATACATTAGGCCAGGAGAGAGAAAGATATTTGCTTATTATTTAGCACTTTTTTATTTTATTTTATTATTTTCCGATTTTGAAAGCAGTCGATCGGTCTGTCTCTCTCTCTCTCATTGTCTCTTGTCACCTGTCATAATCGATCTCTCCCTACTACGTCCTCGTCCTCGTCCTCGTCGTCCTCTTTCATTTCTGCAAGTTAGAGCTGTCGGAAATCGGAATCCGATACCGGGACCGGACGAGCTAAGGGAGGGCCGATTTGCGTGGGGGTCGCCCCGGCTTTTGCGGTTACATTTTTTCACTTCCTTTTATTTATTTTATTTTATTTTATTTTTATTTTTTTCTGTCAGCTTGTTGTGAAGACGACGACGACGACGACGACGACGACGACGACGACTAGGACTAGGTAGGAGCAGCGCCGTATCTATACTTATTCCTTACGCGTCTCCCGCTCGGTTTGTCTTCATCTCGATCCTTGGCCCCCTTGGAGGAAACTAGTGCCGGTGTTGTTGACAATCAATCAGGGGTAACAAAATTGCTCGTATTTGAGTGTCGGTTTGTAAGTTTTTCCAAGTCGCCAGTAAATAATTATTCGAGGATTAGGTTTTAAAAGGCGCTTGATTAATTTGGTTTAAACATTTAATCGGCGACGGAGAGTAGGAGACAGGAATTAAAGTATATAAGCCAATCCCAAAATAACGTACCCAACTTCTTCATTCATAATTGAAACCAAAGTCAAAAGGAAGATCGGTTCGACGATACACCCGGCTCCAGGCGTCGCCTCCATATTAATTTGTTCCCGAGTTCTTCACGGGCGGCTCTGTTTAATATGTTTGTTTGGTTTCCGTCTTTTTATCCTCTAATCCGCGACGACAACCCGACGACCGCGCGCGACACCCTCCTCCCTCCCTCCCTCCCTTAATTACTTCCCAATTCCGATAGAAAACCCGATTAATCAATATGTTAAAAATTAATCACACTAGAGACAAATTGGATTTTCAGATATATAAACTACTCTGATTACCCAAATTAAACATGAAGGATCGATGTAACAAGAACATTATTTAGGCCACTCAGGTTTACCCATTTCGTGTCCGATTCCTGCACACTTAATTCGGACCCCAAAAGGGATACTTGGAACCAACGGAAAAAACACGCACACACTTATTATAATAAATAATAAAAAAAAAAAAAAAAAAAAAAAAAGGTTGCGATATTGAAATATCTGGGCCAGGAGAAAAGCCAAGAAAGAAAGAGGCCTGTGGTAAGCAAATATTTGAATCACTTAGGGACTAAGGAAGTCCCACGTCTAACCTCTTTTCCCCTCAAAATTCGGAAGCTTTTGTCTATCCATGGCCCACCAATAATTCCACCAACATTCTTCTCTCCTTGCAGAATACTTTTTTTTTTTTTTTTTTTTTTTTTTTTTGTTTAATGAATGAACTGTTAATCTGTGGGCATGCAGCCACATATTATACAGCGATTAGTTATTTAATTTGTTGATTGATTCAGAAAAAAAAAAAAAAAAAAAAAAAAAAAGTTCTTATTTTGATAACATTAGATAACAATATTTGATATTTCAAATCTTATTTGAAAAAAAAAAAAAAAAAAAAAAAAAAAAGACGAGAAATATGAGAGGGTTGTAATCAATGCATGCATTTATTATGAGTATAGTAACCGTGTGAAAGCATTCACTACAAAATTAAAAACATCAAAAATAAATAAAATAAATCACTCCCTATTCAATCTTATGATAAGGGTGAATGCATCAGAGCTCTTCACCCAATCACATGGAAAGATGGGTTTCATTTAAGCTTTTAAATTAACTCCACCAAAAAAAAAAAAAAAAAAAAAAAAAAAAAATATCAACACTAATATTTACATTTAAATATTGAAGTGCAATTAGTATGTTACTTTTATTAATCCTGGATCAAATGTGGAGATCATGGAAGGTTCTAGGGAATTAGTTTAACCAAAAGTAAGTGAGGAAGTGAACCCACTAACCCAAAAACTAAAGTGAATAATGCTTTGAGAAAAAGTGGAACTAGCAGCAAAGCAAGTGGTGAGTCATTTCTAATATATATTCTGCCTCTTTCTCTCCCTCTCTGCACTATCACAATCTGCTTGAAAATCATTACTGGGGTTTAGTGCCTCTAAAGTTAAAAAGATTAAATGTCTAGAAGGTACTGATACTAATCTTTTACCAATCTTTTAACACCTCTCTCTCTCTCTCTCTCTCTCTCTCTCTCTCTCTCTCTCTCTCTCTCTCTCTCTCTCTCTCTCTCTCTCTCTCTCTCTCTCTCTCTCTCTCTCTCTCTCTCTCTCCCTTAATATATTGATAAATTTTTTGAAGTTTTTTGACATTTGTAGATGCATGGTGTGACTTAAATAAAAAGTTGAATTGATGGGTGCATTTTATTGTAAGTTGATTACTTAAAGATGATCCTCATTTAATTAAGCTTTAAATTATTCATTAGTGTAGATCCTAATAAGTATTATAAATACCTGACTGGATTGCTAGTTTCAGAATGTCAATTAAGTATATGCCTCCCCTATTAAGTCTTTCAGAAATCAAAAGACTTGAGAAACACAAAAAGACTTCAGCTGTGTGAGGCTTTAATGATATCTCAACCAAGGTAATTAGAGGTAGCTATGCGATCAGGGTGCATTATATATCTTAATATTCCCATCACTTTAGTCTAGATAAGGGCATGGTTCACATTGTATGAATTGGCTGGATGAAGGTAGCAAATATATATATGCAGCCAAGATAATGGGATGTTCTAAGCCGATCACTACTCTTATTAAAAAAAGACGACCTATGAGTTCAACTTCATTCAAAATGAATAACGACGACGATTTTGTCTCGGGAGGAAGACTGAAATGGGTAACAAATTAAGTAATATTATGTTAATAACATAGCTACTTATTAATTATAATTGCAAGAGAGGACAATGCCACTATTTTAATCTTTATCATCAATTCCGTCCGCCATGTTTCCTGGTTACTTCCTCTTGGACGAATTCCCCAACAACTTTTGTTCTTCTGATCAAAATTAATCACCCAAATCCAGAATTGTTTCTGTTGCGGAAGAATGAAGAACCCGCCCCTGATCTGTTTCCTTGTTGTGTTGCTCCTGCAGACGTTTTCTCCACGGGGTGAGCATTCCTCCATTCCCTTCTGAAGCCTGAAAAAAATAACGTCTATCTATCTATCTATTTACCTATCTATCTATCTATCTATTTACCTATCTATCTATCTATCTATTTATGGGTTAAATGCCTTTGATAGGGCTGCAAATGGCGGAGGCCAAACTGTGCGAAAAGCGAAGCGTGACATGGTCAGGTATGTGCATCAAAACCCAGCACTGTGACCTACAGTGCAAGGAATGGGAAGACGCTCTGCACGGGGCCTGCCACTTCCAGTGGCCTGGTTTTGCCTGCTTCTGCTACGTCGAATGTTAAAAAAGCTACAACTTGCAGCAGCAGATGATCATGTCATCCTGCAAAGTGCAATCTATACACCAAGATGTGCTTCTTTAATTATTCAAAAAGGTCATGTACTTCCACTGGTGTGTTCGTTCGTCTCTTGGATGATCTATGTAAATTTATTTCCTGATGTTTCTATTTTCAAGAAAAACTTTTGAAAGGCATTCAAATAATGTGTATTCTAGGAGAAGAGTGTTTCTTCGCCTAGGCTTTGGGTGTCCTTCAATTGGTGCAGAGAAGTGGTAATCAGAGGAGACGAGAATTTGAAAGCATGTGGATTTCAAGCATTAGATGATACCCCCCCTGTTCTTAGGAGTTTCATAACAAGACGAGAATGACTTTGAAGACTTAACTGATTCAATTTTCAGTCACAAGAATGGAGGTGGTTTACTTTTGTTACCTTTTCTGCAACATCTTCAATGACAATGGGGGTGGAGAGCCTTCAAAGAAAGAGGGTACCTGGCAAATTGGCAAACTGGGACTCTGCTTATTAAGGTATAAGAAAAATAATGCAATCATGGGAACAACTTACCATATTGACTGAATTTTATCAGAGTGCGATCGACTTTGCAGCAGGCAAATTGTTGGGATTTGCTGATTGTCACCTGGAGAAAGTAAGAAAAACATAATAGAATCGTCTCTGCCAACAGAGCTCTCTCAGCGGTTAATTAGGTTCACATAAATGGATTATTCTTCAATTTCAAAAGCAATAAATTTTGCTTCAGCCCTCTGGTGCCAACCTGAAATCTTCAGACAAGACTTCAAGATCCTTTTTAGTTTCTGGTTTTGCAACTGAGACAGCTAATCATGTTTAAAATGCAAACTTTGGACATGAAAAGTTTGTGAGACCGTTGCCTGATCGAGCTGCCATTACATCAGATTCAGATTTTCAATGAGGCAACTGAACTTTGAGCCTTTGACACAAACATCCTTGAACTACTGTGTGCATTCTTAGCTCAGGAATATGTGTAGAAGGGGGCTGCATTTCTCATCCTCCTACAAAGGTCACCGACGATAAGGCTTCTGAAAGTGTGTAGCCCAAGCAAATAAAATTATGTGGAACCTATGTTTGCATCTGTACTGTTTGAATAGGTTTAGAGTCCCAACTCTGCAGCAAGTTCATCAATGATCGCTTATATCCTCTAGCAGGCAGTCCCAAAAAGGAGGCATGTATTTACTCTTCATGAAAAACATGTTAAAAACCAGAGAGTACACAACAAAAACTCAAAGCAAATATTACGATAAGTAAATGTTACAATAAATCTGGTTTATGCTAGTTAAGAATTTTACATTTTTAATCTGCATGGCTAGAATATATGGTCTCTGCACTTGCAATTATCTTTGTTGGTTATTGAAATCATAATCAAGAATGCATATCTCTTGGTTCAAATCCTTATCAATGACTGTAAAAGAGCCTTCAGCTCCAGCACAAAGAGTGGAAAACCAAACATAAGCCGGTCTACCAGACTATTTTTAGTGAATGATATGAGTGGTGCAATATATCATGGGAACACGAAACTCGTTTCAGTTGACCCAGCCAAACCAAATATAATATTTATTGATTTAAATATTACATTTAAGCCTTCAGGAAATGGGTTTTTAATTCTCTAAGGCTGAGTGCTGACCAAGAAAGCCTTGTAGGAAGCTTTGGGCTCAAGCCATCCGTTTGTCTTGATTTTGACCTCAGATGAATTAGAAATGGAAATCTCAAAAGGTTATAAATTCCAGCAACTAATGTCAATAAACAACAGCAATTATATATAGTCAGGTTTTGGGGAATGGTGGACTGAAACCTGAAGAGAACTCGCAACTCAGATATTTGGGTTTTGTGTACCTTTCTGCTTTCTTGGTGAGGTCAACTCTTTCACTTAGTTGTTTCTGTTGTTCAGCCATTTTTTTCTGGAGTAGTGCTTTCTCTGCTGATCTGTATAGGCCATTGATAATAAAGAAGAAGCTGGTTCTTCTGTAACTGTCTGGTGCACTATGACAAATACCCATATCATCGATGATTTGCTGCTAGAAATCCTTTCCCACTTGCCCATCAAATCTCTCTTCAGATTCAAGTGCGTTTCAAAAGCATGGTGCAACCTAATATCCAATTACTCCCACCAAGCAAGGGTTCTGTCAACTCTCTCAGGTTTATTCTATGAAACCCGTACTTTCGATGAGGACCACCATCTTCAGAGGGTTGAATACAAATTTGCTTGTTTATCAAAAGAAATTTCTTGTGCCACTAGCTACATTGACACTGTACCGATCAGTCTCAGTTTCTTGCCTTTCTACCCTCATTTCAAAATCGTTGACTGCTGCAACGGTTTGCTGCTTTGCTTGACTGGAAAGACTAAAGGGGCCATCTTCTATGTCTGTAACCCACGCACAAAATTCAGGCCTCCGGATGCCAGACTTGTTCATCATCCAGACGACTCTGCCCACTTCAGGGTCTTTCTCCAGTCAAGCTATTCACATGGATACAGAGAACCGGCTCATATAGCATTTGAGGTTTTCGATTCCACCGCCGGGAAATGGGAGATCCAGGATGCAATTTTTCGGCCATTATGGGACCATTACCTAAGTATAACACAATCACGTCTTCTGTTCAACGAAGCTTTGCATTATTTGTGCTATCCATTAGGCATTCTGAGAGTGAATGCGAAGGGCGGGATTTGTGATGCGGTCAAATTACCCAATAGGAACAGCCAGGCTGAAGGTACCTTACTTGGATTTGAAGGGCATCTTTGCTACCTTCGCCGCCACCGAGATTACCAAACGGGAGAGGACAAGCTGCAGATGTGGATACTCGAAGATTGGGACACGGAAGAATGGATAAAAACCCATGAAATCTCCAACAAGGTCCTGGTTGAAAAATTTCTGGAAGCCGGCGGCTCCCCCATCGGGAACCGTCGAAGTCGTTCGGAGTACACTTGGTCTTGATTTTGCTCTCTTCACGGATCAGCGTAAGATTTTTTCTTGCGATCTACGAACCGTGAAAGTGGGGGAGATTTTCAATATGGGGGACGATGACGATGGTACACTTCGTTTTCACCCTGCTCTCTCCACACCAAGCTTGAACACGCTGGAGGAGGCTCGTCATCAGCTGCAACCCACAAAATAACGACGCCGCGCGGTTGGGTTATACAATGTTATTAAGGAGAGTTTAACCCCATTTAGATGTTTTCAAGTCTGGTGTATCCTCAATTCATAAATCGAGACTATATAGTACACACCAATGCTTTAAATATAAATCTGTCGCTAGCTCAATAGTTAGTTGTTCCCAAGTAAGATCCGAATTCTTCCTGTGCAAGTAGTGAAACCAGTAAATCGCACTACATTCCATGCTAATAAGAGCGAGATGCACCTTAAACGTCTTGATTAGTCTTCTGCACTTCGAAATATTGCTCTCCACAGGACAACCAGCCTTCAGGTTTCCATTGAAATTGGGCAATTCTACTTTTTTTTCATCTGACATTCAATACTCATCAAATAACGTCTAATTCTTCATTGGGGGAGGCTTGGGATCCATCGGAAGCATCTGAATTAGGGTCCTGCTGGTGCTGTCCATCGGATTGCGTGTTGGTGGAGTTTGGGGAAGTTTTCCTCTGTTTGGTCACTCCAGCAACAACTCCCGATTCTACAAAAGTAGATTCACAAATTGTCATAATGTTTGTACTGTACGTAAGCTTCTCTGTAAATCTTTCTATTGACAAAGACTGAGCACCCAAGCGAGTCTGTGTTTGCTCTGCACCCGTCTTCACCATTTCAGTAAGCACCCCCACATTCTTCTCTAACCCATTGACCATCCCTTCTATATCATTCATCTTTTCCATTATCCCTCCTCGCCGTAATCTAGTAGTTTGGACCGATTGAAAGAGAGTTACAAAAATAGTAAATAAATGAAATCTAACTACACCTATGGAAATCAAAAGAGGGGTTTAGATAAAATTAGTATGAAAAATAGGTTATGAATCCATTACCCCCCTCGCAACTTTAGAAATTGATTTGAATTAAAATTTCAGAAAACAAATCCGACCAACTTCTTAAACCCATGACTAAAGCTTACTTCCGACATCACCTTTTACCTCAACTCTATTTGGTAGCATAAATATGAAGCTCAACGACCGTACCTCATACCAAGAATAAGTCTTATGTCTTAGATGAATCAAGAACAAATTAAAGTATATTACTAAAAGTTGCTGAATTAATCATAAAACATGCTTGATACACCTAGTGTATGAACTCAGAGTTAACTTGTAAATCCTATCATTCATGTCATGCCTTAAGTCATAACTTCTCCATATCTGGCACTTCATTAGACAATAAGCATAAAATCTATGAATTAACAACATTCAAATACTCATTCATACACAAATTTGCATTCTGAATTATTAAAATATAGCATCAATCTCATTAAATAGCTAGGGAGTCATGGAATCCCAACATAAAGGACTACTCCATGTTGTAACTAAACACATAAATCAAAGTTTTGATTACATCCAAGAGAGGAAAACAAAATAAACTAAATACAAACTCCCTTTAGAAGAATTCGCTTGGTTGAAGGTTGCTCCCTTGAGCTGAATCTCCACCTTGACTTCAAAATCACCAAGAGGTCATCCCAAGACTTCCTCTAGCCTCTCTAAGCTCTCTCTCTCTAACTCAAAACTAAGATTAAAATAGAATAAAACTGGATGGAACTAGATCCCAACCCGGATGGAATTGTTGTCCAAGCTTGAAAATTTGGCTTCTGTTATGAGAATCTTTCTCTACTTAGAATGGTATGAAATTTGATCCACACCTTCATCAAAGGGCCCTTAATTAATTACTGTATAAAATTTGAGACCATTCTGATTTTGGAATATCCAAATATGAAGGATAGAAGCTGAGTTGGTTCTTCGGCCAATTTCATAAAAAGGCCCACCACTTTAAAAATTCATAAGTTAAAAAGGACGACTTTATATGATCTTATTTTTCTTGAAATAATTCTCCATCCTCTTGGAAGTTTGTGGTCCAAATTTGAGCTCAATTTCAAGTCGAAATCACAAGATGTGACTTTTTTAAGCTTGCTAAAAAAATTCTCTTTTAGCTATTTTCGATTCTGAAATTGCCTAAATTGTGGCTCTATAGTGCAATGAAAAACTTTTCAAACTCATTTTTGACTTAACCGTTGGGCTCAAGAGGTATTTCCGGCTACTTTTTGATTTTTTTGGAATTTCCTTGGGCCATATATATATATATATATATATATATATATATATATATATATATATATATATATATATATATATATATATATATATATATAAAGACTTACAAATAAGTAGAATACACCAGAAAGCAAGCAAGAAACTTCAAGATAGACTCACTTCGAAGGATAGAAAGTTTACCAGGCGAAACCCGCCTCGACCACCTTTTTAGAAAAAAGAAAAGGGAAAAGAAAGAAAAAAGGAAACTAAACCCAATTTCCGACCAAGAGAACAATCATCCTCTACAATCCCGAAATGTTATAAGTGCGGACGCACTGGGCATTTCGCAAAGACCTGCTTTGCCAAACAAAAGCTAAAGCTCCAAGAATTAGCAATTGATGAACAGTCAAAACAACTAATGCTGCAATTGCTCTTTGAGAACGAGGAACAAAACACTTCTTCTGACTCGGAACAAGAAGTATGTGAACCTCTAGACACCTCGGGTTCCTCGTCCATGTCTTCTTCAGAAACAGAAGAAGTAAAGGATATACAACTTGATCAGTTGGAAGCCATGTTTAGAATGACTACCTCCCTAAACATGATATCTGCAAACGATCTGTCTGATTTACTAGAGAGGTTAACAGATCAAACAGATAAACAATTAATTTTGGACACCTTGCTTAAAGGAAAGCAAGAAACTCCAAAATACTGTGATAAGTATTACACCATTCTACCTTGTTAAAAAGACAACAATAGCAAAATAAAAAGTAAGTGTCAGACCTCAAAATCGAGATTAACACTTGTAAACAAGAAATCCAAGCCCTGAAAACAGCTTCTTCGAGTTAGCTACCTGACTCGAAGCAGTGGAAGAACAAACCACTCCACAACAACAATTTTTTACAGGAGAAAGTTCTTCTCAGCAACAGGTGCAAATAGCAACCCAAGTCGGTACCACTACCGAACAGTTCCTGCAACAGATGATCACTAGTATTGTCCAGCAAAAATGGTATGTATTCATTTCTTAAGCTGTTGGAGATACTTTGATTTTAGGAAATCTGATTGCCTTAGTAGACAGTGGTGCAGACTTAAACTGCATTAGAGAAGGAGTTATCCCTTCTCGATATGTTTCTCATTCAGGCAAAACATTGAGATCCGCTACTGTAGACTCCTTGAAAATTACGGGCAAAGTAGAGACTCTACATGTCTGTAATAAAATGAATGGACAAATGTTTGTTCATACACCATCAGTTATCGTCAAGAATCTATCTCACAAAATAATTCTTGGCTCTCCTTTTTTGTACAACATCTTATCATTTTCCGTGACTGAGGAAGCTATACTTACCATAAGGTTAGACACTCCTTATCAATTTGCTTTTGTCACAGCACCTTCACCTAGGGACTTGAACACTCTTACTACGGAGTTACTTCAAGAGAAAGAACATCACTTATGTTCTCTCAAAACAGAGCTTAATACTACTAGGCTTAAATCAGCCCTCAACAACCCGTCTTTCTTTGAGAAAAAATAAACTCTCCAAAAGAAACTCTTAAGGGAAGTATGTAGCGACATCCCTAATGCTTTCTGGAATAGGAAGCAATACATGGTTTCTTTACCCTACGAACCAGGGTTTAAAGAAACAGTAATACCTACCAAGGATAGACCTTCCCAAATGAACACAGAGTATCTCTCTCTTTGTCAAAAGGAAATACAAGACCTTTTGTCAAAACATCTTATACAGACCTCCTATTCTCCTTGGAGCAGCACAACTTTTTACGTCAACTACGCGGCCGAAAAGGAAAGAGGAAAACCCAAGTTAGTAATAAACTACAAACCTTTGAATAAAGTTTTACAGTTGATTCGATATCCTATACCAAACAAAAGATATCTGCTTAATCGACTAGTTAAGGCAGAAATCTTCTCCAAATTTGACCTGAAATATGGATATTGATAAATCCAGATAAAACCCGATGATAAATACAAGACTGCCTTAGTAGTGCCTTTTGGACATTACGAATGGAACGTAATGCCCTTTGGTCTAAAGAATGCCCCTTCAGAATTTCAACATATCATGAACGATATTTTTTCTCCATATTCTGAATTTATGTTGTGTTACATAGACGATGTTTTGGTCTTTTCTCAAACCATAGACCAACATTTCAAACATTTACGTATTTTTAAAACTTTAATTTTAAAAAATGGTTTAGTGCTTTCAGAACCCAAAATGAAACTATTTCAAACCGAAATACGATTTTTGGGACATACTATTTCTAATCATACACACACCTTTTCAAAGGTCTATTGAGTTTGCCTCAAATTTTCCTGACGAAATTATTGATCAGAAACAATTACAGAGGTTTCTCGGAGCCCTAAATTATGTAAAAGATTACTACCAAGATCTGGCTACTGATACTATACTACTTTATGCAAGACTCAAGAAGAAACATTTACCATGGTCTTCTGAGCATACAAAGGTAGTACAAAATGTCAAGGCTAAAGTAAAAGCTTTACCCTGCTTAGCTTTAGTAGACCCACTATCATACAAAATAGTGGAAACAAATGCCTCTGATCTCGGCTATGGAGGAATACTTAAACAAAAGCCGTTACACGACAAAGAACAGTTAGTACGATACTTTTCAGGCTTCTGGAATACAACCCAGAAGAATTACTCTACTGTAAAAAAGGAGACGTTAGCAATACTAAAGTGCATCTCTAAATTTCAAGATGATTTATTAAATCAGCAGTTTCTATTACGAATAGACTGCCAGGCTTGCAAACCTATTATACAGAAGGATGTTCAAAACTTGGTATCCAAACAGATATTTGCGCGATGGCAAGCTAAATTATCTATTTACGATTTTACTATTGAATACATCCCAGGAGAAACTAACTCCTTACCTGATTTTCTTACTCGTGAATTTCTTACAGGAAGATGATACCTTCCCTAGGAGAAACTCCCTAGCAACGAGCGAAAGGGTCACCAGTATCCCCGACTACAAGGACCTTCTACGCTAATAAAGGTTGTTACTAAGCCATTGGCCTTCTATACAAAAGAAGAATTAGAACAAGCACTAAAACAAAAGGAGGTTACCAACTCCAGTGCTTCAGACGCTACCCCCTCTTTTAAAGATGTGACTTACTTACCCATTACCTGGCATCTTAAATCATACAAAGATTTAGTTACTTTTATTCCTGATGGCCTTAATTTGCAGCAACCAGTATGGCAATTGGCGTATCAAACACTAGGCGACACCTACCAGTTTGCCCAAAGAAGTGGTAAATCACTAGCCTACTACCAACAGATTTTACTCCTCCACAATGTGAAGATCAACCATACAAAGGCCTCTACTGAGGTCCTCCATAGACAGGTCTTCATTGAACGCATCTTATTACCATTCGAGTGGCCAACCAGCCCAAACCATCCTCTCACCTTTCACAGCCAACCGCAAGGATCCCAACCTTACACATAATGGGATTATGTAGACGCATTTCACTCTACATTTCTCTACAACAACACGAGAAGGACACACTTTAAACATTCAAATTCGACAGGCAGTACTCCATTCATCCTCTCTGCCCACCTGGTTCTATCACCGGTGGTCATCGATAAGAGGGGAGATGCAGATATTTGATGATCCCAGCAGCAAACCCCTGCAAGCCCTCTTTTCAGAATGGTGCAAACTTCACCCGGCCCTCACATAAAGCAAATCCTCAGACTTGTATGCCAATCAAGTCGAAGCTACTTTCTTTATCAGGTTCAAAATCCCCAGGATATGGAGAAACCAGTGGGAAGAAAATAGCTCGTGTGATAACACTCCTGCTCTCTGGAGAACCTATGAAATCCAAAGATGGCAACACTACTACTCCACTAAGTTATATGAGACATCGGTTAAAGCTATTATAGCAAAACTAGAAGAAGTTTTCTCCATTCTTCTAGTTCTGATGTAATAGCTTTAACCGATGTCTCGTATAACTTAGAAGAGTAGTAGTGTTGCCATCTTTAGATTTCATAGGTTCTCCAGAGAGCAGGAGTGTTATCACACGAGCTATTTTCTTCCCACTGACTTCTCCATATCCAGGGGATTTTAAACCTGATAAAGAAAGTAGCTTCGACTTGATTGGCATACAAGTCTGAGGATTTGCTTTGTGTGAGGGTCGGGTGATGTTTGCACCATTCAGAAAAGAGGGCTTGTAGGGGTTTGCTGCTGGGATCATCAAATATCCACATCTCCCCCCCATCAATGACCACCAGTGATAGAACCAGGTGGGTAGAGAGGATGAATAGAGTACTGTCGGTCGAATTTGAATGTACAAAGTGTGTCCTTCCCGTGTTGTTGTAGAGAAATGTATAGTAAAATGCGTCTACATAATCCCAATATGTGTAAGGTTGGAATCCTTGCGGTTGGCTGTGGAAAGTGAGATGATAGTTTGGGCTGGTTGGTCACTCAAATGATAATAAGATTCGTTCAATGAAGACCTGTGTACGGAGGACCTCTGTAGAGGGCTTCGTCTGGTTGATCTTCACATTGTGGAGGAGTAAAATTTGCTGGTAGTAGGCCAGTGATTTACTACTTCTTTGGGCAAACTGGTAGGTGCCGCCCAGTGTCTGATACGCCAATTGCCATGCTGGTTGCCGCAAATTAAGGCCATGAGGAATAAAAGCAACTAAATCTTTGTATGATTTAAGATGCCAGGGAATGGGTAAGTAAGCCACATCTTTAAAAGAGGGGGTAGCCTCTGAAGCACTGAAATTGGTAACCTCCTTTTGTTTTAGTGCTTGTTCTAATTCTTCTTTGTATAGAAGGTCAATGGCTTAGTAAACAGCCTTTATTAGGAGAAGGTCCCTCAGAAGTCGGGGATACCGGGTTGCCGGAGTTTTGTTATCTCTGTTGGCAACTTGTTTGCTTTTTGTTATTAGGCGAAGGTGGTGACCCTTTCGCTTGTTGCCAGGGAGTTTCCCCTGGGGAAGGTATCATATTCCTGTAAGAAATTCACGAGTAAGAAAATCAGGTAAGGAGTTAGTTTTTCCTGGGATGTATTCAATAGTAAAATCGTATCATCAAATATCCGCATCTCCCCATCGATGACCACCAGTGATAGAACCAGGTGGGCAGAGAGGATGAATAGAGAACTGCCGGTCGAATTTGAATGTAGAAAGTGGGTCCTTCCCGTGTTGTTGTAGAGAAACGCATAGTAAAATGCGTCTACATAATCCTAATATGTGTAAGGTTGAAATCCTTGCGGTAGGCTGTGGAGGGTGAGATGATGGTTTGGGCTGGTTGGTCACTCGAATGGTAATAAGATGCGTTCAATGAAGACCTGTGTACGGAGGACCTCTGTAGAGGGCTTCGTCTGGTTGATCTTCACATTGTGGAGGAGTAAAATCTGCTGGTAGTAGGCCAACGATTTACCACTTCTTTGGGCAAACTGGTAGGTGTGCCGCCCAGTGTCTGATACGCCAATTGTCATGTTGGTTGCCGAAAATTAAGGCCATCAGGAATAAAAGTAACTAAATCTTTGTATGATTTAAGATGCCAGGTAATGGGTAAGTAAGCCACATCTTTAAAAGAGGGGGTAGCCTCTGAAGCACTAGAGTTGGTAACCTCCTTTTGTTTTAGTGCTTGTTCTAATTCTTCTTTTATATAGAAGGTCAATGGCTTAGTAACAGCCTTTATTGGCGTAGAAGGTCCCTGTAGTCGGGGATATTGGTTGGCAGAGTTTTGTTATCTCCTGTTGGCAACTTGTTTGCCTTTGTTATTAGGCGAAGGTGGTGACCCTTTCGCTCGTTGCCAGAGAGTTTCCTCTGGGAAAGGTATCATATTCCTGTAAGAAATTCACGAGTAAGAAAATCAGGTAAGGAGTTATTTTTTCCTGGGATGTATTCAATAGTAAAATTGTAAACAAATAATTCAGCTTGCCATCGCGCAAATATCTGTTTGGATACCAAGTTTTGAACATTCTTCTATATAATAGGCTTGCAAGCCTGATAATCTATTCGTAATAAAAACTGCTGATTTAATAAATCATCTTAAAATTTAGAGATGCACTTTAGTATATCTAACATCTCCTTTTTTATAGTAGAGTAATTCTTCTGGGTTGTATTCCAGAAGCCTGAACAATATCGTACTAACTGTTCTTTGCCATGTAACGGCTTTTGTTTAAGTATTCCACCGTAGCCGAGATCTGAGGCATTTGTTTCCACTATTTTGTATAATAGTGGGTCTGCTAAAGCTAAGCAGGGTAAAACTTTTACTTTACCCTTGACAGTTTGTACTGCCTTTGTATGCTCAGAAGACCATGGTAAAGGTTTCTTCTTGAGTCTTGCATAAAGTAATATAGTACCAATAGCCAGATCTTGGTAGTAATCTGCTACATAATTTAAGGCTCCGAGAAACCTCTGTAATTGTTTCTCATCAATAATTTCGTCAGAAAACTTGCTAACTCAATAGACCTTTGAAAAGAAGTGTGAGTATGGTTGAAAATAGTATATCCCAAAAATCGTATTTCGGTTTGAAATAGTTTCATTTTGGGTTCTGAAAGTACTAAACCATTTTTCAAAATTAAGGTTTTAAAAATACGTAAATATTTGAAATGTTGGTCTATGATTTGAGAAAAGACCAAAACATCGTCTATGTAAGACAACATAAATTCAGAATATGGAGAAAAAATATTGTTCATGATATGTTAAAATTCTGAAGGGGTATTCTTCAGACCAAAGGGCATTACGTTCCATTCGTAATGTCCAAAGGGCACTACGAAGGCAATCTTGTATCTGTCTTCGGGTTTTATCTGGATTTGCCAATATCCAGATTTCAGGTCAAATTTGGAGAAGATTTCTGCCTTAACTAGTCGATCAAGCAGATCTCTTTTGTTTGGTATAGGATATCGAATCCACTGTAAAACTTTGTTCAAAGGTTTGTAGTTTATTACTAACTTGGATTTTCCTCTTTCCTTTTCGGCCGCGTTGTTGACGTAAAAAACTGTGCAGCTCCAAGGAGAATAGGAGGTCTATATAAGATGTTTTGACAAAAAGTCTTGTATTTTCTTTTGACAAAGAGAAAGATACTCTGTACTCATTTGGCAAGGTCTAGCCATGGTAAGTATTTCTGTTTCTTTAAACCCTGGTTCGTAGGGTAAAGAAACCATGAGTTGCTTCCTATTCCAGAAAGCATTAGAGATGTCGCTACACACTTCCCTTATGAGTTCCTTTTGGAGAGTTTATTTTTTCTCTAAGAAAGACGGGTTATTGAGGGCTGATTTAAGCCTAGTAGTATTAAGCTTTGTTCTGAGAGAACATAAGTGATGTTTTTTATCTTGAAGTAACTTCGTAGTAAGAGTGTTCAAGTCCCTGGGTGAAGGTGCTATGACAAAAGCAAATTGATAAGGATTGCCTAACCTTGTGGTAAGTATAGCTTCTTCAGTCACGAAAAATGGTAAGATGTTGTTCAAAAAGGGAGAGCCAAGAATTATTTTGTGAGATAGATTCTTAACGATAACTGATGGTGTATGAACAAACATTTGTCCATTCATTTTATTACAGACATGTAGAGTCTCTACTTTGCCCGTAATTTTTAGGGAGTCTCCAGTAGGAGATCTCAATGTTTCGCCGGAAGGAGAAACATATCGAGAAGGGATAACTCCTTCTCTAATGCAGTTTAAGTCTGCACCAATGTCTACTAAGGAAATCAGATTTCGTAAAATCAAAGTATCTTCAACAGCTAAATAAATGAATACATACCATTTTTGCTGGACAATACTAATGATCATCTATTGCAGGAACTGTTCTATAGTGGTACCAACTTGGGTTGTTATTTGCACCTGTTGCTGAGAAGAACTTTCTCCTATAAAAAATTATTGTTGTAGAGTGATTTGTTCTTCCACTGCTTCGAGTCGGGTAGCTAACTTGAAGTAAGCTGTTTTCAGGGCTTGAATTTCTTGTTTACAAGTGTTAATCTCGATTTTGAGGTCTGACACTTACTTTTTATTTTGCTGATGTTGTCTTTTTAACAAGGTAGACATAGTGTAATACTTATCACAGTATTTTGGAGTTTCTTGTTTTCCTTTAAGCAAGGTGTCCAAAATTAATTGTTTATTTGTTTGATCTGTTAACCTCTCTAATAAATCAGACAAATCGTTTGCAGATATCATGTTGAGATAGATAGTCATTCTAAACATGGCTTCCAACTGATCAAGTTGTGTATCCTTTACTTCCTCTGTTTCTGAAGAAGACATGGACGAGGAACCCGAGGTGTCTAGAAGTTCACATACTTCTTGTTCGGAGTCAGAAGAAGTGCTTTGTTCCTCGTTCTCAAAGAGCAATTGCAGCATTAGTTGTTTTGACTGTTCGTCAATTGCTAATTCTTAGACCTTTAGCTTTTGTTTGGCAAAGCAGGTCTTTGCGAAATGCCCAATGCGTCCGCACTTATAACATTTCGGGATTTTAGAGGATGATTGTCTTCTTGGTCGAAAACTGGGTTTAGTTTTCTTTTTTTTTTCTTTTCCCTTTTCTTTATTCTGAAAAGGTGGTCGAGGCGGGTTTCACCTGGTAAACTTTCTATGCTGCGAGTGAGGGTTCCTACATTTGGAACAATCTAGCTCAGGTAAGTTATCATAAGCAAATTGTTGACAGAAGGTACCTAAAGTTTTGGAAAAAATTTGATCTCGCTTAAGTTGTTTCTTAAGCCTAAGATCATTGCAGAGGAATAAGCATTGCTTTGTGCAGGCTATTTGTAACTGGCCATAATGAAGACTATTCCAGTTAATTTCTTCATTTGATCGTGGACGAAGCATGTCCTTTACTTTGTGATGGCGAATTGAGTGGGTAATCCCTCAATGAATCTCTGCTTCCAATAAGGGTTAGCTGCATCTGTAAGAGTCATAACTCTACTTCTTAAGGTAGAAATATACCAATGAAGGTCAGTTAGAGTACGACGCCTGAGATGATGAAGCAGGTAAATAGTAGTCTCTGCTTGTCGTTGAGGATCAACGGTGAACATAGCCATGATCCTAAAACAGAAGTTCATGAAGGCATCTGAAACTGGACGTCCTTCGTTGTCCATGATTGTGTCTCCGTTTTCGTCAATCTTGACTGTGTGGAGGATTTCGTACCTGTCTATATCTGAAAGGTAGTTGTACCACCATCCATGTATGTCGCTTGTAAGTCCTGCGACTATCTGGTTAACCACATGTGCTTGGTCCTGACGCCTTGTTCCTTCTTATTTGAGTGATTCTTGTTGTGTTGGATTCCTCAGAGAAAAATGAAAAATTTAAATAATAATTCTTCACTTTCTAGTAAATACTGAATCAGAATATAATTTACTACTAAAAATAGTATAAAATAGACACTTATCAGGTTTAAAGCTAAGAAATACATTAAGTGAATCAATGAAGGCAACATAATATATGTAGCTAATATAAGATATAGTGGGACTCGGTCCCCATTAGCCAGCCGAAACAAACTGTAAGGGAGTACGAGCTCGCAAAGTTGAATTAAAAAAGGGTACAACTTTAAATTAAGTTACATGGA
Organism: Aristolochia fimbriata; assembly: GCA_019845555.1. NCBI lineage: Eukaryota > Viridiplantae > Streptophyta > Magnoliopsida > Piperales > Aristolochiaceae > Aristolochia > Aristolochia fimbriata. Next base: position 8,410,988 of record CM034080.1, on the reverse strand, counting down.
AAGATTGACAAATCATACTTTTATTCGAAATAGGAACAACTAATCTCATAGACCAAAGTACACGAGACAAAAGTACAGTGACCCATGCTTTTTGCCAGGTTCATGCCTGAGCTTTTCCTTTCAAGTGAACCCAAGCCTTTATTCGGGCTCGATTCATTTCTAACCCTATCTGTGACTCTTTCTTCTAGACAATTTGAGATTTTCTCCTATAATTAAGATTTGTGTCTCCACAATTAATTAATTACTTCACCTTCCACACCACTATACCTACAATATAATTTTGCATTTTTAACAACTAAGTTCTAACTTGATATAATCTTGCCCAGTTTGCTGGTATGCATGTTTGTATTTTCTAGTTGCTTCAGCATCCCATAAAGATCTATCATGCGGGTCTTGATGTATTTTGGAATGGACTGTCTGCAATACCAATGGCGGTATGATCAAACATTTGCAAACTTACTCTGCATTTTAACCAAATGCTGCAAGACTATTGTACACGTACAAATAGTAAAGACCTTCAAGAGTCCCAAAATTTTACCATTGGTTCGTGTGACATTATGGGAGATACGGCTGGAACGGAATAATAGAAGGTTTACAACTTGTAGACATCCAGAACTCAAAGCAAATGTTGTGATGAATTCTTTGGTATGGAGGTAATAAAAATCCCCCGACTAAAGTTTCATCAATATTTGCTTTGATTTGAAAGAGAAAAAGAAAGTTTCTTCAGCAGCTGTATGCATATTACTCAAGAATTATTTCTTGGTCAAAATTTGTGGCAAGCTGTAGATTTTTGCATTAATCTACATGACAAAAATATATGGTCTCTGCACTTTTTTTTTTTTTCCAAAATGGCAATGCACTTGTCATTTTGATTGTTGTTGAACACATGTCCCTTGGTTAAAACTCCTCATCATTGACAGGAAATGAGCCATCAACTCCAGCACAAACAGTGGAGAACCAAACATAAGCTAGACAACCAGACTACTTTAATTAATGACAAGAATAGTGCAACCATGGGAACAAGCAACTTGTTTCAATTTACCCAGCCAAACCTAATATAATATTTTTTATTTTAATATAACATTTAAGACTTCAGGAAATAAATTTTCAATTCATTATACAGAGTGCTGACCAACAAAGCCTAAAAAAGGAAGCTTTGGGCTCAATCCATCCGTTTGTTTTGACTTTGACTTTAGATGAATTAGATATAATAAGATATCACAGAAGGCTACAAATTCCAGTAAATGAGCTATCAAACCAGTAAAAAAGAGGGGAGAAATAAAACATATGCTGGACTACCAGGCTATCTTAATGAATGACAGGAATAGTACAATCATGGGAACCGGCCGGAACTTCAATTTTACCCAGGCAAACCCTGGTGAGCAAACATCATCTATGGCCAGTGGAGGCCGTGTGCAAATTCACCTCTGGCGCAACTGCACCCCACCTTTTCTGAAGCAAGCTCTAGTAAATGACTCTATCGGGCACATCCATTTTGTTACTTGGGATGACTCTATTTACATAAACCTTATTTCAAACCTTACTTAACTAATACATTGGTGCTATAGATAAAACAAACCCAGGACAAACCTAAGACAATAATTAGCAGTATTGAATATCACATTTAAGACTTGTGAGTTTTAAATTCATTGATGCTGAGTGCTGACCATGGAAGCCTAGTATGAAGCTTCGTGTTCAAGCAACCAGTTTGTCTTGATTTTGACTTTTTTTTTTTAAGTCTACTTTTTTATATTGACTTTAAATGAATTAGAAATGATTTTGCTAGGCTATAAATTTGAGCAACTAATGTCATCAAACCCCAGCAATTTGGGTCAGGTTTAGGGGAGGAAGGACTCAAACCTGGAGAAAAAGTCGCAAATCTGAAATTTGAGTTTTATGTACGTGCTTTCTTGGACAAGTCAGCTCTTTCAGCAGATCTGTAAAAGCGATTGATAGAGAAAAGCTGGTTCTACTGTAGTCGTCAATTGCAATATGACAAATACCCACATCGTCGATGATTTGCTGATACAAATCCTTTCCCGCTTGCCCATCAAATCTCTCTTCAGATTCAAGTGTGTGTCGAAAGCATGGTGCAGCCTAATATCGAATTACTCCCATCATGAAGCACTTCTGTCAACTCTCTCGGGTTTATTCTACTATCAGATCCCTACACCCCGGGGGATTGAATACGATTTTGCTTGTTTATCAAATGAAACTTCTTGTGCCACCAGCAACGTTGACACCATACCTATCAGTCTCAGTTTTTTGCCATTCTACCCTCATTTCGCAATCGTCGACTGCTGCAATGGTTTGCTGCTTTGCTCGACTAGAGGGCCCGTGTTCCATGTCTGTAACCCTTTGCTGAAGAGATGGATTACTCTTCCTAATCCCGACCCCCAGACGAAGTTCATGCCTCAGCTTGCCACAATTGTTCACCACCCAAACGACTCTAACCATTTCAGGGTCTTTTGCCATTCAAAGTGCTCATACAGATTTGGAGAACCTGCTTATACTTATTTAGCATTTGAGGTTTTCGATTCTGCTGCCGGGAAATGGGAGATGCGAGATACATATTTGCAGCCAGTAGGAGGTGAGTACCTAAGCTTTTCACAATCACCTCTTCTGTTCAACTTAGCTTTGCTTTATCCTTGCCATCCATTTCGCATTCTGAGAATGAATTTGAAGGGAGGGATTCATGATGCGATCGATTTGCCTAACAAGAACAGAGAGAGTCAAGGTACCTTATATGTATTTGAAGGGCATCTTTGTTATGTTTGCCGCCAACAAAATTTTTACGCGCGTGAGGACAAGCTACAGATGTGGATGCTCAAGGATTGGGACACCGAAGAATGGACCCAAACCCATGAAATCTGCAACAAGGTCCTGGTTGAAAAAATCCTCGAAGCCGGCGGCTCCCCCACCGAAGACCGCCGAACGCGTTCGGAGTACGCTCGACCTCTGGCGTTTGGGCCAGGTCTTGATTTTGCCCTCTTCACGGATCAGCGCAATATCTTTGCTTGCGATCTTCGAACCCTGAAATTGGAGAAGATTTTCAGTCTGAGGGAATATGACGGTGGCACACATCGCAAATTTTGTATTCACCCTGCTCTCTACTCGCCGTGCTTGAACACGCTGGAGGAGGCTCGTCGTCACTGCCTGCACCCCTCAAAATGACGAGGCAGATGGGTTACATGGCCATTCAATGGCATTTCAATGTTTCCGACGATATGCTCTGTATTTCCTTCTTTTCCTCTACCTTTTCACACAAGGTTAAAACTGGGTCATTCAATGTTATTGAGGATATAAAACCATTTAGAAAAAGTTTAAAGTTTTAACAGCACTTCTGCAAACAAATATAAATTAATACATAGAAGTTGAGCGGAATTCTCCAGAAACGTCGTTGTTTTTTTAATTTTTTAATTTCAATCCTGAGAAAAGAACCCATCTTGTCCAATAGCAAGAAAGCATCAGAGCCTGGGAGAGGAAGAAATGGCCTGTAGCAGGGAACGGCGAGGGACATTTGGCGAACGGTTGCCCACTCGGAGCCCGGAAGAAGATAAAAGATTTTATGGGTGATGAAAAATTGAAAGAGCAAAGTAAAAGCGACTCCTCCGTGGCCTCCTTCCTTCCACCACCTCCCTCTCAAGTCTGAAGGCTGAAGCTCTCTTGACAGTCAATATACGCCACTTGCACCCCAGCAACGGGTAAATGTCATTTACTCGGCGGTTAGCATCCTCGCCGACCAGATTTTCTGTACAATTCTGAAATGCTCTCTTGGATTTTCTGGACCAGATTTCCTAATTTAACTGATTCAATTTCAACCACCATGTGCCAGCAACTAATGTTTTCTCGTTTTCTGTGGGAATCGCATATTCATTCTGCGACTTCTCTCCTCTTCGTTTCCTTTTACCCGAACTAAAATGTCTGCTGCGACGGCTTTTTCTTTCACGCCTAACCTTAAATCCTCTCCTTTGCTTGCTTCTCGTTTGAGATTGCCGAACCCCATCATATTTCGTACCTTTCCGAAATCCAAATCGTTTTTATTGGCTTCGAACCGATCTGGGTCTTCAAGAAACACGCTTCTGGAGCAGAAAGCCATGACTGAATTGAGTCAAGTCTTTGCTTTCAGAAGTAGCAGTAGTGGAGAAGATACTGCCGTTGCGGAGAGAGAAGCTATTTTGGATAGTGGATTACCAGAGTTTCAGCAGGGTTTTGCATCTAATGGGCTAGAATACGTTCTCAATAAATCCGTAAGTCTTAACTCTGTTTTGCTTATCTCTTCCGGTTCTGCAACTATGACTCCTGAAACTTCGATACGGACAACGTTTTGTTTGTTGATAGTGATTTGACTTACATGGTTAATTTTTTAGAGTGTTTCGAACTTTGAGAACGGGATTATAGCATACTCTGAGCTCATAGATTGCGGTTAACGGTATGAATTAAGTCGGAACAGTTTAGGTTCATTACGCATCTGTGATTCAAGTAAGCCACTCATATGCGGTTGCTTGCTCCAAAAGGATCGATCATTGCCAGATTCATGTCCCTGTCTCAGTCAAATAGATATTAAGATTCTAAGATTCTCATTTCAGTTCGGAGTAATTTTCATCCAGTTTTATGCTCTCAAAGCTGTTGCAGTTACTTCTGAAGACTATTCGACCCTATGCAGTTTATCTGAATGAAGTCTTCTACTGTTGATTGCAGAGCAAGTGGATTGTTGCAGTTATTTTTGGTGCTATACTTATCTGGAAACATGACGCTGAAGTTTTATGGATTGCAATGGGGTCAATCCTAAATGCATGGCTTTCTGTTACTTTGAAGAGGATACTCAACCAACAGCGGCCTGTACCTGAATTGAAATCTGATCCTGGGATGCCTTCTTCTCATGCTCAATCAATCTTCTTTTGTGTCGTATTTATTGTCCTTGCACGTAAGTACTAGTAGATATGTTCTTGTTTCCAGATTGTCATTTGTGATTCCCAATTGTTATGACTATTACCTTATTTTTAGTTATAAGAAATGTTTGAAGTTATATCAACTGAATTTGATTGGAGGAAGAACAGAAGAAATATACCAAGTTCACATGCTGGGGGATTTTGGAGACCGTTGTCAGCTTGTGTAAAGTCAGTAAAAGTTAGAATCGTAGGAAGTTTTGGGCCTCCTAACTCTCAGCATCACTTTGCTGTGGCCCATGCAGATAGAATCCAGAATAACTATTGCCGTCAGTTTCCACTTATAAAGTGCTTTCATTTAATGAATGTAGTGAATTTCTAGAGTTATATAAAATATCAACTGTATAATATATTTGGAGTTTCTGATTTTTATCTTACTAATCAGCAATGCTGCAAAAAGCACTAAAAGAGGAAAGTATTTACTGCATATTCTATATCCATTTATGTCATGGCCCTAGTGGGTGATGACAAGCTTACTCTACCATGTAGAGTATGGCATATACTCAAATCCTGTATAATGTTCCAAAACTGAAGGAAGAGACTCTGTTTTTCTTTTAACTGATACTATGGCATGAAAAATGCATTTCAATGTGCATACAGTCACCCAATTTCAGGAAATAACTAGCGTCTCTCCATTTTGTAGTGAATTTACAAATGTGTACCATAAGTTAATCAACCACCTGAGAATTATGTTGGCAAGCTTCATTTAGGAAGCAAACCTTCTCTTGTGATGCTAGTCAGATCATATACATTCAGGAAGGATTTGACCTTTGCAGTGGCTGCTGTTAGTTTCTGTCCCAGTATTCCTAGATCTGCCAATTTTGTGTTTAAACTAAGGAGCGTGTCTCCCTTTGGATCCTTGTTCTAAGGGAAGCCTGTAGTTCTGTTGTTTCCTTTTTGGCTTTTGCCCAATAAATTCTTGTGCTTTCCTCAAAAAGAAAAAAACCAAGTTGTGTAAGTCCCCTAAATAAATAATTGGAAACAGTTGCTGTGGGCTGTGTTTCTGATCTCTTGATGTATATAGTGCTGGAGCTATCCCTTACCGCAGAGAGGATTTATATTGTCTCAGAACCTTTATTTTCTTAATTTTATGCCTCCTTGAAAAATCTGATTGCAGTTTGCTCTGGTACATCTGAAGCGAGTTACTTCCTTTGGTGTTTCTGTATGTGGTTGATGGCATTATAAATGTCTGATGGATTCCTGCTTCAAAACCAATTATCATCGTCAAATATTTCAAAGCTGTTTTTCCTAGTGCTTGGTCTTTATTCTGAGTCAGATATGTTCATCAAACTTGTCCATGAGCTGGTTGTTTATGGGAACAGTCTCATCACAGATACAAGAGACTGATTTTGGGCCCAGCTTTTTGAGAATTCAACCCAGATTATCTTTTGTTCAAATGCCTTACACTTCGTTTCTTATGTTTGCTCTTGGGTCTTCATGTGACAGTGTTTGAGTGGCTGGGAATAACTGCAGCTACCGTGACTGTTGGAGCTCTTGTCTTAAGTAGCGGAGCATATCTGGTAAGTCTTTTACCTACTGGCGTTTGTACTTTTGTTTGTGCTTCATGTTCAGGGTGGTTACTCATTCACTTGTGGCTTTTGGAGATGCTGATAAACTCCAAAAATGAGCATTATTTTGCGGTTTTGTCATTTAGGATTTTTTTTTATATATATAATTCAAGACTAGATGATACTGTTTGATATATGATGTTGTGAAGGCCAAGGTCCCGATAGGGCATCCAATATTAAGACTCTCACTGGGGTTCACGTGCTTCATTATCAACAAAACAAGAGTGAAAAAGACACCCGCCCTGGTTCATGTACTTCATTATCATCAAAACAAGAACAAAACCATTCAGGGTTCATGACTGATTCCTTCAACTGATACTTAATCTTAAGCATGTAGCCCTAAGCATGTAGCCCTTGAACTTCCACATCTCACAAGAGGTTGTCATGTATGCATGTTTCCTTTTTGTGTTTGCTAGTGACAGAAGGGTTGAATGTACTGAACACTAGGGACTGTTGTTGGGACCTCCATTATTGGGTGCTGGCTCATCAAGTTCTCAAGCTGTTGCCCAGTTCAAAGCGACTTTTCACCAAGCCAATTGAGTCATTGTTAATTTTTTTGAAAATATTGCCATTTATCTTTCTAAAGTCCAAAAAAAAAAAGATTATTGAATTGGCCTGACTGAAAATTTATTCAGGGAATACTTTCAGACTAGAAAAATTGCACTAGTAGTTGCATTTGTTGTCTGCTCTTTTAAAAATAATTGGGTCTCTGTTATCTTAAATGGTTTTGATGTAATTGTTTATGTGTATTCGTGGTGGCAGTCATGGCTTCGGGTATCACAGCAACTTCACACCACCAGCCAAGTTGTGGTGGGCGCCATTATTGGAACCATTTGCTCTGCCGGATGGTTTTACTTGTGGCATGCGTTTGTCTTGGACGCATTTTTATCCTTTTTGTTGGTTAGAATCCTTGTGGTTTTCGGTGCAGTGGGGTTCTGTGCAGCCTTTGCGCTCTATGTAATTAAATACTGGCTTCTTGATGAAAATTGAACCATGTAGATATAACAAAAGAAGTAGCCCAGCATTTCATTCCCTTGTATATGATCTCCACGTATATATGTTGCTTCTTCCTTCATTACCTTATATTTGGTAAAACGAAAGATTCCAGAAACTTACCGTCCTCCTTGATTGAACACGAGGAAGCAAACCCAGAAAACATGGTACTGCTCTGTTTGTCTTAGCGAGTAAGCTTCGGCGAAGGTTGGATGCCATCTGATGTAATTGTGCATCATAAGCTTCGCGAAGGTTGAATGCCATCTGATGTACTTGTGCATCACAGCCACGAGATTTTTCTTTGAAATGAATAATCTTCCAAGTTTTCAACCCAGTAGTGATGAAAAAAGAAAATCGATAATTTCTCTCGTCCACGCAGTGGAACTGATTTGAACTGATCACTCGGAAATATTTTGTTTTGAGGAGTCGTTTTGCGATTTGAATTGTTAGCCACATGATAAATTAAACGACGTTGCAGTCCTGAGGGTGTGAGAGTTTCATCCACCACAAACTCGAGTGACTTACTCCTAGCTTTGAGGAACTGAGGTGAGTGGAAACCTCCTGCTGCTCTTCTCGTTTCTGTGCTCTGTGTTGTTCTTCAGCTCAGTGAGAAGAAAGAGAATAGGAAACGGGTATACAGAAAGCTGAGGGTATTGAAGAGAAGGGAGTGCCAAAAACAGTACTAACGATGAACTCCCCAAGCCACAGGTCGTTCTGCTATTAATTCGTATTCCTTGCACATCGATATTCTATCTTTCATCGATTCTATGTACGTACACATTGTTCGTTGTCATGTAACAAATTTGAGGGGTAGATGAGATCATACGATATTAATCAAATTATGAACTGATTCAGACAACATTAACTGTAAACATTTCTACACTACCAAGGCCGCAAGAAAATCGATATCACAATTCACAAACGAAAAGGATAACAAAACCTATTTCTTGCCCTTGCCCTTTGCAGCCCCAGACTTTTTCCTGGAGGGCAACACGATTTCTCCCTTGAGAACAGGTATCTCCATGATACTGGTGAGCTCGCCGAACTTCTTCCGGAATTTCTCGACCTGATCGGCGTCCACCAAGAGAGCAGACCTGTTGCCCAGATAAAAGGGGTGATTTCCCGACCACACGTCCACGACGTACTCCGGCTGGGTGCCCCCGGTGGTCATGACGTGCTCCCCGTTGCAGTAGACTTTGGCGTTGTCGTGGAAGGTCGGGTGGATGTCTTTCTTCCTGCAGGTCCATCGCCCAGGGCCTCCCAATTTTACCTGCCAGGGTGGAGACGTCGTTTGGAGGAGCTACGAAGATGAGAAAATTGCAGCGGAGAAAGAATGGGAAAATGGAGTACCTTTCTGGAGAAGGCGAACTTCGGATTCGGGGAATCCCCGCTAAGAAGAGCTCGGTGAGGAGCGAGGAGAGTGAGAGCCATTTCGGGTTTAATTTCAGGAAAAACTCCTCGGAGGAGGTTTTTGAACGGAGCTCGCCTCTTCCTTATCTCCTCGATCAGTTGCCTGCCTCTCCCGTCTACTTCTTCCTACCTTATCGTCGTGCTCTTTCGTGGTTCGATTTGGGGGTTGCGCCGCGGTCGGGTTTTAATGTTTACAGAACTCGACCCGAACTGACCCAAATACCGGGAAATTTTTTTCTTTTTTATTTTTGTTATCCGAAAGGTGGAATGCAACATCTAAATCCAACCCTTTATATTAAGGTAATAATTCTGAAACATCTAAAGCTAAGGTAATATTACATTGCTCTATCTCCTTCCAAATTGTTCTAAAGAACTGAATAAACAGCCATGGAGACTGCACTTCCTTCTAGGCCCACTTAATTACGTTCAATGAATCACCTTCGATAACGTCCACCATAATAATGCCTTTACCTTTCATCGCTTGAATGCCCTGATATAGAGCTAACACTTTTGCTGTTGAAGAATCTGTTGAAGAATTCTATTTTCTATTGTGGCCTAAATGTGGTGTAGTTCCATATCTAGATTTCATGTACTCACACAACAATGAGTCTTCGGTTGTGTACATGTGATATACAGCTTTGTTTAAATAGATTGAGCTAATGCATCAAGTGGTCAAAGTTTCATTCCTTCCTTAGCTTTTGGTATACCACTAGTTATTTTCCAAGATTTTTTTTTTTTTTTTTTTTTTTTTTTTTTTGTAGGGGAATTTATTTAAAAGTTCACTTTGTTTCTCAGTATTAACAATTCTTGAGAAAAAAAATAATAATTTTTATTGTTAATTTTCTGATTTTCTTGGTTAGCATATCTATCTAGTGTATTCTTTAATTGTTGAGTCGTGCTAGTATTTGCTTTAATGAATAATAGAGTATCATCTGCATAACGCATATTGCATATATTGACGCCCTTACCATTAAAGGCCTATGGATAAATATGTTTAGTTGTAACTTTTCATGTGATTTTAGCTGAGAGCAATTCATTACATAATATAAAAAGAAAAAGGAAAAGTAGGTCACACTATGGAAAAGGGAGTAAGACGAAGATGGTTGAAATTTATTCTAGTAGAGAGGTTACGTCAGTGGCAAAGTTGCTAAGGAAATGATCATTCGGGTGGAGAAAGATGAAGGGCCAGTGAAAAAATAAGAAATATTTTTTTGAGAATAAAAAATAAATATAAAAATATTATATAAAAAAACTATATGAAAGTTTAATGCTCAAATAATAGTTTTCTCTTGAAAGGAACATATTTATATCTATAAAAAAATGATATCACAATTTTTAGTCATTTATAAAAGAAATATCTTGATTTTGAGTCTAGCTTATTTACATATGTGAAGTTGTGTATGAATTTGCCTATAATAGTTTTCACTTGAGTGGCAAGTATACATGAAATTGCTGGTGAAATTCTATAGGATTTAGAAAAAATGAATTTTTTTAGGAAAAACATAGTACCAAAATGAGAAGAATGTCTCAATCATCTAAGAATACATTAACAAGAAAAAATGAACTTTTTCTGGAAATAAATCTAAGTGATGGGCCTTTTTGGAAGGTTATATTGTTTCACCCAAAAAATTGATAAATTTTAACCATTTTGAGTCTTTGATCACAAAATTCTCATGTCTATCTCTTCCTTGAGAAACTAATTCCAACTATTGAGATTGCTCTTGTAGACTATAATCCATCCAAAAATTTTCGTTCGAAACTTCTCATTCTATAAATATGTCGTCCAATGGAAAAGAAAGTTCGCTTGTGAGCCGCATTGATTACCATTTTGCAAACTTGCTACTTCAGTAACAATCTGGAATAACCTTGAGTAATGAATATAGTGCCAAGAATAATTGGGTACGCATACATCAAATTATTTAGCGTCACCCTCTAAATTTCTGTTTCTAACTTTAAATTACAGTTTGTTTATTCTCCATTGTATAACAATCGCTTATTTTTCAACCTCAAAACTTTTCCCTTTTTCTTCTGGATTTGCTCATTGACTCCTGAGTAGTTTTTACTATGTGGCACTTATTTTCTCATGAGAGAAAAATGTGTATATCAATCTTTTGAAAATTTATCACGAGCAATGACTATAACATTTTAGGAAGGAACCATTTTATATGAAAGTAGAGATCACCTTTTGGCTTTTATGTTGTTCTCTATCATTCTCTATCCTCACTCATTGTCGCTTTTGCCAAGTCTTAGTTCAAACTAGGAAGTGTTCTCTGTCATACAACTTTGTTAACTTCATGTAAACTTTCCAACAATATTTGCACTATTTGATTCTCTCGAGTTGTTTCATCGTGATTAACCATGTAAGTTATATACTTTTGTGTGCACTGAAGTAAACTATGTGATTGTTCCTTTTACTACTTGATGGATCGACTCTGGATGTACCATAGATATTGCAAATGAACTATAGGGGTTTCAGGAGCTAAGAAGATTGGGGAATACTGAGACACATATTTATTTGGTAGATAATCATCACGTTCCAATAAAGGGAAATTGGAACTTATCTGTTGAAGTATGCCACTAGAAAATCTGCCACCCTATTTAATACTTTATATGTACTAGAGATGAGTGAAACTTGTTATCTGTATCTAAACTTGATGAATTGGGATATGATATTTGGTTCCTAAATGGTACTTTTGTCATTGAATTTGTGGATGTTCTTGCTATTCGGAGGCAAGAAGATAGCTTATATCAATTGTGTTTGGATCAAGATGATGAATCCCAAGTTCTATGTCATGAGCATAACACTATATAACATATAAAAAAAGGGTAATAAAGATAACCTCTTATATTTTTGGCATTAACGCTTGGGGCTCATTAATAAACAAAGAATTCAGCTACTCCGACAACAAGGATTATTGGATAGAGAGATTAGAGAATTCATTGACCATTGTGACAGTTGCTTACGAGGCACATGGTAAAAATGTCATTTAAAAAAGGTGTAAGAGCTACAAAACCTTTAGCTCTTATACATTTAGATGTTTGTGGGGTTATAAAAACACCTACAAATAATGAGTATGTTATTACACTTTTAGATGATTACTCCAAATATGGTTATGTTTATCTGATCTCCCAAAAAGCAAATGTATTTACTATTTTTAAAGACTATAAAGTATGAGTAGAAAATGGGTTGAGTTGAGCTATTGAAGTGCTCAAAACAAACAATGCAGGGCGAATATACATTGAATGAGTTTGCACAATTCTGTAGTGAACAAGAAATTCTTAGACAAACTAATCTCTTACACTCCTCAACAGAATGGAGTTGACGAAAGAAGAACTTGAACCTTAATAGAAATAGTATGGTGTCTAATGAACAAAATAGATTTATGTGATAATTTATAGGGAGAAGCACTCAAAACAGCAGTTTATATCCTTAATACAGTACCTTCCAAGTATGTGCAAAAGACATTGTATGAAATGTGGACGAGAAGACAACCAAGCTTAAAACATATGCAGGTCTAGGGGTGTGTCCTCTATGCAATGGTCCCTCGACATTCTCAAACAATGTTGCAAGATAGATCGATTCAATGTCACTTCATTGGTTGTTTTGAGCACTCTAAAGCTTACAAACTATATGACAAAACAAATATATCTAAAGGGGAAATTATTTTTGAAAGCCACAATATTAAATTCATAGAAAACTCATTTGAGCACGATATTGATAAACCTCGTCACCTATCTATTAAAGGAGACACAATTGGTTCTTCACAAATACCTATACAAAGTGTAGGACCTTTAGAAACACCAAAAGAAGTAGAAAATCAGCAATCATTGCTGGCTATATCACTTACAAGTGATCTTGTAACTTATGTTGAAGCTATTCAAAGTTCAGATGAGATAAGTGGTTGAAGTCTATGGAAGAAGAAATAAAATCTTTGAGGAAAATTAAGTTAGTTGAGTTGGTAAATTTTACTTCAAATGCAACCCTAGTTGGGAATAAATAATTTTACAACCAAAAAATAATTATAAAGGTGTAGTACAAAAATATAAGTCACGATTCGTAGCCAAAGGTTACACTCAACAAGATGGAAGGGATTGTGAAGAAGCCTTTTCAACAGTGTGTAGAAAAGAGTATATATGCATGATTATGGTTATAGTTGATTTCTTTGACTTTGAATTATACCAAGTAGATGTGAAAACTACATTCTTAAATGATGACGACGTTCATGAGACTATTTATATGAGACAACTTGAAGGATTTGAGGTTGATGGTCAAGAATCAAAGTGTGAAAACTCAAGAAATCATTATATGGATTAAAACAATCTCCTCGTTAGTGTTATCTCAAATTTCATAAAGCTATTACAAGTTATATGTTTTTCTTCATGTTGATAAGAATGTCAAGTAAAAGAAAATTTCTCATTGTGACTTTTACTAGGATATGTACTATTACTTATCTTATAGTTTCTTCTTGTCCTTTTTCACACGTAAATTGAAACATTGTCATTTCCTCAATAGTGATAAAAGTTAATTGTATCTTTTTAACTTCAAAAAATTCTAGAGCTGACAGTGGCTCATCCTCCATAATTTCAAGTGAAGTTGTTGTTGATAGTGCAGTTGATAATTCAAGATTCTTACTCAAGAAATATATCTTCTAATTGCAAACCTAGAATATCTGAATAAACATGTCTAGACATTTACTCAGGTTGCATGTGGCGGGATGTCTACCGAATTGTGTATTGGTGGTAATCTGGCGAGATGTCTTGTTGCATGTAGGAGAAGATAGTCTTCCACTCATTGTCTTTGTTTTTTTTTTCAACATAAGTTTGGTTTAAGGTTGGTCATCATATAACTAATGGCCTAGTTCAAGGTCAAAGAGCTTTCTAATTTTGTATTTCTCATTTATGGAAATTCCAAGTTAGTGGCTTAGTTCTACAATTCTACTTTTTTGGAAAATGTTTGGTCAGTAATTTCCTTTCTCTTTTTTTGAAAAAATTTGGTCTAATAGAATTACATTAAGGTCTCTTAAAGTAAAGAATTGGAGGACAAACCCACTCCTTAGCAAGAGAATCCACAAGGTCATTAGCTTCTCTAGGTACTCGAAACCAAATAATAATATTTTATTGTGGATAAGTAAACAAATCTTGTGAATGTACGTCAATGGCCACCCGGCGGAGCACCTTTCAATGATGACTTTGGAGTCACCTTTTACATGTAGCTTGTAAGGTAAAAGCAAATATATGAAAACGAAGGAGAAGGCTCACAAACAAAATGCATGTAGAGTGTGAAATACCATGGGGACCTACATAAGAATTGAGGATGTGTCTATGATCGTCCTTGAAACGTCTCTAACTTCTTAAAGCCCTAGGTTATAGCCTGTGGTTATTGACATGCCTAAAAGTCAGAAAAATCTAGTTGAACGGTTGTGAAAGTTCGTTATGGTACTAAGGACCACGTTTATAGCGATGTTTTTAACTGTGTGAAAACGTTTGTAAATAGATAACAAAAGTAAATGACACTCAATACATTATGGCAATTCAGAACCAAAATAATTCCTAATCTGCAGAGTTATGTAGCCCAGGATGGTAACGATCCACTTTAATAAGTTGTGTTACAAACATTCTCCACCAAGGTTTTACAAGGGTATTAAAAACACCTTAGTCAACATAACTAATAGTGAATACCTTTTCAAACTCCTTCCTTGAACGACTTACTCATGGTGAGTAATCTTGTTACCATCCACACTTAGATTCCCCCTCTGTGTAGTGTATGCCTTCGACAAGAAAACTTTAGTCTGTCTTCAACACAAACTGCACCGATGTCAGAAACATTGCTTGACACACCTTCATCTTCACACGAGCTTCTCAAAAAAATAAATTGATGAAGACTAATAAGTACATAAATAACACAAACTCTTGATCTTCGAAACCTCTTTCTTTTACTCTGAATTCGTGCTTTGTGCTCTGACCTTCATGCCTTCAAATAGTCCTTCGCTGTGAGCACATATGGTATGATTTGTGCTGGCATATGTGAGTGAGGATCTGATTGCAATACGACTTGTCTGTCCTTCCATATATAAAGCAGTCTTCTGGTTTGATTATCAATCACACTTGGATCTCTATTCATACTTAGTTTGTTGTAATCATGAATCACAATCATTCCAAATATAAAATTGTGCCAAAAATCATATCAAAACTCTACTCATTCCATATATAATAATCACATCATAAATCATATAAAAAGTTAAGTTGTTCCAAATATAATAATCACACCAAAAATTATATCTATCGT
Source organism: Aristolochia fimbriata (assembly GCA_019845555.1). Lineage (NCBI taxonomy): Eukaryota > Viridiplantae > Streptophyta > Magnoliopsida > Piperales > Aristolochiaceae > Aristolochia > Aristolochia fimbriata. Next base: position 8,395,782 of record CM034080.1, on the reverse strand, counting down.
GTCAGAAATCATATCAAAACTCTACTCATTTCATATATAATAATCACATAATAAATCATATAAAAACTTAAGTTATTCCATATATAATAATCACCCAAAAAATTATATCTTCCATCATAAAATGCTTTGTCAGAGAATGACAAATATACCCTCAAACGTGTACACTAACAGGTTGTTTAGTGAAAGCAAGAAAATCTCTACCCAAGAGGACCAAAGGAAGCCATTGGCAGAACTTATGAAGTCAATGATTGTCTTCTACTAAAATATGATATACTGAAGAATTCTCCTTTATTAGTTACCAAATTGGGAAGTTCACAAAGTATTCATTGTTGGTATTTTTGTTTTAGTTAGTTATTGACTTTTTCCAAAAAAATATTTATTAATTTAGTTAGTCACAGTTCAATTATAAATAATAATTGACTTAGTTAATTGTTATTACTTGTTTGATGGACTTCATTTATTTTCATAAATTGTTAGCTAGTCCATACTTATTAGAGGTGGGCAATTAACTAAAATTCTGATGCACGTAATAGCTTGAAGTTAAACCACCCAAAGACTGAGGTAGATCATTACTCATTGCTATTTTTTAATGGGAGCAATTATTTTCTTCTCATTGGGCAACATTTTAGTTAGTTATTGACTCTTTTCCAAAAAAATATTTATTAATTTAGTTAGTCACAGTTCAATTATAAATAATAATTGACTTAGTTAGTTGTTATTACTTGTTTGATGGACTTCATTTATTTTCATAAATTGTTAGCTAGTCCATACTTATTAGAGGTGGGCAATTAACTAAAATTCTAATGCACGTAATAGCCTGAAATTAAACCACCCAGAGACTGAGGTAGATCATTACTCATTGCTATTTTTTAATGGGAACAATTATTTTCTTCTCATTGGGCAACATTTGATTAATGAATACCTTCTTCACTTGAGAAATGAATCGGATGAAGATTTTCTAGTCTTGCTTAAGGAATGGTAAAAATTCATTGATAGGTACTAAGAAGTCACAATTGGGCAAGATGAATCATGATGAGGTAGAAGAGGAAGATGTTGAAGATTATTCTTCGGAGGAGTTTGAAGATGCTAAATTTGTTGAAGATTATTCTTCTGAGGAGTGAGTGTGCACTCTGTGTGTGTGTTTTAGGTGAGGGGGAGGGGGGAGGGGGTATATTTTGAATTTGTGTTTTTTTGTGTCTATATCTTAATTTTTTTTGTGGCCTTTTTTTTTTGTGCAACGATAGAACTATAATGTGGAGAAAGCCTTTACTTCATTTCTCATTTTTAGTTCAAAACATCAAGTTACTCATTGAGGAAGTCTTCTTTAAATTTTAATGGACTTCACGCTGTGTGCTTTTGGATATATTTTTATTTAGACAAGAAACACTAAAGTTGAAGCCTTCCTTTGGGGTGGTTTATGGCGATATAACCCATATTGTAGCAAACAACTTAATAAGCTATAACTAGACAACATTGGATATTTGTAGGAGTGATTTGGATTCAATGGGTAATACCCTTGTTTTTTTTGCTGGTGTGTTAGGGACATTAGACTCCACTTATGTTGAGATTTATATACTTGCTTCTTTAAGATTTTGTGCTTGACAAAGAGCTACGTTGAAGGAGACTTAGGAATGAAATATTTGAAGGGCCACAAGAAGGACAAGTGGCTGCTAAACCCCCTACCTTCCGGGTTTATTCCAGGAGGCGAAAAGGTCATATTAAGTGTGGGATTTTTTTAATGGGTTGTTGATAGATGGAGGGGGGGGAAGGGGTGATGAATAAAAATAGAAAATAAAGGAGAAGATTACTAGAAATTTTGTATTGTGAAACCCGCTCTTTCTTCTTCCCCCAATTTGGGGAAATATTTGTTGCAATTTTCAAATGTTATCAGATCTGACCTAGACAATGACCCAAAAAAGTGTTCGGATCATGTCAATAAGATTCAACTGGGTTAACCCGGCAGTTGAATAGTGTCGATGTCAGACTAACATCAACATCCATTTTCTGTCTTTAAATCTTTCTAACTTCAAATGGTTAAAACCCCTAGTTCGCTTCTAGAAGGTACGACTCGGAAAAAAATTTCCTTCTCGTTGGAAGGGCTAGCTTCTTCTCCAAATCTCAATGGGGATTCGAACCAGCAACCATCTACCAGTGAATAAAAGTTTCATAATCTCAGTTGCACCCTTGCTTTCCCGTTCTGTTCTTCCTCTTCACTCTTTTCTTCTCTCTTATTTCTTCTCTCTTATTTCTTCTCTTTCTTCTTTCTTCTTCTTCTTCTCTTTTTTTTCTTCTTCTTCTCTTTTTCTTCTTCTTCATCTCTTTTTCTTCTTCTTCTTCTCTTTTCTTTTTCTTCTTCTTCTATTTCTTCTTTCTTCTTCTTCTTCTCTTTTTCTTCTTCTTCTATTTCTTCTTTCTTCTTCTTCTTCTCTTTTTCTTCTTCTTCTTCTCTTTTTCTTCTTCTTCTATTTCTTCTTTCTTCTTCTTCTATTTCTTCTTTCTTCTTCTTCTATTTCTTCTTTCTTCTTCTATTTCTTCTTTCTTCTTCTTTTCTTCTTCTTTTCTTCTTCTTCTTTTCTTCTTCTTCTGTTTCTTCTTCTTCTGTTTCTTCTTCTTCTGTTTCTTCTTCTTCTGTTTCTTCTTCTTCTGTTTCTTCTTCTTCTGTTTCTTCTTCTTCTGTTTCTTCTTCTTCTGTTTCTTCTTCTTCTGTTTCTTCTTCTTCTGTTTCTTCTTCTTCTGTTTCTTCTTCTTCTGTTTCTTCTTCTTCTGTTTCGTTTCTTCTTCTTGTTTCTTCTTCTGTTTCTTCTTCTGTTTCTTCTTCTTCTGTTTCTTCTTCTTCTGTTTCTTCTTCTTCTGTTTCTTCTTCTTTTGTTTCTCCTTCTTCTATTTCTTCTTCTTCTGTTTCTTCTTCTTCTGTTTCTTCTTTCTTCTGTTTCTTCTTTCTTCTTCTTCTAATTTCTTTTTCTTCTAATTTCTTCTTTCTTCTTCTTCTATTTCTTCTTTCTTCTTCTTCTATTTTTTCTTTCTTCTTCTTCTCTCCCTCTTCTTCCATTTCTTCTTTCTTTTCTCTCTCTCATCTTCCTTTCTTCTTTCTTTTCTCTCCCTCTTTTTTCCTTTCTTCTTTCTTCTTCCCTTTCTCCTTTCTCCTTCTTCTCTTGCTCTTCTTCCCTTTCCTTCTTCTTTTCTTCCCTCCCGTGTGTGTCGCACCTATCCACTGTTGTTTTTTACGATTCTCCAGGTCGAAGGGTTACCGGTTAAATTGTAAAACCCACCCGGGTTAAACGAGTTTTTGAGTTTAATCAGGTTTCTCTGATTTTAACCCGAAAAAGACACCGGGTCTAGGACAAAACGGTTCAACCGGCCGAGCTAGGTCGGGTCTGATAACACTGCAATTTTTTGTGTCTAATCAAGTAACTTTAGTTGGGAATCAAGTTAAAAAAGGCTTTAACTAAAAGGTACTTTAAATATAGTTGTACTCTCCAAAAAATAGCTTATAACCTGTTCAATAATTAATTGAAGGCTTCATTCTTTTAGAATCATAAGCCCCATACTTAAAACCTACAAATCAAACTTAAATAGACTATCGTTTTTAGTATAAATAACATTTTTTTTCTAGCTCATGCTTTAGGTTAAAACAACAAAAACTTCTGAATTCTTTTTTTATACACTTTACAACTTGAGATTACCTCATGCATGATTTGTGTGTCTACACAAATTGGTTAATTACTTCACCTTCCATACCATACCATCAGTATAATTTGGTATTTTTAATAAAGTATTTATATTCATGTTTCGCTAATATAGTTGTGTTGGAAGGGTTACGGTCCTAATCATGGTACATGGGAATCCATTTGGTTAAGGTGTCAAAATGATTTCGAGTTTTTCACAGTTATGCATTTTTAATAGTTGCTACTTTTATTTTTATTTTTTTTATGATATTTATCTCAAGAATTGCATTTCTCCAATAGCAATGCCAAGAAAAGATTGAAGATTTTGTTGGAAATGAGTACAAATCAGACATTTTACCTCTTCTTGTAAGCTTTTTTTCCATAGAGTGAAATTAATCTCAATTATTAACTTATTATATTTTATACATCTAGTCATTAATTTATTATAATTTATACACTCTTTCATTTTAAAGCTCTTAATAGTTTATTGGACAAAAGTGCCCCTCGATTAGAGTTCACCCACGTCTTTGTTAAAGTGTATCTCTCCCTATAATAACATAGTACATTTAGGGGTGGACATGAGGTTAGCCAGCTCGCGAGTAGCTCAGGCTCGGCTCAGCTTTTATTCGGCTTGGGCTCGTTAATTATGAGCCTGAGCCGAGTTCTAAGCATAAGGAAAAGTTCATTTGGGTTCATGCCAAATTCGAGTTTATCAAAATTTGACTCATGGGCTTGTGAACCGGCTCAACCAAAACCTTTAGAAAAATATTTTAATTATTTAATATTTATAAAATTATGATGGTATTTAATGCTAGCTCCATTTAGCATGAATTTTCTTGTGAGTATTCATCGTTAAAAAATGTTTTAACTTAAGTTTCTTAATATTATACTTTCAAAAAAGATAGCTTGTATTTAATGCCTTACCATACATCTTCTTCCTCCTTGGTCTCGTTCATTTTCTTTCTTCTATTTCATTCTCCCTCCATGTTCTCTCTACATGTCTTGGTAGGTCTTGATCTTTTGTTTTGATCGAGCTAGCTCGAACTCTGAGTTAGATAAAATCACATGAGCTCAAGCTTGAGCTCTGGTTCAAGCTCATTGTCGAACTTGAGCCTGAGCTTGAGTTTCCCTTTCATACATCAAGCCGAGCCCCGAACATGGTTAGATTCGGTTCAGTTTGGCTCAAATTCACCCCTAGGTACATTGTCCCATGTTTCTTTTGACTCAAGTTTTAACACAGTATGAAACATTTTCATGGGCATTGCATGTCTTATAATTGTAACATAGTACAAAAGCTAGTGTTCGTGCCAAAAACACAAATTTGAAAGTAACATAGTACTTGTGCCTCTTATAAAATAATACTTGTCATTGTTATAACATGGTTGGTACCATGCATAAATAGTTTAAAATCTTATCAGGTCAGTATATTTAGCGAATTTTAAATTTAATAAAATATTTAATAAGTTTCACAATTTTTTATTCATAATTTTTTTATTATTTATAATTGCCATGTCACCCGTGATTTCTCCCAGACCGGGAACTTTTTGGGCGGAGAAAAAATGTCTCCGATCAAATTAAAATGGCCACCTGAGTCCGGATTGGGAAAAAAATACATGGGCTTCTAACTTTTTATAATGGAGAAAGAGTAGGAGCAGATTCATTGATAGGGTGGTGGACATGGTTAGGACAGGCGAGAACAGGATGGGAATAACTTCAGCGCATTTAAGCTCGCTGAAGCTTTTTTTAATAAATCTATCTTAATTAGGAGCGTATGTAGATGTAGTGTGTGTACACTATTAAGAAATTAAAGAATGCAAAACTTGGCAGGCGGCAGTGAAGGAGAGAAAGAGTAATCCTCTGCTCAGGGATGACATGATAAATAGAATCTGCCATAATAAACGACGACAGAATGTGCGGTTTACAGCTAAACGTTTGAAGAAATAAATTAATTTTCTCAAAGGAAGGAAGGAAGGAAGGAAGGAAGGAAGGAAGCAATGTTGCAACGTTTAGTATAATAATCAGTGCCTTTACTAAAGGAATCACTTGTGGGGAGTACCAAGCATGTTTGAGATGGAGACGGTCCTAGTGTCCATTGCCATCGTTTTCTTTCCTCTGCTTCTACTGTGTTTGAGATGGGTGAACGATCGATGGCACCTGGTGCGAGCAGGAAATGAGTCGGATGGGGGGAAGATGCCTCCGGGCAGTATGGGTTGGCCAGTGATCGGCGAACTCCTTGATTTCTTGTGGTGTTTCAAGTTCACCAGAAGGCCCGATGATTTCATTGCCAAAAGGAAAGCAAGGTATGATCCTAGACAAAAATTTTGAAATGGGTTATTTTCTGTGCTCTATTGAAGACTGTATAGTATAATCCCTAAGAAAAAGAAATCATCTTAATTAGAAGCGATTGTGCTAAGAACACACTCTGCTGCTGCTAATTAACTTGATAACTTCCTCGACAGTGTGCTGGTTTTTGACAAAACAATGGAAGAGGAAAAGTGGGTTTTTTTGCTCTTTTATGGGGTCTGGAATTCTTTCGTTTTCTTTACCTGTTTGCAGGTATGGTGATACTGGCGTGTATAGAACTCATCTGTTTGGCTACCCAACAATTGTCACCTCCTCCCCGGAATTAAACAAACGGGTTCTTGGCTCTTTGACGGAAGAAGGATATTTTAGCACCGGGTGGCCTTCTACTCAGCTCCTCGGAAGCTCCGCCGTTGTATCCGTCGACGGGTCGGCGCACAAGAGACTGAGGAGGCATTTGATGGAGGCCTTCAATAGCCCAAAGGCGCTCAGGGCCCTTCTCGCCACTGCACAGCCTATGTTTATTTCCACCTTTGAAGACTGGGTCTCTAAGAAAAGAATAGTTGCCTACGAGGAAACTAAAGCTGTAAGTTCATCACTCTGATCTTCTCCACTCGTTTTTCTTGTATTCTAGAGTGGGGTTCATGCATATATAGGTGAGATCGCCCTTTAACTTAGCACGAATTTGGTCTTAAGTAGGGTTTGGATATAGTGCAAAATCAGGGGAAAGAAGTATATGGATCCTCAGCTTTGAATGTCTTTCAGGTCATGTTCAGGAACATTTGTGATATGCTTGTGAGCTTCAAATCAAAGACCCTTCTCGACTCCATGGAAGTTCTGTACAGAGGACTCATGGCTGGGTTGCGGTCTATGACAATTAATATTCCAGGGACGGCATTCCATCATGCTCTCAAGGTATGTCATAAAAGGTCAAATGGTGTTCTTTTTTCTAAAACATTATAGAGTTATTTTTCTACTTTGTTGGTAAATACCAGTGCAGGAAGAAATTGACCGACATCTTGTTGGAAGAAGTGAGGGAGAGGAACGAGAAGGGAAGCCAAAAACAGGACTTCTTACAAATCTTGATAGATTCTACTGATGAAAATGGACAAAAGATGAGTGAGACACAGGTCGTGGAGAACATTGTTTCCTTGATCCTGGGAGGCTATGAATCCACCTCAAATGTTTTGACTTGGGCTCTCTTCTATTTGGCCAAATACCCAGAAGTACTGGAAAAACTCAAGGTAAGATTGTTTTTCATGGTTATATATGCTATACTTTTTCTTCTTGATGTTGAAACATATGGAGATGAAAGCAAACAGATGGAGTATGAAAGCCCTTTGTATCTTTGGGCATGTTGAGAATATGTAATAGAAATAGTTTATGACTTCTCTTTTGGTTCATGTATTCTGCAGCATGAGACTAGTTTAATAGCAGCTAAAACATCGGGAGATGGATTTCTTACTATGGAGGATATTCGGGCCATGGAATACACTCCTAAAGTAATGTCTTTTTCCTAAAGTAAAATAAAAAAATTAAATGGAATATCAGAAATGAGACTCATCAAATTCAATTCCATCCTGGCATTCAGGTAGCTGATGAACTAATTCGCTTGGCAAATATCTCACCCTTCATATTCAGAAGAGTAGCCAAAGATAATGTAGTTGTCAATGGTAAGCAGTGAGGTAGAAGCTCTTTCTTTGTTTGAGTTAATTGGATACAGAGACATGTATATTTGAATGTTAAAGACCCAGAAGATCCCTGCCAATTTGCTCTCCAAATAAGAACATTAGTTAGACCCTCATGTGTAGATTGTATAAAGCTGATGTTTATATTGGACAAGTCGGTTGACTGACACTTGAACAAAGTGATCTTGCCAGGGGATTATGTATATTCATCCCATTAACATATATCTTTAGTGTTAGACTTGGTCAGAGTTAAACAACAGAGGAGTGGTTTGAGTTACTACCTCCAGCTTTGAAGTTTGATAAATTAGCCATGCTGCAATTGCTGATGAGATGTAGTATCGTACCTTTCTTACAAGTCTCAGTGTCTGCATGTAAACAGGTTATAAGTTTCCAAAGAATTGGAAAGTCATCATATGGATACGCTCAATTCATGTAGATTCCACCTACTACCAGGATCCCTTAGCATTCAATCCAGATAGATGGGGTGTAAGTTTCAGTATTCTAGCTTCTTCCTCCTCTCTTATATGCTCTTCAAAAACCTCAAACTTTCATGGGCTTTTTACCATACAATTGCCATGGTTTTGGATTTAAAGAAAAACGTGGGTGTCATCTCTAGCAGGAATCAAAGCCGAAGGTTGGGACTTACACAGTTTTTGGTCATGGCCCGAGATACTGCCCGGGAAACAACTTCGCAAGGCTCACAGTGATCATGTTTCTCTATCATGTGTGCCTAAACTACAGGTGACAAGCGATAAATGTATTTCTCAAAGCCTTGTGCCGGAGGTCTCCATTCCACGTTTGTATTCTAAAATGTGATTGAACACGAGTACTCCTTGTGCAGGTGGGAGCTTTTGAATCCTGATTCTGGAATGGCATTCCAACCGCACCCAAAGCCAAGGGATGGTGCTCAGATGTATTTCAGTCGTGCAATGTAAACCTATTTCTGGGGAGCCATTATCTTTGCCAAAGAAAGAGGATCTGTACACCTGTGTCTATTCTGCAGCTCTGATTTAGGATGATGTTGTCTCCGCATGCAATGGACATGGGTGGTGGCGACTGCCGACGGGCAAATGAATAAACTGCCTTTATTTTGGCTAGAATCAATATCTTTTCATCTCTTTCTAGTCTTGGCAAGAGAGCTGTTTAATAGCGCACAAAATAATCTCGTAATCGCTAGCATGCACCCTAAATTTAACTAGTGTATGCCTCATTGCAATGCTTTAAAAATCGGACCGGCCAAACAAACTAGTATGTCTAGTAGTAGTATGTGCGGTTTTGATTGAACCTGGTTAGACGGGCGGACCAATGGTTCAACCATTAAATTGAACTGGCCTTCGGCTTTGGTTCAACTTGGTCAGATTGCCTGGTCCAATCCAGCATTTTAACAAGCAGCTTATTCACTTGGTCCATTTTACCATAGTTTATAAGGGTTATATGATAATTTTTGTTGTTTTGAAAAATGGAAACCTGTACTCGCCAAAAACCCAAATGGTTACAAACCTGCCACGAACTAAACTGGAACATTATTTTTACTAACTTAAATCCGACCCAACCTAACCTAACTAAAATCTGAATCCATTAGAATAATTTTTTGCCTGAACCCGATGTGACCCGTGGTCTAATTTACATTCTCGGACCCATATCCAATCGTCGAACCCAGGTTTTTGGGGCTCGGGTCGGGACGAATTCCCCAACAAACATGCCCAACCTTGGACGTCAACGTAGTAGTTAGGGGTGGGCACGGGTTGGGTCGAGTATTTGAAAACCCAAAGCTGACCCGATTTATTACCCCAAACTCGAACCAGACCCGATTCAGACTAAACCCGACTATTTTACACAATTTTTTAAAAAATAAAAAAATATAAATATATATATATATATGCACTAAAATAAATGCGGCTAGCCCAATTTCGATAAGCCCAAGTGTCCATCAATCCATCAAACGATTGTTGAAGGTAGGCTCTATCGATTCTTGAAGTCATTCGTCGCAGCCCATCGCCAAGTCCATTCGCGTCGTCGCGTCATCGATACAGTGTCGCCCTCGTCAGCAATGTACTGCCGCGTCAGCAACAGTCAGCAACCAAGCCATGAGTCAGTTAGCTTTTCCAACAGTTAAACGACCATGTCTGGTTGCCAACCGAATAAGCCGAGAAACCCAACCCGATGCCATCCTTAGTAGTCGTACTGATCGAACGGTCCTTATCGTCCGTAACTCCTATGTCTTGGGATCCACTTGGGCTATGCGGAGGTGGGGTCTTGTAATTCCTAGGGTTTTCTGTTTGATGCTTTTTTATGATACGCTTGTGCAGGTGTTCTTTACCAACCTGGATTTAGCAGTATGTGTTTTGATGCCCAAGAAAGACAAAGCTCCTCCTCCGTCATCGAAGCCAGCCAAGTCCGGCGGAGGCAAGCAGAAGAAGAAGGTGGGCTGCGCATAGGCTTTTCTTTCTGAATACATTTACTGGAGTCATTTTCCGTTTATGTTTGAACTTCTCTTTTCAAGACTTTTCTACCTTTCTTTTACTTCTCCTTCTTTCACCTGTTGGTCGGGTGCCTAAAAGCCTCTATTAACTCCATTGCGTTCTGCCGTACCAAATTTTCTGTATATAGATAAGAACGGAGATTCGGAGAATTTTCTATGTTGAAGACTCTTCTTTATCTGTTTCCTCTCCTGATGGAAATAGTGATTTTTTGCATTTTGTGTTCAACGAAAAGAATAAGAGGTGAAAAATTGTCCTTTTATCTGGAACAGTCAAAAGATTATCATAAGCCTGAGAAACTATTAGTCTTCAAGGACATAATCATATCCTTATGATGAATTCTTCACTGTCAAGTGGTACGGGAACTCGTCCCACTACATGCCTAAGGCGCTACTCTTCCACCAGAAGGTAAACTCATCAGCTTGACCTCCGGGCCAGTATGATTGTGATTCACCATTGTAAACAGAATTTAAAACCGGGCAAAACAGAAAATTGTGAATCTATAAACAACTTAAGAAACTAGACTGGCATATAACCTGCCAAGTGTATAAATGGAACCCAGCTTTCTTGTCCTCTACCTACCTGAAAACGAATTATTAATTATTAGAATAATAACGCCAAGTTTTCTAAACAGACAGCTGCCCAAGTACATGTATGGTTTTATTAAAGAGAAGGGTGCTTTCAGCTGCCTTGGTGACTGAAGATTGAAGGTTTACGAAAGAAGTAGATAAGCAAAAGGGATGGTACTAGGCCTGCAGTTGTTAGCTGATATATAGTCTTCTCAATCAATTAGAAGGAGATTAAGTATTTTTATACAATAATCACCATTTGTGATTGTGTTTTAGAAGATTGGTTTTCTGTGCATGCATTGAAATATGACAATATTTTGCATTCTTACTGGCTACTTGGTTTCGTGTTAGACTGTGTTCTTTTACCAAGAGTTTTGTCTTCTTTCTTAAAATATCTATGCACATCTTTTGGTCTGAGTTCTCTTTTCATCTTTGTGGCTATTGATGAGCTTTTGAAGTCCTTTTAGAATTGTGTTACTCTGCAAGTTCAAACTATTGTGGGTGTTCCTATTTTGTTTTTTTTTTTTTTTTTTTTTTTTTGTGATTAGAAAAATTTATCCATGCATGGATATTAAGCTTGCAATGGTGTTTTAACTTGTTGTCTATCATGTTGTTTGGTTAACAGAAATGGAGCAAGGGAAAGCAGAAGGAAAAGGTGAATAATATGGTGCTGTTTGACGAAGCCACATATGACAAGCTTCTTTCAGAAGTTCCTAAATACAAGCTTATCACTCCTTCCATCTTATCTGATAGATTAAGGGTAATTACTTCATATGAATGCAATATTAAAAATCTGCGTTTATTCTGGGAGTAGTATTTTATTAATGTTTGCATATCAGGTTTGAACATGAACTAGTTTGCAGTTGTGTGTTGCAAAATACTTCTTGATGGGTGTTGAGTGTAGTTTGTGACCTTTTATCTTGTTCTACGTGCATTTCACATTTTGAGAATGTATAACTATTAGAGGTGCAACCACCACTGGAGTAGAGGCAAGGACATTGAAAATGAATGTCCTCCAACCATGTGTGAGGTCATTGAAGAGAAGTGTTCTCCAACCACAGGTGAGAATATTGAAGGAAGTGGTCATAGGTAAGGACATTTGAAAAGGAATTGGTGTCTACTCTGTTAACACTGTGTGCCTGTGATCTTCTCTGGACCAACCTACATTTGACTTGTCATATAAGTTATTTGTTTTTCTCTTTTTTTCTGAGTGGAGCATATTTAGTAAAAATCAGCCAGTTAGAGCTATAAAGCTAGTTTAGTTTTCTTGTCTTATCCTTGAATTTTATACTTGAAGTTTCTTAGTGGTGAAACTTTTTCTTAATAATTTCAATTTTTTTAATTGACAGTTTATATTTGCGATCTATAATGTCTCGTTCTTGAAGCTCAGTTACTGCTATTCCTTACATCGGAAACCTCATTCATGAAACTGACATTATGTTGGATAATATGTGCACAAATACTCAAAAAATTGAACAATTACTAATGTGACCAGATCTCAATTGAATACAATCGGCAGAATTGATGTGTACCTTTTATTGAGTTAATCCCTATCACCCATTAACTTTGATTTTTCCTCTGTACTCATAAGAACATGAAAAACAATCCCACTCGCACTGAGCACCGCAGCATTCATATTTTGTATTCATATGGTTTAGTGGGCATCACGTGTATGTATATTTATCTCCTCTGGATGGGTTTGTTTGATTTATTGCTCTTCATAAGTATTTCTTCTTTGTTATTGGAAATCCGTAAATTTCTTTTGGTATGTTGTCTTTCAATGGGTGTCCTCAAGACCATTTATATTTGGTTAACTGAGCTATTAACAGGAAAATTGTTATTTGGCTGATTGTGGTGCCTAATTAACTGTGTTGTTTGGTTCTATTTCAGATAAATGGATCACTTGCCCGCAGGGCGATCAGGGTGAAACTGAATTTCAATGAGAAAACCGTATAATCCGGTCTTTCAAGTGCCATATTTGGTTAATGGGTTGATATGGTTATGTTCATTCAGGTGGTGGAAGTCAGCTATGATTTTTACCAGAATATGAATGAGAAATGTTATTGAATAACGGAGAATACATCTGGTTAATTATACTGCCAATTACAATTATACAGGTGATCCGAACCCATGAGACCACCTAGAGCTATTATTGTAATATATATTATTAAGCTTAAATAGAATCCCCAATGTATAATGAAGATGAGAAGATGTGTAATGAAGCAAACGAGTTCTCCATAAATTGTCATATTGCTTGCATGACCTACTAACTTACATTTGGGGAAAAAGTGTTCATATATCAGATTAAGCAGCGAGGGAGACGAAGCGATGCTTAATTATGAGATTGAGCAGCGAGGAGTCGAAGTGATACTTAATTTTTCCGACATCCAATTGGCGCAATTTGTAATTAATGAATGTTGTTTTCTGCTTGTAGTGTAGCTCGATGTTGTCTTCCTCTTGATTTTATTCTAGCTGAAGAAGAAGGAAATAATACTACAATTTTTAAGGTTTATTTAGGGTTTTATTAGAAGAAAAAAGAAACAGAGGTGCACATTTTTGCGGTTACGTAAGAAGACTCAAGCAGTGGGTGGGTGGGTGGGTGTGTGGGTAGTGTGGGACTTGGGAGGGGCTGCTTGCACTTCTTCTTTATCGCATCTCAACATGTCCATGAAAACAAAGGAAGAAAGGACAATAACACATTTTGTCGCAACTTCCAAAACGAGTTCTTGTTGGGTCAATCATTAACCCTCCCCGCAGAAAAAATTATACAAATAAAACATTATGATACTGAAAGATACCTTATGAGAGTCCACGTTCACGGTCCACACGAACTCCCCCGTCACTTCCATTCTGCTCCACGCACATGTATCTATCTATCTATCTATCTATCTATCTGTACATATATATATATATATATATATATATATATATATATGCAACAATGTCACGCACAGGGGTACTCGACAATGTGATCGCGACCCGGCTACTTTCCATCCTTCCCAGTCTCTGCCGTCGTCGCGGGCTCGATTTGATTCCAACAATAATGCCAATGCGGGCCCCAATTTCACATGCCCTTAAGAATTTAGGCCGTCAAAACTCGAAAGCTGTGGATCTCGGTCTGTGCAGATGGGCCCATGTGATGGATGGATGGTTATCGTATCGTGGTCAATCCTTCAGATCAAGGGAGCCGCACATCTGTCCCTCTTATGTCACATATACACACACACACACACACACTTACTTCTGAATTTATTAATAGAGTTATGGTGAAACCAAATAAGGTTTACGGGGTTTAGTGGAGAAGAGAGACTTTTTTTTTTTTTTTTTTTTTCACTCTTGGTCGGTCGAAGAATGGTAATCTATATTATATTACAAGATCCCATCACCGAAATGCGGAACCTTTGCGTCATAGAGGAAATTTAATCGCGTCTTGCACAAGTTGTTGCACGCACACAGCTTCAGAATTACTTACTTACTGGGTTTGCAAGTAATTCATCTTTTTGCTCGAGCCTTTGCTGTTTATACCAACTTCATTGTGTGGCTGACATTGCTCTGCCTCTCAAATTGCGAGGACGACTAGTTGCCGAGTTTGTCTCTGTTTCTTGCTAAATATCTCCCTCTCCCTTGTGCATCTCTGTCTGTCTGCTAATGAATCCAGTCGATTACGACATCAAACTCTCCTCTTCAAGTGGGCCTGTCAAACATGGGGATTTGACGGGTACATTTTTTTTTTTTTCTTTTTGTTTCTGTCCGTGATTTGAAATTTTTAAAGTTCAATAGTTCAATGCATCGATGTTTGGATTTTTGGACCTTTCTGGGTTCCAAATTCGTATAAATTTGCCGAGTGCAGACCTCTCTTTGGTACCCTCCTGTCTGTTCTTAACCTTTTATAGTCCCATTCGCTTAAGAGAGGTAGGGGACGAACAAGATCAACCACTGTCCCAGTTTTTATGTAAAAGTGGCTTAATGAAATCACGATTATAAGTTAAAAAGGAATTTCTGTATTTCCGTGACGGCTCACATGCCAATAAACCAACCACCTCTGCTGCAACCCATGCATTTGCAGACCCCCTGTTGATTCCGTACCTCTTTAAGCAAATCAGAAGCTTTCAGTTCACGCATTGCTTGACGTTTTTGAGCTTTCTGTGATCTGGCCTTTTTACTTCGCTTCGTTCAGTTGCCGGGGGGTTGGGAATTCTGCACCGGCAGTGTGCTTTCTGGAATTGAGGAGTCTTCCGTTTTTCTGGTCAGGGTTTTAGCGGTTTATAGGAGAGGGAAGGGTGGCAACCAGTGGAACGTGCTACAACTCTTTTGGCTTTCTGGATTCCGTGAGTTGGGTTTGAAATTTCTTTTCTAGCTTTAGGAATATCACGCTGTGGTTCTTCTTTTTCTTCCTTGTTGCTTTTCTCCACAGATAAAGTTCTGTAATTTCTGATTTTCCTACCGTCTGCTCCTTGTAGTTGTAAAGTTACTTTCTCTCCGTTCTCCTCCGTAGATTCGTCGGCTTGTTCAGAAAAGAGAAGCCGCCATATTACCTGCGATGGATCCTTGCAACATGGTTCTCAAGGCGAATGCCAATGTAGCGCAAGTCCCCAAAGGGGTGATCGCTGAAGGAAATGATAGAATTGATGGAAGCAGGACAAGAGGAGGCTTCAAAAGCAGCATTTGGGGCACTAAACTGGGTCATAGTTCGAGAGGTAGGAGCTTTGTTGCAAGGAGGAGCAAGGCTGGAACTACGTCCTGTGTTCTCACAGATATCAACAAGGAGGCTGTGGTAAGTAATTTTCACCTTTTCTGTTTTCCATTGTTCTGAAGCTCAGTGCCAGTTTTAAGTTCAGCGATGATCCCACTGATCTCTGCCAGCACAGTTACGCTCTGAAGCTTTCCGGCTATCAGTTGGAGTGTATGATTCATAATTTTGTTAAACCAGACGTCATCTTTGTAGAACCAAGCGACGACTCTCTATATGTTCTTCATTTTCTTCTTATATGATCTTCCTTGATCCTTTATGGATTTGCTCAACTTTCTTTCTCTTCCAGAACTTACGGGCACCGGCATTTGGGAGGGAAAAAGCAAATCCCAAAAATGTTGCTACGATCATATTGGGTGGTGGTGCCGGAACTCAACTCTTCCCTCTGACCAGCACAAGAGCCACACCTGCAGTAAGAATTCACATTAGATTTCATCTCTTTCTCAGCAACTGTTTGTTCTGCTCGTGCTAGGTAGATGGTTATTGGCAGAAACATTGACTGCGAACTTCAGAGCAGTGAATATTATTAATTCATGATCCACGTTAATGTCATATGAGTTCGTTTCCTGTAAAATTTCTTCGAAAAAATTGTAGATGTCACACCCTAAATAAGGAAACACTAGGACTGAAGGAGAGTATGACCATGCTTTGTTTGTTTTTGTTGCATTTCCATCTTAATCTGCTTTATGTTGATCCCATTCATTTTGAGTATTAATGGTGGAATATCATTTGATTTGGTGTCTTCTATAGGTTCCTATTGGAGGATGCTATAGACTTATTGATATACCTATGAGCAACTGCATCAACAGTGGCATAAACAAGATATTCGTCTTGACTCAGTTTAACTCTGCTTCACTTAATCGCCACATAGCTAGGACATACACTTTTGGAAATGGAGTGAATTTTGGAGATGGGTTTGTGGAGGTAAGATGTTTACAAAAAAAGAATTACATATTCTCTTCTCTTGCAGTAATTTGTTTTATGATATAGCAAGTAGCATCGGTCATAGATGCGTAATCTTTGTATGAGTTTCTTCTTTCTTCATAAATCTTGATGAGTTAGATTCTTTTCTCCCTGGACAGGTCCTGGCTGCTACTCAGACACCTGGTGAAGCAGGAATGAGATGGTTCCAGGGCACAGCAGATGCTGTGAGACAGTTTATCTGGATGTTTGAGGTGAATAGCTTGAGCTGCTTTCTTTATTTTCTTCTGCTCTAAGAACATCTTCAATGTCGATACATTTGAGGCCTCTTCATTGACTTGTGCAGGATGCTAGAAATAAGAATGTTGAGCATATACTCATCTTGTCTGGTGACCATCTCTATCGAATGAATTACATGGACTTTATTCAGGTATATATGTATGAGCTAGTTTAATCCAATGTTTCTGGTGATAGTAAGAGGCTGTCCCTTTGAATTGGATATGGGATTGCTTTATCTACAAATTCTCAGTAAAATATTTTGTTGTTGAGAGTCTCTTTTATTGATGTCTTGCAGAGACATATTGACAGAGGTGCTGATATTACAGTGTCATGCATGCCTGTTGATGACAGGTAAATCTTTGTGATTGTGTTCAAATCTCCACTTCATTTCTTGAGAGGATAACCTTTTTAGTTGCTGCAACATGAACAAATAAATGAGAAGCATACATGAAAGTGTGGGTGTTTTTTTGTTTTTTGGCTTTTTTCTAAAAGATAACTCCAGGTCGACTGACAGTTAACTTCATGTATTTGTCTTTCCTCTGTTTTTCCATAATAAAGCCTTGATCTGGCTGGCTATGAGCAGCTTGTATACAATGTGCACATTAGATTTTGTTCAAAGTTTTACTTACAATGGCTTTAACTAAAACTGGTTTACTTGCTACTATATCAGTCGAGCATCTGACTACGGGTTGATGAAGATAGATCCACTGGGTAGGGTCATCCAGTTCTCGGAGAAACCAACAGGGGCTGAGCTCAAGTCCATGGTGTGCAGAATACTTAATAACATGATATTTTTCCTTGCACTTTTCTTTAGTCTTTGTTTTATTTTGTGTTATTTATAACTTCCATTTCCACTATTGAATTATGTCAGCATGTTGACACCACTCGCCTGGGATTATCTCCAAAAGATGCTGCAAGATCACCATATATTGCGTCAATGGGAGTTTATGTGTTCCGGACCGATGTCCTGTTACAGTTTTTGAGGTTAGTGTCTTTAAGAGGGTAACCAATTTTTAATGTCTAGAGCATGCTAACTTAGACTTACATTTCCCAGATGGAGGTATCCAACATCAAACGACTTTGGTTCAGAAATAATCCCTTCAGCTGTAAAAGAACACAATGTCCAGGTGATTTTGAAGTGCTTGATATCTGTTTCTGTTCTGATTCCTTGTATTTAAGAAAAAGGACATTATACCTTTCTGTGGTAGTATAACTCTTCTTATAATCTCATTATGGAGCTTCTGATGAGGCTTGTTCAATGCTGTTGTCACGGCAGGCTTATTTATTTAGCGATTACTGGGAAGACATTGGAACAATTAAATCCTTCTTTCATGCAAATTTGGCCCTAACTGATGCGGTAGAGATGCTAACCTGTGTAATCAGCTCCTTCCAACTAGGCTATAAGTTTTTTAATTTGTTCTATACCATGAAGACTACACTCCTTTGGAGACTTAAGATAACCATAATGCAAATTGAATTTAAGAAAAGTATTTTCCAGGTTCACACTCAAATGGTTTCTTTATTATGGTGCAGCATCCCAAGTTTGAGTTTTATGACCCTAAGACACCTTTCTTCACATCGCCTCGATTCTTACCACCTACTAAAGTAGACAACTGCCAGGTACTTTCAACTTCTGTTGTATGTATGGATTTCTTCCTTTATGTATGGTTTCTAAATTCATGGAGTTCAACCTGAATTTTGCAGATTCAAAATGCAATAATATCACACGGGTGCTTCTTGCGTGAATGTAAGGTTCAGCATTCTATTGTGGGTGTACGCTCCCGTCTAGAATGTGGTGTGGAGTTACAGGTAATTTTTTCAGCAAAACTTCTTGTTCTAATTGTTTGGCTCGAAAAGATTTCTCACCTTAATGCAAATGAAAGCAGTATCACGACATTTTTCAACCAAGTACTTGCTTATTTCAGGATACCATGATGATGGGTGCTGACTACTACCAGACCGAAGTAGAGATAGCCTCCTTACTGGCTGAAGGAAAGGTTCCAATTGGCGTGGGACAAAACACTAAGATCAGGTAAAAATTGTCTTAAACTTTTTCTGGGGAGAAGATGCAATCTGTGGCCACAATTCCAAACAACAGATTCTAATGGGTCTTGTTCTATTATCTTGAAGGAATTGCATCATCGACATGAATGCGAAAATAGGAAAGAACGTCGTGATCGAAAACAAAGATGTAAGTGCTGCTACTCTAATCCTTTGAAGCTCTTTTCAATTCTAATAGAAGCTAGTAATGTACTTATTATTCGTACATTTGACTGCTCAGGGGGTTCAAGAAGCCAACAGACCACAGGAAGGATTCTTTATTCGTTCTGGCATTATCATAATACTAAAGAATGCCACAATCAAAGATGGGACGGTCATATAGAATCCTCCTGTGAAGTAAGAGTCTTTATGTTTCCCAGCTTTGCAGTGGTGGGGCAATGGTGATTTTCTGTATAAAAAGAGTAGGAGAAGAACGCAGCCTAGCTGAGAGGCATGGAGAAGGATTCGGTTGGTAGGAACCTGCTTTGTGCCAGGAAAAGGGTAAAAGAAGCATAGAGTCTAGTAGAAATAAGTGCTTGCCTAGTCCTTGTACATAAGTTAAACTTTTCCTTGTTTTTTTCTCTAGGGCTTAATGCACACTAGCCTTCAGTTTCAGGGCTCGGATCACCTGTTGCGGCTAATAAGGGAACGAATGTGTTGTTAAATATTATAGTTTGTTGTAAACTATGTAATGTTTTTATAATATATCAATAAAATAATACAATACATCGTAGAAAGTCGTAGTTAATGGTAACTATTAATAAATTACAACACTGCTGGATCCAGATGATTAACCATCTTTTTAGTTAAGCTTTTATAATCATGGATCCAAGAATGGATTAAAATAAATGGGTTGTGTGTTTAATGTATAGTCGAAAACAAGCCACTATAGTTATTATATGTCCTTATTTTGACAAAAGCATGTCTTGGTGAGACATATCAGCTAAAAAATATTTTTCCTGGGGAACAGGGCAGTATAATATTTAATCTGCACTTGACCTTCCTGCTGCCAGTGGCCGGCCTGTTGGTGAACAAATCCTTTTCAGGGAAAGGCTAGATATAATCTATTTAAATTCTCCCCCATCCATGGCTCATGTGTGCTCTCAAAAGAAAACAATAACCCGAAGAAGAAGAAGAAAGAATAATTAAAAACTAGTACTTGTATTTGGAAAATACAACACCTCATATTCCCTTTTGGGATTCATCAATATTCTTCTTCAAAGTCGTAATAAATATAGCAAAAGAAACGTGGTCTCGCTTCAACATCGATCAATTGAAAAAAAAAAAAAAAAAAAAACTCCAACATATTTATGTCAACCAAACAGGCATCTCTCTCTGTGTCGTCTTAGAACTAGAACTAGTACAGCAATGGAAAGACGAAACATATTGAGGTAAGGTAGCTCTTGGATAGACAAGATCCATCTCAAAGAGCTGCCTGCTTGACACGGTTATGGCACTCAAAAACTCATTGTAGCTTATAATATATATACAGCTAAGTAAGAATTTTCTCAGTTGCCAACGTTCCTTCCCCTGTTTCTGGTCAGCCACTGAGCCCTTCTAATGGCCTTCGCCATCTTTATCTTCCGTATGTTCCTCAGCCTGGCATACATCCTCGCCAGATTGTGAAGCTTCTGGGACTGCTGGAAAATCATGTTAGCAGTGGAGGGGCTCTCTTTCAGAACCACTTCGTACCCATCTCTGTACGAGTCCATTCCTTCCGTAAGGAGTTGCCAGAAGAGGCCACCTGCTGCGGGACCTCCACTGCTCGCCGATGACACGATCTTGTAATAGACGGAGCTGAACAGGGTATCTCTCTGGTTTGTACTGTAACCCGAGTCTTTCCAGGATTTGCCGAATTCCGCGAAGAGCAGTGGCTTGCCGAGAATGTTTCCGGCATCTTGGATGTGGACGTCCAGCCATGTGTTGAGGAAAGAGAGTTGCTTCGCGTCGTCCGCGTTCGATAACCTGCCCAACAAAAAAATTCAGGAAACAATGGCAAAATCGATGATGAATGCAATAGTGAGAATAATAACTGTTAGATGGGAAAAGTTTTGTGTTTGTCACCATTGATCTGGGTAGGCATGAACTGTGGCAAAATCGATGCCGGAGATCTGATTGTTTGCAATGAAATCTGTTCCGAGTTGGAATCCTGGGTTGTATTGTTTTTTATCTGCTGATGCCTCTCCATAGAATCCTTCCAGCCCTACTTCCAGTAAGTGGTTACTGTCTATGGACTTGACATGAGCAGCCATTTCTGTAATCCAAGCCTGTTCAATACAAAAACAAAAAACCAAATGAGATGAAAGAGTTCCACCAGCTTGGACTGTATGTCTGTAACACTGTAACGCTGAAACAAAAATCAATAGGTCTCTCCGCATCATCACTTTGTTTTAAATTTTTTTTCCTTGATTGATGGGAACCGGCATGAAAAAAGTTAAAGCAGAACCAACAAGGAAAGTTGCTCGGATGCTCTGTTTTCCATGAAGGTAGTGGGTTAGCAGACAGGGGCAGGCATCTCTCAGCGCACAACGACACACAATCCCGACAAAGACACCGCGGCAGCTCTGTTACAGAGGGCATAGGGACGAATATATTTGACAGTATGGGAGAGATTTCGAAAATCCCATAATAGTTCATGCTGACCACGGAAGGAAAAGGACCCTTTAATCTGATTTAAAGTTCCCATCAATCGTTATCAAAAAAAAAAAAAAAAAAAACTTTCCATCAATCTACTGTTCGAAGAGAATGCTAAATACTAAGGCTTGAGTTAAGATGTTCATAATCATTTTCTCGATGAACAAATTCGTATTACAGAGAAGCAATGGACTCTGAAAATGTTGATGTTCTGAAGAATATAATCCATAAACATCATGGTTCCTGCTACGAATCCATGGGCATTCATCATTTCAAGTTCGTATTTTACACTTGGTTTGGTCATCAATTACTTGTTATCTTCAGAACGCATCAAGAAATTACGTTTGATTTCTGCAGAATGCGTCGAAAATGTATGTAGTCTGAAATACGGAGGACTAAACTGAAATTCTTTGCCGACAGGAACAAAACTGAAATTCCCGAAAACAAATAAATGGTTTACCTCCATCGTTTTCCCAGATAAATCAGAGGTAACTCTGGGCTCATTGATCAGCTCCCAG
This sequence comes from Aristolochia fimbriata, assembly GCA_019845555.1. Lineage (NCBI taxonomy): Eukaryota > Viridiplantae > Streptophyta > Magnoliopsida > Piperales > Aristolochiaceae > Aristolochia > Aristolochia fimbriata. The sequence continues at coordinate 8,373,937 of CM034080.1, read as the reverse complement.
GCGAAGATTGTGGGATCATCTTTGTATGCAACACCAGTCAGGCTATTAACTCTGGTAAGAACGGTCTTCAATCCCCCAACAAAAAAAGAGAAAAAGTAACATCAGTCCCTCTAACAGAACATGATATTGCGGAAGCTAATTGGTTTTCCAACACATACAAAAGAATAAAATTTCAAACAATTACTGAACATGATGCAAAATAAAGTTTTTGGAAAAATCTGAAGAAGAAGAAGAAGAAGAAGAAGAAGACGACGAAGCATGAAAGAAAATACTGAAGAAGAAGATTTTCGAAGAGAGGCTCTTACCTTAACATGATTCTTGTAGTACCCCTTGACGACAGAGTTGGTGAAGAAATCATCATCAGAACTCAAATACTGGCCCTGACTTCTAGCCCATTCAACGTATTGCTTCTTTCCTCCGAAGTTGTCATAGTTGTTGACTAAACTCAGGATCATTTTGATCCCATGACTCTTGGCCTCAGATAACACAAAATCCAAGCCCTTCTCAGACAAAAATGGTCCAAACAAGAAAAAACATCCATCAAGTGCCGGCATTTTCCAAACATTCAGCAAATGAAGAGAAGAAATTAATCAAAAAGTGACATTGTGAGAGCCCTTTTAACCAGAGATTTGGTAAAGGAAGAGAAGGAGGAAAACAAAGCAAAGCATTGATATTATTAAATGAAACAGACCTTGAAGACATTTTCGTTGTAAGAGCCGGGTGAGTACTGTAAAGCTCCTCCACCTCCGTCGCTGAAAGCCCAAGTTCTGGCAACGTTTAGGCCATGAGAGGAAGCTTCCTGAAAAGCTGCGGAAACTTTGCTTCTCTGAGAAGGGTCCGATGCGATTGACATCAACCAGTAGGCATTGAAGCCATTTGCAAAGAAAGGGGTACCGTTCAAAACGAAATGCACCCCTTTCGTCGTCACGAAACCTCCATCTGCAGCTTCAACAAGGATCAGGCTCTGGTGTTGGAAAAACAACAACAACAACAGACAAAAAACAATGCCCATTTGCTTCATCTGCTTTCCTTTCTCAAAGATTAATTCCCCCCCTTCTCTTCCCACCCACTCTCGTTTTATGAACTTAGGTTCACACAGAGGAGAAGAAGAAGAAATGCAGGAGAAGGCAAAAAAGCGGTAGCCGGTGGGCAGATAAGGGAGAAATGAGGTTGTGATAAAATATATGAAGACTAAGAGTTGTGAAGGGTAGCGCTTCTGTGGCCGGAGTTTAAAAGAAGCGTCTGTTATTCTGAAGAGCGGTGTTAATGCCTTAAAGAAGAGTAGTGATTGCATAGAGAAGAGAGCAGGAAATTGTTGGTGGGGCATCCATCTGATCCGGAAATGCCCACCCACAGTAAAGCTAAAAGCAGTTGAACGCTTCAATATTCAAACGTTGAGAGCTTTGATAAGCCTGGTGCGTAAGCTTAATGACTTCACCGTATACAATTCTAGTTTCCTCCTTTTACCAGATGATAGATAGATAGCTGTTTGAATTCCTGTAACCGGCCCCTACCTAATTTAATTATCTCTCATTAAGTGAAGAATTGGAGTGTTTTAAAGGATTGCCAAGAAAATCGGAAAATCATCCCTGAATCACAAACCTATCGATATGATCAATTATTCTCTGTGACTCTGAGAAATATATATGAAGGGAAATTGAATGGTACCCAGGTAAGGTAAATAGGTAATGCAATCACCATTTAGTTACATATAAAGTGGTTGGTTGATTGGCCTGGAGAAGAAGAAAAAGTAAAGAAATGGCCGTCCGGACCGAAGTCACAGGCGGCATTGATGAACGACAAAGAAAAGCACCTAAAGGTGACCGAAGCATGTGAAGGTGAACCTGATACCTCTTCTTTTCTTAGGTCGATGATGGAGTGGTAGTAACAGATTTGGAATAATCACCAATCTTTTCCCATTTCAAAGCTTCTACTTAATTTGCTGTTTCTCCAATATCATCCACCCAAACAAACAACTTCTCTCTGATTAATTTTCAACTTTCGGTTGGAGGAGAGATTGAAGAAAGAAAGAAAAAAAAAAAAAAAAAAAAAAGCTCTCTGTTTCTTTTGGGAAAGGCTTGTGACCCACCCACGTGGCTAACTAAGCTTCTTTCCCTGATCTTCTTAAGTAGTCCTCGTTAATTGTAGTCAATGTCAAAGAATATATAGAGGGTTCAGGCCACATTTCGAATGTTAATTAGGAATGAGATTATATAGTTAAACACATATAAGAAGATAAAATAGGAATGAATGTGAATTAAGGAGTGGTCGGAGGATGCATGTGTATCATTTATATATGTGTCTCATCAATTTAAGGAAGGGTACGGTGCTTGGGCCCTGTTACTGTGTGCTATGGGTCTGTTCCACTAGTCCTTCCTTAAATGCTGGCCATTCACCTCTTCCTCTCCTCTATGATCTATGAGATGGTACTTAATTGGTACGTCTTCCGTGCTGAGTCGTTTTCGAGAATGGGTCGATCGATCGATAAGCATGTGTTGTTTCTAGTGCATGCCACAGGAAGGAAGGAAGGAAGGAAGGAAGGAAAGAAGGAAGGAAGGAAGGAAGGAAGGAAGGAAGAAAGAAAGAAAGGTTTCATTTTTATCTTATCCGTAAAATTAAGAATAGTAGAGCCAGCCAAGACGTAGTAGTTTCAGGAACTGGGTGATAATTAATTAATTAATTAATTAATTAATAAGATTGTGCTTTAATTAGTCTTTTGATGTGGGAATTCCTTCATTTGACCACGAATATTATGAATCTGGGGAGAGAGGATGGAGAAAAGAGAGAGAGAGAGAGAGAGAGAGAGAGAGAGAGAGGAAGGCATGCAAGTGACAATGGCACATGATGTATGGATTGGTGCTACGCACCTAACTTGGGAAAAGGGGGGAACATGTGTGGTGTCCCCAGCCCAGTACTAGTACTGCATACATTAATTGATCATTTCGTTTATATATATATATATATATATATATATATGTGACGATGGTACCTCCCGTGCCATGTTATAAGTCTGTCGGTGGTAGATAGGTTGCTTTAGTTGCAGCTCCACCACTATTTCCACCGTCTATCTACCGCCATTCACGGCCGATGGAATGGAACAGGTCGCGCGTAATTGTTACTCCTCCAGTCACGCCTACTCCTAAGGAGAAGGACACGGATTAAATTTTTCATTCCGCTCCTCTCCTCTCCTCTTGGACCTTCGGTTTGCTTATGAGGAGGGTATCTAATATTATACTTCTTATTGAATATCCTTTTAATAATAGGTCGGGTAAAGGGTTTTTTTACCCATTAACGTAATGGGTATCCATTAATATCCATTAACCCTTTTAATTAAAACCCGTGGTGGGTACCAGAAGAATATGCGAAGGGTCTTGCACAAGTATCAGAAGAATATGAAAACCCCGTCGCTGCCTTCCGAGCCAGTGCCAAACAATAAACATTCCCATTTTTGGCCGACCTTCATCGTGGAAAAGATAAACTGAACAGGACTAAAGTCTACCCAAATTACCAAACTTACAGACTGGTTAGCTCACTTGTCATCAAAACCTGATCGTTGGGATGCTTTACGCGAATGTATCAAAGAGCGTTGGATGTTGCACAATATTCCGACGGCTTCGTACTTATCATCCCCATGCTCAAGGATTTTTGGGTTTGATTCTGCGATTGATTTAAAGATTGTTTCAGGTAGTTGGTCTCCACACGAGTTTTTTTCAATGCTGGGACTTGAAAATTTGGCAGCCAACACGTTTCAGTTCCATTAAAGATCAAAAGCCCTCTCTAACGGCTCTTCCGGAGGAGTTTAATTTTCCCTCGTTGGGTGCGTGGATTAATGTCTCTTCAAGGCCTTCATCTCCCTCGTCGTAAACTCGATCCTCTGTGTCGTAAACTCCCTCCCCCACCGCCTATCCCCTTCCCTAACTATTCGCCTCCATCATCAAGACAGGCGAATACTATATTAATGGAGCTTGAGAGTGCTACCTCATCGACTCCTAAACCCCTGAGTTCAATTGAACAACTGTACAAAGAGCAAGAGTTCATAGAACTCACGATCAAGAATCGAAATGAAAGGGAGACAGACCCACATGTTGCGGATAATACGGAAGAAATTTTAGCTGAAAGAGCGCCTTTGAAGCAGACAGAACTCGCACCCCCTTGACGTTCAATTCGCACCTTTGTTCGTTTTTACAGCTAGTTTTTGTAATGAAGATTCTCTCACGGAATGTTCCAGGAGTCAAATTCGGCCTCCAAAGTTGCAAATGTTGAGGACCTCCTTAATCATTGAGGAAATCCCTTGCTCGACCAAAAAATTTACCTGGTCCAGTAATCAGAGAGACCCGATCCTATCAAAACTTGGACGAAAAAATTCGGCCAAGCAGATGGACTCTCCTCAGTTGAGACACAATTTGGAGAAATGGATTGCAGAATTGGTTGTTTCTTTTATTCTATTCTCGGGTTATTCAGCCAGTCAAATAGCTGCAAATTGGTTTTGGGTGGCAATGTCAACAAAACTCAAAAGAACAAAGGTTTCTTTATCCTAGTCTCCACCACCCCGGAATGATATCAAACTTAATTTTATTGATTTAATGTATTTGCCCGCCGTCGCTGACATTTCGTACAGTCAATCTGCACTTCATGGCCACCGGTGGACCAAGTTAGCCAATACAGCCCCTCTCAAGGAATAATGGTTCCAGGTTCGAATTCTGAAACAGGTGTGTTTTACGGTTTACAGGAGACGGTTGTTGACAGTTCCGGGTTACCTGAGATTGCTTGGAAATCTAGGATCTTCCCATGGGTCGCTGGTCACTGTAGATTAGAAATCAAACAATGCCATACTTTGGCCTCTTAGTTCCGGCTAACTCGAACGAACCATCTACATTTACATGTGCATTCATTGCAACTGTTACAGAGCTCGAATATGGCCTCCGTATCCATAATTCTTCAGAAGGCTTTCGTCTTGCCTCCAGTTCTCCCTCACCTTCACTACAATCTGTCTCACAAAAACACATTAGCTTCGTCAGTCCAGTACTCTCAGCAAGGACTGCGTCAATAAATCTACAAATTTTGCAAAATTATGTACCTCAAGAAACACTTTCTTTTGTAGAAAATCTTCTATATCTAGTCGTGCAGCTGTAGCTAGTACCTTGACAGCCCGCCCTTCCTGCACATTTACACATTTGTGAAGGGATCAACGAGATATTCATCAAACACAATTAGTTCTAAAGACAACAGTATTGTACACTCTCACACCCACACATGCTATGGCGGAGAGTAAATGAGAAAGAGGGAGTGAGAGAGAGCAAGGGAGAGAAATAGAGTAAATGAGAGAGTGAGAGAGAGCAAATGAGAGAGAGAGAAAGAGTACATATATATTAATATGTGTATATCATATGCCCTTTACTTCTTCTTTGTGGCCCCCCAAAAATTTTTTTCTGGCTACGCCACATGCCACACATGAAGGTCTGATGGGTTAGCTGTTGGTACTCTAGATGAAGCTTATCCTCCATTATATAAGTGGCATGGGCCATGGGCAAAATCAGTCCCTAATTTCACCATATAATCCAGTGCTTCAAAACTAAATCACTCTTCAGGACTCGAATCAACGTCATGAGCACCTTGTTTCACTGTGGTAGCAATAAGGAATTCTTTATCACTCCGTTATTAAGTTGCTTGACTCAGAAAGTCTTTTCTCATCTTAACTTTTTGCACTCATCTATTTCTTCCTTGTTCATTACCAACAGTGACTAGTGCAGTGTCAAAGACCATAAACTCAGTATTACCATGCCAAGAACTCTTAGCCGTGTCAATCCTAAGTGTTCTCATTTAAAGCTATTTGAATTTTCAAATTCTTTAAAACGTTAACACACTTAAAAGCAAATAAATGTATGTTACTTCCCGATTTCCCAATAACTCATTTCATAAAAATGGTGCAGTAAAAACAATATTAACATAAAACCCTACAGGAAAACAAAGTTAACAAGATGAAGAAGCTTTAAATGCACCTTCCCAATGAGAATGATCTTCTGTGAGTCCTTTTCTACAACAATTTCAACTTGAATAAAATCTTTTGATGTTGGTCTACTGATATAATTGACTACATTGACCTGGATAAAACATCAAAAGAGAATAACATTTGCAAGTTGCATGCATTATCATAAAAGTATGAAAGAATGTGACTGCATGCAAAAAGGCCCAGCAATCACCTAACCCTACCTGACAGGCATATGGAATCTCATATCTGTACTGCATAAAAATTTTCTCTCTCACAATTTCACCAACAAAGAACCTTTCGGGGTGCTCACTTGCTATGTCCTGAAATGATAGAAAAATAAGCATCAAATATTATGCCCTTACAGAGGTAGGGAACAAAGTTTATTATTAAAATGCCAGATCCCTGGATATAGGGCACTTAATCTAACCTTTGGATAGTAAGCAGGGCCCAGTGGAAGTTTTGAGATTATCCAATTTCTAACATCCTCCACTCCGTGGCCATACTTTGCACTCACAGGTATAATATCATCAACATCTGTAAACTTTTGATACCACTGAAAAATTTGCAACACCTTTAATTATACTTCTGAAAGTTCAGTCAAATCTCAGTAACTAATTCTAATTTCTTTCAGAAAGCTCATGGAACTTTTCTTTTAGTTCAGAGGCTGCAACAACGATTGTACATTTTATTCCCAACAAATCTAGGTAAGTAATGTACAGGTAGACTGATACAAGGAGCAAAGCACAAAAAGATCCTCAACACAGACTAATACAAGGGGCAAACCACAAAAAGATATTCTAGTCAGGGAACATGTGACCAGAAACGCACAAACCCGGGAAAGTAATTTCTAAATACAACTTTATTTTAACTCTTCCTCGCACATCTGTTCTCCATCACCCAGAAATAGGAAAATCCTTTCCTGTATAACCGCACATATGTTTATATTGCTCTTTCTTATAAGCATGCATACACATATTAGTCTATGCAGTATAACTTAAAAGGGAAAGGAAGAAATTAGTTAGAAGTGAAACCTTCACAGCTCAAAATTTCCTTTGACATAAGTATACCAACCAATAGAATAATTCTTTTGCAATATATCACATTAAAGGTGGATAAACATGTCACTCAAAATTTCCTGCTACATACCTCAAGTTTCTTTGCAATTTCTCCAGGTTTGATCAAATCCTTCTTGTTAAGTACAAGAAGAACTGGTAGCTTCTCTGTGAGACTCACCACACCTTCATCCAGTATTTCATCAATCTAAAGAAATTTAACTTATCAAACTAAAGAAAATATCAAGAGTACATGGTAAGCTGGTTTACACCACTAAGAGTACCTTTTGAGGTAGCTTGCAAGCATCAACCACAACCAACACACAATCTGCATTAATAGCAGCACTCTTCACATTTTTCATCATCATGGAATCCAGTTTGTGCATTTTCTTCTCAATAACACCAGGTGTGTCATATAGAATCATCTGCAAACTAATATGTTTCCTCAGATGAATAAACAGTCACATACAAAGATATTATTTCTTCACAATTATAAGTGTGTGTGTGTGTGTGTGTGTGTGAGTGTGTGATAGAGAGAGTGTGTGTTTGTGAGAGAGAGAGAGAGAGAGAGAGAGAGAGAGAGAAAGAGATAGAGATAGAGTGTTTGTTAAAGATATTTGAAGTAATATACCTGGTACTCAGTGCCAGAACAGATACCAAGGATTCGATGTCGAGTAGTTTGAGGTTTATCTGTGACAATAGACAGCTTCTGCCCTATCATTTGATTTGAAAGGGTGCTCTTTCCAACATTGGGTTTGCCCAGTACGGCTACATACCCTGAAAAGTCAAAGTCAAAGACTTTAGGGGTAAAGACAGAAAAACAGAGAAAAATACAAATAAAAAGCCCACTTCCTCCATTTTTTATTGTGTTTTCAAAATATTATCCAAAAGTTAAAGGAAACATTTAAGTCTAAAGGAGACCCATCAAATTTAGACCCCACTCAAGGAATCTAATCATGTAGGCATCACGCAAGACAAGACTCCAAGTAATACAAGGTGATGACTTTGAAAGGTTATTTGATAAAGCCTTCGAGTTGTGTCATATAATGCTCTCATAAGAGTGATGGACGTCTTAAAAGAAATCAATGATATCTACTTCATGTTAATCTACCCTCAGTGGCACCAATATAGCAGGGATATTAGCATTTGAATTTCTTACTCGGAGAAGTGTTCCATTAGAATCTTGCAAGGGGAACCCCCGATCAAAAGATGTTTTTATTCTCTTGGTGCTAGTTCTTCTGAAGATGGTATCTAACTGCAGAGCTCCCTCAGTGTTCGTGGTCTTTTCTGCTGCGTATTATGGTTGTCTCCACCTCAAATTAGGCTCTGGGACAAACTGAAGTATGCCCACAGAATATACAAGCTTATTATTTTAAATACCACTCTCATTCATCACTCCTTTTTTGCAATTTAGTGCTCGGGATCTCGTAGTTAACAGTTCATAATTCGTGGATACCTATCCTAATATAAACCTCATCAAAGTCCAACTCGACGTGGAGAGTAAGGCTGTGGGTAAGTTGTCAAACAGTAGCTTCCATGGGTTCCCACCTAAATTTCATGGTAAAGGACGGTACATAACAGTATGCTGAGAAGAAGAAAGGAAATCTAACCGCTTCGGTGATTGGGGTCTACATTGGCATCAAGCTCTTCCATCTCGTATTCGTCGAGCAACGCCATATTCCTGTCGGGCTTTCCTGTCAGAGAGAGAAGACCTGATTCTTCCGAAAGACAACTCCAAGAAGTGCTTTCATCTTCTTCATTGCTCATTTTCCACTGGTTAAGAAACTGCTTTTCGGGCAAAAGTTCTTGACTTCGAGGCTGGCAAAGAAGTTCCCGAAAAGAATTTCTGGTGAAAGGACGATGACGGCACTGATACTGAAGAAAAGGAGAGGAAGAAATGGAGAAAAATCTGTCAACGCAATGAGAAGTAGAGATGCCAAGAGCGAGCTCCATTGGAGCCTTCGAAGACTTGCTTCCTGGTCCTTTTTTACACTTTATCCAAACGAAGATTGTCCGCAAATGGGGATGTGTGTGCCGTTTAATAGGCGACGACGTCGACAAGGGACAGGCTAATATCTAAGCCAATTAACTGTAATTTCAACGGACATGGAAGGAATGAAGTTGGGCCACACGGAGCACCCAGTTCACGTAGTGCGAATACAAACTTAAAATTCCCAGTTTACATTTTTCTTCTTTTATGATTTACAAATCACATTTCCTTTTTTCAGATTTATACTATTCTGTCACAACGTAAAACGATTCTTTCATATTCTTCATGGAATTTTACAGTGGGTTCATTGTATTGCTCTCATGGAAGAGAGGTACAAGCGCACCTCAGCAGCTACACAAGAATGAAGAACAACCATGTTTAACACATTTTCAAGCAGACGGTTTTCATAAAAATGGAATAAACCGAGAATCTTTCCTTAAAAAACTTCCAGAAATGAACAAAATGTAATTTTGTTCGAGCGAGAACAGAAGATAACTTCCCAAAACAAAATGAGCTATTGTTCCCCAGTTCCGGACTCGACAACCTCAAATGCGAGCCTACACTCCCGCATTGCAAATCAGCTGGCCAAGTTAGAAGAAAAATTGGTAAGAGAACTCCACGCAGACACCTCCAGCTCTCCCCATTCCAGTCACAAGGAAGAGGTGAAGTTATGCTCTGGTCCCCCAACCGCTTCAGTATAAACATGGGAGGGATCCCCTGTAGTGTCAAGAGACGGGGTTGGGGAGAACTCTCTCAAGTAACCATGAGATTCCCTGCTAACCTGCTCACCAATTAAGCAAGCAAACGACCTTGGTATCAAAAATTTGCCTCAATTCCTGGTCTTATAGGCTTCCTGGCTGCTGGAATCCTGACAATCGTATACAACATCCACCTCTGTACAAAATTGTACAAACCTCACTGAAGAGGCACAAGGGTTTGATCTGATATCGGTCATGAACATCCCTGTAACACACAGAATACCACATAAACTTTCGAATGCAAGAGATTAATAAGACTAGATGTACTTCTATAGACCAGCAGAATAATAACAATGTAATCCCATAGAACGTACCAGTGATGGTAGATTCACATGATTCCAGACCCACTGTGTTTCATTTGTCCGCAATCCATCTCGGAGTTCTTCACAGCATAAGTTTACCCAAAACAGTGGCATCTGCTTGAATGCAATCTCTACTTCCCAATGTTTTCGAGCATGTTAATATATGTGTATCCCTTGCTAGATCACAATGTTACTTCCAAACTACAAGTGATCCTTTCTTCTTGAACTCACATGGTCGCAAATTGACCATAGCCTTGCCCATCATAGCCATTGCAGCAATACTGGGCAACTGCTTCTTTTTAAACTCTTCATCTAAGGCAACCTCATAACTTAGTGACTCACCCATCATTTGAGAAGAAGGCTTGCTTGTCTCTGAAGGCACCTCTCGCTTGCGACGCAGTCTATGAATCCAGAAATGTGACAAGATGCTTGTATCTTGATGGTCCTCCACTGACTCCCCTGAGGGTGCTTCTCTATTTGCCAGTAAAATGCTTCTATTCCCTAGGGTTCCCTTCCCAAGATGTTTGCCTAATGTGGGTTCTGAGCTTGTCTTCTGGTAACTCATTATTCTGGTAACCAACTTATTAATGTTTTCACCGCATGATTCTTCTCTTGCTTTCCAAGGATTGGAAGCAAGAGCTTGACTTTCTGAGGCACTTATCCTAAGGCGTTTAACCCAGCTGCTTGAAGAGTCTGCTGCCACAGGAATTTCAGGTTGAGTGTTACAGCTTAAATAATCTGGCTGCTGCTTGATTTGGGAAAGGAAGTTCTCCACACCCAAACTCTCAGTTGGTGATGTGCTCAATTCTTTATCATCTGAAGACCTTGCTACAGCTGCAGCAGTACGTAACTCCTCATTTGGATAAGGTGGCTCACTTCTCAATCTTCCCATCTCTACTGCTTTGCTCGAAGAAGCCACTGCAGCAGGATTCTGCAAGAAATTGGATTAGTGTTTTTTCTTTTTTTTTTAATGAAGAAATTGAATTGTTGTGGCAGTCAATTTTTCATACATGTAGGTAAGACACCATGAGCATTTTCATAAACCCATGGGGTGAATGCATCAACTTCTTTCAGTGATATTCAAGGTTCTAAGCATTTTCAGAAGTATTGTGAAAATATAAGCATTCCAATAAACACATCCCAAGGAGTACCATCCTACCAGATTAAGAGGACCCCAGATAAACTGTAACACAAATCTAAAACCATGTTTTTGAGAAGATGATGAGATCTCAATCAGGTAAGAGTACCAAATTGGCACATGGCACAACCTTTTTTCTTTCTTTAGAACACACCCTTCACCTATAAATTCCGAAAAAAATTGGAACTAGACCAATCAGTTAAGAGAAACATTGAACAGGTTCCATCACAATCCATGACAGAAATGTGACCATCTCAGGTCATGCCGCTTGATCCAGAAAATGGCATTTTTGTGACGAATTAACCAGCAAAACTGTCAACTAATCCAACCTTGTCAACCTGTTTGAACTCTATAATCCTAAATCCCAACATAAGAAAACAGAAATGAGGTTGGAAAATCAAGTACAAACTCGCATCCTTCCCCTTATCTTCCACACCATCCCAACCCAACACTGGTCCGTCCCTTTATCCCTGGTGTAGAAACACCATTTAACACAACTCACATACAATGTATCTCACAGAACAATGAAAAAAAAATAAGAAGAAAGGAAGACAGAAAGACAAGCAATTGTTTAAAGAAAAGCTAAAATCATTCAAATGGAAGATAGAATCATTTGAATTAAAGCTAAAATCTTTTGAATGGAAGCTCCAGCCCTTTACTATTTCAACCAGACATTCATTTGAACAGAAAAAAGGGTAACAAATACCTAGAATACTAGATACCAAAAGAATGTCATGTACTGCACATATCTATGGAGAAAAAAAATCTTTGTGACTCTATTGGCATTTCTCTATTGATTGTGAACATATTGACAGGTGTTTCTCAGCTGAGTCTACCACAGTCAAAGTGTTTGATGGGTTGCTGCTTTTAATATCTGGCAGTACCTGCATGAACTATGAAAGGGGAGGATTTGGAAAAAGCTTAAAAATCTAAGCAGGTTTAGGGTTTAGATAGGGAACAATGGAAGTGCTGAGTTTAAATGCTTCATAAATTAAGGCCAAACTCATCCTTGTTAAAATAATAAAATTTTCTTTAGTCAAGTAGACCTTTTATGTCTTAAGATTTATACGAAAGAGATATAAAGTCATAAAGAAAACTATATGCAATCAAAACTGTGAAGTGATTTCATCATTTTAGATATTAATCAAACCTGTCATCTATAAGACTACTAGGGGGCATTCACCATGCAGGTTTGGTTTGGGAAACCTGTCACTGACTCAAAACCCAACAGATTTTTTGAACCCACACAGTCCCCAACAGTCAGGTGAAAGAAGAACAGGTCCTTTGATTTCAGGTCAGTTCACATTAAACCGGTTTGGGAAACCTGTCACTGACTCAAAACCCAACAGATTTTTTGAACCCACACAGTCCCCAACAGTCAGGTGAAAGAAGAACAGGTCCTTTGATTTCAGGTCAGTTCACATTAAACCGACCTGAAGTCCACTCCTGCTCCAGCATATTTTATTGGAGTTCTAACGCATGCCACCGAAGGCACAAATGCAGTTGAAACTAGCACCACATGCAGTACAATCAGAACAGTTGAGATCGGAAGTTTGGTGACAAAGTTAAAGATCTAGCCTCATCCATCATTAAGTGATGCTTCAAATTGTATTTACAGCCATTACTACACTCCACATTGGAAGCTGTACACCCATTAAGCATAAAGACGGTGTGCAAGAATCACTTAGCCTCACGTCTTGAGATCTAATCTCTAGTCATTCTCGCACCAAGTACTGCAAATCCCTCATCCCCACATGTACTTTCCACACAACACAGAATTTAGAATTATGAGTGCTGATCTTCAACAATATTAAGGAAACACCAACAAACCACAAAAGTAACGAATGAGAAGGCAATATTTAAGCGAACCTTATCTGACAGATGAGACGTCCCACCTGCAAAATAAACAGCATGAGATATTAGTTGTTAAGGATGTATAACATTTAAACCTAATGAAAAAGGACCATATCATAATAAATTTGAACCATGACAAAATAAGCACCTGCAAATGAGCTCCTTGGTTGATACATGTGAAAGAACATTATACCAGTTTCAGCTGATGATTCATTAAATCTATTCCCTGCACGAGTGCTCATGGTGTGCACATCTTTCTTCTTCCTATCAGATAAATCCCTGAGTTCTTGAAGCTTTTGTTGGTCCTTACTGCGGCCAATAAATGATGGCTGGTTGAGTATTCTATCAAAAGTATTTCCTTTCAAATTGGTATGCTTTGTTGAGTTTTCAACCATTTCATCTCCTCTGTGGGACAAGTTGAAATCTGTCTTCTTAGTGATTAACATGTGTTGAGTGGTCTTTGAAAACTTTGAGGGGCCCCTGGTGGTCTGCTCCATGGAATCCACAGTGGTACATATACGTAATGTCTCCACGTCTTGAAGACGGTAAGCAGGAAACCTTTGTGATGATTCAAGCTCACAATATCTTGACCCTTCCAACCTGGACAGATCTGTATTATGATTACGGCATGGAAGCGACATTGGTGCAGAATTATTATTAAATCTACCATCATCTTTCCCGACGTTTATGAAATAAGAACCTCCTTGCATACTCCCTACATGTGATCCTCCAGAATCTCGACTAACCAACCTTCTATTTAAGTCCATATCAGCTAAATACGCACGAAAATCATGGTAGTTATAGTTCTCATCTTTTAATTGACAGGTATCGACGTTCTCCTGCTCTTTTCTGAAACTAGACCCTGTCTTTGCTGCTCCATTGTTAACTCCATAGAGTACTGAAGTGGAAGTCAATCCTGCAATTTTTTCCTGAAAAGACCTGGAAATAAGAACATCTTCCCTTTTTGAATCTAGATCAGGCGCTTTTTGTTGGTTTTTTAATGAATTATCCTCCTGGAGAAGGTACTTACTGGATCTATCAACAACAGTGGCAACAGATCCTGCTTTGCCATCACCTGGAAGATCATTACAGCAGACGACTGGGTCTGTGGTTGGATAACTGTAGGTGAAGTTCCTTCCTTCAAAAGGAGGTTCAGATAACTTGGACACGGGCAAGGAGTCCACTGCTATTCCTTTACATGCTGGAGGCCAATTTTCTACAGGGTTCCCTGATGGCATTTCACTTCTCATGATTTCTGTAGTTTCAGTAAACACTTGAGCACCTGAGTGAAAGGCATCAAATGATGCTTCTAGCATCCGTTTTCTCCCTCGCTTTGCATTCCTATATTCAAGGGGATCATTTTGGCCTACATCTATAGCTATTCTTTTACCTTTCCTAGAAGAATCTGAAATTTGAGATGTTATCAACTTTTGTTTACTGCAGGTGTTATCATCCTTCCTGTGATTACCAATGGTAGATGGCTCACTAGAAAGTGATTCTGGGCTATGGCTTGTGTGCATCCAATGGGCAAGCCAAAGTGACTGGTGAGGTTGCATAGCATCTCTAACTTTAGCATTAACACCAAAAGGTTTAACACCCAAATGATCTGACATTATAATTTTCAAGTCTTAAGCACTCTGTATCACAGAATCTGACTAAGAGAATCCCCAGATAAAGGAAATGGAATGACCACCTTGACTATCTGAAACTGGAAGAAACAAATTATAAAAATTAGAGAAAATATTTTCCAGTATAGGAATTTAATATGCTTTTCAAGAACTAAAAGCCTATGAAATTCGACTTTGTTTTTTAAAATAATTAATATTCCAAATTATAAATATGCATCCTTGCTTTTAATAAAAGATAGAATAACTGCCACAATGTGTAGTGACTTTCTAAACGTGAGTGAAGTAGAACAGTTACATTTTTCCATGTCTAGTGCGACACAAGGCAGAACACAACAGACAGACCAAACTAAGAATAAAAATTTCAGCTTCCAACACAAACACCACACTATGCAATATCTATAAGTGAATAAAACATGTAGGCAACGAAGGAGCCTAAAACAATGGAAAATAAAATAAAATCGGAGGTCGTTTGCAAAATAAATTCATAAGCAAAAATCTCATTGAAGGATACAGAGTACGGTAACAAGAGATGAAAACAGACTCCAAATCGTAAGAGACAAGAAGCAATACCTAAATTGGGGACAGCCATTTCATTTGAACCCATTTCATTTGAAAAAGAAAAATACCGAAGATTTACCTCATATGCACTGGCAATCACTGACGTGATGGCGGGAGAGATGCATGACGTTCTGCGAGTCGAAGAACTGGATATTAAAATGCCGCTGAGATTCACACAAAGTAAATCAAGCAGAAGCGTCGAGAATACCATCCAAAAAAATCAGAATTTGGAGCACTTGTATTTCATCAAACACCCATCCCCTAAACTGTAAACTAATCGATTGTGTAAAGGACTCTTCTATGTACACCTAAAATCGATAAAAAAACGAAACGAGAAAACTAGAGAAGTGGAGAGACGTCTCAGAACTGCCACTGTTTAAGTAGAACGGTTGGTCCAACAAGGTGCAGAAAAGAGAGCAGAACAAAAAACATTCAGATCAAAGATACTGATATATCCTAGGGCATATCCGAATATATCCCAGAGCATATCCCAAAACCGAGCATTATGAAACAAGGCGGACGATGCAGGACTCAGAGTAGAAGAGAGAGAGAGAGAGAGATGGATATCAAACCGCGAAAAAAGGGATATGAAACAAGGAAATAAGAGAAACAGAGATAAGGGAGTAGTAGAGTTCATTCCGTGCAACCTTTTTGTGCGTGCTTACCCTGACCCTGAGGCTCCAAGTCCGACGCTCGGCAGAGCTCCGCATATCGCCATTGCATTGGCGCGCGCGAGACGAGGACGGAGAGAGAGAGAGAGAGAGGGAATTTGTGGCCATAGAAACGGAAGCAGAGTGGGAAAAAAGGCAGCGCAAAGAGTCGGCCACGTAGTCAAATGAAACCGACGTCGACGACCACTTCCATTACAGTATCAATACTCAATTGGATATTTTCCCCTGTACAGGCGGGGGAACGAACGGAACCCAGACTTCCCTCCCTAATCGTTTCATCGTCGTCTCCCCCTCGTAGACTTTTTGGGGTGGCATAGCATCTCTACTATACCTCGTGCCTCCCTCATTACTACCAAACTATTAACTCACCATTGCGTTCTTCCATTGAGGTTAATACTTAATACAGTTTTAAAACAGTAAACAGCAGCAGATAAGATCGGTATTCGCCGTACGGAACGGAAGCGACTAAAGAGTATCGATTCGCAGGGGTGCCCCGTTTCGACCGGCACCCGCCGCCTACGAAATATCTTCTTATTTTTTTCTCCACCCAGTTCTCAAGCAGTAGTGATATGTTTCAGCAGAGGGAAATGGCATTAAAAATAGGAATTTTAGTCCACTTGGATGCCAAGGGGGATTCCACGTAAGAAGGTACCTGAATGATGAATAGAGTAGATTTTTTATCTTTATTGTATTTAATATTTGTGAATATGTAAATATAATTTTATAATAATTAATGAATAAAAAGTCAAGTAAAGCAATAAAATACACCCCAAATTCAAAGTTTGAACAAGGGTTATGTAGATAATGAACAATATATCTAATTAGACCGAGGGGCCAACGGATACGATTTATTTATTTATTTTATTTATTTTTTATTTATTTTTTATTTATTTTTTATTTATTTTATTTATTTTTGTAATAGGTTAAGAAAGAGCCCATAGTGGCATGGCCCCAGTGATAAGTATAAAGACTACTTGATGTAGATTGAATAATATCTAATTATGTAGCCACTCGTAGATGCGATCACAAGCCACGTAATTAATCATAGAAGGAGACATTTCATACGGTGAGCACATCACATGAGAATCCTTCCGTACTTCTTAGATGAGACAATGTATTATTTGGATTCAATAATAATTTTTGTATTTTAATGTTAAAAAGAATATGTTTGTGATCATAGAAAATAGTATATCTTTGCCTTTATGAATCTATTTAAATTTTTAAAAATTCAAGTATTTTCATAAAAATGTATACACGTATGAAACTTCACAGCATCTATTGTGGGAATCATCCTTGAAATTACTTAACCATAAACTTCACTGTCAACTCATAAATTTCTAAAACAAATTAAGTTTAAGTCCATCTTTTGGTTAAGAAAAACAAGAGAAAGAAAGAATCATAAAAGAACTTTATGAGAACATAAAGGAATTAATGAACAATAGAAATAAACATATGACAAACATGAAATTATGATTAATGAACAAAGAGAAAAAAGGTATATAAGAAACTTTTGGACTATTGAAAAGACACCTTTTGACCCTAAAACTTCTGATTTTTTATTTTTTATTTTTTCTAAAATCTTACTTTGTGGGGTGTATAAAAGATAATAATATTTAAAATAATTATAAAAAAATTAAAAATAATATTTTGATATAAGTTTTGTTAATAAGTGTAGGCGTCAAAATTCGACACAACCCATTTACAATAAACTCATCTGACAATCCATCCAATAAGCCATCCCGAGGCCTATTACGTAGCCATTGCGGATTCTTCTACGGTCTACCCATCGAGTCTACCATCAAGTCTGCCAAGCAGCCCATATGCGGGTCTAACACTCTGCCGCACCAGCTTCTCAAATCACTTGGCAGCCAGCCAAGTTTGGAGTCACACCAGCTTCTCAAGTCACTTGGCAGCCAGCCAAGTTTGGAGCCACACCAGCTTCTCAAGTTGCTTGGCAGCCAACCAAGATAGAAGCCACGCCAAATAATCATCGACCTAGTCTGATCGATCCCCCAATACTGCAAGAGAAGAAAAAGGGAAAGTCATCCCTCCTCTTGAGGATCGAGAGACGAAAAACATGGAGCTTCCAAGTTTTTCTCCCACCTCAACAGAAGTAGAAAAAGTTGATCAAGATCCTCTTTCTAAGGATCGAGCTCCATCAAACAGGGGAGCCACATCAACTACAAATAGCCATGAACTTTAATCACAAAGGGGTTGAGGTTCGAAAAATTATCTTCACTCCAGAGAATACCATCGAGCCAAAAGTTCATGCTACCTTCAGACCGACGAAGTTCACACAGTCTACCGAAACATTGCACGTTCACCAAAAATGTCACAAGCTGCAATACACGGGACGCAAATACTCCCGTCCAATCGACTACATCTGTCGTCGATCGTGTACATTCAACCGGAGACTCGAAATTCGTCATCACTCACAAGAAGCAACAACTTCATAAAATACGGAAATCGAATCAAAAGAAACCTAGGAGATCGCAAAATTTCCCAAATTCCAAACACCAAATTGTAATTTCTCTGTTATTTTAGTCGATTAATTAATCGATCGCGCCTTTTCTCAAACCGGAGTTTTTTCGCCGAAAAAGATTTGGCATACCCGGTGGGACATCTCCTACCTCTCATCTCCTCTCCGTCAAAACGTCAAAAAAAAAAAATAATCAAACTTTAGCCATGGCCAACAACAGCAACATCGATAACAATGACAACAACAACAGCATCAACAAACCAATTGCCAATTCGAGCTCTGCCTACCCACGCCCCATCACAGGCGCAAGCTCGACCTCCACAACTGGAGTTCGCGGATAGACGACCGGCTCTACGGCCAACATTCGCGCTCCGACCTCTCCACCACCAGCCACTCGCCCAATGACAAGGGTGTTGGCTAGAAGCTTATCTGCAGGACAAGCTCCCTTCATGAGGGATGCACACTTCCCAAGAGCGGTGTTCCAACCTCAGATTGCCATGACTTCCTCCAAACAAGCAACAGTAGCACCAGCCAGGTTGATCCCGGCAACAACTAAGCCGACTTAGCTGGTCATCGCCAATACATCATTGGTGCACAGCCCGGTGGCCAGTCCGACCCAGTCGCCAACGTCACAGAGGGTCGCACTAGTACTTGCCATGATCCAACACTACGAAAGACATGGAGGTTCAACCCCTTCCTCCTTCGTGAGGAGGGACCAAACACCAGTTCTGGCTTCACCCAGAACAACGGCTAAGGGCCAGTCGCCCATGGTTACTGTCTCCCAAGAACTCTTGGCTGCGCACATTACCACAGCTCAATCACCGTGTCGACCGACGCCAGCAGTAGCACCTCTGGGTCGGTCGCCAATCAACTCTCGCCAGAGTACACCGATGGCCACTCCATCGAGTTGGTCGGCTATCAAGGCAACAACACACTAGCATACCTCAATAGTAGGCTCTCCAACCCGATCGCCCACGGCAGCCTTGCCCGCGCCAAACTACACCGGCGTCCTTCTCTCCAACAGGATTGCCAGTAAAAATGTCGTCACTCCGGTTCGCGACGGGAGCATCTCCTTCAACTCTCACCATCAAAATTGTCGTTATGGCAACTTCGGTCAAAACTGTCGAAGAACAACTTGTAGAAATGCAAGCTACATTAAAAGAACAAGATGAGAATCTTTCACGACCAATGCCGGCGACATCTCTCAAGAAGTCGACCGGAACAGGGCGACAACTAGCGCTTGGGCTGAGCCCTGCCGAGAGGAGCCTGCTCCCAATGAGCAGACGGTGGTCCTGGCGACTATTCGAACGTCGCGGGGCGAGGAGGAGTCGGCCTCCCTCACACTGGACGCGGTGAATAAAATGATCAACTGCACCCTTCGAAACAGCTCTGCCGAGAGCAAATCAGTCTCCTACCGGAGACCCTACACACAATGGATTCAAAATCTCCCAATGTCGGACAATAAGCTATTCAAAATTTAAAGTCTTCACATTCTTAATAACTTCCCGGACCAAAAAAAAAAAAAAAAAAAAAAAAACTTTAAAAAATAAAAAAATAATTTATCTTGAAAATAAATTTTATGAAAATAAATTTTATGAGATAAGTTGTAAGCTTTGAGGTTCAAGTGTAGGGTTTAGATGTGGACCTCTTCCAAGTTCAAGCCGAGGGGCCTCAAGAGTTGACATCACTTACAACCCGGCCGACTCTTGAGTTGAGTGACTCCACTTGAGAGACTCGAATCATATTATTGAATTTGTCTGTAGCTTATGTAGAACTATGTTCACTAGGTCAAGCCACTTTTCAGTTTTCAAAGATTCTCATTTATTGCTAACCATTTATTCACTCAATGTTGATCCTAAAGAACTTTGGTCGTTACATATAAAGTAGAGAAAATGTTTTAGGCAATTCTCAAAAAAAAAAAAAAAAAAGTTTTAGCACAGCGTGTAATGGGGGGTTTTTGATCATTTGATGTGAAATCAGACGGTGTAATCTAATAACATTCAGACACTAGTAACGAAATTGGGAAGGCGTAGCCGCGTAGCGAGTGGAGCAGAAGCCTCCCACGTATCTATCAACTTGAGCGAGGAATTAGGACCATTCGACATAAATTTTAGTTGCAGTCTCATCATCAGTCACACACACTTCCGTATCCGAATTTTAATTATCATAAATTTCAGAGCTTACATGCCATAAATATACATGATTTCTTTCTTTTCCCTTTGATTAGCAGAGCAGAGTCCACAGATTGGAGAGGTTCATCGATGCTCTCTGCCTTAGATAGAGATCGCTGTGGGTGAACGACCCCTGAATTTAACGGAGAGCCATCATTCAATCACAGGAGCTGGACAGGTAAGGTCCACCCAAAGCTAGCTTTATGCTGACATCCGTCATTCTGGATCGACAGACCAAAGATTCTCCGCTTTTCCTTTTTTTTTTTTTTTGTCCCCCTTTTAATCCAGGGACTCCAGAACAATCCATCTACATACATGATAAAACATTTGAACTGGAAGTAGCTGATCTGAAGAAGAAAGGTATTTACATACGAACAGTCGGAAGTGAACCCCTCAATTATTTTCCGCCAGTCGGACAGGGGATCGAAATTGATACGGTTATTGAAGAGTAGTACTACAGAACTCGCCGGTGGGTAGACCAGGAGAAGGAAAAGAAAACAGAGAAGAAAGAAACTAAAGAAAGAGTTGCAGAATAGGATTACTGGGTATATCCTCAGCAAGCCGCTACTTGAAATAAATCACGGGTCGATTAGTCGTAGGATCCCAAGTCCCTCCTTCCTTGATGTACTCCAAGTACCTTACGAGCTCCGGCTTCATCTTAGGCTTTTTCCGGCTAGACGGGTCAAAGAAACTGAACAGTGGGTGGCTCTTTGTTCTCGAAGCCGACGTGGAAGCGCTCTTCTTCAAAGAAGGGCCGGGGCTTGCTCTAGCCGCCGCCGGAGAAGCCAAGACGGCAGTCTTCGCTACCGCCTCCGCCCCTTTGGCGTCGTTGTCTGCCGGGACGTGGGCGGGATCGAGGCGGACGTACCCCCGGCGACTTTTCCGGCTGGCGGAGGAAGATCTGAACATCTTGAGAAGGTCGTCGCCCGGTTGAAGATCGTCAGCCATTGACCGGGGAAGATGGTAGCGTAGGAGGCCGAGGTTTGGTAATGAATGCGAATGTGCGGTAGAGTCGGTAAGGGAACAAGGCATAGGACGAAATACATATATATATATATATATAGACATGAGATAATGCCTACCGCAGAGGTAGGAAGTTGAAGCGGTCGTGCTTGATTCACTGCTCTTTCTTCACTTTACTTTTTTATTTTTTATTTTTTTAATAATTTATCTATGATTGTGTGCCATCATTACTTGCTCCGTCGCTCAATCCAGTCCATCCATCTCAATAATTCTTGACTTTTCTAGTTCCCGGTATCTAATGCTGTTTCAATCCCGTAACCGAACACGTGACGCACGGGTCGTCAGAGATTTTTTTTTTTTTTTTTTTTTTTTATGTTTCTCAACTTCTGATTCTAATTCGTTCTTAGGCTGGAGTCATCATCATGCTCGTAGAAGAGAAGTAGGCGCTGGTGAACGAGCCCCGTGATTTGCTGTGGCTACCCACAATATGGCCAGCGGATCCGGGCTCGAGGGGAGACTCGTCTTTACTGAATTAATTTGGCGGCTGGTCAGAAGTCAAACAACCAATCGTAACCATTTTCTTTTAGTTTTATTTATGATTCCGGCTTTTCATTTTCGGTGGTTCTTGGCATCTTCTTTCTGTTTCCCCATAATTTAATTCTCCTTAGTAGTAGTATGGGGTGCACCTTCGCCTCGGCTTCTAACCTTTACTTACGGGAACACGATTCACACGAGTTCTGGCGCTGCGTTTTATTTATAATAGTTGTTAAGCATAACGCTTATAGGTCTATGAAAGTGTAGTTAGTTATAAGTATATTCATCCTAGTATATCCAAAATGGAGAAGATAAGTGTGCCAAAATATTTTTAACCAATAATTTGAGTGATTGTAGGCATTTGTCTTATATTTTATATACCCAAAATTATCTTAAATTAAGGCAATTTAACTTAGTCTTACTTGTTTATTGTAATGAACACAAAGAAAATACAATAAGAAAAATATCGAAAGAAGTCTCAAGTAAATCGGGTAAAAAATTGAGTTTTGACCCCAATTTAAAGGAAGTGCAAGGTCTACACATCATGGAAGGTGCCCGGCGCCAGGACTCTGCGCCTTGGCGAATCCCTTGGCAAAGAAGTGCGACTCCCACTGCTCCTGTGCAGCATTTATGCGCCATGGCGCACCGGGGCCGCACCATGAAAGATTTTGAAGCCACTTCTGGAGGAGATTTTCATCCGAGAGGAGGATTCAACCTTCAAGAATTGTAAAACACGTAGAGTTTGATATTTTATCTCATTTTCTTTCCTTCATTATATTTTTTGTATAAACATGTGGTTGAACTTGATATTTGTGTTGTATTTTGACTTAATGTGTGTTTAAACATTCGTTTGAGGGTGTAATGTAGCATACTCTTGTAATTTATTTGGTTATTTTAGTGATTTGAGCATGATTCCATTATGTGGTGTGTCTAATACATATTTAGTGTTCAATTAATTGTCTATCTAGCTATTAATTGATAATTAGAAACCCGATATAATTAGGAACCCGATTTGATCCCAGGAGGGTAGATTTGGGTAGACTTGCATTATACAACGTGCGTTCCACCTAGTTAGGAGGTCTAGCTAGGGAATTCGCGTGTGGAGTTAGGAATAACCCACCACCTAATGAGACCTACAGGCTACGTGTAGTGGGTTCTCTTTCTAGACCTTCAATTGAAAGATTAGAGGGTCGGAATAGAGGACACGATTGCGCCCGTATATACCAAATTCCTAGGTCTACCAAGTGTCGATGAAATGCTTAAATATTAAAATAAGTTAGATACGGAGCACGAGAATGTGAAATCACAGCCCTACCTCTATTTTAAATAGATTCTCCTAGTTATCCCAATCTAGGTCCTAGTTAGTGTTTATATTTTTGTATTTCCATTGACTATCTTTCGATTGGTTAATTATAGGTATTAGGATGAATGTTTAGTACTTATTCTACACATAGTGTAAAGGGACGATCCTTATTTCACAAATGGATAGTGACTTGAGAATTATATGTCTGACCAAATAAGAAGGGATTTGAAATTTGGATTGAAAGCGTCGCCAATTTTGTTCTCTCCAAAGCGTCCATAGTGTAAGTGTTCTAAGAATGTGAAGTCATGGTTTGTTTGAAGTTTGTTGAGGTGAAGATAAGTCATACGAGGGATCATAAACAGTGCATATTATCAATGAGTATGTGGAGGAGATTTAGTGTTTGGAGTAATGTACAAGTGTATGAACACTGGAGAAAGATGTGAGTCATTGTTTCTTGGCTGTTTTGACATAGGGAGCAGGATACTTCCATTATAGGTATATTTCTTTGTAGAAGTGTAGTAGTATCCAAGGGTAGTATTTCATTTAGGGTGAGCCAAAGAAAAGTTTTGATTCCCGGTAATGTATTTAGACGTTAGATATGTACCCATATTGGGTCGAGGGTGATAGGTTTGTCTAAGGTTGGGATCCACAAATCAAGCTAGAGGGATGTAGTTGCTCCATCTCCAATTTGTTTTTCGAGTTTTAAACATAAAGTAAGGTAATAATGGTTTTAATTGCTTCCAGAGGAGTGAAGGTTTAGGGTGTCTCATGGCGACGTGACATAGAGGTATCACATTAGTTTAGCCCAGAGGGAAGATTAATATTTATAGATCACTACAAGAAATATTTTTTTTTAGTAGCAACTTTTTAACCACGAAATTAATTTTGTTACTAAAGAAGGTTTATTAACCACGAAATTTGACTTTCGTGGCTAAAGTTCAAACATTAAAAAGGGATAATTTAATAAGTTATTGACAGTTATTTTACAGGTGGTCATCTTTTTTACACCTATAAGGGAGACGTGGGTTAATAAACCACGTCTATTGTTGGTTTCCCACAACCACATCATGGCTGTATTTTTAGCCATTACTCATCTGGTTTTATGGATCACGATTACAGCCCCGTAGTAGGATCTCTGACATCTATAAAAAGTAAAGGGAATCGGTCGATCTAGTGAACAAGCGTAAAACAAAAAAAAGAGGTAGTAGAGTGAAGTTGTCACGAGTAAAAGTATCGGTCAAACTCTCGGGAGGGAGAGTATCGACCAAGGGGAGCCTTGGTCCGTTCTTAGAGAGTCACGTGAGTCGAATCTCCCTCACTTGTTGGGTGTGCAAAGTGGGTTATCTTCGGTTGTAAGTTTGTAGTTTCATTTATGTTTCCTACTGTAATTTTGGTTCTTGCAAACGTTGTATAAGATTCCCTAAGAGGGCTAGTTAGCCCCGTAATACACTTGCGTTGGCATTGTATTCCGTTAATTCTATCAAGTACTTTTCACTTCTGAATTGTTGTTGTTTGCTGTTCCGGTTATTGCAGGTGTTGAGAACACCCGAGTGTTATAACACCTCATATAAAAAATCCAGAAAAAGGGACCAACATTTATAATAGCCACGAATTTTTTTTTTTATGTTTTTCGTTTTAGCCACGGAACATGAAATTCGTGGCTAAATGTCTCTATTTAGCCACGAAACGAACTTTTCGTGGTTAAATCTAAAAATTAACCACGACCTAGCTTCGTCCCGCCCGCGCTCTCATTCCCGTTTCCTTCTTTCCCTCCTTCCCGTTTCCCTCCTTCCCGTTTCCCTCTGTTCATCTTCGACGAACGCCCTTTCACCTTCAGCTTCTGGACTTGGATTGGCAGCACGATTACATCGCGGAGCTCCTTCTTCCCGTTTCCTTCTTTTGATTTCGACGAGCATTTCGCCCTTTCATCGTTTCCTTCGACGTGTGCAAGTCGTGGGCGGAGGCTGTGGGGGGGCCCTACTGTTTCGACGGTGAGGAAGCTCATTCGCCGCGCCGGAGCGGCCGTGCGTCGGCTCGCGGTCTAAGCTCGACGATTCGGCTCTCTCATTTGTTGCTTCTTGGTACTGCGTTACGCCTCTTCATTTCTTTCCTCTCTCTGCTACTTCCAATAAGCTTGATTAATTGTTCCTCCTTTTTAGAGTTTTAGCCAAGGTCATGTTTCCATTTTATAACTCAGAATCAATGTTTTTACTGTATTTTGCTTTCTGTTTATGTTATCCGAAGATGTCTCGTCTTGAGTTCATCAGCTCAGGGGAAGGAATAAATAGTTATATACTGCATTTCTGACATTTTAATAATTTAATTTGAATATTAATTTCTTTTTTTGTCTGTTTATGTCTGCATTTATCAGTCATATTCTGTTATACTTCTGCATTTGTCTTCTCGTTATCGTTGATTCTAGCGAAGATATTTGTATTGGATCAACTCAGCCGAAGGAATAATGCATTTATTCGTCATTTTATTGTCATTTTGCATAATTTTTAATTAGAACTCCATGCATCTTGAATTAAGTTAATAATATTGTTGCCTAAAGTTTTTGTTTATTTCGTCTTTTTTGTGCTTCTTTTTTCTTTATGCAGTGGGAAATTTTTGAAAGTTCTAAATACACCTAGGGAAAAATTAGTGATGTAATGGTGGAGAAATATGCAGGGGATTTCTCTCATTTCCTCTCTCTCTCTCTCTCTCATTTAATTTTTTTCTATATCTTAGTTCCTCTCTTTCTCTATCTCATTTCCTCACTTTTTCTCTCTCATTTCCTCACTCTCTATCTCATAAATTCTTTCTCCCCCATTCCCTCTCTTTCTCTCTCATTTTCTCCCATTTTCTCTATCTCATTTCCTCTCTTCTCTCTCATTTCATCTCTTTCTCTCTCATTTCCTCCCTTTCTCTCTCTCATTTCCTCTCTTTCTCTCTCATTCCTTTCTCTCGTTTTTTCCTTATTTTTCATATTTCTCTCTCGTTTCATGGGGGCTTTTCTCAATAATTCATTAGAACAAAAAAATATCAATTTCTAACTTCTCATTTTATATATTCTTTCTTTCTCTGATTTCCTATATATTTTCTTTTTTTCTCTTTAATATCTTAATAATTCATTATGGAACTTAATATTCATTTATATATGGTTTCATAATTGTTTGTATATATGGTTTCTCTGTCTTCTCTTTAATATGGCAGACTTAAAATATAAACATTATAATTATGGAAGCAAAAGGTTGACAATACTTGGGTTTCCATATATATATATGGAACATATAACTTAAAAAAACTTAATATATCGTTTTGTATATAACTTAATATATATTTTTCATTTTTTTACCATAAAGCATATATATATATATATGGGTTTGTATTAATGGACAACTTAAACTTATGGAACGTTAAATTATTATATATATTCTTAATATCGTTTTCTCATATGGAACAAAATGTTTTTCATGCGATCTAATTCTCATTTCTCTCTTAATATGGACATAAAATATCCAATAATATAACAATTAAATATCTTTCTCTCTCATTTCCTCTCTTTCTCTGGACAATTTTCCTCTCTTTTCTCTTCATTCCTCTATCTTTTCCTATTTTTCTCTCTTTCATTTCCTCTCTTTCTCTCTCATTTCCTCACTTTCTTTCTCTGATTCGCTCTCTTTCTCTCTCTCATTTCATCTCTTTCTCTCTCATTTTTCTCACTTTCTCTCTCTCATTGCCTCTCTTTCTCTCTCTCATTTCATTGCTTTTTCTCATTTCCTCTCTTTCTCTCTCATTTCCTCTCTCATTTCTTCATATATACTTTAGCATTACACTAGTGAGGCTGAAAAGTAGTTTCAGTTCTTCATTTCCATATGCATGCATTGATGTTCATTACTTCTTCTTCTCCATATGCATTGATATTGTTCATTACACATAGCAAAAGAGTAGAAATGACCTGTTTACATCTTGCTCAAATGCTTTCCATTAAAAGAAAAGGGGTGTTTACATCTTGCTTAAAATTTTCCTCCTCTTTTACATCCATGAGTGCATTAGTTTAAGCATCTGATTTTTGAAGTTCGAAAGAGAGAGTAACTGTACACTTGAGGGTGCTTAATTCTGTTCAAATGCATCCTAACTTATCAAATGTGGACCACCGTGATTGAGAGTATGTGCCCTTAGCTTTATCTCCAAATGCAAATATTCCTCCTTCTTTTACATCCATGAGTCCATTAGTTTAAGCTTCTGGTTTTTGTAGTTCCAAACAGAGAGTAACAAAGGTAAGGAGCTGCCGGTTTTCTCTCTCTCTCATTTCCTCTCTTTCTCTCTCATTTCCTCTCTCTTTTCCTCTCTTTCGCTATTTTCCTCTTTTCTCTCTCTCCTTTCCTCTCTTCTCTCTCATGTTGGTAGATATCAAAGCAGATCTTAAGTTTGAGTTTTTCTCTCTCTCTCTCTCTCTCTCTCCTTTTAGCCACGAACTGGGGACTTTTAACCACGAAAAAATTCGTGGTTAAAAGTCTTTTTTCTTGTAGTGGATACACCAAAGTGATTGAACTTAAATGTTTGACCAAGTATATGGAGGCGTTGAAGTCCTAATTCCCCTAAAGATTTGGGTTGTCATACCAAATACCAATTAATGTGGTGCATTTTGTGTTGGTCCTTGTATGATCAGAGAAAGGTGTAAAATTTTTTTTCTAGTAGGTTGCAAGCACCCTGAGTTATGTTGAAGGCTGAAAGTAGGTAAATTGATAAACTATATAGTACGGACTTGATTATTGTAATACGACCAGCCAGAGATAGGATTGTTCATCCATCCTTGAAGGAGTGTTGTGGTCTGTGTAAATACCTGTTGATATGTGATGTTTGTAATTTTGTTGAATGGAATTTAGATGCCAAGATCGTTCCCTAAGGACGAAGTCTTCTGGAAGGGTAGGATTTCACATATCATTTCTCTTGTTCCTATTGAGACTGGTTCTGATAAGAAAATAGAGCATTTTGTACATTGATGATCTGTCCTGAGGAGGTTGTGAAAGTGTTTAGGACTTGTTTGAGGGAAATGGCTGATTGAATTGATGCTTCGCAAAAGATGAGCCTGTCATCAGCATTGTGTAAATTATAGATGCCTATATTGGATTTGTAGTAGTCCCATGGTTTAAGTAAGTTCCCCCCTCGTAATTTTGTTCTCAATTGGCAATGAAAAGTGCTCAAAGTCCTACAATAAAAAGGTATGAGAATATCGAGTCACCCTGTCTTAATCCTCGCTGAGGTGTAATTTATTGAGAGGGTGAGCCATTTACGAGGACTCGATATGTTACTGATGTTATACAGGACGTTAGAAGGTCAATCCATTGTTGTGGGAAACCAAATGTAGTTAATACATGGCAAATGTGAGACAATTTGATGGTGTCAAAGGCCTTAGATATATCCAATTTAAGGCCCACATATCTGTTATGGTTTTTAGTAGATTGAAAGGTGTGTAATATTTTTATTTCATTGTATTACATGAAATGAGCCGCTCTGCGAAACATTGTTACCATTGGTACAAAATACAGAGAAAATCTTATAGTTTTGGAAAATACTTAGGGGTGACTTCTAATTGCTCATCCGTGTGTATGTGAAATTTGAGCCTTCTCATGATCCAATTGCGAATTACGACAAAATCCACAAGGTTTCATAAAATTTAATATTTGAAACCACAAAATCCAACACTACCAACACGTTAAGACTCTCGGTAATTCCGTGCACAAGCTAGCTAGTGGACTAGCTAGTGTTTACCACGTATGTGGAAGTTGAAACTGACAAAGTAATAAACGTTGCCTAAAAGTGTTAATTAAGTTTATTATTTTATTGGCTTTTTGATGCTTAAACAAGTGCTATATATATCCGAGCTGAAACTGCAGAGTACATATTAATATTTAAGACGCGAACACCTAATTAAGAGCTTTGGGAAGAAGAAGTAATTAATAAATTAATTATGTTGCGGGTGGGCCTCTGGGAGACTGTTTGGGGCAAACGTGATGACTAGCGAGTAGGGATCGTGGGTAAGCCTAACCACCGATTAGTGTCATACTTTTAGAGGGGGAGGGAACGTGAATATTTGAGGGGGGCAATTACACAGAGGCCGCGGTTGGGTGTAGCAGGCCCACATTTAGGGAGGGCGGGCAATAGGATCCGATATTTCGGATTAGGCGATTAGGTGGGTCACGCGGATGGTTGGGCAGACCTACCAGCTTTGCAACGCCACCACACAGTTGGTGGCTGATCCGGGCTCCAATAAAAAGGGATGCACGGCGGGAGCTAGCGTAAAATAGAAAGATCAGAAGAGAGAGAGAGGGCGTAGTATCTAATACTATTCTCTGTCTTTCATCTTTCAAGTGTGTCGTGTCGATCGCGGTTTTCGATCGATCAATAATGGAGAAAATTAGCAGGAAAGGAGCGGTGGTGGTCACTGGCGCTTCCGGTTTCGTCGGCTCCTGGCTCCTCCACACGCTTCTCTGCCGGGGTTACACCGTCAGGGCCACCCTCAGAGACCCCTGTCGGTTAATTATATATAAATTAATTAATGGATAAGTTTGCTACTACTACTAAATTATTCTTATTAATATTTAACGCGCGCAGGTAACCTGAAGAAGACGGCGCACCTGTGGGAGATACCGGGAGCGAAGGAGAGGTTGACACTGTGGAAAGCTCATCTGTCCGAGGAAGGGAGCTTTCAGGAAGCCATCGACGGCACCATCGGTGTGTTCCACGTCGCAACCCCCATGGACTTCAACTCCACCGATCCGGAGGTTTTGATTTTCAAATTAAACCTGCAATTAATATATAAATATATATATAAACACGTACTTACGTACTAATTATTGTTTATCAGAAGCAAGTGATCAAGCCGACGGTGGATGGGGTTTTAAATGTGTTAAGAAGCTGCAAGAGAGCCGGGACGGTGAAGCGGGTGGTGTTCACCTCCTCCGCCGGAACCGTCAACGTGGCCGAGAACCGGAAACCCATCTACGACGAGTCCTCCTGGAGCGACGTCGACTTCATCCGAACGGCCAAAATGACCGGCTGGGTACTCACTATTAATCATCTCAATTCTCAATTATATAATTAATTAACATAGTTAGTTGTTATTCTTTAATCTGGGGGCCGCATGCACCTCCGTCTGCTGATCAATCAGATGTACTTCGCGTCGAAGACCCTGGCGGAGAAGGCGGCGTGGGAGTTCGCCGGAGAAGAGGGAATCGACCTCATCAGTATCATTCCGACGCTGGTGGTGGGCCCCTTCATCATGCAAGGAATGCCGCCGAGCATGATCACCGCACTCGCTCTCCTCACCAGGAACGAACCGCATTACTCCATCCTCAAGCAGCTGCAGGTGGTCCACCTCCACGATCTCTGCGACGCACACGTTTTCCTGTTCGAGCGCCCCGAAGCGCGGGGGAGATACATCTGTTCCTCCCACGACACCACCATCCTCGCCCTTGCCAAAATGTTGAAGGATCGCTACCCCGAATACGATATCCCCCAACAGTAAGTACATACATAATAATCATCATCAATTAATTAGCTAGCTAGCTATCTAGTAGTACTTGAATA
Source organism: Aristolochia fimbriata (assembly GCA_019845555.1). Taxonomy (NCBI): domain Eukaryota; kingdom Viridiplantae; phylum Streptophyta; class Magnoliopsida; order Piperales; family Aristolochiaceae; genus Aristolochia; species Aristolochia fimbriata. The sequence goes on along the minus strand of CM034080.1, from coordinate 8,342,972 downwards.
CATATATATATATATATATATATATGTGTGTGTGTGTGTGTGTAATTTGCAGGTTTGAAGGGGTGGAGGAGAGCTTGCAAACCGTGTCTTTCTCCTCCAAGAAACTCACGGACATGGGGTTCAAGTTTCGGTACAGCCTAGAGGAGATGTACGAGGGGGCGATTCGGACTTGCCGGGAAAAGGGTCTGATACCGCTCAGAACAGCGGCGGCGGAGGCTGAGGAGGATCGGGTGTGATCACTACCACCACCACATATTCCTGGTACATCACGTGGTGGAATCGAGAAACAGGAAGAGCAACCCCCACTCCTGCAGCCACGGCCGCTTCCCAACACAACCACTTAATTACTGGCTACCCGCCCACCACTACTCTGATCGATCATGTCTCCAACTTTTTAAATTTAAATAAGCTTAATTTAAAACTTCAAATATATATAATGGCTGAATTATCTCTAATTAAGAACCCTTGATAAAACTCATTACATAATCGACCCAATCCAAACATTTAAATAACTTAGTCATGTGTGCATGCTTACCAGTGTTTAGAGTAAAAACTTATCCCCAACAATGTTTTTTTTTATCTTCATTTGATATATATATTTATCCAAAGAGCTTCTTCAATATATTCCCTCCAAAGAGATTAATTAGCCAAATCACTCTTAATTAGATTCATTAATTAAGTCAGTCGAATAACTAAATATATTCAAATAAAAGTAATATATATATTTATATTTATTCATTTTAAATAATAAATTATTTACTTGAATCTTACCTCTTCCCCCCAGAATTACTAAAAGTAATGGATTATAGTTTCCATGCATATATTAAAAAAAAAATTATTTATTTATTTTTTCATTTATTATCCTATTAGTCTGCTTATTTTTAATAAAATTAATTCTATCACCCAGAGTAGAGTAGAGTAGAGTAGAGTAGAGCGAGTAGTGTCCGCTCCCGTTGTGGCAATTTGCCACCTACAGCGAGAAGTCGACAGGCATTGTTGTATTTTCATCCAATTTTGATGCCCTTTCCATTGAGTCGTGTGAAGTTTATATAAACCCTGAAAAAATAACTAGCTACATCTGGCAGCTATGGCAGCTCTCTCCTCCAACTCTTCTCTTCGCTCCGATACCTCCTTCTCGGCCACCTCTTCTTCCTTCTCCGGCCACAAATTACCGCGACGCACATCATTTTCTGTTAGATATAAAAGCGGCCATGCTTCTGTACCTGCTAGGTTCTCCGGCGTCAGTCGCCGGTTTTCCTGCCAGACCTCAGCTACCGCCACTTCTGTTTCATCTTCCGTCAAGGGGAAAGGTGGAAATCCGTAGATTTATTCCCTATTTATATTCATTTTTCGCATCCTTTACTTGGAAACTGTTCCTTTCTTAAATGCATTCTGCTTTTGTCAAGTGTTTTAAGCTTTCCTGTTCTGTCAAATAGTTCAATATCGAAACCACATGCTTCTGTCGTTGTGTATAGCTTTCCTTTTGGTGCCACTTTGGTTTTTAACCTCAGCGTTGGCCTTTGGGAACTGCTGCTCGGCTTGCGAGCCAGTTGTTCACTCTGTTCTAATGACAACTTAATTTGAGAAACTCTTTTAAGTTTAATTGCAAAGTTGAAATGTTTATACTGCTTTTTGCATCCATTTCTGTGAGTAGTTGAAATTTGAAAGTGATCGTGTTTTCGTTAAAATTCCGCTCATCACATTTGTTTGTACATTGTTCCTTTGAAATGTCATAGCTTAGGGCAAGGAGGATTGAGAACACCAAGAATATGAATTTCCAGTTTTAATTAAGTCAGGAGTTAGAATCTATTTTAATAAATGTGCTCTCTTTTCACATTTTCTGCAATTAATGAGCTTTCTTATATTGCCGTTGAAAGTTCATTTTGTTTAAACTCTAAGCTGCTGATATTTGCTCTTTCATGTGTGACTTTGATGAACAAGACCTGTAGATAAAATATCCCAACTTCACTGCAAATTGTTTTCGTCGCACAAATCTTATGCGAGTTGGGCATATCATATTGAGGTTTCAGTTTGAAAAGACAGAGGTGTTTATATTCCTTCATTTCTTTGCGGCATTTATTTCTTCATCCATAAAACAAATTTTAAGTTTTTCTCTTTACATTTTTATGTTTTCAGCTTGAAAGATGAACTTCATGCACTGATCATTTTGTTGGGGATGAAACTGAAACTAGTGTAGGGTCTTGGGCATTAGCTCAGTGGTCCCATGGGAGTTATTGCTGCGGGAGGTCTTGGGTTCTGGTCTCCACAGCAGCATTGGGAGTAAAACTTGTAATTGGGAGTAAAATGTATTCATTTTCCTCAAAAAAAAAAAAACTGAAACTAGTGTATATGTTATGGAAGCTTTAGTTTTAATATATTCTTCATTAGAAAGTTTATTAGCTTGTGGAAGATCGAGAGAAATTAACTGATGTCAGAGTAAGCCCTGAAAGAGTCGAGTGATATGCGTGATTAGCTCAAATTTGGATGGTGGAGCTTACCTCTGTTGAAGTATTGTGTTCTGCATGATTGGTTCTTTTGTTGCCTGTTTGCATTATCTAGAAAGGAGTTGCCATTCAGATCTCAGTAGGAGCATGTATAACAGGGCAGTAATTCATGGGCATTGCAATTGCTATTGTTCTTGCTGTCTTAGAACCCTTTTTGTATGTCCCTAAGGTTGTCTTAGAATCTTCACAACCACCTGGTTGATGTTTTCTGTTGTTTACAGCTGAACCAAAGCAGAAGGATTTTCTGCACATCAATGACTTTGATAAGGCAACTATAATGAAGATCTTGGATCAAGCTGCTGAAGTGAAGGCTTTGCTGAAGTCTGGGGATAGGACATTCCTTCCCTTTAAAGGCAAGACCATGGCAATGATATTTGCTAAGCCATCCATGAGAACACGGGTTTCCTTTGAGACAGGGTTTTCCCTACTTGGTGGTCATGCCATCTATCTAGGCCCAGATGATATCCAGATGGGTAAACGGGAAGAAACACGTGATGTTGCTCGAGTGCTCTCCCGTTACAATGACATTCTAATGGCCCGTGTGTTTGGACATCAGGTAGGTGTGATAGCCTGTCATCTTTATGTTTAAATGATTCTAGAGCTATTGTTGCTTTGCATCATTTCCATTGTGTTCTTCCATTTTTGATATTTCTTCTTTCACCATTGCAATTCTAGAGCTATGGCAAGTATAAATGCAGTTTTTAGTTTTTGGTCATTCACTGATTGGATTCTCACCTGCTTTGGACCATTATTTTTACTGAAACATTACCATCGGTGCAGGATATCCTTGATTTGGCAAAACATTCTTCTGTCCCAGTAATCAACGGTTTAACTGACTACAACCACCCTTGCCAAATCATGGCCGATGCACTTACGATTATTGAGCATGTGGGTCATTTGGAAGGAACGAAGGTTGGTATTACAAATTTGTCTGGAAACTGTGAAGATTTAAATACCTGTGGTTGTGTTTTCTTGTCATTGCCTAAGACGCTAGATTAATTGTCTCGGTATTTCTGGCTTTAAAAGTACAGGTGGTTTATGTTGGCGATGGAAACAATATTGTGCATTCATGGCTACTGCTAGCTGCTGTCGTCCCTTTCCACTTTGTGTGTGCGTGTCCCAAAGGTTTCGAACCAGATGAGAAAACTGTGGAGAAAGCAAAAAGTGCCGGAATCAGTAAGATTGAAATCACAAATGATCCAAAGGAAGCTGTGAAGGGAGCAGACGTGGTCTACTCTGATGTCTGGGCGAGTATGGGCCAGAAGGAAGAGGCTGCTTATCGCAGGCAAAGGTTTGAAGGATTTCAGGTAATCTATCCCTCCTAGTTCCTCGGTTCTGCACACAGTTCATATCGTTATGGTTCATTCACAGTGAGGGAAATTTGGTTAGGTGGATAAAGCTCTCATGGAACTAGGTGGCCCCAAAGCTTATTTCATGCATTGTCTACCTGCCGAAAGAGGAACTGAAGTGACTGATGAAGTGATTGAAGCGCCAAACTCCATCGTGTTTCCTCAAGCAGAGAACCGCATGCACGCTCAAAATGCTGTTATGCTGCATCTTTTCGGTTTATAATGTGGCTGAGCCCGGTTCATTATGGTAGAACTAACAGCTTACCGTTACTGTAAGTAATTCTGTGTTTGCTTAAGATATGGTTAGGACTCCGGGTTCTTGCAGTGTGAGGAATGGAATGAATTGTAATTGAAATGCTTCTTTGTCGAAGAAACATTTACATGATTTTCTATTAATTAAAGCATCTTTGGCTGATACATAGTCAATATAAATGTACAAATTCCAGCGGATATGGACAACTTTACTCTATCTGTGGCCAAGAGCTTTCCCCGCGGAGGCAAAAATAGTACTTTACCTGCAAAAAAGGCGAACACCAAGTACCACTAAACGCCGGAGCCAAGCTTCTATTAGCGCTCTTCAGAGTTGAATCTGTTCCAAGCTTCCTGATTTTTTTTTAAAAAAATACAGCAGCATAATGAGATTGGACAGAATTTAATTAATCGAAAAAAGCACAGAAGTGGAAAACCAGCAACTCGGGTGTTCTAGGCCCACAGGATGACGATACAACAAAACCAGAAAAAAATTTAAGCCTGAATTACATATTTACACTACTCCGGCAGATAAGAGTATATTCATCTAGTTTTTCTCTTCGCAGTGAAGCTAACAGAAGATTATATATTCATCTATTTTTCATCTTGTCCCGAACAGAAGTAAGTGAAGCAAAAATTTGATTGTAAACACGCTCTGAGTCAACAAGTTTATGCAGAAGATTATATATAAAAATATACTAGAAAATAATGAAGAAGTAAGCTTTTTACTCACCTTTAGGAGATCAAAAACTTTCTCACAAATATATTTCTGCTGAATGGTGGCACCTCTTTGCTGCAACTTATCAGGATGAACACACAGTGTTGCTTTTCTGTAAGCTCTCTTAACAGCAACTGCTGTTATAACATCTGTCAACGGAATTGGCTGCCACCCACTCTCAGGTCCAAGGATCTGATAAGAGGGTACAGACTACATCAAACAAATGCCAAAATCTAACCAAGCATGGAAAGAAGATCAATTTCTCCTATTGTCCTTTACTGTGTTTGTTTTCCTAAGAAGAGATTGCGGTTGCAACTGTGAAAATAAGCAAATTTAGAAGAAAGGTTCACATGAAGAATCCCCATACATATTGAAGTGTAGAAAGCAATGCTCGCAAGTTGCCTTCTTTTCCATTTGCCCACCTTCTGATATCAGCATCCAGAGTTTCAGCTAGCCGCTGCACGCATAACAGGGACACTCAGGAAGAAGGTCAGAGAAGAATAAAAAAATGTTCAGTATGTTGTCCAGATGGAAGCTTCAATAGTTTGGGACAAGATGTTTTACATTTCTTTCTGCTTGCTCTCTCTGAACAAGAACATCTCGCAAGTTCTTCTCTGCAAGAGCTTTTGCCTGAAATCAATAAAGAGACACCAAGTCATATCCTAATATCCCACATCAATAAAACCAACAGAGATAAGCATATTAGGTGACATATCCATAAAATACTTCAAAACAACATCACTACCCTAAGCTACGTATAACATACCGCACGCTCAACTGTTCGTTGATGCCTCTCCAACCTCGCTTTACACCTCAGTGCTGAGTCACCTTGTGTTCCACGAAAAACTTGTATATCCTACAAAGCTCCACCCCAGATCAGCAAGCATAATAAATTAGCAGAAACTACATTAATCTGGAAATAACGAGGTATATACTCACAGGTGCCTGGTTTTGCCTTAATGCGCCGTCTGTCTTATCTCTTGCAGCAGTTCTTTCAGCAGCTCTTTCAGCAGCTTTTTCAGCTGCACGTTCCCTTGCTTCAGCAGTTGCTCTTTCTACTGCAGCCCTCTCTGCCTTCAGTCTAGCAGCTTCATTAGAAGCCTTCTCTGCTAAAGACGCCCTCTCTGCTCTTTCACGAGCATCAGCAAGTGCTCTTTGTCGAGCTTCAGCAAGTGCTCTCTCCACAGCAGCTCTTTCCGCTCTTTCCCGTGCTTCAGTAGCTGCCCTTTCACGAGCTTCCCGTGTGGCTCTTTCAACAGCAAGTCTATCTTTTTCTCTTTCTCTTTCTCTCTCCCTTTCTTCCTCTAATTTTCTCAGTCGTTCTTTTTCCAACTCTCTTTCTCTAGATAACCTCTCCTCCTTTTCCCGCTCTACTCTATCACAGGTTTTATCCATGACTTTCTCTTCTCTCCCTCTATCTTGAGCTAGTTGAGGTGTCTTAACTATTTTCTCTCCACCATTCGTGGAACAATCAAATTGAACTGTTTCTCTCGTCCTATTTTCAGCTTCGTTGATAATCTCTCTGCCTGCAGTCAGGCTATTACTGCCTTTATCCTTGTCAAGGGAAATCATGCATTCATCAACACTATTTTGATTCTTCATGAGCCCATTGGCCTCACGTACTCCTTTCTGTTTGTCATCATTCTTCTCCTGCTTCATGGTTGCCTGATCTGTCTTGCGTGCCTTCGCATTATCTGTCTGCTTATGGGCATCATGAATCACCTTTGATATTTTTCCTTCACCTGACCACAATGGGATTGAAACACCTTCCTTCATGTTCTCAACTTCTTCACAAGTTATTGCCTGTTTATTGCCAGTTTCTTTACCCTCAAGGTCCTTGTAAGCTGCCTTCAACATAGTTGCATTCCCATCATGGCCACCACCCACTCTAGATTCATCTAATCCTCGTCCATTCGTTTTATCCTCAAGAAGTGAGGTATCTACTGCACATCTGTTTCTATTCTCAATCAAACCAATATCTTGAACTTCTTTCTGTTTCTCATTGCCTCTTCCTTGTTTCTCATTTACATCACAGCCATGACCAGTTTTAGACATTGTCATTAACTTCTCATTTTCCTCTTGCTGTCCAACTGTCGGTTTTTTCTTCTCGTCCTCTTCATTCTCCTCACCTGTATGAAGTGGTTTCAGCTCAGCTCCATTTACTTCCCATTCAACAACCTCTACCAGCTTAGAGTCTATCCCTTGTTTACAAGTATCCTTAGTTTCTTTTGAATTCTTTCCATATCTTTTAGTGTCACAGACATCATAAACCCTCTTAGAGTTGTTGTCCTCTTCAGGCTCATAGTTTAGCCTCTCCTTCTCACTTTGATTATCTTCTTTTATCTTTTCCTGTACCTCACATCCAAGAGATGTTTTTACTGTGTCACTTTCCAGTCTCTTCGCACAGTTTGCTTTCAGTCTGTTCTCCTCTTCCACATGAACAACAGTTGAGCTTTTATGTTCTTCTTCAGCCTCAAAAGTATATTTCAGTCCATCTTCTTGACACTCATGAGTTTCTTTTGGTCCCTTCTCTTCCTGTACATGCTGCACCCATGCAGCATTGAACATTTTCTTCTCTTTATACGCAAAAGCCGACTCTAATCTTTGCTTCTCATCTTCAAGCTTTCGAGTAACTTCAAGTTTCTTCTCCTCTTCGAGCTCAGAGGAAGCTTTTAGCCTCATCACTTCATCATCACGCTCACAAGCTGCCTTCGGTCTCTTCTCTTCCTCTCCACACTCAAGAGGAGCCTTTAGTTTTTTCTCTTCAGCTTCAAGCTCCCAAGCAGCCTTCAATCCATTTCCTTGTTCTTCACACTTACGATCTGCCTTTACTCTTCTCTCTTCCTTCTCATGCTCACAAGCAGACTTTGGCCTCTTCTCTACCTCTTCATACTCACTTGCCACCTTTAGTCTCTTCTCTTCTACTTTATGCTCACAAGCTCCCTTTAGTCTCCTAACTACTTCACGCCCACAAGCTGCCTTTAGTCTCTTGTCTTCTTCTTCACGCCCAGAGACTGCCTTTAGCCTCTTCTCTTCTTCTTCGGGCTTACAAGCTGCCTCTAGGCTTTTCTCTTCTTCTTCACGCTTACAAGCTGCCTCTAGGCTTTTCTCTTCCTCCTGCTCACGTGTTGCCTTCAGTCCTTTCTCTTTCTCTTCATGCTCATAAGTTGCCTTTAGGCTCTGTTCTTCCCCTTTATGCATGTGAGCTACTTTCTGTCTATTTTCATCAGCCACACAGTCATGAGCCACCTCCTGTCTCTTCTTCTCTTTTTCATGCTCAAAGGCTTGTTTGAGTCCTTTCTCTCCTTTTTCTTTACCACAACCTATATTCGTACCATAGTCGTAGTCATTGTGTCCACGAACCATTTTATCAACTTTCCATCTCACACTCTGTTTGAGATCCTCTTGAGAAGTTTGGAAGTTCTTTTCATTCTTCTCAATCTCTCTGTCCTGTGCATAGGGCCTTGTGACATTACCATTGTCCTCCAATTTACAAGCTGTTTTACCACCTTTTGGTTTCTGGTCTCTGTCTTCTTGCAAATAAGGCTCGTTAAAAGCCTTGAATTTCTCATTCTTTTCAAGTATGTCTTCCTCTTTGATTGACACACCCATGGGATTCCAGCCTACTGTTTCTAAATTCATCTCATAATTTTCCTGATCAGCAGCAAGTTTGAAAGCCTTTTCGTTGTTTATAAGCTCATAATATTGTTTTTCAACTTTCCAATCACTGGCCCTCTTTTCCTGATGAAGAGCTTCATGAGATCCAGTAAAATTTTTTCCATGCCATTTATCCTTGGAGGCAGCGGTTACCTCTGTCAGGTCCATCTTTCGTTCATAATCTGAAGCTATATCTGCTGTACTCATCATCTTCCATCTATCAACCCTGGCAAAATGTTTAAAATCAGAGCTCCATCTAGCACAGGAATCCAGAGCTTCCTCATCCTTAAGTGTGTGGTTGTCACGAGTAGTTTTACTCATCCTCTGTTCCTTGATATTTTTGTCTTCATATAGGTTTAGCTTCATTCGGCCTTGGTAACCATCTTTTTTTCTTTCCATTGATTCCTTTGCACTTTTTAACTTTGCTTGAGCTTTTTCCATGGCTTCTCTCATGGCTGCTGCAGCAGCTGAACTTGCATCAACCTCTACATCAAAGAAAGGTGGCGATGCATCATTATCTTGAAGTGTATAGGTATCAAAGGAAGATCCAAAGTGGTAAGTTTCAGTGGTTTTCATCGGCCTCCGAGAATATACTTCACTCCGGGAAGCATTCAGCTTCGTAGAGTTGACCAGTTTTGGTGGTGGCCTCGAAGGAGGTGGTAGCTGAGATGGCTGTGTTCGAAGGTTGATATCCGAGATAGTTAGGAACACCACCTTTTCAAAAGGATTATCTCCAACAGGCGGAAGGTCAGGGACAGGGTTGCATGACGTATGCTGGTCACCTGCCGTAGCACCTTCCACAGCATTATCCTGCAGATGAATTTGCTTCAAGCTGGCCTTCTGGACTGATGGCATTTGATTACTGAAACAATCTGTATCAGTATTACCACTGTCTAATGCATCTTCCTCATCAATCTGTTTAGTGTACAGGTGTTTTTCATCTGGTTTGATTTCATTATCAGACATCTTTTCAACTTCATCAGAACCAAGGATGTCTGAGGAAATTTCTCTAAAATGATGTTCTTCAATTGATTCCACATTGGAATCTCCTTTGGGACTGAGATCATGCTTAGGGGCTACTGAACTTTCATATTTGTTGTCGTTGGTAGGAAGACAAGAATCAATCAGAACAGAAAAGCCAGAAACATCATGGAGATGAGCAATGTGTGTCGTTCCGCTTAGTGGCTCTCTTTTACCTCCTTGGTTAGACTTATTGTATGACACACTGAATTGCTTTGAGCCGTTGTAAAGATGTTCAGATGTTCCATTTGAGAAGCTTTGCTTCGCCTTTAAACTAGTAAAAAATCCCTGATCATCCTGCTCCAAAGGAGCAGTAGAAACAACTTCCGGAACCTGCTGCGTGGCTTCTTCAATATGAGACCTACAAATGGAATAGCAACAGACAGAAGAGAAACAAGTCAAATTCTTCCTGAAAGAGTAGCAATGGGTTAATTTTGAATTTAACATGTCTTCTTTCCTGAAATATGCTCCTGGGCACTACTATAAGTTCAATTCTCACAGGAAAAATCTACAACTCTGTATTTCGTACCGTAGCATTTTGCTCCCAAAGGAGTAGCAACCCTCACAGTCATGCTACAAATGACCTACAACTCGTGTGATGCAACTAACTAAATGAAGACAAACTAATTTTCGACATTAAATACTTTTATCTCCAAGAGTTGACGAGTTGCCCCTTTTTTTGGTGAAGGACTTTCCTCCATTTTCATAAGCCCATATATTTTATGCTGTAACGACAAGATATTACAGTGTAACCGTGTTCTTGTAGCATATCGTCATGTAAACGTGGCAATAGCCCCAGAAATATAGAACTGAGATAGCTTTTCAACAGTGCCAACAGCAAGTTCGCATTCACGAGAAAATTTGCACAACCTTTTTTTTTCAAATTAAAAATTTTCAACAGTGCCAACAGCAAGTTTGCATTCACGAGAATATTTGCACAAGATTTTTTTTTCAAATTAAAAATTTTCAACTTTGAGAAGCGAAACAAGAAAATATAAAGAAACATAGAAGCGAAGCTTGATGCTGCATTTTGTAGCCTCCCCGCTGAAAGCAGCGAAGTCTAATATCGGAAAACCATGACATGAACAAAAAAGATTTTCTTTTTCTCCCAGCGTAAAAAGCTCAGGTACATAAAAACGGTCCAAAATAGATGAGCAGTGACAACACAAAAAACATACCAAGAGTTCGTGGACGGATGTTGCTGTGCCTGGCGCTCTGAAAACAGCTCCTCATAAGGAACAGCAAAGTCTGCAGCATCAAAAGCCCCAAATACTTGCGTATAGTCAAATTTGGAGTCAGGAACATCGAGGCAGGCTTGGTCTTCATCCAGAAGTGGAAAATCAAGAAGAGGAATGGAGGAAGTCCTGGGGGCGAAGAAGTTGCCAAAAATCTCGGAGTAGTCGTCCACACGAGAAGGTAGAGAGGGAACAGAGTACTTTGGCGGACCTCCGAAGACGTCGTCGTAGGCATTCCCGTTGGAAACCTTTCGCTTAGTGAAGAGAGATTGCTGAAAGTCCGCCATGAAAGACACCCAGCTGGAGCAACCTACGCTCTTTCAACTGCTTGTTCTTCTCTTCCCTTCTCGCTCGTCCTCCTCGGAAGAGAGACGGAGAGAGAGGCGGACACAGAGAGAGAGAGAGACAGAGAAGAGAGCCGAAACCGGAAATGGGGAAATGCAGAGGCGGAGCTGTCTTTTGTTTTCTTTTCCTTTTTTCTCCATTAACAGAGAGAGAACATCAAAATAATATTATTATAGGATACTTTTAGTTCGCTCTTGCAGAGACAGCGAGGTGGACAGTAGCAGTAGTACCTCCTCAGGAAGAATTAGGATCGCCGATTTTTTTGAAGAAAGTCGGCGACCCGCGAGAGGGACAGGCGCGAACCTTAAAATCGATGAGATAAGACCAAAACGACCCTCTCTCACGGGCCCCACAACGGTCCAAGCTCCAGATCCTACACACATAATTATTATCAGAAATTATTGACGGAAGAACACAAGTTAGCGCAATAATCGGGTAAATAAATAACGGATCAAATATTAATTC